>OW799233.1:129280832-130480832 GCA_941918925.1 Phyto melanocephala | reverse complement strand
GTAAACAAAACTTGCAGTTCACAGTATAATAGTTTGGGACCATAGATTTACTTATTAAAAATTCTTGAGGTATATGCCAGCCGGAAGCTGATTAATTTTGTCTCGTTTAGTTTTCCGTTTTATTGTTGAATTTTGTTTTTCTTTACACGTTTAGTTTTGGTATTTGACAGCCGAACAGTATTTTTACACAAACAACAACTTACGTGCATATTACTTTGCAAATTTACTTTGTAAAATCTTTAAATTGAATATTGCCGCCATTACAAAAGACATGTAATTTCTGTAGTACAGAGTTGCGATCATTTAGTAAAATTAAAAGCTGGGTATCAATTCTCGTTCTATGAAACTATGAAATGAAAAGTTTTTGTGTGTAACATCATATGGTGCCACCATACCCTTAGCTATACAAAAACTTTTTCATTTCACAGTTTCACAGAACGAGAATTGAGCCCCTGATGACAGTATTGTAAAAGAAAAGTATTGTAAACAAGTGAGTAGCAATCAAGGCGAATTCATAATATGTGGCTGCACTAGCGATTTTAGTCACAGTTGTTTTATTTTCAGTTGCCCTGGTAGCAATACTAAAAATTGAAGAACATAAAAGCTTCAAAAGTATAACATAAAAAATATGTACTTGTGTATCATTATCTTGGCAAAAAAATAACCAAAATGAGAAAAATGTTCACATCTCCACATTAAAGAAAAAAATAACCACTTTTGGTTAGAAATAACCAAAAGCGGCAGCCCTGGTGGTGATACTTTATGATTGTCGCATCGTTAAAAGTTGGTGAATCGTATCACAGTAATCAAATTGTCTATCATATTTTACAAGCATTGGTAAAAATATATGCATATACTATATCTAGCGTGTTTATAAATTATCCTAGGGCTAAAAAATTCTCTTTTATGTGGTTTAAATATGATCAAAAACGGTCAAATGTCAAAGCAATATATCGATGGTCAAAAGTGGAAAGGCCCTAACTTAAATTATTGCAACTTTTTAGAGGAGAAAGTAAAAACGTGACAGAAACTGCATCGGAAACAAAAATATCGCCGACGCAAATATCTTAGAAAACATGAAGTATCGCCGCTATATCGGTATTGGATGCATTGCTTATTTCACAGTTTCTTAAAAATTGGGTAAAGCGTATTATTAAATTTTTTTTAAATTAAATTAATATATAATATTATATTATGTCTGTACTATTATATATGTTTTAAATTTGTGTAGGAAAACTTACCGCAGTATTTATAATTGGTTTTTTAAGTTTAACAGATTTGTAAAACAAATTTTTTTAATACTTTTTATTTAGAAACCTTTTTTAAAATTTTTAATTTTTAAAAATATTTTTATTTACACGTTTTATTTATCAATTTGCTATTTAAAAAAAAAAACAAATTAAAACACTGGCTTTTGCAAAAAAACTGAATTAACTTAGGGAGCTTAGCTAAATATAACACACATACATTTATACACATATTTACATTTATACACATTTATTACTTCATTATATGCAGCAAAAAAATAGTTTTATTACACGCAGCATCTTATGCAATTTAACATTATTGACGCGATAATTATATTTTCGAAAAAAACGATTGATTTTATTCAAACACAACACTTTTAATACATTTTTACTTTTTAATGCATTTATTTCATTTAAATACTCGAATTTCAATATTGCTAAAACAAACGATAGCATTTCTTGATCCGGCGGAAAGTGCGCGTGAACTAAAATAAAATTATCAAAGTGTAGAGTTTTAGAGTTGTATTTAAAACATCAAAGCACTAGCAAAGTCTTATCAAGATAAACTTTAAAAGAGTTTAATTCAGCAAAAAGCTTGCAGCAAAAAGATAATTTTTTCTAACGCAGCGTCTACTATACACACATACATTTATGCAGCAAAAAAAATAATTTTATTTCACACAGCATCTAATGCAATTTAACTTTATTGACGCGATAATTATATTTTCTAAAAAACGGTTGATTTCATTCAAACACAACACTTTTAATATTTTTTACTTTTTAATACATTTATTTCATTTAAACATTCGATTTGCAATATTTATAAAAACAAACGATAGCACTTCTTGATCCGGCGGAAAGTGCGCGTAAACTGTGATAAATTTATCAAAGTGTCGTGTTCAAGGCGAATTCATTATCAGGTGGTGTTAAAAGCACAGCTGATCTACTTTTTTCTTTGCATAAATAAATGCTGGACTGTCAAAAGTTGTTTATGTTTACATTTGTAGCTTTACTAATAGGAATTTCGTTACAAGAGCTATTTTAAAAGTTGGTTTTTAAAAGTGTTTATTTATGTGTTTCAATAAGTTTTTTAAAAGTTTTTCTTAAAAAGTGAACAAAAATTTAGACTATTTATTATTGTGCGGTTAAAAAAAGTAAAAAAAGAAAAGTTGTTGCATGTTTACATTTGTAGCTTTACTAATAGGAATTTCGTTACAAGTGCTATTTTAAAAGTGTTTATTTAAGGGTTTTAATAAGTTTTTTAAAAGTTTTACTTAAAAAGTGTTAACAAAAATTTAGACTATTTATTATTGTGCGGTTTATATAAAGTTAAAAAATGAAAAGTTGTTGCATATGCAAAAAGAAGCAAAAACCGGGAAACGGAAGCTTCTTTCGTGTTCCAAATGACGACCGCCGGCTGAAATGGAGCAAAATTTGTAGTCTGGACTTCTCCCGACACGCCTTAGTTTGCTCAGATCACTTTGCGCAGTCATATATGATCAAGCTAGAAAAAAGTGTCGCTTTATTGCCGCATGCTGTGCCAAAGTAAGTAAATAATTTTAAACTATTGGTGTTTTGTTATTATTATTAGTATATTACACATTACTATAGAATGCCAGACAAAAACGAAATTGCATTTTCTGCCCCATACGTGACGGACCAGTCATCAACTAGCCAATTAAATCCTATCGAATTTTCTTCGGGATATGCAACAGATCAGCCACATAAAGAGATGTTATCAGAAAAAGAAACACAAACAGAGTAAGTTTCATATAGAATTTTTAATTACGTTCATATATTATTTTAAAATCAAATTGTTCGCATTTAACCATTTATAAACAAAAAATAATTTTTACTACAGACAGATAGATGCAGCTTATATTAAACCGTATATAGAAAAAATAAAAAAATTAGAGTCTGATATAAAGGAGCTGAAATGTAAACTGGCCAAAGCTAATAAAGTTGTTGACGCAATGAGCAATATATTTACGGAGGGACAGATTCGCAAAATAATGGCTCCAGCCAACATTAATTGGAGGTGGCCTGATATTTCTAGTGCGATTTGCTTACATGCCTCCGGCCCTAGAGCATATAACCATCTGTACAAAAAAGGATTTCCATTACCACATGTTTCGACATTGCAGCGCTGGTGCCGTAAAGTTAATCTCGGCGAAGGCATTCTTACAGCAGCCATAGATCTTATGAGCCAAAACACCGATCTTGACCCTCACGATAAGATCTGCATACTCGTTTTTGACGAAATGAAGGTAATGGAAACCTTCGAGTATGACGAAGCTGCTGATGCCGTTAGAACTCCAGCAAATTATGTACAAGTGGTTATGGCTCGAGGGCTTCGTAAATCGTGGAAGCAACCGATATTTTATAACTTTGACTACCAAATGACTTCCGAACTTATAACTAATATAACGACTGAACTTCACAGGGTAGGGTTTCCAGTAGTTGGAATTGTATGTGACTTGGGACCTACTAATCGTAAGTTATGGAGAGAGTTAAATATAACGCCAGGTAAATTTTTATGTAAACACTTCAACCTTTTTAAAAATTGAATATTTTAAAATTTTTATGCACTACTTCGTCGAGGACAACAAATCTTTTTAATGTTGGTTAGAGAGTTATTTCGCGATCTGTACTTTTCTCTAAAACAAATACGCAAACGGTAAATAAAAAATCGGTATTAATTAAAATTAAATAATTTCGAATTAATATTTAAGTTCAAACTACTTTAAATTTACGTAAATTTCGATTTAATTATTTTTTAGACCTAATTAAGTTGCACGGTAAATTTCTATTTTTAATAATAATTTCTAACATATAATTAAGTTTCGCATTAATATTTAAGATCTTAATAATTTTAAAGGCGTAACTAAGTGCTACGGTAAATTTCGATTACTTTAATTTTTAGACATAATTAAGTTTCGCATTAATATTTATTAAATTTTAAGACCTAGTTAGGTGCTACGGTAAATTTCGATTTAAATAATTTTAAGACAAAATAAGGTTTCGCATTAATATTTAAAATCGAAAAAATTTTTTTAACATAATTAAGTGCTATTGTTAATTTCGATTACTTAAATTTTAAGACATAATTAAGTTTCGCATTAATAATTATTAATATTAAAGACTTAATTTAGTGCAAGAGCGATATTAGACTTAATTAATTTTTAAAACATAATTCAAACAAATAAAAAATTGTGCTAATATTGTTTTAATTCATTAAACGTATTTTACTCAGAAAAACCATGGTTTCCGCACCCTATTAATAAGTCGGATAAGATTTTTGTTTTTGCTGATGCTCCACACCTTTTAAAATTAATAAGGAATCATTTTATTGATACTGGATTGATTTTTAATAACAGTATTGTAACAACACGCACATTTGTTGAGATGTTAAAGCACACATCAGCTAGTGACGTCTCAATAACGTTCAAATTAAGTAACGAACATATTGATGTAAAGGGTCCAGGTAATTAATTAATTATATAACTGTTAACCAAGTTGTACCCAAGGAATAATTTTTTTTTAATTTACAGGTCGACAGAAAGTAAAGCTGGCGGCACAGCTTTTTTCCAATACCTCTGCAAACGCCATTCGCCGATGCTATTCGTTAGGTA
This sequence comes from Phyto melanocephala, assembly GCA_941918925.1. Classification (NCBI taxonomy): domain Eukaryota; kingdom Metazoa; phylum Arthropoda; class Insecta; order Diptera; family Rhinophoridae; genus Phyto; species Phyto melanocephala. Next base: position 130,475,953 of record OW799233.1, on the reverse strand, counting down.
TGGAAATTTATAATCCAGTCAATACCGCAGACTTTGTTCAACTGGTTAATGACTGGTTTGATATACACAACTCTTTGTTGGAAACATTTAATTACCCTGGAAAGGTAAAATTTTAGTAATTTATTGATTTGCAATATTTTAAATAAAGTTGCCCTTTAAGGAACCATTTGGGGTTGTCCTGGAACGTCAGAAACAAATTTTAGCGCGCATGACAGAGTTGATGAGTTCTCCCATTATTCCAAATAAAAAAACATTAGAGCATTTTCAAAAAGGAATTATAACATCTAATAATTCCTTAGAAATGCTTTTTAATTATGTTTCGGAGAAATTTTCAATGACATACATTTGTACGAGCCGGCTCAATCAAGATATACTTGAAAATTTTTTTGGTGCAATACGTAGTAAAGGTGGCTTAAACGATCACCCAACACCTAAAGATTTTAAATACCGATTGCGCAAATATATCTTAGGTAAGTTATCAAAATGTTATGTTTCATTATGATATTCATTTGATTATTTTTAGCAAGAAATACAGAACACCTTAGTGGAACAGGCAACGTTGGTTACGACACCACTGAGTGGCTAAACAACAGCAATAATCAAAAAATTAACAACACTTTTTCTCAACAAAAACCGTTGCTTAGTTTGCCAGAACTTACTGAAGAACTTGAGAATGATCCTGGCGTTGATACACTGGACGACTTAGATGTATCGAATTTTCTAGACATGGGTACTCTCCAAGATGATGCCTTAGAATACATATCAGGCTACATCATCCGAAAGCTACACCTTGAAGAGTACACATGTCTCGAAAACTCATACACATGGGTCGATCAGATATCAAAAGGATTTCTCAAAAAACCCATATGGTCATTTGTGGAACAAATAAAAGTTCTGGAAGCCATTTTTTATAAGATAAACAAGCTTGAGATTTCCCATTTAGGAAATCTTCATAAGCGACTTGTTGAGGAAAGCAAATCTGTTCAGCTCTCAGAAAAAATAAAAGCCTTTTTCTTTAAGTGCCGGATTCATTTTCGCGTACGTCACTTAAATAAACGTTTAAAAGAGCAAAAATTTAAGCAGAGAAAAATGGGATTTAAAAAGATGATAAAAATTAATCTTTGAAATTTTCATTATTTTCTTTTTAAATATTTTTTTTTAAATTTCTCAAAAAAATACTGAATTTTATTAACCATTTGCATTTAGTTCATTTTTTATTTGTGTAAATAATTTTAATTAATGTTTTTAAAACAAAATACTAAAATTAAAAAGACTGAATTCAATTTACCTTTTGTATTTATTTTAATTTACCTTTTATATTTATTTTATTTATTTTTATTAATGTTTTCAAAACAAAATACTGAAATTAAAAAGACTGAATTTTATTAACCATTTGCATTTATTTTTTATTTGTGTAAATAATTTTAATTAATGTTTTTAAAACAAAAAACTAAAATTAAAAAGACTGAATTTAATTTACCTTTTGTATTTATTTTAATTTACTTTATATATTTATTTTTATTAATTAATGTTTTCAAAACAAAATATTTCTCAAAAAAAAGAGTGATTTTAATTTACCTTTTGTATTTATTTATTTTTTTATTTATGCAAATTATTTTAATTAATGTTTTTTAAAAACAAAAAAAAAATACTTTTTTCAAATTAAAATTTTATTTTTTTTTATTTTATTATCTAATTTGAACATAAATTCAAAAAATATATATAATATATATATATATATATATATATGTAAATATAATAATAAAAAAAAAATTATGTTTGTATTCAATTTATTTTAAAAGATAAAAAACCGAAAAGATGTGCTTCAAAATGAATGTAACATCAACATCATCAAAATATCTTAAAAATTTTATGTAAACAAACAAAATCAACTCATGAAACATCTTACTAGAATGGGGTGCAGTTCATTAATATAAATATATATTAATATGTTTATATATATATAAACACATTTCTTGTCGGCTGAAGCTTCTGTCTGGTAATTTTATTGGCTGTAAATAAACCTACCCCTCCTTACGGATATTCTAGCTTGAGAAATCACTTTTTGATACGTAGATGAAGGTTCTGTTGTTGCAGACATTCGCTGTTATTGATGTGGCATGAGAACGTATCATATGCAGTGGTGATGAACTACTACAACATAATTTTCCATTTTGTGATGTTTAATTTTTCCTTACGTGTGTTGAAGGGTTAATTTGTGTTTCCAATAACTTTAATAAATACAATATGTCATAAGTATATACATATGCATGTAAGAATATAAAATTTTAATTCAACTTACTCTGTAGCTTTCTGTGTTGGAATTCTTGACTTGAATCCAGTGGTTCATCATCACTGTCATTGTCAGAATCATTCTGTTCCTTTTTTTTGGTCGTCGTTCCTTTAGATTTAGTGGGCGTAGGAGTTGGGAAAATCCATATTTTTCCCGAAAAGCAATTATATGTTTATACCTACCACTCACAAAAAGAAAACTTTTTTGCTTGTGCTTCTGCCGCTGTTGTTCCAATACTTCTGTTGCAAACTCCTGGTATTTTTTTATTTTACAATTGTTTATTATATTTGAACAAACTTTTTCTTTTACTTCAACAATTTTTTCTTTTTTTATTTTTTCACAAACAAAATGCTTTGTTTCACTCAGCTGATATTGACACATCGACACTCTAAAGCAACAATAAAACCCATGTTGTTTTTGTAATGTTGTATTTGTTGTAGAATTACCACCACCTGATAATGAATTCGCCTTGGTCGTGTTGTATTGGTGTGTGGAAATTATACACTGTTGCCATTTCAGCTATTTTCTCGTCAAATCTAGCGATTTTTTGCGATGTTGATTTTCAACGTGTTTTAAATACATTTGTTGTTAACATTTTGTAAGGCGAATGTTATTTTCAATTGTAAATAGTAGATGTTAAATAAAAGTTGCTTTCTTTCTTTAGATGAGTTTGTGAATTATACAAAAAAAAAAAACAATTTTAAAATTTCTTACAAGAAATTCGAAATATTGCAAAAAAAAAACTAATATAATCAAAAATTAAAAGTTTAAGTCCTGGGTGACTTTAGTGATTTATGTAAAAAATATTTCGATAGAACGAATGAAACCCGTATTCATAGAACCAAATGCTTAGCGATAAAATAAAATGTTTTAGTGACACATCTCTTAATGGATGTTAGAAACGATGTATCAGGTTCAAGATATAGTGGAGATAAATCAATAGACGTTGGTGTCATTAGGCATGTTTTTTTAAAAACTAAAAACCTACGTAGTACCTAAATCAAAAATAAATATTTGTTTTGATATACTTAGGTATTTTAATAATTATTTTCAGTATCGAAAAACAACAAATTGTGTTAACATTTCTAAGCTTGGCTAAAGTGGCCGATGCGACAGCTTCAATTACGATATATTTATATCAGCATTAAAAAGACTAGATTACAATTTTACATATGAATATAACGTACATACGTATGTGTACATATATTTCTTGAATTTTTTCACATACCTTCATACAAACATGTATTTAGGTGAATTTGTATTAAAATGTAATTAATAAAAGCTGCCGTCGTAATAAAATTTACTGCCTGTTCAACGATGTCGAAAGAAAACCCAAGCGAAATTTCATTCGTACAAATACGTTGAAAACAAAAACAAATTTTTAGTTTTTGTTGTTGTTTTCAATATATTTGTACGAATGAAATTTTGCTTGGGTTTTCTTTCGACATCGTTGAACTGGCAGTTACTGTACTTTCCCAAAAACTGGGCTATTTTTTGTTAAAGTTATGCCAACATTTGAAAAAAATAATATATAGCGACTTATCGCTATAATTAAAAATTTTAGCTTTTTTTCTAGCAATGTTTTTACTTATTTCAGCGATATTTTTTGGGAAAAACTTGGCAACAGTGAAATTATAGATGATATTGTGCAGAGTTGCATTTTTATTTGTTAACACTTAATGGATACAAAAATTGTATATTCATTTTCTTTTTTTTTTTTCATTTTTTACATAAATAATAATATTTTATGAAATAAAGCTATATATTTTCAAGTTACAAATAACAGAATAATGCTATATTTAGACATACACCTTAATTGCGCAATTAAGAAATTTATACAATTAAAGTCTAAATTTTTCTCAATTATTATACAAAAAAATCATTTTAATAATTTTCTATTAAAACTAAATTTCTATTAATTGCGTCAAGTTCCATTAAACAGATCTCATAAGAAATAATTGTATACAATAGGTTCGTTCATTCATTTTTTTTTTAAAGTTTTTCAAAGCCCATTAAAATATGTGATTTTAATTTAAAAAAATAAAAGTGACAATTTTGTGTTCTTTAATATTTAATATTTAGAATTAAAAGCAAAAAGAAAAATTTTTTTATAAAAAAAGGATGAAGGGTATAAATATATGGAATATCAAGCAATATTTTCTACAATAAAAACATTTTGTTGTTCTTTTGGTAACATTATTTCTTCTTCTATGGAATATAAGAAATTTTAATAAAACTCATTAAGAAAACACAATTAAACTGTGACACACTTGTGCACTGCACTCACACATCTTTCAAAAATCAATGGCATGAAAATTAGTTTTATGCATTAATTGTCATCTTAAAGCCTAGACTGTGAGATTAAAGCAATTAAATGTTTTTTTTTTTATTTATTTAATTATAACCGCTAAACAAACTACTGTCTTATTCTGAAGCTTATGTTATGTTTTGAAATAAGTTACACATTTAGTCTGCCAAAAGACACTAGTAAAGCGAAATGCAGTTACAAATAGTGTTGATATTATTTATAATAAATTTAACTCGAATTCTTACGCAAAATGAAGCTAGTAAAAAAACAATTCAAACAACTAAAAATTTCTCACTTTCCATGTCGGATATAAATGATACACCCAGTCCTGAGTGGATTAAATATCAGCAGGAAAGATTTAAAGATATAGATAAATTACACCCAACTTATGGCGAAATGAAAAACACCAGTAATTCCAAACGTAAACAATCAATAGCTGCAAAAGTCTCTACCAGAATGGAAACAACGTCCCGACATGAAGGTTCACAACGAAACGAAAAGGATGAGGGACTTAATAATGATTTTGCCATGAATGATTTGGATATTACTGAGGAATCGGAGAACGATTATTCGCCTTCGTCAAATGCTATCGAATTTCCTTCCATCAAAGGTTTTATAGAGTTTATTAAGTCTTTAAAACAGACCTGGATGAAAAATTCTTTGTTTCGCATTGATGATAAAATTAAAATGTTGCATCAGCTAAAGGACAAGTTGTTAAAGACTATAGGTAAGGGAAGGGGAAGGAATTTTTCGATTTTTTTTTTAATAGAACAAGTGCATAAATGAAATAGGGCTTCTAAAAGGAGCATCTTTTAGAAGTTTTTGTTTAATATCACGTATAATCAAGTGTATTTCGTTTTTAATTGTGATAAAAATTATATAATAATATGGTTATGCAGACTCTTAACCCATTTTATATAATTTTTTTATTATTATGGTTTAAAATTTTTATTTCGTCTTATAATACTTTAATAAATTTAAAGATTGTTTATGAATACGACCAGAGTACACTTAACCCTAGAGTACTAACCATTTTTTGCATCAGTTGCAAATTTTTCTTGAACTTTTTTTTATAAATTAACATTATTTTTTCTTTACAAAATCAATCTTATTGGACTAATTCCTTATATATTAAAAATGTTTACAGCAAAAGCAACTCACGCTATACAAAATTTAAGCGTGATCGACGCAAGCAATAGGAAGACAAATAGTAATAAGAGAGATGTGTTCGACCAGAGTTCGTACTCTAGGGTTAACAAAATATACGCCGTTTGGAATTCGACTGAATCTATGGACATACTAGGTCCGTTTGATTACTTTTCCAGTAAAATCCTGTCTGAGTAAATAATGACGAATTTAAAAAAAAAATACTCTCACAAAAACATTTGGAAAATTTCTTTTACAGAATTGTAAGTTAATCGATCGTTTTTTTTTTTTTTGGCATTTTACTTTCGATGTCAAATTCTATAAAAAAAAATATGAATTCGGCCAAGGTATATTCAAGGCATATTCGTACAGGTATATGCAACGGCGAATTGATACAACAAAGCAACTTTTGAGGGGATGTTTTATGTTAAGGCCAATTCGAATATCAGGGATGGAAAAGTTATTATGAAATATTAAATATAATAAAATTTGATTAAAAACAAGGATATAAATTTTTGAAACACATTTTTAATGACGTAAAAGCATCAAATGTCAAATCTCATTTTCTTTCCCTGAATTAATAAATAAAATCAATGCAAATTCAACCAATTTTGACAAAAAGTTTCCCCATCAGCTGGATTGATAATCTCACCTGTATGAATTAGCCTTGAATTCGGCTTTAAATATTTGTTATACAACAAAGCGAATTTAGTCGACTGCTTTCTGTTAATATGCCAAAAATTTACCTGGAAAAGAGAACGAATCCATATTTATTTTAATAAATAACAGTTAATTTCATAAAAAACGTTCGAATCGATTTTAGTAAGAGTCATAAAATGTAGTTCACGTTCGAATGCTATAATTTGCTCGCAGTTTTATAAGCCTCTCATAACCTTAAATAATCTTTATAATAAGGCAGTATATGTTTTATCGAAATTTTGCTTTATATTTTAGAGCAGCAATTTATGATTTTATGGCAAGATGACGAGGATGATGATGATGGCGATGAAAAAGAAAATTTTGATGAGAATAAAACTAGAAATGCCCGATATGTGCTAGAAAATAAACACAAAAGACATTTGCGTAGCAAGCGTGGTATTTTAGATGAATCAAGTATAAATTTTCCTCCCGATGCGGCTTTAATGAGTATAAACTTTTTAACATTTGCGGTATTTTTGATAAAACTAGTATTGGTAGGTTTTTTAATTTTTAAAAAATGTTGAATTGTTTATTTACATTTTTTCTTTACAACTTTAGCAAGTGGTCAATATAATTAAAACGAAACATTATCAATTGTCAGCATTTAACATGGATACAGGAGCAATAAGGAACGGCTAAACAAATTAAATTTACTTACATACTGAGCTAAGAAAAAGATCCTTAATGTTATGTACTTTATTTAATACTACTTCCAATTTTCTTTATGTATTTTGTAGTATAACAAAAAGTAAAGTTTTTGTAAAGCAAGATTTATGATGACACCATATAATATGACACACAAAAGCTTTTCATTTCACAGAACGATAATTGTAACGCAGAGTATACTTACGCAGGTAGTGATGCGAGTCCAGCTCACGATTTTATTGTGTGCCAGAATACATATATCAAAACAAAAGATACGAAAAGTTCTGACCGTCTCACTATCACCTTATGTGATTATACCATGATATAAATAAAGAAAAAAAATATAATGCGTGCAAAAATATAAAAAAAAAACTCACCATATAAAACGTAAATATATCTATATATATAAAAATCAATGTGTGTTTGTATGATTGTATGTTTGTTTGTGCTTTATAGACGGTTTATAGACGGTATGTTTGTATGATTGTATGTTTGTTTGTGCTTTATAGAAGGTTTAAGGTTGGACCGATTTCCTTAAAAATTTCACAGAATCTCTCTGTATGTATGGAAGGAACTATAGGCTATACTTTGGTTTGAAATTGTAAGTGGGCGGGGTGCCACGCCCTATTAAAGAATAAGTATTAAATATTATATATCACGAAAGTTAATGCAGCTAGAGTCTTAAAATTAAGTTTGTTAAACTTTGACATCCACACGAACATTTGGGTAAAAAATAGGCGGACTTGCAATAGTAGGCGTGGCAACATGAATTAAATACTAAAATTCGTATATTTGGAAAACGATATCGATTAGAGTAGTAAAATTTTGCAAGATCAACTTTGACATCCAAATGAACATTTAAGCAAGAAATGGGTGCATTAACAATAGTAGGCGTGGCACCTACCATATGAATTAAATACTAAAATTCCTAAATCTGGAAAACGATATCGATTAGAGTACTAAAATTTTGCAAAAGCAACTTTGATATTCAAATAAACATTTATGGAAAAAAATGGGTGCATTAACAATAGTGGGCGTGGCACCTGCCATATGAATTAAATACTAAAATTTGGGGTGGCGAAGCACACCGGGTATTAGCTAGTATATATATAAAAGTGAAACTCTTTGTGTGTGTGTGTTAGCTATAGAATCTAAAACCGTAAAGCAGATCGGCCTTAAACTTTAGCAAGATGTTGTATACATTTCAGGGAGTGTTTATGGGTGTGGCTACGCCCATAAAAAATAAGTTATAATTTTCAGCTACTTGAACTTCACCGATTTTTCTGATACTTTGCACAAGGACAATCTCTGCGTGTTGCAGGATTGAATTTGGAAAATCCATGCTTTTCAAATGGCCATCTGTACGTCGCATGCTCCAGAGTGGAAACACCAAAAAATGTGTTCATTTTTACAGCAAATGGAAAACCCAAAAATATTGCAAACCCACTTGCATAACAATAATAAAAATCAATTAAATATTATTTAATATATTCAATTAAAATTCAGAATGCATTTTTATTCATTAAGGGGCGTGGCAACGCGCGCGGGGCTTAGATAGCTTTAAAATAAAAGTGAAAAAAATAGTGACAAATATTTTAAAGTATAGGATACATATATTAATCAAGGACAATCGTCTGAACATCAAGCCTCGGAATCGTATTTAAGAGAGCGAACCTAGTGATTCACATCACCGTATGAGCATGGCATTACGTGAAATCCTATGCGATTATACATATGTATGATTTTCTTAAGCCCTTATGAAACTTGCTTTTTTCTGTCTTTTTTAGATTTTAGAAAAGAGTTCAAAAACGATGCAGTTGAAAATAAACAAAAATACGAAAAGCATGCATAGTTTTTTTCTCTCTAACATTACCTTTTTCACTCTTTCAATCTTAGATTAAGAAAAACACAAAAATAAACACGTAAGAGTGCTATATTCTTAAAATACCCTTCACCATCATGTACGTAGGTATAATCCCACATCGTAGCTAGTCAAGCCCATTCATTTGATACCCATATTGATGGAGTTAAAAAAATTAGTTCTGCCATTTTGTTTTAGACGTCATCTTGGATTTTACATATTTTAATAATTTACTGCATTCTACTGGTCAAGCCTTTTTAATGGATACCGATATTGTGGTAGTTCAAGAAGTTACATTTTAAAATACCAGATTTATTTTATTTATTTATTTATTCATGTAATATAAAAAGCCACTCTAGGCCAATTAATATGTAAGTATGTATAAATATATATATATATATCTATATATATATATATATATATTATATATTACAGAAAACCCCGAATTCATTATGTATAAATATTTACAATAAAAAATAAAGAAATATTCTATCATCATAATTGTTAATATTAAATCGATAACGGCGTATCAATTTGCTCATAATTAATTAATTAATCATTGACCCATATATAAATTTATTGTACACCATTTTGTAGAACTTACAAACGGAATGACCTTTGTGCACCATAGGTGAAGGGTCTAACAAATGTCATAAGGTCTTTAATGCTTCTAATAATGGGTTAATAAAAACAATTACCTACTCTAGAGCACTACACTCAAATACAACACTGCTTTTATTTTGATAATTTTATTTTCCTTTTGTTTTTGTTCTCGCTGTTCTTATTTTAGTTACACGTGTTGACTGTTTTAAGTTTATAGCAATTTTTAATAAAAGAAATATTTATATTAAATATGAAAGAAAAGGTGGAAATTGATAAAGTATACACTCGTAAAAATAATGGTGTGGTACCCACATTAAGTAAGTCTCTAGCATTTATATCAATACTTATATAATTTTAATAAAAAAAATTTTTTCAGTGAAATTCCAAAACGGTAAACTGTCTGCTTTCACCAAAGATAATACACTTTTTTGTCAACTCAAAAACCGTCAGGATAATCAAATCGGAGCCTTATTAGTGGCTAAAGGTCACACCTATCAGGGCTTAATAAATGATTCGGAAGCCAGTAAATTGACAGATACGTATATTTGTGTGCGAAATAAGGTGACAAATAAGGTAAGATTCGATTGAAATTAGTTATAATCCGAATTGTTACTTTAATTAATTTTTGCCAACAACTTAACTCATTACATTTAAAACACCTTTTGATTTGTTGAACAAATTAAATAAAGTAATCGATTTACCAACTCTACAAAATAGTTGAACCTCGTTACACCAGCACGCTCTAAACTCAATACGGAAAATCGAATAACACGGTTAATATACATATGTCATACACAAACATGGTGTAAAAATATTAAGTGATAGTATTAAGTTAAATATACCTTGTACACACACTATAAAATATGACATCGGTGCAACTCCAACGTTATTGGTTATGTGAAAATTTTTAAAATTATTTTTATTCCTCCAAAGCATTTATGGATATATTAATTGATATAAAGAATCAATAGTATATATCTTTAAATGTAATACCTATTGACAAAATAAAATGTTTGTTTTTGCTCTCTTGAAAACTTTGTAAAAAACACAACTAAATTTGTTGGAGCAAGGATAATATGTAGTATATTTTATTTGATTTTATAAGACAAATTTAAATATGTATATTTCGTGTTTTTTAAGATATATTTGGTAGAATAATTAAGAGATTTAATCTTTTTTTTGTCTTCACTTTCTTAAATTATTACTTTACTAGCTTGTGCCCGCGACTTTGTCTGCGTAGTTATCGGGATAAAAGGTAGAATTAGTATTAATAACAAAAATAAAAATATTTACAACACAAACAACCCGTTTAGGATGTGTGATGATGAGTTTGCCAACGACTTTGCGTTATTATCGTGATAAAAAGTAGCATGTGTTAATCTAGGTTGTTATCTATCTATGTGCCGAATTTCATTTAGTTCCATTCAGCCGTTTTTGCGTGATTGAGTAACAAATATCCATACATACAAACATTCACATTTATTATATTAGTAGGATTAATTTTTATTTGACTAGATAGTAATTAAAATTTAGATTTTTTTTAAATTCTGTTGGTTCTAAACTTTTCTATTAGCGATGCAAAAACATCATCGCAAACACTGAGAACGTTCGCAGAAATAGGTGGCGATAGTCTCATGAGATGTAGGGCAAAGTATTTTCGATCGTTACAGAAATATCTTTAATATTTTTTGTATGAAATGAAATAAATTCTTTCAAATAGTCTTAAAGTATTTTGTATTTAACTTTATATGTTCGAAATGTAAATCCGATGTAGGTACATACATGAACTTTGTCTGGCTTTATAACACCAAATAGACAGCTTGCCGGTTAATTAATTTAGAGGCTTGATAGACTTTCAACTGTTCTTAAAATTTAAAATTTTTAACGGTATTTTTTTAAAGATTATACGTTTTAATAATTTTGTAATTGGTATATTTTGTATATGCTCTAAAGACTTTATTTAGGCTTTTCTTAAATTCAGAGAACAATTAATTTTGGTAGAAAATAAAATGTTGGAATTTTTTCAGTTCATAACTAATTTTTTATTTAAAGTGTGAGTTTTCTCTAGGCTAATAAAAGACGGTCGCAAATTTCTGCTTAAATAATTTAAAAAAAATTAATTTAAATTTTACTAATATTTTTAAGTTTTTAATCAGGCTTGAGTTCATATTTAACATTCTCTATTTTTACAAAGAATTTTTTAATTGTGATAAATAAAAGAATAAATCTTGAAAAATTATATTTTAACCGACACTAGCCGAGTGGAATGCATTTTCGAAACCAGATACGATTTCATCATCAGCACTCTCTGATCGGTGGTTACACGTTGGTTGTAAATATCATCTATTTAACTCCTAGGACTTAAGTTAATTGAATTCGGTAACTACTTTCAGTTTTTCCTTTTTCATATATTTTACCACAATGAGTTAGATTGAAATTTTTAACCAAACAGCAACCCTTTTACTTTTGTTTGTTATTGATATTTACAACCAACATGTAACCACCGATCAGAGAGTGCTGATGATGAAATCGTAGCTGGTTTTCAAGATTTATTCTTTCATTTATCACAATTAAAAAATTCTTTGTAAAAATAAAGAATGTTAAATATGAACTCAAGCCTGATTAAAAATGTAAAAACAAATTAAAATAACATTGCTAAATGACAAGAAAATTGGACAGAAAAGATAAAACCAAACTAACCAAATTTAAGATTCAAACATGTAAGTGAAAAATTGTCATCGAATATATTAGAGCAAGCAAACACGATGAAAAAAATAAAATTTATCTTAAACATTAATAAAAAAAACAAAATTTTGATTTCGCAATTGAAAAGTTAAGCGCTAAGTTTTCAAAAATATTTCAATCTTATATTTCTAGATGACAATCATTCCTATTGACCAGGTAACCCTTAAAAATACAATATACCAGGATATCGATCAGACTAAGCAAGTTACCTTATCGGATCATGTTAGTAAAATGACGCTACTAAAGAAATTTGGCAGTCGTAAAGCATCGCGTTTTATTAACGATCAAGAAAAAATGCGCATGAATATAAAAATAGTAGAAGAAGAATTAAAATCAACCGTTGATGATGCTGGCATAGAAGAAAACGAAAAGGAGGAACAAGTTGACAATGCAGCATATTTTGATAAAATACGACCACCATTTAATAGCGAAGCGAAAAATCTAAGTGATGTTTATGATATAGGAGATGTGGTGCCCATCGAACTATTAAATCGTTTAGATGAAGAAGCTAAAACTGTTTATCAAACCCAAATTGAAAATATACCGTAAGTGAAAAAAAAAAATATTTAAATCGGATTTATACTAAATATTTCTTATTTAAGCATTAAATCCGACCATCTAAGAAAACTTATCGAGACCATACAACAGTCTCCTTTGGATAGTGACGGGTTATTGCGTTTAAAATTAATTATTTATATGGACTCCCTGCTGAAACTAATGAAAACAAGAGCCAGATCTTTGAAGAACGCCGAATTATCAGATATTTCTGAAAAGATTGAAAATAATGTCCGTGATCGTTTTTCGGACCCTAATGTTAGCGTAGGGTAAGTTTGAAAAAGTTTCATTATTTGTTAACATAAATTAATACTGTTCTTTTTTTTAGTGGCTCCCGCACTTCTTTCTCCGTAGAAAAAGCGTTATGTCATTTTATAGTTTTAGCTTTATTGGTTGATGGTAAATATCAAATTGATTGTGGTATTTTGTCACAGGAGCTTAATACTTCCTTTCATAAAGTTTATAAGTATGCTCACATCGTTCAAGCTTTACGAAAGTCAAGAACCCCAATTATATGCTTGAGATTACCTAAAGATGTACCACCACTGCCAACACATTTCTCAAAAAAAAGAAAAGATTAATATCAAAATTTATAATAATAATAATAATAAACATTGAAACAAGAACAAACAAATAGATTAACTTAAATAATGGGTTAATTAAAATAAAATTGGCTTCGAGACGGGATACTTTATTGTCCGTCTCTTTAAATGCAAACAATATTTCTTATAAAAATTGAAAGAAAACAAATAAAAAAATGTTATTTTTGTTTTAATCATATGTACATATTTTCAAACAAGAAAAAATCGTTCGCATTAAAAGTTACTGACCGTTACTATGTAGCATTTAAAAATAATATTACAAATTTTTAAATTTTTGTTGTAAGCAAATGTTTTGTTTACTTTACTCTGCATTTGTGCTGGATGTATGCAACAGGTACTTTTGACAGACTTCCTTTTTAACAATATTTTAAAGATTATCTTGTATAAACTTATACTTACGATATGTGGGTGCATACCTATTTTTATTGTGTTAAAACCTTCGAAATTTTACGAAACATTTCCTTCCACCCAATTTATATTTACTTAAATTGCTTAAAAAAAAAGAATTTTATGTTTTACACTGCATAGAAAAATGTGGGAAAATTGATAATTCATACCTCCCTTAACAATGTGTTAATCAACCCTCTGCACTTTACTATAAAACGAATACCGGTAAGCAGAGCAAATAAAAATAAACATTCGCTACCTCTCAATGGGTTAAACTATACAAAATTCTGTTTCCTCAACATTGCCACCTTTTGAATATATTGATCAAATTGCATCACAAATTGCTAAGAAACAATATTCAAATCATAAATGGAAGTCAAGGTCATTCACATAAACAAACGCTGTCCAACCAGTTACATGTAAAATAATTCCCCCACACAATTTTGTATTTTTATTTGTAATTTATTAAGTAGTATATTATTTTATTTGTTTAATTTAAACAAAAATGTATTTTATAAAGTTTAAAATGCAAAACAAAAGCAGAAAATAGTTATGAAATTGAACAAAAATTCGCATTATGTTAATTTTTTCTCTAGTATTTTTTATTCGGTTACAAAAATATTTCGATTTTTTTTTTATATTTTTAAAACTAAAAAAAAAACTACTATGTAATTTTATTAATGTATAAATGGGTTTAAGTGATTTTTTTTATTATTTAATAATTCTATTTTTCCATTCGACTACGAATTTAAAATAAACTACGCTAATTTAAAGTTTTAACAAGTTTTTCTTGACATTTTTGTTTTTTATTTTGAGAGAAAAACGCTAAATTTAGTTTGCAGTTTGTATTTACTTGTTTTAATTTTGATCTTGTAGTCTTATAATAATAAGATATATATTTTATTTTGTATTTTAGCGACCTTATTCAAAAACATTATCAAACTATTAAAAATATTGACTTTTTTCTAAGATAAGCCTTTGATAATTTGTATGAATAAGGCTGTAAGAATGGCGCTGATTCTTATATTATTTATATTAAATTTAATTTATAATTTGGAATACTACTCAAGAGTCTTCACTTTTCCCTCCCCTTTTAAAACTTGAAAACAGAAATACAAGAAAAAAAAACCTACTAAACAGTTTTATGCTTTTAGAAATACAAGAAACAACAATGTTTCTTGGCAGCTGCCTGCCAAATTTTCCTTAGATTTCCTTTTTTGTTTGTAATTAAAACCAGATTAAATTTATTTAACGAACTGTTAATAAATGAAATGAATGCTTTAAATAAATTGTTTTTATGGAAAAGCCAAGAAAAGAAATAATAAAACTATTTCGTACCAACGTTTTGACCGGACACTCTTTATAAACTCTTCAACATTTCTTCTATTTATTTATACAGCCAAACCAAAGACGGAAACAATACAATACATGGTATTATTTTCCCAACGTACTGTACAACTGCCATCCGTGTCGTTATTCCAGTAGCATGATGAGGCCGTATGCAAACCGGCACCATTCTTTTGCATTATCATTGAGGTTACTATGTATTTGTATGGTTTTTGTTCCTTAGTGAGCATACTCAGACAATTCTCCACCACCTGGCCCGTCCAGTTGTTTACCTTGTCGTATTGGTAGGCGTTGCCACCAATGGTGGATTCAATAGCTTCCTTTATGATTTTGCTTACATCATCTACAAGAAATTGATTCTCTTCGCGTGAATCATCCATATTTATTAGATTTTGTTCTTATTCACAATTTAATTCCGTAGTTTTACTGAAGACTTTTTTTGATTTTTCTCTTACTTTCGCACAAAACGCTTATGGATTTTGCAATTTCTATGGTAAAAATTTTTTAGCAACAGAAAATTCGGGAATACGTTTGTAGGTAACAACTTCTACAGTCTTTTTTTGCTTATTTAATGTTGGCTTTACAATTTTCTTTTTGCCTTCTTAATTTTGCCAATTGTCAATTTTATAGCATGGTTGTATTAAAGAGTAGTTTTTCTACAATATGGTATTCTTATCATGTTAAATGGGATATTGGAAATATCTCAATATACATCAGTGAATAATCTTTTAATATATATCTTTTTTTTATATATTTAAGCAGATTATAGTCTGAACTTACATCTACAAATCAACAAAAATATAATATGGTACAATGGTGAAAAATTATTTTCTATAATTTATTTTGTTCGTTATGTGAAAATATGTATTATTTTTTTATTGTTTACATGTAAATTAATTGTTTTTGTGCTTTGGTTGAAAAATTCAGAAAAATTGTAATATTAATTGGCTTTTTATATTACTATGAAGTTGAATAAATAAATAAATAATATTTGTGCAATACAATAAAAATATAATTAGAATGTTTTTTCTTTTTGTGTTTTGACATTCTCCGATTCTTTTTGTGTTTGTTTACGCCAAATTCACATCAGGTGAGGTTAAGAGGCCAGCTGATTATTTGTTCGCTAGTTATATTACCAACAGCACAATGTCAAATTTTGTTTACATTAAAATTAATTTTTTTGTGCCTTACGGCCCTTTTCACAATCGGTGAATATTTTAATTTAACAGGAACATTAACAAGCCGCCGATATCGTTAAACGGAACAATTTAACATACGGTTAGTGTTTTGCGTTTCACCATCCTTCGGTTAGTTAACACTAACATTATAGAAAAAATATGGTAATACTGTTTTTTATTTTATACGAAAAATCGTGCCATGAAAGGAAAGTATCAAAAAAAATTATATAAAAATTATTAGCAATTTTTGTATGAAAGACAAATATATATATAAAATAAAATTTTTACTTAAAATAGTATACAGTTCCTTGATAAGTATAAATTTCTATATTTTATTTTATTATAATATTATTATACCCGCCAACAAAAAAAAATGGTGGGGTATACCCCGTTTGTAACGGAAATTTTTATCTTACTCTCAAGTTCATATAATTTTTCTATAAATAAAGATTTTGGAAGAATAAAGGACTATATTGAAATATCTAAGTTGTATTTATTAGCAGGAACAACTTTGAAATGCCTACTATAACGTCCACTTTCATTGAAAGACTAAATTTACGAAAACATTTTACTAGCATATCGAAGTTATACAAAGAAAGTGATACATATTTAAGTATAAATATAATATTCTATAGCGATTACTGCTAAAAACAATATAATAAATTCTGTGCTATAAAAGCACATCAAATTGGTTATGGATATAAAAGATTCGGCACAGTCGAATATAGTGCTCTTACTTGTTTATTTTTTATTTTAATAAAAGACTTTAACCGGAAGATTTTGTTCGGTTAAATTTAACAGATTATTTCTGCCGGTTAAATGCTAACCGTACTTTGTGAAATGCAATTTTGCCTAACTTACAGTTAAAGTTAAAATCGCACTTTGTGAAAAAGGGCCGTTTATTGAAAAATTGTATAAAACTGGTGAAATTTGTGAAAAAATTGTATAAATACGAATATTTGTGCAATAAATTATTGGGAAATAAGTAATATACAATTTACAATTAAAATAAACAACATTTTTAATGTTTTCAGTTTCAAAAAAATGCAAAATTTCCGGTGTGTTTGTCCTAGTTGATTAAAGTTGTGAAAATTGTGAAAAATGTTTTTAAAAACACAAATATGTGATATAAACTAGCACAAATTTATTTATTTTAAAACTAAATTTTTAAAATTATAAAAATAAAATTGGTATTATTAATTAGAAATTTTAAATTTATATTTTAATTCCGCCGTGTTTGCTTTATTTCTGAAAGTATCTAGATCTACAAAGATCTTTTTATAAAACTTTTTGTGGTTAACATTTTTTAAAACTTAGGTATTATTTTTTTTCCAAAATAATTAACAGAGTTATGAGTATTTACACATTTAATTAAATAAATAAACGACTAATCTCTCAGTTTTAAAGAAAAATTGTTCATAAAAAACCTCGCATCATATTAGAAGTTATAGGGTGAGTTCTCCTAAGTTCGGCATGCACCAATAGTCGGCATTTTTGACTTCAAAGTTAAATAAATAAGAATAATGATAATTTTATGACAAAGTAAGATGTAGATTTAGTTAAAAATACACTAATTTTTCTTTATGCAATTTTTAAATTTGATTGAGATGAGTATTTCAACCTATTTTTTACCTCGTTCTGTGACTATCTCACAACATGTGCGGTAGAGCCTGTTTTTTTAAAAATTTGTTAGTGATAGCGCCAACTTAAACAAGTGTTTAATCATGTCATTTTAATTAATTTTTTTACCAAAGTGTGTTTTAAAGGTAAGGGTTTATTTAAATATTGCTTCATATATGATAGTTTTAAAAAAAAATAATTTTTTTGCCTATTTTGATGGCTGCCGACATTAGGAACAATAATTTTTAAGATTTTTAATAGTCGGCATATAATGCCGACTTCAGGAAAATTTATATTTTCGCATATTAAGCTCAAATTATAGAAAATTGTTTAATACTCACCTCTCTTTACAATAGTTATAAAGAAAATGAGTTTAAAATAAGTTTACCTAATAGTCGGCACAATTTATATTGAGTATCTTACGGACTGCCGAGTATTGGGAATATAGAATTCTAAAGTCGGCAGCATTTATATTCGTCTGGATAAAGCAAAATTAAGTTATTTTTTAAGATTCATTAGAAAAGAAGGTGACAACCGAAATTATAGATAGTTTAATTCTTAAAAAAACCAGTCGCAAGTCCTCTTAAAGTTTCTGCAGAAACAGAAATCATCATTGAAAAACACGCCATGAATCTTAAATTTAGAGGAGGTTTAACGCATACGATACAAAGACAAACAGGAGATCGTTCAATTTTTAAATTCCACGCGAAAAGTTAAGTCTTAAGTCCACTTAAAGTTTTAGTAGACTGAAAACACGCAACTTTTTACGCGAATGATAGCGCCTTTAGTTGTCTCAATTGCGATAATTAGAAGAATTGAAAATTATCTTAGATTAACCCGTAAATACTAGTACAAATGGAAAATTTAAGTCAGTGAAAATAAAACTCAAGCTTTTATAGATGTTATAGATGTTTATCGTCTAGGAGAATAATTATCATATTGAAGGACGAAATCAAATATTTAAGAGTAATCCTTGAAAAAAACTTTTATTATGTTAATTACATTTGTGAAAACGCAATTAAGTGTATCCCTTCCTTATATCCCTTAATCAACCGAAGATCTAATCTTAATATAAAGATTATCACCTATGATTATCAAGTCTGGTCCCAAAAGACTGAAAATTGCGAATTATTCAAAATATAAATTAAAAAATAATAAATATCTAATAAACATTTAGATATTCCACTTATCTTCTACATAGAAACTGAAGACTTAAAAATTTTTAATCCATTGACAAGGGAACTGACTGTCATTTAATCAAAACTGCAGAATGTCAAATTTTGAATTAATAATAAATTTTCTGAACAACTTGAGAGTCTTTTGTTTAAAAGACAAATTTTAATGATATATTTAAATTTTTTTATGTCTTCTAAGTTGATACGAGGTTTTTTATGAACAACTTTACCTTTAAACTGTGAAATTAGTAGTTTAAGAATTAAGAATTTTATCCCAATTTAGAAAATTTTCGTTTTATTTCTAATCATGTTTAAGTTTTTACTTAATTTTTAGTCATATGATAACTATGTAGAATTATGATATTATTGTAAGTGAATATTTAATGATCACGAAGGTTTACTTTATGATTGTGTAACATCACATTATAATAAAATTCAAATAATTTATTGTTTTTTGGTACCATATTATGATCATATAAAATTAAATTATAAATTTATGATTATATGGGATTTTTAATTATCATTTGCGATCCCAACATGATTATTACATGATACTTTCATTAAACTTATAATGATTACTTGCAATCATTGTATGTTTTATCGTAGTATGTTGCTCATAGATTATGATGACCTCAACCATATTTTTATACTCTTTACACAGTTTGTCATTCCTTTTGTAATTTCTTTAATATAAATTTTCGGCCCTATAAAGTATATATATTCTGAATCTTTATAGATACAGAAATTGATTTAGTCCGTTTGTCTGTATGTATGTTGACATCAAATTTTTTGAAGCCACTTATAAGGTAAAAATTTATCATATATGCTTTCGAGAAATTTGCTATTGAAAATCAGTTACGTGAGCACATTACAAGCTGAAATAACACAATTTTCAAACAATTTTACCCAAATTTTGCAGTTCCTAGGGAACTTCTTAAAGCGTTTGTTACGTATATATAAAATATGTACCTTTTGCAACGTAAGTTGAAAATCTTGGTTTAATGAGTCAATTAACGACAAAGACATTTTTGGAAAAAATGTATATTAAAAGTTCAGATTATTATGTACATATGTATATATGATGGTACAAACTGTGTAAAGGGTATTTAAAATTCTTCACAGACAAATATAGTACTCTAAATTGTTTCTTTATGTGTTTATTTACATATTAAACATACAAAATTTCAAATGGCTTACTTTTTGAATAAAAAAACCACTTTAATTCTTGTAAGATCCTATCCTTTCCTTAGTAAAAAAGCAATGCCGACAATTGGGTCAAAAAGTGCCGAAATTAGGCAAACGGGTGCCGACTATTGGCAAAAATGGTACATTTTAGAAAAAACGTAAATTACTCAAATTAAATAAAAACATTCTTTAAAATAGTTAATTGAGTCTAAAACTATACCAATCACTTAGCAACAAAAATCCGTTGACAACCCAACATCATGTCCGCACTCATAAGAGCATCAGTTTGAAAATGAAAAAAAAGTTAAAGTGCCGACTACTGGAGAACTCACCCTATGAAATTTTAAAACAATCACTAAAATGTCCCTCAGTAGTTCTTCAGCAAATTGATATTATTTAAAAATTGTAAGTTCTGAATTTTTTCATTATATGTCAAACATTTTGAAATTTAAGTTTCTCTGCCTGTTCAACGATGTCGAAAGAAAACCCAAGCGAAATTTCATTCGTACAAATACGTTGAAAACAAAAATAAATTTTTAGTTTTTGTTGTTGTTTTCAATATATTTGTACGAATGAAATTTTGCTTGGGTTTTCTTTCTACATCGTTGAACAGGCAGTCTATATAGAAGATAAGTGTATTAACTAAAAAGAAAATTGTGTTTTATTTTTAAATTTTTTATTTCGAATAATCTGTGTGTGTTAATTAAATATATTAATAAATTTTACTCAATTCCAATAAGTGCATGGAACGCATGCACAGTAGATGAAAAGAAGCCCATGTTTCATGGGTTAATGTTTGATTACAATGTTTTGCATGCATTTTAAGCACATCATTAATGGCTATTGGATTTATTAGACAATAAATAAATGGGAGATTACAGAAAAATCAAGAATACCTGAAGAATAAATACGTCTTGTTTTACCCTTCACACAAAAGTGAAAAAGGGTATATATAGGTTCGTCATTTGCGTGAAATTTCTACAATTTTCACTTCCGACCCTATAAAGTTTATATATTCTGAAATCTAATGAATTGGGGAGTCAATAAGGCTGAAAAAAAAAATTAATATATTTTTATTTTTTTGTAACATACATACAGTAAAATCCCGATAATTCGTAATTGCAAGGGAACGGCAATTTCTTACGAATTATAGGAGTTTTCGATTTAGCGGGGTTTCGATTAAACGGGGTTAAAATAAAATAAATAGGAATTAACGGGGTTTTTCAATTTATTTACTAAAACGATAAAAAAACAATTGTTAAAAATAAAATATTTACAAAATAAATACATAAAATAGTAAATTCATTTACTAAAGTAAAATACTTGTAATTTTAATAGCAAACAAAAAACAATAAAATAAAGATAAAACTGACAAATTATTCTTCTTAACTTAAAATTAATTAATTAATTTAAAAAAATAGTGATTTGCATTTGTTTCAGACTTTTCTCACGGAGGTTGTCCAAGGTATTTTTTATTTTTATTAAGGAATTAAAAATTTCTTCATACACAGTATGATTGGAGACATAAAATCTTAATTTATTAATTGCCAATTTTGCATCTTTTTTCGTAATTAATTTTTTCGCGGTCAATTAGGAATCCACAAGTTATCATTCCTAGAATATCTTACCACGTTTTTGAAGTGTCATTTCTTGTTCGTATTGCTCGATATTTTAACAACTTACCTGCAAACTTGAAAAGCTTCTCGCTCTCAGTAAATGTTTATCGTGGTAAATTATTTAATTATTTATCGAATTTGTAGGGTTTCTTGCTATTCTTGGAACATGTTTTTATGTTAATTTTTTCTTACTTTTATTTTTAGTTAATGTAACGGCTGGGGAGCCAAAGGAAATTTAATTGAATTTAAGATTAGGAAAGTAATGTATTTTTAGATTTATATATATATATATATAGGGTGAGTTCTCCAGTAGTCGGCACTTTAACTTTTTTTTCATTTTTAAACTGATGCTCTTATGAGTGAGGACATGATATTGGGTTGTTAACGGATTTTTGTTGCTAAGTGATTGGTATAGTTTTAGACTCAATTAACTATTTTTAAAAATGTTTTTATTTATTTTGAGTAATTTTCGTTTTTTCTAAAATGTACCATTTTTGCCAATAGTCGGCACCCGTTTGCCTAATTTCGGCACTTTTTTACCCAATTGTCGGCATTGCATTTTTACTAAGGAAAGAATAGGATCTTACAAGGATTCAAGTTGTTTTTTTATTCAAAAAGTAAGCCATTTGAAATATTGTATGTTTAATATGTTAATAAACATATAAAGAAGCAATTTAGAGCGTTATTTTTGGCTGTGAAGAATTTTATATACCCTTCACACAGTTTAATTTACATTTTTTCTAAAAATGTCTTTGTCGTTAATTGACTCTTAAACCAAGATTTTCAACTTACGTTGCCAAAGGTACATATTTAATATATACGTAACAAACGCTTTAAGAAGTTCCCTAGGACCTGCAAAATTTGGGTAAAATTGTTTAAAAATTGTGTTATTTCAGCTCGTAATGTGCTCACATAACTGATTTTCAATAGCAAATTTCTAGAAAGCATATATGATAAATTTGTACCATAGAAGTGGATTCAAAAAATTTGATGTCAACATACATACAGACAAACGGACTTAGCTAAATCAATTCCAGTATCTATAAGGATTCAGAATATATATACTTTAAAGTGCCGAAAATTTATATTAAATAAATTACAAAAGGAATGACAAACTGTGTAAACCGTTATATGGTTGAGGTCATTATAATCTATGAGCAACATACTACGATAAAACATACAATGATTGCAAATAACCATTATAAGTTTAATGAAAGTATCACGTAATAATCATATTGGGATCGGAAATGATAATTAAATAATCCCATATAATCATAAATTTATAATTTAATTTTATATGATCATAATATGATACAACAAAACAACAAAATATTTGAAATTTACACAATCATTAAGTAAGCCTTCGTGATCATTAAATATTCACATACAATAATATCATAATTCTACATAGTCATCATATGACTAAAAATTAAGTAAAAACTTAAACATGATTAGAAATAAAATGAAAATTTTCTAAATTGGGATCAAATTCTTAAACAACTAATATCACAATTTTAAGGTAAAGTTGTTCATAAAAAACCTCGTATCAACTTAGAAAATATAAAAAAATTTAAACTAATCATTATAATGTGTCTTTTAAACAAAAGACCCTTAAGTTGTTCAGCAAATTTCTTATTAACTTAAAATTTGACATTCTGCAGTTTTGATTAAAGGACAGAGTCAGTTCGCTTGTCAATGGGTTAAACACTTTTAAGTCTTCAGTTTCTATGTAGAAGAGAAGTGGAATATCTAAAAGGTAGATGTTTATTATTTTTTAATATATATATTTTGAATAATTCGCAATTTTCACTCTATTGGGACCAGACTTGATAATCATAGGTGATAATCTTTATATTAAGTTTAGATCTTCGGTTAATTAAGGGATATAAGGCACGGCTACACTTAATTGCCTTTTCACAAATGTAATTAACGTAATAAAAGTTTTTTCAAGGATAACTCCTAAATATTTAATTTCGTCCTTAAATAGGATAATTATTCTCCTAGCCGATAAACATCTAGTAGGAAAGCGTTTTCGTGATTTGTTGATGGATATATAATAGCTTGAGTTTTATTTTCACTGACTTAAATTTTCCAATTGTAGTAGTATTTACGGGTTAATCTAAGATAATTTTGAATTCTTCTAATTATCGCAATTGAGACAACTAAAGGCGCTATCATTCGCGTAAAAAGTTGCGTGTTTTCAGTCTACTAAAACTTTAAGTGGACTTAAGACTTAACTTTTCGCGTGGAATTTAAAAATTGAACGATCTCATGTTCGTCTTTGCATCGTATGCGTTAAACCTTCTTTAAATTTAAGATTCATGGCGTGTTTTTCAATGATGTTGTCTGTTTCTGCAGAAACTTTAAGAAAACTTGCGACTGTTTTTTTTTAAGAATTAAACTGTCTATAATTTCGGTTGTCACCTTATTTTCTAATGAATCTTTAAAAATAACTTTATTTTGCTATATCCGGACAACTAAAAATGCTGCCGACTTTAGAATTCTATATTCCCAATACTCGGCAGTCCGTAAGATACTCAATATAAATTGTGCCGACTATTAGGTAAACTTATTTTAAACTCATTTTCTTTATAACTATTGTAAAGAGAGGTGAGTATTAAACAATTTTCTATAATTTGAGCTTAATATGCGAAAACATCAATTTTCCTGAAGTCGGCATTATATGCCGACTATTGAAAATCTTAAAAATTATTGTTCCTAATGTCGGCAGCCATTAAAATAGGCAAAAAAAATATTTTTTTAAAAAACTATCATATATAAAGCAATATTTAAATAAACCTTTACCTTTAAAACCCACTTTGGTAAAAATATTAATTAAAATTACATGATTAAATACTTGTTTAAGTTGGCGCTATCACTAACAAATTTTTAAAAAAACAGGCTCTACCGCACGTGTTGAGAGATAGTCACAGAACGAGGTAAAAAATAGGTTGAAATACTCATCTCAATCAAATTTAAAAATTACATAAAGAAAAATGAGTGTATTTTTAACTAAATCTACATCTTACTAATATATAAAATGATCGTTATTCTTATTTATTTAACTTTAAAGTCAAAACTGCCGACTATTGGTGCATGCCGAACTTAGGAGAACTCACCCTACATATATTTTTTCTTTTCATTTTTATTGTTGTAATTACTATGTAATAATTTGTTTTGGCCTTTTGGGGCTTTTTTATTACAAATTTGGATTAACTTCGCCATCATCATCACTTTCTATATTGTTAGCTTTTAGCATTCTTTCCATGTTTCTGTTGTTTTTATTACGAATTATAAGTGGTAGTTGCAAACAATTACGATTTATAAGATGTAAAGATTTTATTCGAAACAAAAAATTACAAATTAGCAAGGGGACCAAAATGTATGGAAATTTTACGAATTAACGAGATTTTTTCAAGGGACCGACATTTTATTACGAATTATCGGGATTTGACTGTACATACGTAGACTCAATTTATAATTTTACAATGGGATGTTTTTAAATGTGTGTACGTATTTCATGAGATGAGTGGTGATAGGTACAAACAATTGTTATTGCATGACTACACGTTGTCAAGGGTATATAAAATTAGGCACGTCCATTCATTCTTACTTGTTTTTTTTTTGTTTTAATACAGTCAAACCGCGATAAATAGTACCCTGTTAATTTAAAAACCTACACATTTCGAAACAAAGAACTGGTATTTTGAGAAAAACTCCTTAGACTTCATAAATACTTTATTTTCTGTGTCCTAGTTTTATTTTAGGGCATTCTAGCTATGTTCGTCGGTCTGTTGAAAGCACGATAAGAGCTCGAACCGAAAAAGTTAGGGAGCTCGAATTAAGCTACAATATTTCTAATACATAAAGTTGTTTGGTATTGAATATTGGCTAAGTCGGTATATTAGGAAGACAGTCATAAAAAAATATCACTCGGACATCGAATAATATGCAATTGGGTATAAACGCAATAACGTAGAGACATATAATTTAACAAGTATATTTTTCAATAAAAAATATAAAATTTTTTTTAATTCGTATTTTAAGAAAGCAGTTTTAGATCAAAATGTACAAAAACTTACCTCTCGCTGTGTCTTTTTATACCCGCCACCAAAAAAATGGTGGGGGGTATATTCATTTTGTCATTCCGTTTGTAACACATCGAAATATCCATTTTAGACCCCATAAAGTATATATATTCTGAATCAGGGTTTGATTTGATGACGATCTAGCTATGTCCGTCCGTCTGTCCGTCTGTTGAAAGCACGATAGAGGTCGCACCGAAAAAGCTAGGGGGCTCAAATTTTGCCAGAATCTTTCTTATAGATAAGGTTTGTTTGGTATTGAAAATGGGGTAAATCGGAATATTAGGAAGAGAGTTATAGCTCGAAAAGCAAGACTAGGTCGAAAAAACCGTGTCCTTCAAACATCGAATAAAACGGAATTGTGTCCAAATGCATTAACGTAGACTCCTGAAACTTCGAATATATATTTCCTGAGTAAAAACAATATTGTCCCCCGAAAATCATCTAAATCTATGTATTAGGAGGGGAGTTATCGATCAAAATGTACGAAAATTTATACCGCACAGTGTATTTTTCGGTATATTTAAAAACAAAAACGTCATAAAAGCAACAAAATTTGATGTACGACTCTGAAATTTTGCACACTTTGGTTTTTGGTGAGACGCTTTTTTGTAACGGAAAATCAATGTGCCACGCCCACTTTTACGCCCACCTCCCATACAACGTTTTACCTAAAATTCATATAATTTCTCTACTAATAAAGATTTTGGAAAAATAAAGGGCTATATTGAAACATCTAAGTTGTATTCATTCGGAAAAATAACTTTGACACGCCTACTATAACGCCCACTTTTCACGTTATCTAACCTTAATGAAATTTAAAAGCTCATAAAACCGCCAAAATTAGAGGTATGATGATAAAATTTGCTACGTATATCCCTCTGGGCAATATCATTACTGTGCCAGAAAATTACGGTGCCACGCCCACTTTTACGCCCACCTGCCATATAACGTTTTACCAAAAATTCATATAATTTCTCTATTAATATAGATTTTGGAATAATAAAGGGCTATATTGAAACACCTAAGTTGTACTCATTCGCAAAAATAACTTTGACACGCCTACTATAACGCCCACTTTTCACGTTATCTACCGTTAATGAAATTTAAAAGCTCATAAAACCGTTAAAATTAGAGGTATGATGATCAAATTTGCTACGTATATCCTTCTAATCAATGTAATTGTTGTGCCAAAAAGTTTAGCTGACACGCCCACTTTAACGCCTACCTCCCATATAACGGTTTATCTTAAATTCATGTAATTTCTCTATTGACAAAGTTTTTGGGAAAATTAAGGACTATATTGAAATATTTAAGTTGTATTTATTATCAGAAACTTTATTGACACGCCTACTTTAACACCCACTTTCATTGAAAGACTACATTGACAAAAGCATTTTAGTAGCATATCGAAGTTATAAAGGGTGGTTAAATTTTAAGGGCTGATGTTGTTTTTAAATAAAACACAAATTATTTAAGAAATTATTATCATTTCTTTTTATAATGATAATATTTGTATGGTTCAATTATGTATTTAACAAAATATCTGCCAAATGACCCCCCCCCCCCCCCATCCTTGGCGCCACTCCTCTATCTGATGGCCCAAATTTTCAATGACAATGTTGATGCTCAATTGTTAGGCATGATGATGAGGCGAGGTTGACTGCTCTTTTGCCACACTATCGCAAAAACCAGCAGTAGTTTCCATTCAACGAACTAAGACGGCATTCACAGACTTTCTAAAATTGGCCCTTACAATTAAGCCACCCTCTACAAAGAAAGTGATACATATTTTTATATTACTATCACACGGTGATTCAAAATATACATTCTCAGCATTTTGCAAAAACGGGAAATTTATTAGTAAGATTTTGATTTTTAAACTTCTATAACATTTTGCTTTTAAAAGATTTTCAAACGAAATAAGTTTTGTATATTTTTAAAATTTGTTAGCCATTAGTACATGAATATAAATTGTTTATGATGTTTAGAGATAATTTTTTTTTACTTATGTCAAAATTTTCCTAAATTCCCATTTTTAATAGAGCATAACTTCAGGAGAACATAAGACAACAAATATAAATTAGCACTATTTCGTAGATAAAACTTTCCTCTTAAATTCATGTAAATTCTCTATGAATAAAGATTTTGGAATACTAAAGGACTATATTGAAATATGTAAGTTATGTTTATTAGCAGAAACTTTATTGACACGCGTATTTTAACGGCCACTTTCATTGAAAGATTAAATTTACGAAAACATTTTTCTAGCATACCGAAGTTTTGAAAAAAATTATTATGAAATTATTATCATTTATTTTTATAACGATAATATTTGTATGCTTCAATTATGTATGGAACAAAATATCGGCCCAATGGCCCCCCAACCTAGGCGGCACACCACGATCCGATAGTCCAAATTTTCAATGACACTGTTGATGCTCGATTGTTGGGCACGATGATGAGTCGAGGTTGCTTGCTCTTTTGCCACGTTATCGTGAAAAACAGCAATATTCCCATTCAACGAACTAAGGTGGCATTCACAGATGTTTTCACATTTCATACAGACCTGCTTTGCAGACATTTAAATATTTTTTACAATTCTCATGATTGTGGACGAATTCGAACGATTTTGTTGACCAAAATAATCACGAAGTGTACAAAATGCATTTTTATTTGAACGCCCATTTTTATAAAAATCTTTAATATTTAAAAGCGTCTCTCGATTGCGTATCTTTCCACGGTTCAAATTGAGTTAGTCTGAGATTGAGGAATGTCGAATTAAATGCAAGAAAAAAGTTGAAGTTTAGGTGTGGTTCACCTTCAACATGGGCCCTTAAAATTTAACCACCCTCTACAAAGAAAGTGATACATATTTTATTATAAAGAGATTATTATATAGCGATTAACAAAATAATAAATATTGTGCTTTAAATGTACACAAAATTGGTGGTGGGTATAAAAGATTCGGCACAGCCGAATATAGTGCTCTTACTTGTTTTTAGCTAATTTAAAATTTGAAAGGCCATTAACCGACAAAATTAGATGTATGATGCTAAAATTTTCATTCCATTGGTATTCAGCACAATTATGAAGAAAACGTATTAAGAATTAGGCACAATTTTAGAGATCATCAAATTCAATGAAAGATTTGTTGTCTATTCTAAATTTATTAAAGGGCTGTTTCCAGAATACTTCTGCTTTCCTTGTAATTGGGATACGCGATACACAGGGAATTAATATGAATATAAAGATTGAAAAGCAAGAACTTTCAAGCTGGATAACAACATTTTTGTGATCTAAAAGATAATCGATAAATATATATTAAGATTTCTTTGAGCATTTTTAAAAAATTTTTAGAAAAAATAGTTTTTTTATATTTTTAAAGATTACCGCTAAATTTTTTATTTATAAAATTTTGTTAAATTTTTTGGACAAAAGTAAGCTCAAGTGCCTGAAAACCTTTTGTAATTTAAACAAAGTTTATTTATTTATCATTTAGTTTTAATCGTAATACTTTTTTTTATTGAGATTTTTTTAAGTTTTGTTAACTTTTTTTTATTATTTTTTAAATTTTATATCACACATAAAAGGAAATGTTAGGAAATAAATTGTTAAGTTTTCTTATTATATAAAAAAAAAATCATAAAAAAAAAGAAATGGAACCACTAGTATTATTTAAAACACACAAACTTTAAAAAAACAAGGTGTTATTAGGTTATTAGCCAGATAAAAATATACACATTTTAAAATATAATTAAAATTAAATTTTTATATTTTACATCCGTTTATATTACAACTAATTTTAAAAGATTTTCTAAAAAAAAAAAACAGAATTAAAATTTATCTCTGTTAAAAACACATGTTTAAGGCAAGCATTTTTTTAAAAAAATGTTTTAAATAAGTAACAGTCAAACAAAGAAAGAAAAAATACTTTATAACAAGTATAGAAAATTTAGGGGGATTTGGTAGCTTAACGTTAATTTGCCGAGTATTTAAAGTTTACTTTTGAATAAGAGATAGTTTGCTTAAGTAACTGTCTTAAAGATTAAATAACAATGAAAAAATTGGTGTGTGTTTGTTGCCATCGTCTATTAAAAAGAATAAATGTATATATTTACATGTATTATATAGATATATATATATTCGAAAAGGAATATGTATTGTTTTTATAATTAAGAATAAGATATCACAATAAAGTTTTTAACTAAGAAAAAAATATATGTTTATAAAAATCTCATTTAAATTGAATTTAAAATATAAAACAAAACACACACCTAATTGAATTTAAAATGTTTTAAAACGCGAATCGGAATTGTTGTTGACAGCAAAGTTAAGCAAAAATTAATTCACGGACATCTTTCTTCCATTTCTTTTAAAGTTAAATGGACAGGAGTAAAATTAAAATTTTGGTTTTCAAAGCGCCAAATTTTTTTAAAAAATTCTTGTTATTTATATATACATACATATATATACTGTATATGCATATATATACATTTTTTTTGGTTTTTTTTGTTTGCATTAAGTTTTTTACGCTTAATTTTTTTTTAAGTTTTAGTCATCGATTTTTTTTTTTTTTTTTGTAAGTCTTAACTTGTCATTATTTGCTAATAGTGTTTTCTGTAACGTTTTTTATTTTAATAAAACACTTGGTTTCGATTTTGTTTGTATGCATAGCAACAAGTGTAAAATTTACAATATTTTCTAAATTATATATTTTTTTTTATTTTACTTTTTTAGCTAGTTTTTTTTTACGTTTTTTAGATGTGTGTGTGTATAGGTAAACAGCTTTTCCATTAAGAAAACCAGTAGATCGTTTTCACTACTTAAAAGAAAACCTTTTCATCGCTCAAACTTGTGTGTCTGTTTTGCCTAAACTTGTTTATGAAGTACCCAAATCAATAACTAAATGACTTTGTGGTATAAATTCAGCTGCCAAAGGATTAAGTCTTGAATCGCTTACATTGCAATCACTGACGGCTAAGGTAGAGAGAGCTGCTCTAAGTTCTTCGTTTTTAGCTTTATCCCATTCATTAATTTGTTCTTCTAACTCATCGTCTAGCATGGCGTCCATGCATTCTTTCATAAGCTCCTCATCTTCAAGTCGTTGTAACTCCTGAAAAATAAATATATATTTTTAATTTTTGAAAAATTTCTTTGAATTATATTTTATAAATGGAGCTCCCATACAACACAAAGAAATTATATACAATTATTTAATAAATATGATAATAATAACATCGAAAAATTAAGGTAAATTTTACAAAAATGAGAATTATTCTAACATTTTTTTTTTAAATTTAAAAATGTAAAAACCAAATAAATTTTTTTTTTACTTTTACACTTGTTAGCTTTCTATAAAAATAAAATTTGTCGAAGATCTTTTTTAAATGATTCCTTTTTAAAGAAGTCTTTAAAAAACGAAATTTTAACCAATATTTTAATTAAAGAAAAACCTTTCATTCGTTAAATAATCAAAATTTGTTTACATATGCATATTTGTCTATAAATATATTTCGTCCACTGTTTATAATTAAATTAAATGTGGGATCTTTAAATGAGTCATGAAGTAAATGATATTTCTCAAGAATTCCCTAATCTCTAGCGGCCTTATTCATAACAAAAAGTTGGCATAAAGTTAGCATAGAGTTTATTCATAACACACATGCCAAACTCTGGCTAACGATTTGCTAAACTCTTGTTAACGAGCTGCCAAACGTTTGCCAACTTGTGAAAAACAGCTGTTCTGTGTCAAAAAAAATTATAAAGAAAGAAATAAAAATTTTTGTGCACGAAAAATAAATTATGGAAACACTCGATAGTTTAGATAATTTGGAGTATTTAAGAGTCCGTAAGAGATCAAAAAAAAATTTTAAAAAAAGAAGAAACCCATTTTTGGAATACAGCGAGGAGGTATTTCGTATGAAATATAGATTTTCTAAGGAAAATTGCAGAAAATTGATAAAGTTAGTGGAGGCTGATCTTAAAGGTAAAGGCAAAACGAATGGTGGTAGCATTCCACCATACATACAAGTGCTTGCAGCATTACGGTGTTGGGGCCGAAATCAGGTACAAGATGATTGTGCTGAGTACCATGGTTTTTCCCAACCCACGATGAGTAGAGTTTGTGCTAAGGTTGCCCAGGCGTTCGCCAAAAAATCACAAACTTTTATTAAAATGGCAACATTAGCTGAGGAACAAATTGTCGAGATGGAGAAATTTAAAAAAATTGCTGGATTAAAAAAGGTAATAGGGGCTATTGATTGTACTCACATTCGTATTCAAGCTGTAGGTGGCGACGATGCCCAATTATATGTAAATCGAAAGGGGTACTTCTCTTTAAACGTACAGGTATTTTTTGCGTAAAATTATTTAAATGAAATTGACTATTTTACATATTTTTATTTTCGATATAACCAGGTTGTTTGTGATGCCGGGTTAAAAATTACTGATATAGTTGCCTGCTGGAGAGGAAGCACACACGACTCCAGAATATTTAACGAAAGCAAAATTAAAGAGAGATTTGAGGAAGGTACGTTTATGGGTCGATTATTAGGGGACGGTGGTTACAAGTGCACGAACTATTTATTTACGCCTGTACAGAACCCAAGAAATATAAAGGAAGAAATGTACAACAAAGCTCACATTAAAACGAGAAATACTGTAGAAAGAGTTTTCGGTGTTTGGAAAAGTAGATTCCGCATCCTGTTAGAAAAAATGCGAATTTCAAAAAGAAATGGAAAAGTTTTAATTGTAGCTCTAGCCGTTCTTCATAATTTATCGATTATATATGAAGAGCAAAATTTCGGTAAGATTAAATTATTTACTACATAGTTATAAAAAATATGTATGTATGTTTATTTACAACTTGTTTATTTTTTTATTTTAATTTTTACAGATGAAAACGACGTCCAAAGTAATCTTTTAGAAAGTGGAACTTTTCAGGATAGCACCGAAGATGAAAACAATTCTCGGGATATTTACATTCAGCAAAATTTTTAAATTTCCAAATGTCAAGCGGTACTTGCCATTTTTATAATGAATTTGTTTTTTAACAAACGCTTGGGCAACTTTTATGAAAATTCTTTACATTGCACATACATACGTATATCGCAAATACAACATATATGTATATACATATATTTATATACATATGTTTATATATTTATATGAATTCTTTCATCACAGTTTTTTTTTATTATAAGTCAGCCTTTTCTACCGTCATTAATTTAATGTAACTAACAATGTTTTCTTTAATAATAAAATTTCTTGATTTGCATTATAAAAAACATTCGTTTTATTGAAAAAAAAAAATTATAAATCACAAATTACTAAAACTAAATAATATTTCATTTTATTAAAGAGAAAAGTCTTAACAATATACAAAAATAAAATAATTATTCATTTAATTAAAAAAAAACTAGTTTACTTAATAAAAAAAAAAAATAATTCATTTAATAACAAAAAAATAGATAAAATAAAAAAATTCAAATCATATTTGGTTAAAACTAAGACTTAATTATGTAAAAAATCCATTTTTTTTTAATTTTTCAATTTCTAGTTTAAGTTTTTCAGCTCTTAGAATGTGCTCTTCGTTTTCTTGTAGTTGTAATTTTTCTATTCTGTTTTTTTGTAAATTGTGGTATTCTTCCGCATGTTTAATTTCTAATTCCTTTTGTTTAATGCTTATGTCTAATAGCTGTATTCTTTTTTTATTTTCATTATCAAATTCAATTGGACACTTTTTTTTTCTTTTTGAAACTGTTTGGATTTTAATTGGGGTGTCTTCTTCAACATTTAAAACTTCACAATCCGTTTTATCTGCTGAATATGTATCAATCATTTGCGAATTGCTATCATAAATATTTGTATCAATTTCGAAGTGCTTCGGTAATCGGCAAACTAACTCCTCCTCAACGATGTTTAAAGGTTCAGGTGCTGGACCACCACCTGTCTGCTTTGTTTGTCTGATATATGCAGAGTTTTTTGTTTTCGCAATGGACTTAGTTTTGCGCCACTGGTTCTGAATTTGTTCCAATGTTCTGTTGTGTTTCGAAACTTTGTTGAATAGATTGTTAACAATATTCCATGCTTCTTTTTTCTTTTTATTGGTGTTGGTGTCGATTTTTGCATTTTCTATAACATCCAATTTTTCTAAAACTAGGTTTGATAGTAAATCCTAAAAAATATTTGTTATTATTGTTATACATTGCCAATATTTGTTTGCCTACCTTATCATCCTGTTCCCAATTTACAGAGCGTTTACCTTGTTTTTCCATTTTTATAAAAACTTATATTGTTCGTTTATTTCTTTTTTGAAATTTCTTTTTTAATTTTAAAAATTGTTAGTTTGGATGAAAAAACAGGAAATGTCAAAATTAGGGATGATATACAAAAAATGGTTGCATTATTTAGGAGTATCATGAAATTTCAGAGTTGATTTATGATAAGTTGGCAGATGGATAAAAGTTTGTTATGAATAAACTCTGTGCCAACGAGCTGCCAAGCTTAATCGGCATTCTAGTTAGCAGCTCGTTGTACGTAGTGTATAAACTGTGGCTAACTTTTTGTTATGAATAAGGCCGTAGGTATTTTGAATGTTTAGATCAGGAGAATAAGGTGGCAATTCAAAAAGACGCACATTTTGCCTTGAGATATGTTAATGCCACTAGCTTTTAAAAGAGTTTCATTGCTTTTCACTTTACTTCCAATCTAAGGGGACATAATAAATATCTGCACTCCACACCATAATTCTGTTCTCTCAGATGTGATGACTATTTAGAAATGGCTCTTCCTTCTCATATTATGATTTTAGTAATTATAACTATCGGGAGACAAGAATAATTTTTTGTTCTTCAGTGAAACCACAGTATACCAATCAGTGAAATTACCTATTCCTTAAGACATTTTACGTTATATGCAATCTAGCAACCTATTTTATTTGCATGTATTTTTCAGGCGTAGTTTTTCTTTTTTTAAGTTTTCGTAGAGTAATCAACAATTATCCTCGGTGAAAACTGAGTTTCGAAAAATTTGAAAACCCCGGTTTTCGGGTTTTAAACGTAAAACCGGTTTTTATTTTATGTTTTAATTATTATATAAAAAAATAACAAATTTTATTAAAATTATTTTTCTAATGAAATCAATTCATAAATTAAACTTTTTCATACATGAACAGTATAACTTTCAAAAGCATTTAGCTGAAAACATTAATGGTTTTAAAATTAGTGTGCCATTGGAGATCATGTGATCAATGAACTGCACTCCATTCTAATAAGTGCTGAAAACTCATGCAAGTTAAGTGAAAACAATCCAATTTTTCATGAGTTAATGTTGTTTTTTACATGAATTGCTTAAGATAATTAGCATGATTTTATATTAACTTTGAAGCACATTATTTAGCACAAAATATTTTGTATTTTGGAAGTCATTTAAAATAAAAAATTTTTGCACTATTGATTTAGAAGTCCTGAAAATGTAATTCACTTGCACTACTTCTTCTTTTCTGGGAACAATTTATCTTGATTTTTTGATATGTAAGGAGTATTTTCCAGTTGCAGAACATAAACAGATTTATTTTTATAAAATTGTTTCTAGATACTTACAATTTTATCAAACTCTTCCTCATTTTCCATCCACAAATACTCTGAGAAATCTTGATCTAATTCGTCCAATTCATTGTCGGATTCATCTTCAATTATATATTGTTCTAATTGGTCCGTCCAGTCATAAGAGGGTACTCTCATAAGCATGTTGATGTGTGCTTTGTTTTCAATAATACTAGTTAAAATGAAACTGTAATGATAATAAAATAAAAAAGCCAAACAAATTATTTATTTAAGAAAGCAAAAAATATTTAAAAACAATTTTTTTTTGTAAATACATCAACCGGTTTTAACCTTCAGAGATAGACAGACGGAATTTTTGACAACTACGCAGCAGAAGTATATATTTAATATATATTTAATACATATATTCATTCATACATACATATGTGCATACCTACAGGTTTTTTCTTTTGTTTATTTTTGTTTTTGTCGTTGTTTTTATTGAATTTCTAAAAATTGTTTTATTTTTTATTTGTTAAATTTGTATTTTATTAAGTTAATCCCTATTTTTTGCTAAATGATTGCCAGAAAAAAGTTTATTCTCTTTTTTTATTTTTGAAGCTCGAAATAATTGTATTCTATAAATAAATTAAGATGACCTGCGCATACACAAAAGTAAACAATGGGCCAATTCAAAGTGGTTGCATATCAGTCGTATTTGTACTATTTCATATTATTTTATGCATGCTTAAAATTTTTGTTAGTAATTTCCATACAAAAAAAATAATATGACTTTACACATTTGTTTCCTATGTATAAGAAATTGTTTATGTTATACTTTTAACCATACTGTCTCTCAGAGAGAATTTCTTCGCTTCTCACCTCTCAGAGAGAATATTTTCTATTTTCTTCTTTCCTGTATACATACAATTTTTAACAGCGTCATCTCTTTGTCTTCTTTCTTGTATTAAATACATAAGTTGTTAACAAAAGGTGTTCAAAGTCACTAGTCATATTAATATGAATTATATGATATAGTACAATATGAGAGTCAACTTTGAATTGGCCCAATATGTATCGGAATTGTATGCAACTATGTACATGATTCTTTCTATTAGTTTTAATAAGGCAACGTTAAATATACTTATGATAATGTCAATTAAACAGTTATAATTAATTAACTGTTGTTTTCTAAAATTTAAAAAACAATATTTTTTCAGACAGCAGGAGATGAAATAATGTAACTGTGTAGTTAGTTTTAAACATATTAAGGAGACTTCGGCATTATTGTATGATTTTAAAAATCAAAACCTTTACATTCATTAACATTTTTAATTTTATCAGAGGCTTTTTAAATAAATTGTTTATGCAAAATTCGTTTCACAAGCCTTTGATTGTTAGTTATTTATAAATATGGCGTAAAGTCTTTGTAATTTTCGTATTTATTTTTCTTATAAATGTTTTTACCTGGTTCAGTGTTCCCTTGTACACATAATACATATGTATGAGCCTCAATATGTATAAATTATTATCAGAGAATGAAGAGAATTGTGTATAAATATGTGAATAAAGGTAAATGTACAAAAATAAATAAAAAAATATATGATTGTTCTTTTAATTTGTTTATAAACAAATAATAAATGAAAAGAAATCCGATAAGAATTGATACATATATGTTAATATGTATGTATGTACGCATATTTTTTAACCATTTCAAATATGTTGTTGAAGCAAAGTATTTTTAAAGAATTTTCTTAATAAATAAAATATTTAATAAAATAATCGAAAATATTAATACGAATAATATTCTAATATTTATGGCTCTTGTAACTTACAATAAAAGAAGTTTTTAACCTATGACTTGTTAAATCAAAGTTTGATCTTTTGCAATTTCATTTTTTGTACTGCTTTCTTTTCTCATTCGAATTTGTTTTCTGCAGCTAATTTATAAACACAACTGGCGATAT
Source organism: Phyto melanocephala (assembly GCA_941918925.1). Lineage (NCBI taxonomy): Eukaryota > Metazoa > Arthropoda > Insecta > Diptera > Rhinophoridae > Phyto > Phyto melanocephala. The sequence goes on along the minus strand of OW799233.1, from coordinate 130,438,388 downwards.
ATTCGCGACTTCGCTAGTTCAATTCTTAATATTTTTGTAAACACTAAATTGGTAAATTTCGTTCTCTCTTATTATGACAGTAAAAATGAAATGCTGTTTGATTTCAGTTTTCAACTTCATTAAAAACTTGTGAGTTAAATAGAGGATTTATATTTACAACACGTACAACATTCCGACCAAAGAGTGCTGATTGTGAAACCATAACTGGTTTCGAAAATGCATCCCACTCGGCTGGTGTCGGGATAAAAATCAACTTTTTAGCTTATTCTTTAATTATCACAAATAGAAAATTTTAATATCTTCGTATAGAAGAATTAAAGATAAAAATTAATTCAAGCCAGAAATATATAAAAAAAATATTGTCTTTAAAACACTAAATAATTTTTATTTATTTAGGGGAACTATTTACTTCTTTTTAATCATAATATTTATCTACACTTTACAAAATTAAAATTTAAAAATATTATATTCATGAACTCAAAAAGTTTTATAAAAATAAAAAGAAGTAAGTTTTTTAACAAAATGTACTCTAAAATGAGAAGTACCTTTTGCGTCATCTACATCATTTTCAATCTCAACTTGGAAAAATTTATTTATAAACGTAGAAAATACAAAAAATACCAAAAAGTACCTTTTGAATGTAAATGTACAAATTCGAAATTTAAACTGTCGTATTCATAAAAAATTATTTAAGGTTTATTAAAGACTTATTTGGCAGGTGTTGTAGAGACGTTTCGTCGTTCGTAAGCTATTTTGTTCTATGTGACATATAAACCTATACATATAGAACACAATAATTTACGAACGACGATTTGCCAAACAAGCCTTTAAAAAACCAAAAATATTTTTATGCATACTGCAGAATTTTTAAATATCTATTAAGTATTATATACTTTCCAAGGTATTTAAATCTACTCATTTAGAATTTAAAGGAATATGTTCAAAAAATCAAAAACTGTTTACCAACTTTTCACCTTTTTTTTTTCTTAAGTGTAGGTAAACCAACATTGTGGATGTCCCAAACGTTAAGAAATAACCTTTTTTAATGCCAAACAGGCAGCTCAATTACAATTTTAAAACAAATTAAATACTCCCGTATTCTTATAGCTTAAATTAGAATTACATAAGTAGGTACCTATACCTATTATCTAAATACAATTCAAATATTCCAACTAGACTTCAAATGATAAAACTATAGATGGTTTTAAAAATACATGATCCTCAACATAGGTATGTAGGTATCATTTAAATTTTAATCATGAAAACTTATAATTTAATGTTATAGGCTTATTTGACAGATGTTGTAGAGAAATTTGTCAAATAAGACTTCAATAAACCTAAAATATTTTTTATGAATACGGCACTTAGAAAATATTACAATTTAAAAAAAATAATTTAAGAATTTGTGACAAAGAAGAAACAGTTTTAAATTAATAGGTACGTGATAAATTTTGTTAATTAAAATATCTTAATAAAATATAAGTATATAAAACAGAAATAAAGCACAATGTACTATAGCAACCTTGATGCATTTGTAGTATAATCAAGGTGACATAAATTGTTTAAATCGTAGTATATATGTACGTACCTACTGCTAGGAAACAGAATGTGATCTACTTTTGTAAGTACCTGCTTGCGACTGTTGTCTTAAAAAAATTAATGCCTAGGAATGTAAACGAAATATGTACTTATGTAAAGATCTGTGTAGGTACTAAGCCAAAGTAATAATAGGATACCTACATGTAGGTAGGTACTAAAATATAAATTATTGAATATTTTAGGTAGTCGACATTTAATAAAATTATATCAAATCAAGTAAAAAAAATGGATAAAAATACATTATAATTGACAAATGCGGAAACTAAATTAAAAAAAAAATATTTTATAAATTATTTCCGGTATGTAAAAGGCTATTATAAGAAAAATATTAGGGTCTTCAAACTTACAGTCCATTCATTTTTTGTATTCTTTTAAAAACTATCAGTTTATAGGTTAAAACTTTGAAAAATATGTAGATACTTAATTTTATTAAATTTTATCATAAAAAAGGTACCCATTTAATTTAATTAAAAACAATATTTTTAACAATTTTACCGAAAACCTTTGAGATAAAGACCAGTTCGTTACCTCCTAACTAGACATTCTTGACCGTAAATGACCCTAAAATTTCTTAAATTATTAAAACATTGTTGTTTCACATATTTTTAAATTTTTTTTTTCTTTTTGCACGTAAAAGCCCCCCAAATAAACAATAACAAAAATATACAGTTGTAAATTTTTTAACAAAAAGCTCACAAAGAAAACAAAATGGAGTCTACTTTTGGTATTTTAGGTTTTTTGCACTTTTACAAAAAAAAAAAACGTCATAAAAACAATAATAAAAAATGTATTTAGCTTACCGTTTTTTTTCTTTTCTTCTGGTATTTCTTAATTAATAATTTTTACACAAAATTATATGCTTTATATTCCGTACTCCAGCGTTAGTTTACTTTCACAATATTTAACAATAATAAAATTACACAAAAAATTTTGTTTAACTTTTCTCTAAACCAAAATTCAATAAAATTAAAGCACAATAACAAAAAATTTATTTTACATCAACTGTCGGCAAAGGAAATACAACAACGAATGTGCTGCGATGAAGAAACTTCAAAACAACAACAAAGAATAAAAGATATACAATAGAAAAAGTCAAAAAATATTAATATTGCCATACCTAAAAATTGAAATTTTTGATTCTTTATAAATGAACCGTTAAATTTAAAAGAAAAAATGGTATAAATTAGTAATTGAACTATTCGTATTATTAAAAAAAAAAAAACGTTGTAACAAGATACACTGAACAAAGTATAAGAAGTGGCCAATTCAACTAAATTCCCTTATGTTTTATATCAGATCATAGTTGCAAATAAGTCTTAGTCAAGACATAGTAATGCAAAATGCGACACAATTGGGCTATATTGATTGGAAAGCTATATGTGTGAAATCTAATCATCATACCTCTAATTCTGTCGGTTTTATGAGCATTTAAATATCATTTACAGTATATAAAGTGGGCGTTATAATAGGCGTGTCTAAATAGTTTCTGCCAATAAACCCAACTCAGGTATTTCAATATAAAGTCCTTTATTCTTCCAAAATCTTTATTCGTAGAAAAATTATATGAATTTAAGATAAAGCGTTATATGGAAGGTGGGCGAGTCACATTTATTTTTCGTTAATACAAAGTCAAAAAGCAATGTCTGCAAAATTTCAGAATCATTGATCTAATTTTGTCTGTTTTATTACGTTTTAAATTTTAAATACACCGAAAAATACACTGTGCGGTATAAATGTTTGTGCATCTAGATCTTTAACTCCTTTCCTTACTCATAGATTTAAGCAATTTTCAGGGAAAAATGTCTTTTTTACTCAGCAAATATACACTCGAAATTTCATGGCTCTACGTTAATGCGTTTGGACATAATTGCATTTTTTTCGAGGACCTAAAAAGTATATACTTATTGGGGCCTAAAATGAATATTTTGATGTATTACAAACGGATTGACAAAATGAATATACCTCCACAAATTTTTTTGGTGGCAGGTATAAAAAAATTATTTTTATATCCTTCACCTGTAGTGCACAAGGGTATATATAGCTTTGTCATTCCGTTTGTAATTTCTACAATTTTTATTTCCGACCCCATAAAGTATATATTTTCTGAAAGCTTATGAATAGAGGAGTCGATTAAGCCTTGACCGTCTGTCCGTTTGTCCGTCTGTCCGTCGGCCCGTGTGTTGGTTGAAATCAACTTTTAGAAGCAACCATATATTCCTCAGATCTGTATATGGTATCAATCTTTTGGAAATATCCGGGAATTAATCGCTATTGAAATTCAGCACAATCGTCCCATAACTTTCTGAGATATGAGCAAAAGAGCACGACTGCCTCTGTTTTTTCCCATATTTTTACAACCAAAATTAAGCAAACATTTTTTTTAAATATATATTCCAAGAATTTACAAACGAAAATCAAATTTTTTCAGCTTCTAGACAACCGAGAGAGTCAATATTGGTATTATCTGAAAGAACTTGACTAGCGCAATATAACCACTATAAAAAATTTACATTCATGTTGGCCGCCACTACAAAATGGCGGACAATAAATTTATATATGGGTCAAATCTGGTATTTTAAAATGTAACTTCTTGAACACCCTCAATATTGGTATCAAATAAAAGGGCTTGACCAGTAGTATACAGTAAATTGTGTAAAAATGTAAAATCCAAGATGGCATTAAAAACAAAATGGCGGATAAAATTTTTTAACCCCATCAATAGGGGTATCAAATGAAAGGGCTTGAATATTAGAATACAGATAACTACGTAAAAAGTCAAAATCAAGGATGACGTCGGAAATAATGAGGAAAAATGGCGTATAACATGAAAAATAGGTTAAGCTACGTTATGGGATTATACCTATGTACCTGATGGTGAAGGGTATTGTCAGATTCGGCACTGCCGAATATAGCACTTTTACTTGTTTCTCTTCTGTTAATTATTTCAAATGTCAAACTTCATACATAAAAAAATGAACAAAAAAATTCTCTCTGAACTGCGATTATTTGATGAATAAATTCGCAATAAATAAAATACATATTTACACTCAAAGAAAATAATGGTTGAGATAATCTTAATTTATTATGATTATGGTTTAGATTAGGTGAAAAATAGGGACAATAAAAAGTCCTAGCCCATGACACGTATTCCCAATTTCCATGTTATGGATTCTAAGAGAATTAAAAAAAATTCCACTACAGAATGATAATTCCAAGCTAAGCTAATATTTGGATTAAGTCATGAACCCAGTCCTTTCAATGTAATTCCTTATATATATCCAATTCAATCTCATCATAATAACCACGATAAAGTTCTCATGTAAATTATGTCCAAAAGTAGGACATTCACAAAGGTAGTGTTCCAAAGTCTTATTGTTGTTTAAAAATAAACTATAACTTGTTAAAGATAACTTAATCTTATAATAGACAATCATTTCACAGCCATGGTTTACTCTGACTTTACTTAAATACATTTTTAACAAAAAATACTTTTAAAAAATTAGAATTTTTTTGCTATTTTTTTCCTTTTGAATAGTGTATTAAGGTGTATGATAATAACTTAAATCATTGTAAAGAGAAATAAAACTTATGTAGGTATATGCCCATTTCATATAAATGAGAGGAAATTTTATAAATATTTAACCCCCAAATTATTCGTATTTAATGAAAGGGATTCCCCAGTTCACCTTGAATAATTTCATATAACTTATAAAGCTTGAGATCAGTTTCTATTTTCAAGTAAAAATATATTTTTTGCTTAAAATTTTTATTATAACTTCGAAATTGCTGGTCCGATTGAAACGTAGTATTTAAGCGGATCAAAGGTTATGTAAATCTAAAATTTGTTTAAGTTTATTTTAACAATATCGGACTTACCGTTTTTGAGTTATCATTGATTATGTGGTGAAGCGTTTAAAAAAATTTTTAAATTAACTTAAAAATTAAAAAAAAAAAATTATTCATTGAATTGAAAAATTTAACAATTTTTGTACTTAGTGGTTATCAAAGCCTTATTTGCTGTTGACCTGTGCTATTAATACATACACATAACCTTATTTCATAATTTTCTCAACCTTTTAAATATGACTATCAAATAAAAGGGATTGACTAGTAGAATACAGTTAACTATGTACAAATTTCAAAATCAAATATGGCTTTGGAAATAATAAATCAAAATGGAATATAACATTAAATAATCTGAAATCTAGTTTAAGTTACGCTGTGATCGCTGTACATGTATAAGATTGTGAAAGGTAATAAAAGGTTCGGCAAGGCCGAATATATCACTCTTTCTTGTTTTTATTAAGAAATCGACTTGCCTATTGGCGTAGCAACAAATTTCTGGGGGTTTCTTATTTGTATATTATTTTTTGCATAATCTTAAACAGAGTTAATTGCATATGTATACTAGAAAAGCCCGGCGCGCGTTGCTACGCCACTTAATGAATAAAAATGCATTCTGAATTTCAATTGAATATCAAGTGCAAAAAGCTAAAAAATTAAGATTTTTTTTATGGGCATGACACTGCCCACTTTTCTAATCACGAAACTGTATAGGTATGACAACTCAATATGTGTGCAAAGTTTCACAAAAATCGGTCCAGAGCAAATAGCTAAAAGTGATAACTTATTTCTTTTGGGCGTGGCACTGCCCACTTTTTTCCACCCATAAACACTCCTTTACCAAAGTTTGAGCCCGATCGGTTTTACAGTTTCGGAGTCTATAGCTAACACACACACACACACAGAGTTTCACTTTTATATATATAGATAGAAGATAGATAGATAGATATATAGATAGATAGAAGGAAGATAGATGAAATGTAAATAGTTTTTTTTTTAATTATGGGGTAGGGCACTGCACCTACCAGATTGGGCTAGTTACGCCCATGAACTTACCTATTAATATTTGAGACAAATACTGGTAAACCATATATACATACATACATATATACAAGTTTATATTTATTAAAATTTTTATAAAATTTGGTTCTATATAAACAAATTTAAAACTTTTTTGATCTAAGCTGCATCAAATAACATAATAAAATAATAAACTGGATAAAATTTACTTAAAACTCTACAAATAACAAACTAATGACAATAAGGTGTTTTAAAATGATAAGGACACGTTTGATTTTTTACATACATACATATTTTACATAATTGTACATACAAATAACACTTATATTAAACTATAAAATAAATTAAATATTTCACTTAAGTTTGCGTTGTTTCCTCTGTTTTATTTTTATTATTTTCCAATTTTGTAACTTGACCCCAGACCGCCAGTTTAGAACTACCGAATAGACCATATACAATAGCACCCAATAAATATGAAGTCATTAAAGAGGCCATAACTAAATTCCATTCATCTTTGCTACCCTGTAAAAGAATTTTTAATGTAAGTAGGTATTTCAAACAAGTTTGTCTTCTCAATCTTGTTTTCTCTCCAATACTAGAGAAATGGTTTTTAATATACCACGTCTGTGCCAAAATGATGCAAAATGTGATTTACTATTTTGGGCGGTAGGAACAAAGTTTAGAATAAACTAGGTCCCCAAAGTGAAAATGAATCAAGTTACCAAATTTCTATATTTTAAAATTATGAAGGAATTGTTATAATAAAATTTCATGATATAACTTATGTCACACAAAACTGTTATAATTGAGAAATTGTCGGACTTCAAGTTTCTAGATTATATACAATAAAATTTAAAATAAAATATATAAAATTCTATTTTTTAAACTATAGTTTAAAGTATTTTTTTAATTTAATGTATTTACTTTTATATAATTTTATCAAAAAATACTTTAAAATAATTGGTGAATTCACAGGAATTGCCATCATGTCCTATTGTCATAATGTTCCAATTTTTTAAAAATTTTAAATGGTTAAAAAATATTTGTTTTATTCTAAAATTGTTATTCATAAATTTTGTTGTTTAAAGGTCTACTGATGATCTGGCATAACCACTAGTAAATTGCATATAGACCGTATGAAACCCAACAAAGAATAAAATTGTTAAGTAATTTTTATACCCGCTACCAAAAAAATGATGCGGGCATATCGTTTTGTCATTCTGTTTGTAGCACAACGAAATATTTATTTTAGACCCCATAAAGTATATATTTTCTGAATCAGGGTTTAATATGGAGGCTCTAGCTATGTCTGTCCGTCTGTTGAAAGCGCGATAGAGGTCGGACGAAAAAGATAGGGGCTTAAATTTCGCCAGAATATTTCTTATACACATGGTTTGTTTGGTATTGAAAATAGACTAAATCGGAATATTAGGAAGAGAGTTATAGCTCGTAATGCAAGAGTAGGTAAAAAAAACCATGTCCTTCCAACATCGAATAAAATGCAATTGTGACCAAACGCATTAACGTAGAGCCATAAAATGTCAAATGTATATTTCCTGAGTAAAAAAATATTTTTCCCCGGAAATTGCTTAAATCTATGTGTAAGGAAAGGAAAGTTATAGATTAAAATGTACGAACATTTATACTGCACAGTGTATTTTTTGATATATTCAAAATTTAAAACGTAATAAAACTGACAAAATTAGATGTACGATTCTGAAATATTGCAAACATTGTTTTTTGGTTAAAGGCTTTGTTGTAATGAAAAATAAATGTGACACGCCCACTTTTAGGCCCACCTCCCATATAACTTTTTATCTTAAATTTATATAATTTCATAAAACCGACAAAATTATTTGAACATATATCTAGTCAATGTCATTATTATGCCAGAAAATCAAGGTGATACGCCCACTTTAAGTCTACCTCCCATTTAACACTTTATCTTAAATTCATTTAATTTCTTTATTTCTTTAAGATTTTGGAAGAATAAAGGACTATATTGAAATATCGCCTACTTTAACGTCCACTTTCATTGAAAGACAAAATTTACGAAAACATTTAAATACCACATTGAAGTTACACAAAGAAAATGTTACATATTTTAGTATACAGAGATTATTCCATAGCGATTACTGTAAATAACAAAATAATAAATTTTGTGCTATAAGAGTACACAAAATTGGTGATGGGTATAAAAGATTCGGCACAGGCGAATATAGTGCTCTTACTTGTTAAATTTTAAAATAAGACAATGAATTAACCACAAGTATTACTATTGTCTTTTTTAAAGTAAAAAGCTAAAAATTAAATATATTCCAAACATTTTTGACACTATCAAAAATATTTTTACCCTTTTAAATCGTCAATTTGGCCCAAAACAAAAAGACTCCAAATACTCACGGCACAGTTTTCTATGCAAATATATGTGAAAAAAATGTAAAAAATTAGATTAAAACTTACCTGCCTAACTATACTCGATATGCCCAATGGAGCCAAAAAGCCACTTACTGTGGCCAAACAATTAGCGATACCTGATATCAGGCCAGCAAATGCTGGTGCCACATACAACATACTAGGCCAATAGACACCTGAAAATCCCATGTCTGTGGTAATACCAATACAAACTGTAAATAGAACCACTGCAATTCGTTGTTGGCAGGTGGAAAGTATTATTCCAAAGGTAAATACTATAGTAGCGCAGTTACCTGAAATAAAATTTACATCAAATTTATAAATTCATACATACATATTTTTGCTGCATTTAGAAATAAGCTTAGTGATTTGGTCAACTATTATTTTATTTTTAAACATACATACAAAAATATGTACATTCCCTACAGGAAGCGTGGGGTCGTGTCTCCAAGTCACCACTTTTTTCGACTATTTTGGTGACATTTTGGAGCTATTGTCAACAAAACGTTTACACTTTTACATTTTGTAATGCAAAACAGAAAAAATGCAAAAAAATGTCAGTTAAATTATTTTAGATGATAAACTGTAGTTTAGTTTTACTTTTAAAAATAATATTTTAATTTAATGAGGTAAAAAGTACCAAAAGTTAAGATAAGAATTGCTAAAATGAACTGGTGAATATCTAGTTCTAACGTCACTAGTGGATTTTCAGTGACAAGCACATGTCTAATGTCTATAGCAAAGACCATTGTCTGGGGTATAATTGGTCAGTTGTACTGACGACAGAGTCAATAGTGAGTAGTACTATTTCACTATAAACATTTCCTGCAGGGTTAATATAGCTTTATCAATGTACATATCGCTTATTTACTAATACAACGTCATAACTCAAAAAAAAATTCATTTCGAGATAATCACAGTTGAAGTTTTTTTCTCGCTCTCATCATATGGACAAAAAACGGCTTATTCTCTTAAAACGTGGAATGTAAAAAAAAATATATAAAAATGCAACGTATACACAATATATAGCACGAAATGAAAAACAATTCTGTATGATTAACTCCAACATTTTAAATTTTGAGTTAGGACGTTATATTAGTAAATGAGCGATATGTAGGTATATAAATATATATTTATTTTTAATAAAACTTACAAATAACATACACAATACGTCGAAATCGTGTCAGATTTAAACTTGGTCTCTTTTCTATAATACTGCAGGAAGTAATTGTTACAGCTTTTGATATAAAGGCTCCCAAAAATGGAGCTGATGAAATTAAGCCCACCTGGAAATAAATTATATAAAATAGAAATAATACTTAAATCTTTCAAATATATATATTATGCTAAAATCTTTAACATGGGGTAATTACAGATACAGTCGAACTTCCATAACTCGAATCACCATTATCCCAAAAAAAACTTCGACTTACGGAGACTTCGAGTTACAGAATTTTTTGTTAAAATAGAATAAAAGGTTTTTTATTATGTATTTTTATTTAAAATAGACTCGAATGGAAAACTACATACTTAGGAATATAAAAGAACAAGTATATGTACTCATATATGTAATTAAAAAATTAGAGTTAAGTAAAATATTCTGAAATAAGCGACTGACATTTTACTTTTATTTTGTTATTTTCAGTAAAAAAAATAACTCTAATGTGCTTAAAGCAGAGTTCAGAAAATACACACATTATACACACAATGTACTGTTCAAAAGCAACACACACATATTTATATTTTCATAACATTTATGTATGTTTCTAAATGTTGAATTATACCCATCGCAAGCACGAGTGTTTTTTCTTGTAATTTTTGGTTGCATACACGTACGTGTATAGTTCACGTATCTTCCATCGCAACATACTTCAACACAACATAGGTTCGAGTGTAGCTATATTTTTAAGTTCGTGTACTCTAAGAAAACAGTTCGTGTACGCTAAAATAAAAGTACATGTATTCTTACATGTAAGAATACATGTACGAGTGTATGTACGAGAACATATAAGAGTGCATTTACGTTTTTCTGATGTTTTGCATCATCTATTCAGTCACCACTACCTGCTCAACTGTACCGTCCTTAATTGATGTTGATTTTTGATTTTGTGGTTTTTCCTTGGAAATTTTTGTTTTTTTACATAGTTTTTCTAAGAATTAGGGTCAAAATTTTTATGTTTTTTTTATTTTTATAAAAATCAATATACATTTATATATATATACGAAGGAAATCATAGTATTTATGGCGTCAAAAATTACAGAAATATGTATGTACATGAACTCATAAAGACTATCAATACTATCAATGCCATACTTTTTGATAAGAGATAGCAAATTCGGTCGTGTACTCTGTTAAGTGTACTCTGGAACTACTGATCTGCTTAGACTTACCGTATTCAATGACATGTGCATGGCCTCCTTAAAAAATCTTGGTATCAGCAGTGTCAAAACCATTATACCATACGTATGGAATATATGTGTAAAAACAAATGCGTATACTGGTATCGATGTCATAATTGACTTCCATGGTACTCCCGTGGTAGACTTTTCCACATGATTTGCCTTCAAATAATCAAATTCATTTTTTGACAAACGCGGATGATCCTCGAGAGAGCTGTAAACCAACCACTGGCAGCATAGACCAAACAGCAGAGATACACTACCAACAGTATAGAATGCCAACTCCCAGCCATATTTGCAAAGAAAACTGGATATCGGAAATACTAGAAGAGCACCTACAGAATAACCGCCATAGGCAAAAGATAGGAAGGCAGTGCGTTCATTAGGATGAGCCCAAGTGGAGAAAAGTTGATAAAGGGCAGGATTGCCGCAACCCTAAACAAATGTGTTATTTATTTTATAATTTGAATCAAACAAGAAAATTTGTGTTTCATCTTACCGCTATTAGACCCTGCAATATACGTATTACCACTGCTCCTGTGTAACTTCTTCGAGCAAAGAATGGTATAAGCATAAATATGGCTGCTTGGATTGTTAGAGAGTGAACAAACAATAGTTTTCCACCGAACTTGTCTGCCAATCGCCCAGCAATTGGAAGTGTTACCAGGTAGCCATAATAAAATGTACCCAACAATGCAAACTCTTGAGAGCGTGACCACAATAGATCACCGGACTAGAGAAAAAAAAACAAAAAAAATACACTTATATTGAACACACAATGCAATTAACTTTTGTGGAAAAGGCTACATATATGTTTTTCAGAGAAATATATTTTTAAATATTAAGAAGCTTTTTAAGAAAAATTTGATTTTTAATAAATAAAATACATATCGATGGCTTAATGTAAAAAGGGCTTACTTTGATTTGTTTAACTACTTTTGTAAAAAGGAATGAAATTAGAAAAATTTTAAAGTATGAAAGTAAAGCTTTTTTATGTAATTATAAATGGCTCACTAAACTCATTCATTGTAATAAAAAATTCATTGTAATTCTACAATTCAAAACTACCATCAGGCAAATTTTCAACTATCGTGCACAACTTTGCAATAAGTTGTGTCGTTAAAACTTATTACCTGTATTTTTCTTTAACAAATAATACCGTTTGGTATAGTAACTGATCTTAACTTATAATATAACTAAAAAACCAATATGATCTGTAATTTATACAGCACGGAATTCATATTCTTTATTTAAAAGGTAATCAGTTTATACAAATCAATTTAAAATGGCTTCCTGAAGAACTATAAAACAGACATAAGCAGTTTTTCTTTATTGCCACAGAAGGATAAGTCTAGATTTGTAATTTTTGTTTTTTAATACAGAAATAAGTCTGTATTTTTTATCTTTAATTTTTGTCTAAATAAATGTTAACAAGTGAATGTTTAAAGGAAATTAAATAGATGCATATTCTTGAAATTAATTTTCAATGTATATTTTAAGATTTTTAATGCATAGTACAAATGCTTATTATACACATTTCACTGTATGAACATCCTAACTGTGATAAATGTACTTTATTATATTTTTTTAAAAAAGTTATGCGCGATTTTGCTTATTATTTCACATGCAATTTCTGAATTTAAATTTTTTCATAACTAGCTGTATTCTAGTAGTCAAGACCTTTCAGTTGATATCCATATAGATGGGATTAAGAAAAACTATTATCCGCAATTTTATTTCGGACGCCATGTTGGATTTTACACTTTTTATACCCTTCATACAGTGAAAAAGGGTATATATAGGTTTGTCATTCCGTGTGAAATTTTTACAATTTTCATTTCTGACCCCATAAAGTATATATTTTCTGAAAGCTTATGAATAGAGGAGTCGATTAAGCCCTGACCGTCTGTCCGTCTGTCCGTGTGTTGGTTGAAATCAACTTTTAGAAGCAACTATATGTTCCTCAGATCTGTATATTGTATCAATCTCTTGGAAATATCCAGGAATGAATCGCTATTGAAATTCAGCACAATCGCCCCATAACTTTCTGAGATATGAGCAAAAAACCACGACCACCTCGTTTTTTTCACAATTACAACAACAACATACATACATAGATACATGTAAAAAACATACCAAACAAAAAAAAATTACAAAAAAAAAAATATTAAAAATAAGAAAAAAATAATAAAAAAAACTACAAAAAAAAAAATTTTAAAAAAATTTAAAAAAAAATTTTTTTTAAAAAAATTTAAAAAAAAATATAAAAAAAATAATAAAATATAAATAATATATTAAATAAAATAAAATAAAATTTTTTTGGCTCAGCTGGGATTCGATGCCACATTTATTCTAACGTGTACGTATGCACGTATTTTATATGGGATGAATGGTGATGCAAACAATTGTTATTGCATGACTACACGTTGTGAAGGGTATATAAGATTCGGCACGGCCGAATATAGCACTGTTACTTGTTTTTTAAAAAAGTTATGCGCGATTTTGCTTATTATTTCACATGCAATTTCTGAATTTAAATTTTTTCATAACTAGCTGTATTCTAGTAGTCAAGACCTTTCAGTTGATATCCATATAGATGGGATTAAGAAAAACTATTATCAGCAATTTTATTTCGGACGCCATGTTGGATTTTACACTTTTTATACCCTTCACACAGTGAAAAAGGGTATATATAGCTTTGTCATTCAGTTTGTAATTTCTACAATTTTCATTTCCGACCACATAAAGTATATATTTTCTGAAAGTTTATGAATAGAGGAGTCGATTAAGCCCTGACCGTCTGTCCGTCTATCCGTCTGCCCGTCTGTCCGTGTGTTGGTTGAAATCAACTTCTAGAAGCAACTATATGTTCCTCAGATCTGTATATGGTATCAGTCTCTTGGAAATATCCAGGAATGAATCGCTATTGAAATTCAGCACAATCGCCCCATAACTTTCTGAGATAAGAGCAAAAAACCACGACCACCTCGTTTTTTTCACAATTACAACAACAACCTACATACATACTGGTTAGAGTAAACGTGGCATCGGATTCCAGCTGAGCTAAAAAAATTTTATTTTATTTTATTTAATATATTATTTATATTTTATTATTTTTTTTATATATATTTTTTTTAAATTTTTTTTTTCAATTTTTTTTTGTAATTTTTTTTTATTATTATTTTTTTTTTAATTTATTTTTGTTTGTAATTTTTTTTTTGTATGTTTTTTACATGTACAGACATACGTATTTTATATGAGATGAATGGTGATACAAACAATTGTTATTGCATGACTACACGTTGTGAAAGGTATATAAGATTCGGCACGGCCAAATATAGCACTGTTACTTTTTTTTTTAATATTTTTATACCCTTCACACAGTGAAAAAGGGTATATATAGGTTTGTCATTCCGTGTGAAATTTCTACAATTTTGATTTCCGACCCCATAAAGTATATATTTTCTGAAAGCTTATGAATAGGGGAGTCGATTAAGCCCTGTCAGTCTGTCCGTCTGTCCGTGTGTATGTTGAAATCAACTTTTTGAAGCCCCCCGACATAGGTTGGACCCGGGTAAGGTATTAAAATATCAGAAATATTCGGGAGTAGATCGGAATTGAAAATCAGAAACATCGGTGCATAAACAACTGAGATATGAGCAAAAACCCACGACCACCTCGATTTTTTTCTCACAAAAACAACATTACAACAACAACATACATACATACAAACGTGTATACTGGTTAGAGAAAACGTGGCATTGAATCCCAACTGAGCCAAAAAATTTTTTTTTTAATTTTTTAAAAAATTTTTTTTTATTTTTTTTTTATTTTTTATTTAATATATTATTTATATTTTTATTATTTTTTTTTTTAATTTTTTTTATTTTTTTTTTAATTTTTTTTTTATTTTTTTTGTTTTATATATGTATATTATATATATAATAATTTTTTTAAAAAAATTTTTTTTTTAATTTTTTTTTTTAATTTTTTTTTCGTTGTTTTAACATACATACGTGTACGCATTTCATATGGGATGAATGGTGGGTGATACAAGCAACTGTTATTGCATGACTACACGTTGTGAAGGGTATATAAGATTCGGCATGGCCGAATATAGCACTCTTACTTGTTTTGTTTTATATTTATTATTTAATTTATTTAATTTTATTTTTTTGTTTTTAATATTTTTTTAATGAATGATGGATAAATGGTGATACAAACTACTTTTATTGCATGACTACACGTTGTGAAGGGTATATAAGATTCGGCACGGCCGAATATAGTACTCTTACTTTTTTTATAATGTAATGTATTCTATATACTGGGCAAGGCCGTAATCACTATAATTGACGTATATGTATATTCGAAATATTATATAAAAAGCCATCTTGAACTTAAACTTTTAAATAGTTTACTGTATTGTCTACAAGTCAAGACGTTTTATTCGATATCCATATTGACTCCCTTTAAGCTGTGTAGAAGCTGAAAAAATTGATTTTCGTTTGGAAATTTTAGAAAAAATTACGAAGTAGTTGTATTTTTGGTGCTTATATCTCAGTTAGTTTTGAACTGTTTTATTGGTTTTTCTCAGGAATAATTTCCTAGGGTAGAGCTTGAAACTTGGTTCATGAAAATTATTTAAAAGCTGGAAAAACATGTTATATATTAAAAAAGTATGCATTTTTCAATATAATTTTAGCCTATAACTTTGTCAATTTGTTAAAAATTTTTTACAAATATCCCTTGAGGAATTAATACATACAAGTAGTAGGTGTTACTTCTATAAAGTAACAATTATTTGAGATTTTGGGCATTTCTACCTGTAAGTAACGATATATACTTTATGGATTATGAAATTAATATTGTAGAAATTACCAACGGGATACCCTTGACACCTCAGGCAAAGGGTATAAAAATTATAAATAAAAACTATTTAATACATTTGTGTAAATGTATAATTTGATACATTTACAAGAAGTCCCATGAGTCGTTTGGTCATACTTTTCCAAAAAATTTTAATTATTACAATTATTTTTAAATTACAAGATTTTGACAATACGGCACTTAGGACACTTTGTGAATTCATTAATTATATTTTTTATATTTAGCTACTATTTTATTGTATTCATTTTAAAATTTCTTAAAGTCTGCCACTCTACCAAGCAAAAAATGATTTCTACCCTCAACTCTGATCCAAGGCGAATTTATTTATCAGGTGGTGGTAATTCTACAACAAATACAATATTAAAAAAACAACATGGTTTTTTATTGTTGCTTTCGACTGTCGATGTGTCAAAAACTACATGGTTTTTGTTTGTGTTTTTTTGCGCGGGAAGGAGTAATCTATGTAAACATAAATAATATTTGACAATTCAATCATCATTTTTGCAAATAAGAAGGCGTTGTCAACACCACCTGATAATGAATTCGCCTTGCTCTGATCATTATAAAGACTCGCTAGTTTTCAAACCTCATTGTTTGTTGATTTTTTGAAAATCTATCGTAGCATATTCACTTACTCTCTTCATTAAAGTCCCATTACCATTGTCAATGGGACCACAGCTACTATCCTCAGCAATAGGACTATAATCGGTTGAATTCTCCACCTGTTGAGGTTTTACCATACACAAAATAACAAAATTAAGGGTATTTCGTAAACACAACTGAACGACCATGGCCAAAAAGGCACAAATGGTATAGGTCAATCTGGCTGAACCCCACAAGGGAGGCGTTTTAATCATTTCAGACGTTTCAACAATGCCATCAAAATTTGTGATTATTTCAGTTTTTGCCATTAATATTTTAATCAAACAATTGAATACAGCATTAAAATTTTAATTTAAAATATACGAGTACAAACATAAAAACACTTTCTTAGACTTAATTTTTAATTAAAATTTATTAAAATGTTTATTTTACTTTTTTTTCTCTCAATATTGATTTTTGTTTATAATTTATATTATTGAAAAACTATTTTTTGTTGTTTAATCTCACAAATTCACTGGCCCACTAATTGTAACAAAAAGTAAAGTAATTGACAGAAATTGAGAAAATATATATTTTTTTGTTATATACATAGTTTTTTATTTAATATTGATGAGTTAAACCGTTACAATTACAATAGCAGCAACAATGAATAAAACCACATACTTATTAGTTAAAAGCTCGCGTAAGGCATGTTTAAAACAACAACAATAACACCTAATAAATTTGCATACAGTATATGGGTATTTCAAAATTGAGAGATGAATCTTTAATTTAAAATTTTTAAAAGCTGTGTTATTTATATGATTATATATATGAACAGCAATACTTAAGTATGTTCTCTTGACGTATCAAAGAATACTGAAGAAAGGTTAGGTAGAATAGGCAGCTATTGTGCAGCTCACTTGGGTCCATCATATTGATCCTTTTGTGATACCAATAAGAGATTAGGAGAAAAGAGATAATTAAATCAATTAACAGTACGAATAAAGAATGCATAGAAAGAAGGAAAATAGTTATCAGGTTCGTCAGCCGCTTTCTCAATTCTGGAATGGTACATGGAATCACTCAGACTACCATAAAAAGGTAAACATTTTTACAAGACTTCAGGCTTTGTAATCTTCAGGCTCCGAAAATTATCTTTTGAATATATGCTAGTGCGAGACTGTGACATAAGCAGTGATATGCAGTGATATCTACAGAAGTCATTATAGAGTAGTCCCATTCTGCAAGCATATTTGCCAAATCTGCAGTGAGAAGTCAGCGCAGCCACAATGATCCTCAGCCGCTGAGGATCCTCTAGGCCATGTCGTCCCCGAAATATTGCACCTAGAATTATTCATCTATTTCGTCTGGGCCGACATACGAAGATACGTATTTATACGAAGTTTGCAAGCAGAGTGGGGTACGCCATAGTAGTGATCGATTTTCCCGCCTCTAAATGATGTGCCCCTTTTAGCAAGGCCATCAGCTATGCAACTGCCATCACTGGTCACTGGCTATCAGGTAGTCCATTTAAATGCAGATACCTCAGCCTGAAGTATATTGCATTCATCCGGAGGTCTGAGAGATATTGGGACTCACTTTTATCTGGTATAGACACCGCCCCCTACACCACTTTTTGTCGTTGATATATATATTCAGGACTGTTTTTTATGAGAGGAGAAGCTTTCTTTTGCTCTTGTCTACCAGATTATGAATCTTCTTTAGAAGAAAGAAAGTGCAATAGTCAATAAAAGTTGGGATGAAGCGCTTGCTCTCAATAATGCTGTTATGGTCCCGTGCCCTGTTGTGCCATTCGCCTACAGCATGAAGTCTTATTGTCGCGTTCATTTTCAGAAGGTTTACTGGCAGAGACAGTTTGCCATCGCGAAAAGTGACTTGGTCGAAATTGACCTAATCGCATTCGTTATCAAGATTGCCTTTTTTTGAAAAATCGGCTCAACCTGTCGTTGTTTTGAAGAATTAAAGGTATATGAGATGATAATCTTGGAATGCATTTCTTTTTAAATAAAAATGTGAGTAAATATTTTTTCTTCATTAATTTTAAGCTTTAGGTGTCAGGCTACATGCATATGAAGAAAAAAATATTACTCTAAGTATATTATCTTAAATACCAAACTGATGAAACAATAGCCTCAATTCACAGCTGCTACTTTCCATATGTCAAAATTTCATACATTCTCTCTATTTTCCTGTAATTTACATTTATCAAACTTAATATAAAAAGAAATTCTACCGTAAAATCCTCTTCAAATAGCTACCACCTTATATAACTACAACAGGACAATAAATAAAAAAAAATAAATAAAAATGTAAACAAATAAATATTTGAGAAATGCGATTACCTGGTATTGATGACTTTTAATTAAAATGCTATATGCTTGCATATATTTAATTTTTCCCAACGTAGCAATATTTTTACACCAATTGCTCAATGGGATTTCGTTCGTGATGCCATATTTTACAATTCATTATAACAATTCTACGCGATTTGCTGTCAAAATCGTTTAATTTTATTTAAAATGTATGGGTTTTTAAGTGAAATTTGAATTCTAAACTTTTTATAAAACTTTAATAATTTTTTTTTGATATTGTGCACTTACACTTGAGTAAAAAAATTGTTTTTTATCAGAGAAACTTAATTAGGTAGTTTCAGTTGATCAGCTGATCATCAGTTGTTTCTTTCGAAATGTTAAAATGTGAAAACTTTTCTATTATTCGAAATGCAAACACTTTATATAATTTCATTATTATTCATTGGCTTCTTAATATTTTCTTTAATAAATACAAATTCACAAAAAGATAGATAAAAATTATTATTAATTTAATTTAAAAAAAATTTGTTTTCAAATTCTGAAACGTTTAAGTAAGTAATTGCTAACAACAATCTTTTACAAATTTATAACCTTGTCCATGGCAAAGTTCGATATTAAAAAAAAAAAAAACTAAAAAAAATACAAAAATCCGTAAAGTCAGGGATTTCGGAAACGCCCATAATTATTATTTTAATACATTTAAATTTTAAGCAAAAATAAAAATCCAATATTGTCACGATTCGCAAATACTTGTTCTTATTATAACATAATGTTACTGTAACAAAAGCATTACTCAATTTGTTTTTAATTTAGAATAAAAATAGTAAAAAAAACTTTAAACAATTACAAATACTATTAAGACAACAGTGTTAGCAGCTTCATTTTTCGAGGGCTTTAATATTTTATGTAAATAGGTAATTAAATTTTTTCCTATTTTTACATATGTATATTCTAGTAAGTGTGCATTCTGTAAATTAAAAAAAAATATATTTATTATGACAGTTTAATTTAATATACATACTTACCTTTTCGACTTCAATACTTTTTTCACGGTCAATTTTATTTAAAAAAAAAACAAGAGAACGGTTAAAAACATATCGTTAATTATCTTAATCTTTAATGGTTTGTTTTATTTTAAATGTTATTTTTGCAAAGACATCATACTACATATTTTTGTTATAAAAATTTTGCAAATCGTACTACAGGGTGATTCAACAAAAACGCACGATGTTAATTGTAATAATGTTTTGATGCTATATTTATGTTCAATAAGAAGTATATTAAAATGAAAATTTGTGTTAAAGTTACATTTTGTACTAGTCATGGCGCTTACGTCATAAGTATCTTGCGATATAGTTTTTAAAAGAATTATTTCAATATTTGTTATTATGTAGAATCTATGACAATAATGTGTAAAACAAAATATTGTCTTAATGCTCGCCACGGCTTTGGTGGCATACTTCTATCCGATGGTACAGATTTTCAATGACAAGAAGACATAATTGAGATTCAATGTCGTTAATGTACCAAATTATCTCGGCTTTTAGCTCTTGAATTGTTCTTGGCTTATTACGGTACACATTATCTTTGAAATATCCCCAAAGAAAGAAGTCCAACGTTGTCCAATGACATGATCGTAGCGGCCACTTAATGTCGCCACTACACACAGAAAAGAGATTCATTGTGGCAACCGAATTTGTTGCCAATCGAATTCCTTCGGTTCCACGTACTATCTCTTAATTCGTTTGTAATAAGTAAAAAATTTGTTTCTTAGCATGGTAGATTTATTAGCAAGAGTATAGTTTTAGTAACAAAACGGTTGTGTGAGCAGATTTTATTAGTTAGTATTATTGATTTTTAAAAAACAAAACTGTACCTGATTCCAAATAAATGATTGATGTAATTAAAATAAAATATTGAATTGGTGTTACCAAAAGAATAATAACTTATTATTATCAATTCTTCGATTGAACCAGGAATATAAAAAACACATTTTTTTCAATTATTTATTTGTATTTTTAATTTATTAATATTGATATTATATGTATTGCAATAAAATAAATATCTACATATGTACATATACATTTAAATACTAAAATAAAACTAGAAATTGCAAATATTACGACAAACTATAGATTTTCTTTTTAGTCCTTAAAACTATACTCGCCTTATCTAACTCGGGCATTACACGGCGATGCAAACGCTGCAAAGAAGTAAGCAAAGCTAAGTATCTTCGATTATATGTGGTTCAAAGATACTATAGCGACATAAACTTGCTAAAACTTAATAAATGTCCATATGTATGTGTTTTGAGTGTCTTTAAACTATATTGCATACCCATTACAGCACCATCAATGACGTTATTTCCGCAAATTTTCGCATCTAAAAATTCATTTTGCGTACTGAAATGCATGATAATATTTTGAAATACACAATCAACTTCTTACCTTATAAAACAGTATATTGCAGATCTTATCTTGTACCATAAAAAAATAAATGAAATATTTTTATATTTTTTCATTTTTAAAAAATTTGTGTCATTAAAATATGTATGTATATAAATTTTGGTTTTGACTAATGTAAATTTTTCACAAATGACAGAAAAATTAATTTTGTTTGAAAGATAATATTTGTATTAATTGTTTGTAACAAATAATTATTACATGTAACAATTTTCGTTTGTTAACACCAAATATAGCTTAAATCTAAGCATTTGTTTGATGCAATCGAATTGTAAAAGTACAAGTAACCAACACTTGTAATAACTAAAATTTCATATATAAATAAGACATTGGAATATAAGATTTTTTCATGCATGAATTAAAATTTAGTTGTCAACGCTATTACAAACAATTAAATTCGGTTGTGATATAAGTGAATTTTAAACTAATCTAATTAATAAGGCTAGTTGATTGGAAGAACTAATTTATTTGTCCTGAGCAATAAATTTCTAATGCTGTTGTATTTTTTCGTTTATAAATATATAATATCTGTTCTCTTTAAAAACTTTTAATATTTGCTGTACTATATTTATTGGTTTAACCGTTTTTCAACCAATCTTTTTCCTGAGTGTACGTGAGAAAATATATCCATTGAATTTCTCGCTTAAAAGAGACATTGTTTCGTTGGTTGTTTCGAACGAATTCGATGTTCAATTGTTGGGCACGACGACGAGTCGAGATTAACGGCTCTACTGCCACACTATCGGAAACAACATCACATTTCCTAAAGACCCAGTTTACAGAAATTTGCGCAATTTGCAATATTTCTCCATATTCAACAATATGGTTAAATTTGTCAAACACTGAAACTAATAAATATCAAATTAAGTTGGGCAAAAAACTTGATGTGACTCACAATTAACATCATACATTATGGTTGGACCACCCTTTTGGGAAAAAGTAAATTTTGAAGAAAATTGTGTTTTAACGTTATTGTATTTAGTGTACGATATATGAAAAAATTCATGTAAAGATTATTATTTCTCACTTATGATCGATCGCCATTCAAGTTAAAATTACTGTTTTCGATTACTTGCACGTTCAAAATTTCTGTTCTCTGAAATTAAATGCCGTGATTTGGTCCAAGAATCAGTTTATTATCTGTGGATTCATTGCATATGTATGTATGTACATACAAATTTGTACATACATATGTACGTATAATATCTAAACCATGACTTTTTTTGCTGTACAGATTGTTATATACAAATTGTATGTAGATTTATTGGGGTCACAATTGTTTTGTTTATTTGTACATATGTATATTCTCCAATATTGCAAAGAAATAAAATCAGCATCTTATAAAATAATCTAGAATTGCATTTAAATTACATTCGCAATATATATGAAGGCCTTGATGTATAAATAATGTGATTTTATATTCAATACATAATTTTTTGATTTTTTCTCTTTCTTCGATTACAGTAATCCCTTGATTTACGTCATTTCCATATGTTGTTTCGGTTTGCGTTGGCAATTTTTTGGTGTCATTTAAACTTGATTTGTGTCGTTATTTGATTTGCGTCGCCACAGTTTGTGCATAAGTTGAAAGAAAAAGATGCATTTTTGTTTTACTTGGCAAACGTTACGAACTGCAATATGAGCTCTAATAATAAGACTCACAAAGTTTGTTTATCTCAAATAAAAAAAGAAACGCAATGTAATTTCATAAAAAAAAAATAAGTTACTTGCCGTTATGATAATGAAGAAAATGCCATTTTATGTGTTAGTATTGTGGACAAAGGACTTAAGCAAAAAAATTGCTTAAACAGAAATGGCGATTAGTTTTCTTAACGATCTAAAAGTTTAATCTATATATCAAAAACATCTAACCAATTTTGTTAGTTTTTAACATCCCATTTTACAATACATATTTAATTGTTGTTACCTTTTTACCTTTTTTGTATTTTTCGTTAATTTTTATTAATATTATTTAGCATTATTGGCATTGAATTGTGATTTTTAGCTTTATATTTTACTATCTTTGTACCTACTTCCATCGTTAAAAAATAAGCATCATTTAACTTTTAATTAAACATAACTTCGTATGGGTAATTTTAAATTCGATTCGGAACTAATCACGACGTAAATCAAGGGGTAACTGTATTTATTTATTCGTTTCCCATTATCACACATACTCGCACTTAAACTTGCATTTATGTATATTTAATTTACACAGTAAAACTTCTATAGCCTCAGAGATTTGAGGGCATTGTTTGATCTAAGTATTGCCGTCGTCTAATTATGCAAACAATGCACTTTGTTTAAAAAAAACTATATTTTTAATACATTTGCTCATTCGTAAACATTCGCGCAGAGAACATGTGTAAAATATTGATTAAAAATTTAACACTCGCGAATACTTAGAAATCAATTTAAAAAGAATAAAACAATTTCGAAAGCAAAAAAAATGAATTTGAAAGAATATGTACAATGTTTTGAAAATTTATTTAATTTTTTCATATAGAATTTATGAAAAATATTTTCTTGATAAAAAAATTATATTTAAACTATAATGTTTACAAAGAAGTTGAATATGTATATAAAAACAACATAATGCTGGACCACAATGCAGTCCCTAACAAAATTGTTTAATTGTTTTATCTAAAAAATGTTATTGTGCCCAGTGCAATTTTGTTTTTCATAAATAAAACTCATGTGTCATAGTATTTCTATATTAAATTGTATTAAAAATCATTTAGTAGTTTTTGATCGTGTTCAGGAGAAAGCAAGGTGCTTGTAATTGGCAGCTGGATTTTTGCTCCTCTTTTCTATATACATACAGATATAAAAATTAAGGTGCCACGGTGGACAAGTCAGTAGTGTGCTATTCGAAAATTTGCGGTTTTAATTCTCACTGAAGACTCTGGTTTGATGCACTACAACGCAAATTGTTTTCATTAATCCAATCAGTTGATAAAATTAAAATTTAATTTATAATTATTTTATAACAAAAATAATATATATCTGTGGACTTTGGACAAAAACAATTTAATTTTAGTATTCTAAATCATAAAAGTAAGATCTCTAAGACGTCTTATTTGCATTAATCGGCGTATTGTTATAAAAAATACTTTAAGATATATCATGTATTAACAAGTAAGAGCGCTATATTCGGCTGTGCCGAATCTTATATACCCTTCACAACGTGTAGTCATACAATAACAGTAGTTTGTGTCACCATTCATCCCATATGAAATACGTACATACATATAAAAAACATTCATATATAAAAACATTTCATTGTAAAATAATAAATTCACGTATGTATGTTAAAAAAACAAAAAAAAAATAAAAAAATAAAAAAAAATTTAAAAAAAAATTATTATATATATCTATATATATAAAAGTGAAACTCTGTGTGTGTGTGTGTGTGTGTGTTAGCTATAGACTCCGAAACTGTAAAACCGATCGGGCTGAAACTTTGGTAAGTTGTTGTACACATACCAGGGAGTGTTTATGGGTGAAAAAAAGTGGGCGGAGCCACGCCCATAAAAAATTAGTTATCAGTTTTAGCTACTTGCACTTGACCGATTTTTCTGAAACTTTGCACACATATCGAGCTGTCATGACTAAATAATTTCGTGATAAGAAAAGTGGGCGGGGCCACGCCCCTAAAAAAGTTTTAATTTTGAGGTACTTGCACTGGACCGATTATTCTGAAACTTTGCACACGTATTGGACTGTTATGACTTTACAATTTCATGGTTAGAAAAGTGGGCAGGGCCACGCCCATTAAAACAATTATAATTTTGAGGTACTTGCACTGGTCCGATTCTTCTGAAACTTTGCACACATATTGAGGTGTTATGACTTTAGAATTTCGTGATTAGAAAAGTGGGCAATGCCACGCCCATAAAAAAATTATAATTTTTAGGTTTTTGCACTTGATATTCAATTAAAATTCAGAATGCATTTCGATTCAGTAAGGGGCGTAGCAACGTGCGCCGGGTTTGGCTAGTAATATATATAAAACAAAAAAAAAATAAAAAAAAAATAAAAAAAAAAAATTAAAAAAAAATTATAATAAAAATATAAACAATATACTAAATAAAAAAAAACAAGTAAGAGCGCTATATTCGGCCGTGCCGAATCTTATATACCCTTCACAACGTGTAGTCATGCAATAACAGTAGTTTGTGTCACCATTCATACCATATGAAATACGTACATACATAAAAAAACATACATATATAAAAACATCCCATTGTAAAATTATAAATTCACGTATGTATGTTAAAAAAAAAACAAAAAAAAAAAAATAAAAAAAAAATTAAAAAAAAAATTAAAAAAAAAATTTTTTAAAAAATTAAAAAAAAAATTAAAAAAATAATAATTCAAATATATATAATAAATATAAAATAAAAAAAAAATTAAAAAAAAAATTAAAAAAAAAATAATAAAAATATAAATAATTTATTAAATAAAAAATAAAAAAAAAATAAAAAAAATATAAAAAAAAAATTTTTTTGGCTCAGCTGGGATTCGATGCCACGTTTTCTCTAACCAGTATACACGTTTGTATGTATGTATGTTGTTGTTGTAATGTTGTTTTTGTGAAAAAAAATCGAGGTGGTCGTGGGTTTTTGCTTATATCTCAGTTGTTTATGTACCGATGTTTCCGATTTTTAATACCGTTCTAGTCCCGAATATTTCTGATATTTTAATACCTTACCCGGGTCCAACCTATGTCGGGGGCTTCACAAAGTTGATTTCAACATGCACACGGACAGACGGACAGACTGACAGAGCTTAATCGACTTCCCTATTCATAAGCTTTCAGAAAATATATACTTTATGGGGGTCGGAAATGAAAATTGTAGAAATATCACACGGAATGACAAACCTATATATACCCTTTTTCACTGTGTGAAGGGTATAAAAAGGGTAAACTTAAGTATTGTTTATACCCTTCACAGTGAGTGTAGGGTTATATATAGATTTGTTATTTCGTGTAAAATTTCTACAATATTCATTTCGAAAAAAAATTATCCGCTGTTTTATTTCGGACACCATCTTGGATTTTATATTGTGGGGGTTGAAGGGAACATAATTGTAATTGCTATATTTTACCTATTTATCCACAATTTTGGGTTTTACCTTCTTCATAGTTCACAGTTTTCTACTTGTCAAGCTCTTTTATTTTTTATCAATATTATGGTGGTTAAAAGGAAAAAAGCTAAATCTGACTCTATTTTAAAGACGGCATCTTGGATTTTAACTTTTTCATAGGTAACTGTATTTTTTTTTGTCAAGCTCTTTCATTTGATTCTATTACTGAGGAGATTGAGGGGAGTAAATATTTTAATACTAGATTTTTTAAGCCATTTTGTAGTGATGGCCGTTGTGGATTTTAATTTCTTAATAGTGTATTATATTTTGCTGGTGAAGTCCTTTTATTTGATATCCATATTCGCCTTTTCGGTTGTCTAAAAGCCGAAAAATCGATTTTCATTAATAAAATTTAGGAAAAACGTCGAAGCATTTATTTTAACTCGATTTTTTTGGTTTTCGCAGGAATAATTTCTGAGGCTACGGTTTGTAATCTGGTGTTTAAAGTGTGTATAAAAATTATTTAGAATCTTTAGTAACATGATATAGTTAAAAAAATATATATTTAATTTTCCAAAATAATTTCTGCTTCTAACATTGCGGTTAATGACCGATTTGTTCAGATTTTTTTTTTGCGAATATCCCTTAAGGTTATAGGTAGTATATATTTGAAGTAATGAACTGTTAAAAATATGGGAAAAACAGAAGCAGTCATGTTTATTTGCTCATATCTCAGAAAGTTATGGGACGATTGTGCTGGATTTTAATAGAAATTTTTAAAAGATTGATTCGCAATACAGATCTGTATGCAATATGTGGCTTCTTCAACCAATACACTGACGGACATCGCTAAAACGGCTCGCCTAGTCATTAGCTTTTAGAAAATATATATATTGTTTGTAGTCGGAAATTCTGAACGAAACCTAGGTACCTCAGCTGAATGGTATAAAAAGATTGAATAAGAAATTATACGAAAGCAAAGGAGTGTAAATTTCGGTTTTGCATTGTCATATAGTAAATACTAAGTAAAGTTTGGCATTGAAAAATAAATCGCATTTGTTATCAGTACATCGAGGGCACAGGCAGAAACCTCATAAAATTTTGCTTTCAAAGATTTTTAATACAATTAAAAATATTTACAATTATATATCTGTGGCTTGGAGCTAAAAGGGCCAATGGCAAGATATTTAATTGGAATTGAACTTTAACTTTTATAGGTGCTTTCATAGTGACATTGGACAGCATTTTATTTATGAAACTGTTCTGGGTTAAGTATGACTTTAGCTGTTTCACCATAATGAAAAAGAGCAAGAAAACAAATCTAATGCAATGATTAACTCAGAATAGCAAAAAAGTGACATTGGCCCTTTTAGCTACAAGCCACAGATACATACCCTATGCTTTACTTGTAAAGGGTATAAAAACTGTAAATTTTTGTGTACAAAATTTTGAAACTTATTCAAATTTAAATGTTGATTTAACCGAATAAATAGAGAGATAAATAATTCTAAATTAGCATTACTATAATAACAAGTAAGAGCACTATATTCCGCTGTGCCGAATCTTTCATACCCACCACCAATTTTGTCTACATTTAAAGCACAATATTTATTATTTTGTTAATCGCTTTGGAATAATCTGTTTATAATAAAATATGTATCACTTTCTTTGTAGAGGGTGGTTAAATTTTAAGGGCCCATGTTGAAGGTGAACTACACCTAGTCTTTAAATTTATTTTCTGCATTTCATTTGACATTTCTCAATCTCAAACTTATTCAATTTGATCCGTGGAAAGATACGCAAATGAGCAACGCTTTCAAATTATTCAGGTTTTTTATGAAAATGGGCTTTCAAATCGAAATGCATTTTGTGCACTTCGTAATTGTTTTGATCAACATAATCGTTCAAATTCGTCCACAATCGGGAGAATTGTAAAAAATATTTAAATTTCTGCAAAATAGGTCTGTATAAAATTTTAGAAAATCTGTGAATGCCTTCTTAGTTCATTGAATGGGAAACATTGCTGTTTTTTGCGATAGTGTGGCAAAAGAGCAGTCAACCTCGACTCATCATCATGCCCAACGATTCAGCATCAACATTGTCATTGAAAATTTGGACCATCAGCTAGAGGAGCGTCGCCAAGGATGGGGGGGGGGGGGGCATTTGGCCGATATTTTGTTCCATACATGATTGAACCATACAAATATTATCATTATAAAAAGAAATGATAATAATTTCTTAAATAATTTGTGTTTATTTAAAATCAACATCGGCCCTTAAAATTTAACCACCATTAATAACTTCGCTATGATAGTAAAATGTTTTCGTAAATTTAGTCTTTTAGTGAAAGTGGGCGTTAAAGTCTTTTAGTGAAAGTGGGCGTTAAAGTCTTTTAGTGAAAGTGGGCGTTAAAGTAGGCATGTCAATAAAGTTTCTGATAATAAATACAACTTAGATATTTCAATATAGTCCTTTATTATTCCAAAATCTTTATTAATAGAGAAATTATATGAATTTCAGTTAAAACTTTATATGGGAGGTGGGCGTAAAAGTGGGCGTGGCACCTTATTTTTCTGGCACAGTAATAACATTGCCTAGAAGGATATACGTAGCAAATTTAATCATCATACCTATAATTTTGGCGGTTTTATGAGCTTTTAAATTTCATTAACGGTAGATAACGTGAAAAGTGGGCGTTATAGAAGGCGTGTCAAAAATGTTTTTGCTAATGAGTACAACTTAGAGATTTCTATGTAGCCCTGTATTATTCCAAAATCTTTATTAATAGAGAAATTATATGAATTTTAGTTAAAACGTTATATGGGAGGTGGGCGTAAAAATGGGCGTGGCACCTTAATTTTTTGGCACAGTAATGACATTGCCTAGAGGGATATACGTAGCAAATTGAATCATCATACCACTAATTTTGGCGGTTTTATGAGCTTTTAAATTTCATTAACGGTAGATAACGTGAAAAGTGGGCGTTATAGAAGGCGTGTCAAAGTTGTTTTTGCTAATGAGTACAACTTGTATGTTTCAATATAGTCCCTTATTATTCCAAAATCTTTATTAATAGAGAAATTATATGAATTTTAGGTAAAATTTATATGGGAGGTGGGCGTAAAATTGGGGGTGGCACATTGATTTTCCGTTACAGAAAAGCCTCTAAAAGCAAAGTGTGCAAAATTTCAGAATCGTACATCTAATTTTGTCCGCTTTATTAGGTTTTAAATTTAAAATATAAAATAAAATATAAATTTTCGTACATTTTTATCTATAACTCCTTTCCTAATTCATAGATGTAAGCAATTTTTGGGGAGATATATTGTTTTGATTCGAGAAATATATATTCGAAGTTTCATGACTGTAAGTTAATGCGTTTGGACACAATTCCATTTTATTCGATGTTCGAAGGACACGTTTTTTTCGACCTACTCATGAATTACGAGCTATAACTCTAATATGGTCTAAAATGGATATTTCGATGTGTTACAAACGGAATGACAAAATGAATATACCCCCACCATTTTTTTGGTGGCGGGTATAAAAATAAAACATGCATTTGCCTGATTTTAAAACATACTTGGTTTTTTGGCATGATCATATAACTAGTTATAACGAGACTGTATGAAAAGTGATAGATCTCACGCGCATTGGCTAAAAATAAACAAACTCACCGCTCATCGCTAAATATTTCAAGCAAAAATCTTTTTCATATCAATTTTAAATAATAGTATACTGGTGTATAGTATCCTGGTTCAAAATCCGACAGAGAAAACAAAAAAATTGTATAGCGCTTGATGTTCAAACTGCTATGTTAAATGCACATTAATTTCTTTTTCAATATGTGTGGGTTAGCAAAAGAATATTAACAAATTTAATACCAAACAAGAACCTTTTGTTATTCATGGCAAATAGTGTAAAACAAATAACTGTGCTGCTCTTTAAATGCATTTTGCTTTAAATGTACTAGATAACTTTGTTCTAAATACCTATTTCAATTATCTAACTATAACTCTTCGTGCGTAAATGTTATTATCGTACACTATTTCTCCTGTTGGTATATCAAATTTCTTTTATTTTCTGCATGTTTCATTATTTTTTGAACCGAAATGGTATGCCTTAAAATACATATTTACATAGATAGCATGATTTAATGACATTAAAATTGTAAGCATCTGGATAACGACGTTAATAATAAATATTTTAATAAACATTTAATTAAAACAGACATTTTAAGTTAAATACTTACTACGCATTGCATTGTTTATTAAACGCAGAGATAATGACATGATACAGTTGACATCTAACAACACCCGTAAATATTTACGTTGTTGTGGTAGACGCGAAGAGAAAGGGATAAATGTTTTGAAAATAGCATTTATAAAAATACAATCTTTTTGACAGCCACATTGGCAATAAAATATGATACATACATACATAACGTTGACATTTAATTATGGGTACCCCTAAAATATATGTATGTGAACTTTTAAAAACTACTCTTGATTTATGAAAAGGTAATAGGCGTATTGGTAAGTTAGCAAAATTTGTACAGCTTTTACTAATATTAATTTTTTTTTAAAAACATCAATTGTATTCTGCAAACATTATACTTTAACTATTTTATCTTAATTAATAAAAAATATTTTTAAAGTTGTTCGCTCACTCTGTTGATTCCCGACTAAGTAATTACTTGCTTTTACTTAACAATATACTTTTCAGTAACTTTTATATCGGGTGATTCATCGTGAGGTTTGATATGCAATATACTTTCTTAGATAAATATATCTCATATCAAACTGCTTTGTAATTTTTGTTAAGTATCGTTCAGCAAGTCATTGTAGAAAAAGCTCACATGACAACAGCGTCTCCGAATTGTTCAGCTGTACTACGAAAAACAGCGTTCTGTGAAAAATATTTTCCAGTATTTTATCGTGATATTTTGCTCAGTGATTAAGCACATTTCTGGCTCAATGGATATGTAAATAAACTAAAATGTCGTTTTTGGGCTGATGAGCAACCTACCGGAAGGATATCAAGAGCTACCATTTAATCTATGGGGTGGTGGACTCATTGATCCATATTTGTTCAACAATAAGGCAAATCAGAATATTACCGTTAATGGTAAACGTATTATGTGCTTCCTGAAACTCAAGTGCATTGTCGGGTGAGCTCTGGTTTAAACAAGACGGCGCTAAAAGCCATACAGCGCGTGAAACAATGAACTTGTTGAAAAATTATTTTGGTGCGCGCTTAATATTACGTTTTACTTCTGTAAATTGGCCACCTATATTGTGCGATATTACTCTTTTAGACTATTTTCTCTGGGGAAATGTAGAGTCTAAGGTATTCAGGAATAAGATAGGAACCATTGACGTTTTCGAAGCCAAGACTACTTGTGTTTTACCAGTCGCTATGCTCGAACGAGTCGCTATGCTCAAACAAGTCGCTATGCTCGAACGAGTCGCCATAGACGTAGTCATGGCATCAATTTTTTTCTTAACCAATAATAAAAATTGCAAGTTCATTTTCGAATTAATGTGTTTTCTTTTACATTATAATTTAAACCTCAAGATAAATCACCCACTATATCGTTTATCTTATTAAGAGTGTTTTAGAATAACTATATTTGTATTGAGATAAGTATATAAATTCTTATTTGTTATACATTTTTTTAGGTATGCACACTATACAATTTGTTATTGCGAAACTTTTTAAAACCCACCAAAAAATTTAATTTACAAAGAGTTCTTTTTGAATCGCTTACTTAGTGCTTACCAGCTTCCAAGAGCTATTCTATAAGGCATAATTTTTAAGATGCAATGCCCCACTTCGTAGGTCTCTTTTTTCTAGTTAATAAGCGCAAATTTAGTCTCTACCAAAAGCAGCTTATTAATGCCTCCGTTCCTTTTTCAACTGCTGAAGTAATAAACAGTACAGAAGACATACATTGTTGTGCTTCCGTATGCAAAGAATTTTAGCATTTTCATTTAGTACGATCAGGAAATGAAGTCTTTACTGCTTACAAAATTAGGACAATATTTTGGTAAGAAGCCATTAAAAAATTTTTTTTTATTTTTAATTTTATTGAGCACCCTTAGAATATATGTAATAGAGATGCCCAACGGTACTGATTTTGAAAATCCCGTGGTTCGTGATTTTAAAAGTTTTAATCCCGATGTTCCGGGAGTTTTCGAGATTCCGGAATTTTCAGGATCCCGGGATTTTGGGATTTATTATATATATGTATTAAGACACAATTTGTTGCAATAATTTTAAATTTACTTTTTAAACAAAATAACAATAACAAATTTATATAAAAAAAAATGTATAGATTGTAAATTAAAACAAACAGAGTTAATTTATTTACATATTAAATATACATATACAAAAAAGGTAAAAGATGAAAAAACTAAAGAATTTTTATAGTATTCTTATTGAATAAGAAAATAAATATAAAAGCTACTCATTTTTAAAATTGTTTAAGGTTCGTGTTTGAATTCAATCGAAATATTTAAATATTTTAAAAATTTACCCTTTGTCACCTTTAGCATGTTATATATTATACTTTATAAATATTTCTTCAAATGGCCTTCACAATTAATGGCTCAAATATGTGTATATAAAACAAACTTAACTATCTTTTCTTAAAACGTTTTTTTTTTTTCTTTTTAATTAAGAAATTTAATATTTCATCAGATAGTATTGATCTAATATTTTTTACCTATATATGCAGTTGTTCAATAACAGCGTTTGTTTGTAGATAATAAAGTTAATAAGTAGATATGTGAAGTCTGCAGATGTACTCCTCTCTTGCCACAAGAAATAGGAAGATCTATTTCCTTTTCAGTATTTGTATATATTGTGTTACATAATTAGATTTATTAGATTTAAATTTTATTAGGTTCGCTTACATTAATTTAATTTTCACCTTAATTCGTAGTAACATTTGTGTTATATAATTTAGACTAATTTAGATTTTTTTACTACTTTGGCAACCTTGAAATTATAAACAAATTCACTCTTTGTAGCATACTTTCAGGTGTTAATAAAAGCTATTTCTAGAACTTACATTGTTTGGAAAATTCTCGATCGTGTATTACATTATATATTTATATAAGGCAGCTACAGCAAGAAGTAATTAGTTGTACACAAGACATACATACATACATAAGTGAACATCAAGTTGATTTAAATAACTGTGAAATATAAAATAAACTATTGTATTGTTTAAGTGTGCTTAAATAAATACATTTGTATAACGTTTATAACGTGAGCTATCCAGTATGATGGTGAAATATCGGATATAAATGATAAAATAAAAAAATTCTCTTGTCGTGGTGTTTGTGATTAAACTCCTCCGAAATGGCTCGAAAGATTTTCATGAAATTTTCACATAATATAACGAAGACTCTGGTATGATTAATAGGACACTTTCTTGTAAACCGCCTACTTTAACGCCCACTTTTTTAATTTGTACTTGCATCGATATAGTTTTTAGTATTTTTCTTTAAGTTTTACACAATTTATAGTCAAGCCAATGCAGAAATAAACGTTCAACAATCGGTCAACATCTATTTTTCATACTCCTAAATATTTAGGGTGACTCACCGCAAGGGACAATTTATGCCTCACCTAAATAACGTAACGACTTCGATGAAATTTTAAACTATGATAGATCTGCGTACCGTTTTTTTATGTAAAAAATATTTCCTAAAAATAATTTATATGACAAATTAACGTTTGCCGGGTCAGCCAGTTTTTATATATAAAAAAGACTAGCCTCAAGCTCAGTATTAAGAACAATAGAGTTACTTAAAATAAAAAAAAATAAAAATTAATGAAAAATTTCTTCCGAAGCAGGGCAGCCAGAAATTTTTGTAGAAAAATCTTCATTTGTCGAAATAAAAATTTTAATTTAAAAAAATCTTAATTTTTTTTTTATTTGTAATATGTGTAAACAAAAATTTTTTATGTAAATTCTAAATTTTATAAAAAACACTAGCGATATTTTTAATTATAAATTTTACATTTATGAGATCAAATACATATGTTTGACAAATTATGTCAGGACTTATTTTATAAATAAGTGAAAATAATTCACACATTTTTAATAATAATACTGTGAAGGTTTCAGATTTTTTTTTTAATAAAAGTATAAATTATAGTTTTAAATTTATGTTTATAATTTATTGTAAATCCTAATTCCTAAAACATTTTTCTAAATTAAATTAAAATGTAATTATTTTAAGAATATTTTTAAAAACTATTCCTTTGTTATACAATTTCATCATCACCACTCTTTATTAGTATGATCAATCAAATCAAAAATCTTATTGCAATAGCTATAACTGCTATTAAGACGTACGTAAATATAAACAGTGTAACAGATTTTCACCGATTTCTTAATTTAAAAATTACGTATCGCAAAAAAAAACATGCCGAACTTTAGCCCTCAAAATCACTGAAAAATAAAGAATAAAATAAAGTGATTTTTTATGCTATAAAAGTAAGTGCTTATTTGAGTCCCTATTTGTAAGCGAGGGTGGTATTTTTTGGAGTCCCTATTTGTAAGCGAGCGTGGTAAGTACATAAGAGACGATAACGGACTTCTTGTGGCCAGAAGTTGAGAACATGAACGATATGTGGTTCCAACAGAATGGTGCCACTTGCAACCCAGTCAACAAATCAATGGCTCTTTGGAGCGAAAAATTCAATGGTCGTGTTATGTCACGTCGTGGCGATGCTAATTGGCCGTCACGATAATGGGATTTGACACATTTATCTTCTTTCTTTGAAGATATTTAAAAAAAAATGTGTACATCAATAAGTTAAGAAAAATTCAAGAGCTAAAGGCTAAGGTAATTCGACATTTGATAGAAGTATGCCACCGAAGCAATTGACCAATACTTTCTTTCACACATATATCCTTCCACATAGAAAAAATTATCGTTAAAATATTTTCAAACAAACGTTTGACAAAATTTAATTTTAGTTTCTATTAATATTTTAATTGTTTCAAATAATTTTTTGTTTGATTATTTTCTTAGATTAACACATATTAATTTTTTTTTACTTGCAGTTAGTGTACGTTTTTATTGTCTGTTATTTTTATAGTTTATTTTAGAATTCTTATTAAGTTAAGGATACTGTAGACTTAAATATTTTAGTTTGATACAACACTTTGAAGAATCTGTTTCCTTGTCTTGAGTGTCATACGTCTATTTTCATTAATTAAATAATTGTCTTTGATTAAGTATTTCCAAGGCATATTTATTCATCAGGTACTCTAGATTTGTCAGCTGATTATTTTTTTCAACACTTATTTTAAACTTCAGCTGTCAAAATACATAAATAAAAAACAATTTTCTCTCCATTTTCTAATTTATTTCAAATGTCAAACTTCGTGTATAAAAAATATAAACAAAAAAATTCTCTCTTGAGTATTTCATTCAGATTTAAACTGATTTTTTTTTTCAATAGCTTGTCATTGATTCTCTGAGATTTTTGTCTGAATTAAGCAATTATTTGTTTAAATATTCTTGAACTAATATTTAAAAAATTTTCGGAAATATTTTATTAAAAATTTTACAGATTCAAACATAAATTTGTATTGAAAAAAAAAATAATTTTTTTTTGTTTGAATTTACAAGTTAAGTGATAATCCCTCATTCAAAGAAATATTATATTTGGTTCTTTAAATTTCTTTATTGAATCAGAAATTTAATTATTGCTGTGTATCATAATAGATATTAGAATAATTTTCTTAAGACTTGTTGTTCTATTTACACTTAACATCGTGCGTTTTAGCATAATTAATATTATTATTAAATAATTGTTGTCAAATATGTTTGTTATAATATAATTTGTAAATCAATTAGATAATAATTAGAATATAATAAAAGTGACAAAATGATAATCAATAAGGCATTTATGTACAAATGTAACATATTTTATTAAAATTTTCCATCTGTCTACTTAAGCTTATATAAAATTCATATTTACATACATATATTTTATGGAGTTTTTTATTTTATGTGACACGCACATGTTCATATAATGGTTATGGGTCTGCACAAAGAAATGAATTTACAAATATTATTTGACCATATCGTCGTTCGTAAATTATTGTGTTCTATATGTATAGGTTTTATATGTCACATAGAACAAAATAATTTATGATCGACGATATGTTACAAGGACATTTCCACAAGCTTTAGAGATTTCAAGCAAAACAAATCTTACTAAAAAACTTTTTAAATTATTATAAAACCATACATAAACACATCAATGAATCGTCGCTGCCCTAACAAATTCAGTTGTGTGTTTTTTTTGCTAAGTTTTCAGGAGAGCGAAAAAATAATTTTATTTTGTAACTGTACAGTATTACACTTACACATAGACAATATTGTTCATTTTCTGAACCAATCAAGATATACTCAAACGGTTTGATGAATAAATGCATGACTAAAAAAGGTTTAAAACATAAGCAGAGATCGATTCGTTTTCAAATTGTCTGTGATTGCGTCTGGAAAAAAAATTTCCGGTGACGGCTCAAAGTCGGCTGCGTCCGACAATATGTTTTAACATATTTTTCTTTTATTTAC
The DNA here is from genome assembly GCA_941918925.1 of Phyto melanocephala. NCBI lineage: Eukaryota > Metazoa > Arthropoda > Insecta > Diptera > Rhinophoridae > Phyto > Phyto melanocephala. Next base: position 130,401,143 of record OW799233.1, on the reverse strand, counting down.
AAAAATTAACAAAAAAAAAAAGTGAACATATCGCCACCCTAATTTCAAAAAAAAAAACAAGAGTGCTATATTCGGCCGTTCCGAATCTTATAATACCCTTTACCGTAATGCATGTACATAGATTTAATCCCACATTGTAGCTTAACCTATATTTGAAATTAAACGCCATTTTTCTTTGTTATTTGCGACGCCATCCTTGATTTTGAATTTGATACCCATATTGATGGGGTTAAAAAAATTTGTTCCGCCATTTTGTTTTAGGCGCCATCTTGTATTTTACATTTTTTAATGATTTACTGTATTCTACTAGCCAAGCCCTTTCATTTGTCGTCGGCGGCTCTAAGCCGATTTGAACCTTTGATCATAAGATATTGATCAAGTCATATTTATTCAGATCAGCTGGTCTTGATTCTTCAGCTGAATTGTTTTCACACATTTCAAACTTCAGCTGTCAAAGTCCAAGATAAAAAAACATTTTTCTCCAGGGACCGTAATTATTATTCCTTTTTTCATAAAAGTCAGATGATAACAGTTATTTTTTGATTTTTATTTTTTCGAGCAAAAATAAAAGTTATTTTTTGATTTTTATTTTTTTGGGTAAAAATAAAAGTTATTTTTTGATTTTTATTTTTTTGGGCAAAAATAAAAGTTATATTTTGATTTTTATTTTTTCGAGCAAAAATAAAAGTTATTTTTTGATTTTTATTTTTTCGAGCAAAAATAAAAGTTATTTTTTGATTTTTATTTTTTTGAGAAAAAATAAAAGTTATTTTTTGATTTTTATTTTTTTGAGCAACAAAAAAAATTTATTTTCTAACGAAATGTACGTGTTACAATAATTAAGTTAATATTAAATATTAATTTTAATGTGCATAAAAAATTCCCATGATGATCACATATTTTGTGATTTCTCACATTTTTGTATACTATCCCAGCAAAATAACACATTACATTATAATGACTTGAAAGTACTAGAAAGCAGTTGTTCACTACTTACAATTTGGCATCTAAACCCATTATTTTAACACGGCGATGTCATTGGAGGCAAGTACTTACCACCCTCGCTTACAAATAGGGACTCGTATAAGTACTTATTACGGTCGCTCATAAATAGGGACTTAAATAAGTACTTACTCCTATAGCAATATATAAGTACTTGATTTTAATAACCTAAATAACCCATTATTATTATGGACTTACAGAAGTCGTTCGGTTGTTCTAAGGACAAAAATTCGGTTAGATTATTCTGAGATACGTTAATTTGAAATTTAACAATCAGTGAAAATCTATAAGTCATCACTTTGTTAATGAAGTGCTTTGCCGCTGTTTTCAAAATAATTATTACTTATACCCTAAGCGCGTTAAACTAAATAAGAATTATAAAAAGTTATGTATTTGAATGGTTTCTAGTAAATTTCGCAGTAAGAAATTGTGTTGTGTGTGTATCTAAGCAAATGTCTGAAATCAAGTACTTACGTAACACATTATAAATCAAGTCATTACTAAAATACTTCTTAGTAAGACAGACGATATGTAGTAGTCATTGAAAAGTATGTTGTTTAGTAAGAGCAAGTCATTACCTAGTTTTTGCTGGGGATATTAAACAATCACTGACAACAAATATGAGAAATCACAAATTCGAGTACAGTTATTAAAAACTCGTCTTTACCGTTACATTTAAATAATATTTAATATCGAAAAAATAAAAATCAAAAAAATAACTTTTATTTCTGCTCGAAAAAATAAAAATCAAAAAATAACTTTAATTTTTGCCCAAAAAAATAAAAATCAAAAAATAACTTTTATTTTTGCTCGAAAAAATAAAAATCAAAAAATAACTTTTATTTTTGCTCAAAAAAATAAAAATCAAAAAATAACTTTTATTTTTGCTCGAAAAAATAAAAATCAAAAAATAACTTTTATTTTTGCTCGAAAATATAAAAATCAAAAAAAAAACTTTTATTTTTGCTCAAAAAAATAAAAATCAAAAAATAACTTTTATATTTGCTCGAAAAAATAAAAATCAAAAAATAACTTTTATTTTTGCTGAAAAAAATAAAAATCAAAAAATAACTTTTAATTTTGCTCGAAAAAAATAAAAATCAAAAAATAACTTTTATTTTTGCTCGAAAAAATAAAAATCAAAAAATAACTTTTATTTTTGCCCAAAAAAATAAAAATCAAAAAATAACTTTTATTTTTGCTCGAAAAAATAAAAATCAAAAAATAACTTTTATTTTTGCTCGAAAAAATAAAAATCAAAATTTTAAAAAGCAACATATTTTATGATAGACTAATGCATAAGGATCAATATGGTATACTTGAATCCGTTTTACGACTTTTACTTCTAAATGCTTTTTTTGCTTTAAAATTCCAAAATAACTGTTATTTTCGGTCCCTGTTTTTCTCTCTTCTCTCATTTATTTTAAATGTCAAACTTTATATAAAAAAACAAATAATTTCTCTCCGAACTCCGATTATTATGCCTAGAAAATACAAAAGGTTGAAGTTTTATTACATTCACGTAAAGTCACATAACCTATGTCCGAAATGTGACATCAATCATTAAAATCGATGAACGCGTTTTGCTTTTATTCACAATTAAGTGAAGGTACCTCATTTTGACTTTTTTATTATTCTAATACAAATCGCTAAGTAAACATACATCAGTATCGTTGCACAGTAGTATCTTGAAAAAAAAATAATAAATAAAATCAAATGTTGTTGATCGATTTAAACGAAATATGGCTCGTTTTATTCGGAACATATTTGCCTATGCGCTTGCAAAAAAAAAAAAAAATAACGGAATTTTTGTCGTTTTATATTTTTTTTAAGAAGTTTTAAAGAATTAAAAATTAAAAATTTTAAAAAATGTTAAAATTTCTCCTTCATCTCTGAAAATACTGGGCAAATTTAAAGCCAAAGTAAGCACAACTTACAGATAATATTGTTGATGAGTTTTAGATTTTTTTTAACTGAATAGGATAAACCGTTTTCAAGTTATTCCGATATGTGTAGTGAAAGTGCCTTAATTTTGGACATAACTGTATATCACGAAAAGTCGAGCTGACAGAAAAAACCAAGTGCAGATCTGGATTCAGCATCCCAAATAACCTTAAAAACAACATTTACCTGTCAGCTTATTTCTTGTGCAGATTACAATTTCTTTTCAAGTTAATCTGCATCATTTTTAGTTTTACAGATATAAAGTGTCCATTTTACCCTTTTGAATTCCCAAAAATCCCTTCTTAGTGGAGCTACACATCAAAAGAGGAACCCAATGTCCTAATTGCATGTCTCTAGATAGATTAAAATAAAATATCAATTTCGATGGTTTGGATTTTTTTTTATTTCTTAAAAAAAATTTGTCGTATTTGCCTGTAAGTAGAAAAAACAAATCTCCTATAAATTAAAAATTTATTGATTACTTTTTAATAATAAAGACTTTGTCGAACTTGTATGTGCACATATGTTTACCTGTAATGTAGATATTATTACTATTTTTTTTTCAATTAAATATCAATTAACATATTATCTTCAAAACAATTACAACTTTGATTGAATTGAAGCAATACTGCGACCCAAATCCTTTAACTACATCGCTTTGGTACTAATTGAAATAAATAATAAAAAGATTATAGATATTATTTATTGTATAATTTCTGTTACAGTTATTTTTCGGAACAGAGTACAAATGTACATACATATATACATACATTTGTTTGTATGTATGTATGTACAATAATAAAGAAAAATAAAAAATTTCTAAAAATAGATTTCATGTAATAACCAACACATGGTCGTTAATATTTACAATGATTTTATATATTTATTATTTCTTTTTAAGTTGTATTTGGGTTTTATTGTTTAACAAAAATGTATGTAATTGTTTTGTTTTAAACAAGTATGTATGTATTTGTTTTTATACCCGCCACCAAAAAAATGGTGGGGGTATATTCATTTTGTCATTCCGTTTGTAACACATCGAAATATCCATTTTAGACCCCATAAAGTATATATATTCTGAATAAGGGTTTGATTTGATGACGATCTAGCTATGTCCGTCCGTCTGTCCGTCTGTTGAAAGCACGATAGAGGTCGCACCGAAAAAGCTAGGGCTCAAATTTTGCCAGAATCTTTCTTATAGATAAGGTTTGTTTAGTATTGAAAATGGGCTAAATCGGAATATTAGGAAGAGAGTTATAGCTCGAAAAGCAAGAGTAGGTCGAAAAAAACCGTGTCCTTCAAACATCGAATAAAATGGAATTGTGTCCAAACGCATTAACGTAGACTCATGAAACTTCGAATATATATTTCCCGAGTAAAAACAATGTTTTTCCCCGAAAATTATCTAAATCTATGCATTAGGAGAGGAGTTATCGATCAAAATGTACGAAAATTTATACCGCACAGTGTATTTTTCGGTATATTTAAAAACAAAAACGTCATAAAAGCAACAAAATTGGATGTACGACTCTGAAATTTTGCACACTTTGCTTTTTGGTGAGCCGCTTTTTTGTAACGGAAAATCAATGTGCCACGCCCACTTTTACGCCTACCTTCCATATAACGTTTTACTCAAAATTCATATAATTTCTCTATTAATAAAGATTTTGGAATTATAAAGGGCTATATTGAAACACCTAAGTTGTACTCATTCGCGAAAATAACTTTGACACGCCTACTATAACGCCCACTTTTCACGTTATCTACCGTTAATGAAATTTAAAAGCTTATAAAACCGCCAAAATTAGAGGTATGATGATAAAATTTGCTACGCATAACCCCCTGGGCAACGTCATTACTGTGCCAGAAAATTAAGATGCCACGCCCACTTTTGCGCCCACCTCCCATATAAGTTTTACCTAAAATTCATATAATTTCTCAATTAATAAAGATTTTGGAATAACAAAGGGCTATATTGAAACTCCTAATTTGTACTCATTCGCAAAAATAACTTTGACACGCCTACTATAACGCCCACTTTTCACGTTATATACCGTTAATGAAATTTAAAAGCTCATAAAACCGCCAAAATTAGAGGTATGATGATAAAATTTGCTACGTATATCCCCCTAGGCAATGTCATTACTGCGTCAGAAAATTAAGGTGCCACGCCCACTTTTACGCCCACCTCCCATATAACGTTTTACCTAAAATTCATATAATTTCTCTACTACTAATGACTTTGGAATAACAAAGGGCTATATTGAAACTCCTAAGGTGTACTCATTCGCAAAAATAACTTTGACACGCCTACTATAACGCCCACTTTTCACGTTATATACCGTTAATGAAATTTAAAAGCTCATAAAACCGCCAAAATTAGAGGTATGATGATCAAATTTGCTACGTATATCCTTCTAATCAATGTAATTGTTGTGCCAAAAAGTTTAGGTGACACGCCCACTTTAACGCCCACCTCCCATATAACGGGTTATCTTAAATTCATGTAATTTCTCTATTGGCAAAGTTTTTGGGAAAATAAAGGACTATATTGAAATATCTAACTTTAATTTGTTAGCAGAAACTTTATTGACACGCCTACTTTACAACCACTTTCATTGAAAGACTACATTTACAAAAGCATTTTAGTAGCATATCGAAGTTATAAAGGGTGGTTAAATTTTAAGGACCGATGTTGACTTTAAATAAAACACAAATTATTTAGGATATTATTAGTATTTCTTTTTGCAATTATAATATTTGTATGATTCAATTATGTATTTAACAAAATATCGGCCAATTGGCCCCCCATCTTTGGCGCCACTCCCCTATCTGATGGTCCAAATTTTCAATGACAATGTTGATGCTCAATTGTTGGGCATGATGATGAGGCGAGGTTGACTGCTATTTTGCCACACTATCGCAAAAACCAGCAGTGGTCCCCATCCAATTTTCTAACATTTTATACAGACCTGTTTTGCAGAAATTTAAATATTCTTTACAATTCTCCCGATTGTGGACGAATTTAAACGATTATGTTGATCAAAAGAATTACGAAATGCATTTTGATTTGAACGCCCATTTTTATAAAAAACCTGAATAACTTAAAAGCGTTGCTCATTTGCGTATCTTTCCGCGGATCAAATTGAATAAGTTTGAGATTGAGAAATGTCAAATGAAATGCAGAAAACAAATTTAAAGATTAGGTGTAGTTCACCTTCAACATGGGCCCTTAAAATTTAACCACCCTCTACAAAGAAAGTGATACATATTTTATTATAAAGAGATTATTCCATAGTGATTAACAAAATAATAAATATTGTGCTTTAAATGTACACAAAATTGGTGGTGGGTATAAAAGATTCGGCACAGCCGAATATAGTGCTCTTACTTGTTTTGTTTGTTTGTGGTAAACATTTATATATATTTATTTTGTATGTTTTTATTTGATCTGATATTTATTACTTCGTATGTATTTTATTATTCTATATATGTACATGTTTTGTGGTTTCATATTTAACCCTCCAAAGGCATTTGTGCTGGTGTTTGTAACTTACAAAAAATAGTCTAACCTTTAAATTACCCCAAAACTACTTTAATTTGTTATAAACGTGCCTTTTAATACTCTTCTTAATACCTTATTAAAAAATTATAGATGTATGTACATGTATGTAGGTATACTCTTTAAAATTTTTAAAACCTTTTAAAGTTATATGTACATTAGAGCGACCTTTTTTTTGTATGGGATTTTTTTTTTTTGCAAAAAAAGTGTACCACCCCCTCAAATTGTTCCTTTTTACGCCAATAGTAAAATTCCGAAATCTTAGACTGATTGCCCTAGGTTAAGGCGTGGCACATGCCCACTAAAGTGGCTAAAACTGGTTTTTATGGACTTTACAATAGACAAGGCTTGTAATATATTATCTGATTGAAATTAACTTACGTTTAATGATTACTATTCTTGATAAACATTTAAACTTAATCGCAAAGGCCTGATTTATTAATGCTACCGTACTTTTTTCTATAATCAGTTACTGTTATTGTTTCACTTCTTCGTTTTTTGTTAAAGCTGCATTATATTCTTCCATTAGTTTTACAAAATGCTCTGCAGTATCATTAACAACATGGTGAGACCGTGGATTGAAGCGCCAATTGCCGCGAAAGTACCCTTAAATGATTTAAATATTATTAAATTCAACGAATTGAATGAAATGATAAGCAATGAAGTAACAAGCAAGTTTTCGAATCACTTGTGGTACCTGACCAGTGTTGCCAGAATATTTAGGGGTACAATCTGCAAATCTTACCTATATTTTCATATAAAATCTGCAAAATCTGCATCTTATTTTCAAAAATCTGCATCTTGTTTTCAAAAATCTTCAAACCTATTTTTTATAGTTTATTTTGTTAAAATTATATCTTTAACAAGTAAATAACAAAATAAATAAATTCAGATTTCAATATTTGTAATTTATAAATTTTTGTACGTAAATCATACTTATAAATATAAAAAAAAAGTATAATACAAAGAGATAAAGTTTTAGGTATTTGAATCGATATTTATTATTATGCATAAATATCATTTGAGATATCAATGTGTTAAAACAGTAGGAATTGTTAAGTTTTAAATAATCTTTTGTGAACAAAAACACTACTAAAGATTCATTTTCCAAACGATTTCGAATTTTTGTTTTGTTTAAGTTAACCTGACTGAATATTCTGTCGACATTTGCAGACGAATATGGTAAAACCATTATATTTTGAACAAATTTAGTTGGCGATGGAACCAAGGCAGTATAATCGCCATCATTCGTGGTTTTATTATTGTCTACATTAAAAATAAAAATATTCGTTATATTCTTTTCAAACGATCAGAAATTATTCACCTACCATATGCCATTTACATATTATATTTTTTTGGTTAAATTTGCTTTTTTTATTTTTTTTTTCGACTGGCTTACGTGGTTGATTTTTTTTCTGTACTAATCACAGAAAAATCTCAATGAGTATCAAAAAATATCATCACCAGGGATGGCAGTTATACGAAAATAAATTTAAAATTAAAGAAATTGCCGTATATTTATTGCTTTTAAAAAATCTGCATTTTGACATTTTGAGGGCATAAAATCTGCAAAATGCAGATAAATCTGCACTTCTGGCAACAGTGTACCTGACACCAGAATCAGCAGGTCTTTCATTTTTCGATAATGCTATAACGTTGGAGAAAAGAGAAAAATAGTTGAAAATTTTAAATAAGAACAAAATAATGAGAATAAAAGAGTAGTAACCACCATGAAAGAATTAAATCAAAAAAATATTTCAGATTTTGTTAATAAAAAAACATTGAGCTTTTTCGAAAGATTTAATATTGAAACTAACTTTCTAAAATTTGACCCTTCCAGGTGGCACAATGAATCCGAATTTCAAAAGGGAATGAATATTGAACAAAACTTACATGTTGTTAATGATACTGCAGAGCGTTTTGTAAAACTAATGGAAACTAATGCAGCTCTAACAAAAAACGAAGAAGAGAAACTATAACAGTAACTGATATAGGAAAAAGTACGGTAGCATTAATAAATCAGACCTTTGCGATTAAGTTTAAATGTTTATCAAGAATAGTAATCATTAAACGTAAGTTATTTTCAATCAAGTAATATATTACAAGCCTTGTCTATTGTAAAGTCCATATAAACCAGTTTTAGCCACTTTAGTGGGCATGTGCCACGCCTTAACCTAGGGCATTCAGTCTAATATTTTGGAATTTCACTATTGGCGTTTAAAGGAACAATTTGAGGGGCGGTACACTTTTTTTGCAAAAAAAAAAAATATATTAAGTTCGGTCTTATGTACATATGTACGTTTACTTTTTCACTTAAGTCCAGTAATTGAATAAATACTGAGGGCCGTATTCATAAAACATATTTTAGGTTTATTAAAGGCTTATTTGACAGATTTTGTAAAAAAAAAAATTGTCAAATAAGCCGTTATTAAACTTAAAATATTTTTTATGAATACGGCAGTAAAAGTTTAACCTGCATCTGCTCACGAAAGAGTATGGAATAGTTTCCTAAAAAATATTATTTTGTTAAAATTGTCGGAAAGCTTTTGGCATCAAACCATAATGAGAAGTATTTTATGACAGTAATAAAGTAAATTTAAAAATATTTGGGTTCTGTTTCCCTTAAAGGAACAGTTGTATGTGAAAATGTAATTTTAAATCAAAACATAACAATAAATCTATTAAACATATTACAGACTGATACGATTTGAGCATTAATTTAAAATTAAGATGGCCTTACATATCCAACCGTTGCACAGAGGAGTATTTGGCCTGAAAAGCTGTCCAAAATTATTAAACGTGTTTTTTTAATTAAAAGTTTTAGTTTTTTGATAGTTTTAGGTGTAGTATGATATAAAAAGTCCAGTGGCAGATTTTAAAAAAATTACACTGCGGGACAAAAGTACACTGCGCAACAAAAAAAATCTTTTTTGTTTCTAATTGAAATAAAAGTATATGGACTATATGAATTTTGATGCCCTTAATTAAAATCTGTTGTCCGTTTTTTTCTAGTACGTAAGGATTTGATTTTAAAGGCGTGGCATATTTCACTCTCTAAATCGTTTGGTTGCCTAATATATTTTATCATAACTTGTGAACCAGTTCTCCGATTTTAATAGCAGGAGGATCAGAAGATGCACCAGAAAATTTTGCTTAAACTAACCAAACAAATTTCTTTTCTATCTATTACTATTTCGGAGTTATTAAAAATTTAATGGTGAAAAAAAATATTTTTCCTGCAAAATTCGTAAAATTTTTTGTTTTAAAAATGCAATAAAAAAATTAAAGAACCAAAAAGTTTAAATTTTTAAGATTTTTCCAAGGGCCACACAAGGAATAAAAGACGGTATAAATAGTAAAACTCAATTAACAAATGTTGATTTTAAAGGTTCAAAATTTGACAGACTGTATGTAAATACATGCATACATATGATTTACGGTCTAATTAAAAAAAATTTAAAAATTGTAAGGCTCTTATGAAACAGTATTTTTTTATGAAAAAATTCTTTATTATATATATCCTATATTATATAATACATAATATATGGACAAGTTAAACTAATAAAAATTCCTTAATAATTTTTATGTCGTATGTATATCCTCATTAGATGCATTATCGGTGTCAGGAAGAAAAAGTGTGATGGTTTCTGATGAAAAAACTTTTTTGTTATTCCGTCCTTTTTGCATACTGCAGCTTATAAAAGGTTCACTGCTCAGAAATAACCTATTCAAGACATCTCGATTTGTGAATGATATTTTAAGCGATATGATGACCTATAGAGGAATTAATAAAGATCCCACATCATCTTTACAAAAGAAAAATAATGAATTGGTGGATAAACTTTACAATCTAAATATAATATCTGTGATAGAGAAACGAAGACTTAAACATGACGCGGTTTTTGCACCAAGAATTTATGGATTACCCAAGATCCATAAGGAAGGATACCCACTTAGACCAATCTGTGCATCAGTAAACTCACCATCTAGTGAATTATGTAAGTTCTTAATGAATATCTTGAAGAAACTAACAGTTGATTCAGAGTTTAATGTAAGGGATGCGGTGCAATTTAGGAGTAAGGTAAATAACTGTGCAATAGAAGATGACGAAAAATTAGTTTCGTTTGACGTAATATCGCTTTTTCCGAGCATACCGGTTGATTTTGCAATTGACGTGATCAAAGATAAGTGGGAGGAGATCGAGAAATTAACAACAATACCCAAAGATTTATTTTTTAAAATATTAAAATTTTGTATTAAAGAAAATCGTAATTTTAAATATAAAGACAAAATCTATACACAAAGGAAGGGGTTGCCTATGGGATCACCAGCGTCCCCTATCGTGGCTGATATCGTGATGGAAGAACTTTTGAAGACTTGCATTCAAAGATTGGACTGTAAACCAAAAATTCTAACTAAATATGTGGATGACCTTTTTGGTATCGTAAAAACCAACGCCATAAATGGGATGCTAGAGGAGTTGAACCGCTTCCATACACAAATAAAATTCACTTTGGAACAAGAAATAAATGGGCAATTACCATACCTTGATACCCTGGTAATTAGATCGGGTAAAAAACTGAAAATAGACTGGTATCAAAAACCTACATCGTCAGGTAGAATAATAAACTTTTATTCGTGCCAGCCTATAAACATTATTATGAACACCGCCAACAACTTAATAAAAAGAGTTTTAGCTATAAGTGATGAACTTTTTCACCAGGATAATATAAAGAAAATAAAAGAAATATTGAAGAAAAATGCATTTCCAGACAATATTGTTAAAAGACTCTTACAAGTAGAAAACAAACAAACCAAAAAAATAGATGGAAACCAAAAATGGTATAAATCAATGACATATGTTCCACAAATATCCGAGAGGATTGAAAAATCTGACATTTTTGATAAAGAAAACTATAAAATAGCACCTAGATCGGAAAACACTTTACGACAACTTTTTTCAAACACCAAAAGTAAGCTGGATAAAATGGAAAAATCTAATTTGATTTACAAAATGGTGACAAGGCCAATGTATGTAAAAAGGTATATGTTGGTACAACAAAAAACAAACTTAAGACAAGATTAGCAGGACATAAATCTGACCTAAAAAATATAAATAAAACTTCAACACAAAAAACCGCACTTCTAGCCCATTGTGCAGAAAAAGGGCACACACCAAACTTTGACAATGTGGTGATATTGCAAAGGGAAGAAAAATACCATAGACGCTATACACTAGAAATGTTAAATATAATAAACACAAGCAAAGAGTACCGAATGAACTTTAAGAGCAATTAGTGCAATTTTAAATGTAAAACCGTGTGTGACGTGTTTTTTATTATTGTTCCTCTTGTAACCTACCGTTGCCACATGCAAGTGCAAGTGAAAAAAAACCAATACACTAACACTTTTTTACTAACACAACCACATTTTGGCAACCTGCGACTCAGCTTGCGAAGAAATTTTTAAGCAAGTAAAATTTTTACAGTTACGGCAAGTAAAGTGACAAGCCGAAAAACAGTGTTGTCTAATACTGAGTTTTTTGTTAACTCACTAATATATCATACAATTGTGGTAAATAATTCAGCTAATTTTTTTAATAAATATGTATATATGTATATAAAGAATATTAAGAAAAAATATAAATATTCATTTAAAATGTAAGTTTTAATATAAATATCAAAATTTAATAAAAAAAAATTATATTAAAAAGTTACATGTCTAAAGGTAACGTTCAATAGGGGCTGTTACGGCAGGGATTAAATTAAAACAAAATATTTAATAGCACCTCTTGTGCAAATATAATTTTATAAATAATTATAAATTTATTAATCTGCTGTAGAGAACGAATGCGCGCTTTTAAAACAATTTGTTTAATTCCCGTGCCTAAACTCAACTTAACAGTAATATCGAATGTTTTATTCAGTGACCGTTTATTGTCTAGAGGACACATAAACAAGGACCGTTAGTTTTCTTTACATACAAAGTTAAATACAGTACAAACTGGTTTTTGATAAAAGGCAAAGAGAAAAAGTATAATAAATAAATACATATGTACATGTAACTGCAAAATTAAGAATTTAGTGGTATCCCAATATTAATAAAGGAATTTAATTTTAACATATAAACGATTTATAAAATAAATTTCTTTAAAGTAAATTATGAGTGTTAAAATAATAAACTGATTGAAAATGAAAATTATAATATGATTTCGGCGGCAACAGGGGCTATTGACAACACTTAATTACCAATTGAAGCAGCGCCATTTGTTTTAAGTTTGTTTGAAGTTTATTTGTTGACGACATTTTAAAAATGAACTTGCACTGTGCTGTGTAGCCACTCAAAAACTTTTTGTGTTTTTTTTTGGCATTTCTCCTGATTTTCGTTAGTAATACGTATACACTACTTGCAAGTAAACACTTGCTTGTGGCAACGTAGGGTAAGTTTTTATTTTTGTCTTCTTTTTTTTTTTCTTTTTAGATGTTTTATGACACAGTGTGACAATATGTATTTATTTAATGTTAAAATTATGTTTGTTTTTATTTTTTGTTAACTATAATTGTAGTACCCTGAAGATGAGATCCATTGGATTTCGAAATATTGGAAATATTTTTTAAATAAATAAGGAAATAAAAAATCTGACCTTGAGCTTAACTAATCATTCACATTAAAATTACAACAAAAGGTCGAACAACACACATATTGAATACTTATTCTGTTTATTTAAATGCGAACGAAACTCTTGTTCTTATAAATATAAATTGAAAACAAAAACAAATTTAAATGTTTTATTGATAAAAGAGGCAGTGAATATGTATTTAAGTAAATTAAATAAAAACTTTGAATTCACAATTAATTGTGCTAAAAAAAAATAATCCAAACAAACATTGAGTTCAATGAACTATTTGTCCATATATTTATCTAAACGTGTATAACTGTTTTGAACATGTTAAACTACCAAATTTGACTTTAATATTCATTTGAGAGGATTCTTACATACTCTACACTTTATTAATGAAATTTAGTATTTAAATGTAAAGAATTGCTAAAATATCAGTAGTAGATTTTATGCCTTTAAGGTTAAGAGCAGTAATTGAAGATAAAGGATATGCAACTAAGTGTAATAATAATGTTTCATTTTTTTGCTCGCATAAGCTTTTTGATATATTCTAAAAAAGATGAGAAATTATCCATGGAATTTATTTTTAAATAATTACTAGCACAAACTATTGCTGGCACTCAAGTCTACAAAATATCACATAAAAGTCTCAATAAGATTTTATAAATAGTCCGCCAAATACATTTTTTTTGAAAATGCTATAAAAATAGTGTAGCTTCGGCTGTGTGGCACGTAGCGCCGCCCTGTTGAAACCAAATGTTTCCAATATCCTCCTTTTCAATTTTTGTAAACAAAAATTCGTTTAACATGGCCCGATAACGATCGCCATTGACTACGGCCACTCCTTGCTCATTTTCGAAGAAAAATGGCCCAATTATGCCTCTGGACCAAAATCCGCACCAAACAGTGACTCGTTTTGGGTGTCTCAGTTTTTCAATGTATGCGTGCGGGTTTTCTGTGCCACAAATGCGACAATTTTACTTGTTTACATACCCGCCAAGATCAAAATGAGCTTCATCTGAAAAGATGATTTTTTTTTGGCAAAATCGGCCAAAGTAATGTCGCAATATTTCCCAGCGTTTTTCCAGCGTATACGCAATCATATTCGCTCAGCGGGAGGATAAAACTAATTATCTATCAAGTCAGACATGAGCTAAGTGTTACCATTCACGAAATAAGCACTAGTTGAAAGAAATACGTTAGATGGCGGACCCGTTATTACTTGTCACAGTATTGCAGTATGTCTGCTTACAGACAGAGGAGTTGATTTGCTAACTCCGTCTTTCCGTAATGAAAACAACTTTTTTAAGCCTCTACGTATACTTTATTTTGCATTTATTACAATATTTATATTTACTAATACCCCAGCGCCAATTATACATGGTATGTATTTATCAGATATGCTTTCGAGAATACTACAATTGAAAGTCAGTTATGTGGGCACATTGTGGCAGCATGGATTGTTGAAGTATAAATAAAGGAAATATTTAGAAATATCTATTTCACAAACAACTTACATATATGTGAACGGTATATCCTAAGTCCTGCTACATGAGAACAATTATCTACTTAGCTGGAACAACAACCGAGTAACGAAACACACGAAAGGGGACGCGCATAGCGAGATTTTGAAGCGTCAGAGCTACCACGACTACAACAGCTGAAACAAATCGAGTTCGATGAAGAGGGGTAATACATAGAATAATAGCAATTTTTCAAAGAATTAAATATAAGAACTTTTCATCTTTTAATTTGTTACTCCTGGCAGCACTGATAAGTCATTTTAACAGTTTAATGTCTACAAAATCCTTAAAAATTGGATCAAGTTTTTTATAATGTTATAGAGGTTACTTAGACAAGAATTTAAAATGAAACAATAATATTTAATACAAATAAAAAAGTAAATATTTAAATAAATGTTTTATTTAAGATTGGATAAAATGTTATACAAATTTCAGTACTCATAGCAGTTAACAATAACAAGTTAAACGTGAAAGTTGCTTTTATCTCGAAATGATTAAATTCAAACAGCATTTTAAAGTGTTCATAATCAGTCACTTATTTTGTTTACAAGTTTCTTTAGTGTCACCGCAAACCCAGCCACGTATTGTGGGCGGCACACTCGCAAGTGTTCAAGAGGCTCCATTTTTAGTGCAATTATTTGGAAATGATGAAGCAATCTGCGGCGGTACTTTAATAGCATCACAATATGTTGTAACTGCAGCTCATTGTGTTAGCGACATGAAATCTACATCTTACAGTATAGTAGGCGGAGAAAATAATCGTTATCAGATTGGTGTAAGATCTACGGTCAACAGAATCATGTTACCCACGAATTACAAAAACGTCGAAAAGGCTTGGGATGTAGCGGTATTGGAATTAAATCATCCACTGAAAAGTCCATATATTCAACCAACTTGTTTGTGTAATACAACTTGGAGTCCCGGCTCTTA
Source organism: Phyto melanocephala (assembly GCA_941918925.1). Classification (NCBI taxonomy): domain Eukaryota; kingdom Metazoa; phylum Arthropoda; class Insecta; order Diptera; family Rhinophoridae; genus Phyto; species Phyto melanocephala. The sequence continues at coordinate 130,385,563 of OW799233.1, read as the reverse complement.
TGTACAGATTTACGGTCGGGGTAAATTAAGTAAAACTGTTAATAATGATTTCGACCAGATGAGAACAGCAACATTGAAAGTAACTGGGAAATATGAATGTGCACTCATATATCATAATCTCATCAACATGACAAATACAATGTTTTGTTCTATAGCACCAAGTCGCAAATCTGCTTGTTTTGGTGATTCAGGAGGACCCGCTATTATAAATGCACAATTCTGTGGTATCATATCGGCTGGTGTTGGGTGTCAGAGTCATCGGTATCCGAATATATATATTGATGTGCGAGCAGTGCGTGAATTCATAACAAATGCAGTAAGAGTACTATCAGTTATGAGGACGGCAGCTTTACCTTATTTTTAACTTTTGTGCAGGGTTGTCTTAACTAAACACATTGTGTTATTTGTAAATAAAACATAAATTTTCAGAAAATATCCTGATATTATTTTTTATGATTGAAGGGTCTATGAGAATTATGTATGAAATATATATAAATATATATCTGATGGTACATATTTTTAGTGATAATGTTAATGTTCGATTGTTGGGTACTACGATGAGTCGAGGTTGATGGCTCTTCTGACATGCTATCACAAACAATAGCATTTTTTGTTGCTGTTGCAGTTTTCACATTTTCTATGGAGACAAAGAAGTATCAAATTAAGTTGGGCAAAATACTTAATGTTAAGTTGTGTCTCACAATTAACATCGTTTATTATGTTTGGACCACCCTTTATTAGCATAAGTTATAAACAGTTTCAAAAGTAGTTTAATAATAACAATAATAAAATAAAATTTTTTAACGTTAACAAAATGCTTACAGTTTCAAAAAGAATTTTTATGTTTTATTTTTTCGCATACATATTACTTTCTCGACTCCTTTGGAGGTAAATTGAGACGTCGAAGTGCGATTATAATTTATGATATATAAAATGTGAAGGTAAACAAGTAAGAGCGCTATATTCGGCCGTGCCGAATCTTATATACCCTTCACAACGTGTAGTCATGCAATAACAGTAGTTTGTATCACCATTCATCCCATATGAAAGACGTACATACATATAAAAAACATCCCATTGTAAAATTATAAATTTACGTATGTATGTTAAAAAAAAATAAAAAAAAAAAAAAAAAAAAATTTAAAAAAAAATTAAAAAAAAGAAATTAAAAAAAAAATATAAAAAAAAATAATTAAAATATATACATATAATAAATATAAAACAAAAAAAAAAAAATTAAAAAAAAAATAATAAAAATATAAAGAATATATTAATAAAAAAATTTAAAAAATATATAAAAAAAAAAAAAAAATTTTTTGGCTCAGCTGGGATTCGATGCCACGTTTTCTCTAACCAGTATACACGTTTGTATGTATGTATGTTGTTGTTGTAATGTTGTTTTTGTGAAAAAAAATCGAGGTGGTCGTGGGTTTTTGCTCATATCTCAGTTGTTTATGTACCGATGTTTATGATTTTCAATACTGTTCTACTCCCGAATATTTCTGATATTTTAATACCTTACCCGGGTCCAACCTATGTCGGGGGGCTTCAAAAAGTTGATTTCAACATACACACGGACAGACGGTCAGACGGACAGACTGACAGACTGAAGAGCTTAATCGACTCCCCTATTCATAAGCTTTCAGAAAATATATACTTTATGGGGTCGGAAATGAAAATTGTGGAAATTTCACACGGAATGACAAACCTATATATACCCTTTTTCACTGTGTGAAGGGTATAAAAACATGCCTAATAACTTGATGATACAAACGTCTATTGATTTATCTTCTAATACACTATACCTAGAACCTCATACATCGTTTCTAAGTTCCATTAAGAGATGGGTCACTAAAACAGTTTTATTTATCGCTAAGAATTTGGTTCTATAAATACGGTTTTAATTCGTTCTATCGAAATATTTTTTACATAAGTCACTAAGGTGATCAATTGAATTAATTGACGTATGTTGAGTTATTAATGAAGCCTTCTTTAAAATTAAATTATCTCCAATATAATCCTCCCACAGATGCAGATGACTTGTATTTTTATTTGTACAATTTTGGAGACAGGGAGCACCTACATCAATATCCCCTTGTATCGTCTTTTTAATCTTGCATTACCCAGGACTTAAACTTTTAGGGTCGTATTCATAAAAAATATTTTAGGTTTATTGAAGGCTTATTTGACAAATTTCTGTATAACATCTGTCAAATAAGCCTTTAATAAACCTAAAATATTTTTTATGAATACGGCCCTTAATGGCTTAACAATGCACAATTTTTGGATCATGTTAGTTCTTTTTTGCAATATTTCAAAATTCTTGCAAGAAGTTTTTAAATAGTTTTATTTGTATAATTCACAAACAAGATAAAATTGGTTATTAAATTTTAATGTATGTGCTTTTTGGCTTTCAGAAGCCAAAATTTGTATAAAAAAGTGTATTGAAAATAGTATTCGCCTTTTAAATGAATTGGTAGCTACTCTTTAAGAATATTAACATCAAATGTATTTAAAACACGTACAAATGCAACACCGCAAAAATCGCTAGATTTCCCGCTAATAGCTAAATCATATTTTTTCCCGGAAAAAATATTTAAAAATCGCTAAATTTGACGAGAAAATAGCTGAAATGGCAACAGTGGCAATAAATAAGTACTTGATTTTAGTAACCTAAAAAACCCATTATTAATATGGGCTTATAGAAATCGTTTGATTCCTTTAAAAACTAAAATCCGGTTAGATTATACTGCCATACGTTATTTTTGAACTTAAAAATCAGTGAAAACTTACAAGTCATCGGTTTGCTTATGAACTTATACTTATACTGTGGAAAAAATATTTAAAAATCGCTAAATTTGACGAGAAAATAGCTGAAATGGCAACAGTGGCAATAAATAAGTACTTGATTTTAGTAACCTAAAAAACCCATTATTAATATGGGCTTATAGAAATCGTTTGATTCCTTTAAAAACTAAAATCCGGTTAGATTATACTGCCATACGTTATTTTTGAACTTAAAAATCAGTGAAAACTTACAAGTCATCGGTTTGCTTATGAACTTATACTGTTAGTGTCTTAAACTAAATGAGGATTACAAAAAGTTATGTATTTGAATGACTTCTAACAAATTTCGCAAAAAGAAATTATATAGTGTCTAAAAATGGGTACATTTGTATCACATTATAAATCAAATCATTACTAAAATACTTCGTTTTAAGACAGACGATATGTAATAGTCATTGAAAAGTATGTTGTTTAGTAAGAGCAAGTCATTATCTAGTTTTTGCTGAGTATATTAAGGGGCTGCTAAAAAAAGGTTTAAGCCAACACAGGGAATGACTGATATTGCTCAATCGACTCTTCTAGTTATGACAGCGACAAATTTTACATAAGTTTACCTTTAGGTGTTTTAATATTTTTTTTTTAAGTAATTATTGTTTCTGACTGTAAAAAAAAAATCTACAATACTATTTCAAATTTTTATATGTATAGTAATTTACTTCAAATCTAAATTTTAAATTTGAAAATAGATGACATAATGTTATGAGGAATATTGAAAATTTGATTATGAACGAAAATTTTATTTTGAAAAATCATAACGGGAAAATTGAATTTAAGTTTTTTTTATGTAAGAAGATATAAAGAAAGTATTATCAATTGCCTTAATTGTTTTTATGAATATTTTGCAAACATTTTGTCATTGGTAAGCAAACCGTCATAATAAGTATTATTATCGTTTATAGAATATCTTGTTTTGTCTTTTGTAGGATTACAGAATTAGGCAATAATCCAGAAGAACTTTTCCTTATAATTTAATTGGTATTCCTAAAAAGCAGCTTAATTTCGTTATAAGAAAACTGTCTACGCATCGTTACATCTTTAATTTTTAGACGCTTCAAACTCTCATTGACCCCTTAGTGGGTATTGCAATTGTTTTTTTTAAACCGTGTGGACATAAACAAAAAAAATTTAAACATTTTGAAAGGAGAAATTGTGGGGAAAAATAGTTTCCTTCAACATTAACCTTTACTTTTGTAGTTTTTTTTTTGGGTAATGCAAATACTTATAATTCAATTCTAACCTTGGTACTTATAATTCAGTAATCGGGAGTCATTAAAAAACGGATAAAGTAAATTAATTTTACATTATCCTAACAAATTTCGTTTTGTTTCCTGATTTTCGTTGCATCATTATATCATATTTTTTTTTTTTGTAATTTTTAATTTGTTTTGTTACTTAACGGGTTTTATATATCTATTTTTTTTAATGAAAGATTCGATTTAAATAATTAAAAATACACTCAAACCTCGTTTTATGCGAATTCGTTTTATGCGAATTCAAATTTATGCGGTTTTAAAATTTTAATTTTTTTTGCGTTATTATTGCATATACAAATTTTTAACAATGAGCAACACTGATATCAGTATACATGGTAACATCGCCGCCGGTAACAAACAAGTCTCAGCTTCAAACTGTATATGTACTATGTGCGTTTGTTTTACCATTTAGGGGAAATCCCTTTTAATTGTATCAACAGGTTGGATGTTATTATTGCAGTAAATTGTTTTATTCCCTTTGTATTGTATCAACAGGTTGGATGTTATTATTGCAGTAAATTGTTTTATTTCCTTTGTGACATCAAATATTTAAAAGAACCTTAGTTTTTCGTTTTATTTATCGTAAAAGTGACAAAGTAAGCGAATTAAATTTCTAATTTTGAAGATTCTGTGCAAAGAAATTTTTAGTTTTTCAGATAACACCATGAACATAAATAAGAAAAATCGACAAACAATATCCCTAGAGACCAAAATTCAAATTCTAGATCGTATTGCAAATGGAGCAAAATATACGGCACTTGGAAAGGAGTACAAACTGGGAGAATCAACTATACGCGCGATAAAAAATAATGAGGTTTCCATAAGAAAATCCGTTATTTCTGGCACAAAACTGAGCTCTAAATATTCTTCTTATTCAAGAGACACACTGATTGAAAAAGTGGAAAAATCTATTGTGTTATGGATTGAGGATTTAACAAAAAGGAAGATTCCTATAAGCGGATACATGATAAAAGCAAAAGCTCTTGTATTTTATGAAAAGATTAAACAATCAGAGCCTTCAGTTTCCACGCCAAAAGAATTCTCAGCAAGTAATGGATGGCTGGCACGATTTTTAAAAAGAAATAACCTTCACAATATCCAAATAAGAGGTGAGTCAGCATCAGCAGATGAGCAGGCATGCGCAAATTACCCAGAAAAATTTAAAAAAATAATTGAAAAAGGAGGTTACTGCTCAGATCAAATATTCAATGCAGATGAGACTGGCCTACTTTGGAAAAAAATGCCAAGTAGAACCTACATTGCAAAATCCGAAAAGAGAGCTAGTGGATTTAAAGCTTGTAAAGAAAGATTAACATTCTTACTATGCAGCAACGCTTCAGGAGATAAAATGTTGAAACCACTAGTTGTTAACAAGTTTTTGAAACCACGCGCGCTTAAAGGTAAAGATTTAAAACGTTTGCCAGTTCACTGGATGGCAAATGCAAAAGCTTGGGTTACATCTGCATTGTTTAGTGAATGGTTTCACAAATGTTTTGTGCCAGAAGTGGAAGCTTATATGAAGGAAAAAGGTCTGGAATTCAAAATTTTACTAATTGTAGACAATGCACCTGGACATCCTCGTTTAGAACATCCAAACATTCAGGTCGAATTTTTGCCACCCAATACATCTAGCGTTCTTCAACCTCTAGATCAGGGAATAATTGCCACTTTTAAGAAATACTACATAAAGAGCACATATGAATTCATTTTAAATAAAATTGAAAATGAAACATTAACATTAATCGAAGCATGGAAAAAATTTACTATTTTTGATTGCATAGTTCTGGCTGCATCTGCCGCATCCAAAATACGACCGCATACCTTAAATGCATGCTGGAAAGCTGTATGGCCTGACTGTGTTAGTAGCAACACTGGAGGGCAAATATCTTCATTATCTGATGAAATTTTTACCCTGGCTCGTCAAATTGGAGGAGAAGGATTTGATTCTCTGAACCACAATGATTTAGAAGAACTTCTTGTTGAAGTGCCTTTATCCGATGAAGATATTATTAGTTTAACTACGGATAATATCCAAGAAACTCATTGCGAGAGCGACTGTGAGGAAGTTGTTGAACCTCTTACTTAAAAAAAAATTGGTGAAATTCTTAACACAGTGAATGCTTTACAAAACGAAATTTTCAATGTGGATCCAGATACGGAACGAGCAATAAAGATTCAACGTGGCCTTAACGATATATTTTCAGGATATCAAGAGTTGTACAAACAACTAAAAAAATCAAAATCACAAAGTCTGTTGACAAATTATTTTGTACGAGAAGAAAACAAAAAAGCTCTTGAAGAATCCTCGGCCGTTTCTTTTTGTCATAATGAGAACCTTTCAGGAGATGAAAGTGATGATATACCAAATGATATAATTGTTCCATCTAGTGATGAAAGCGATATAGAACCAGTTCAAAAACGATGCAGACAGTTATTAAATGATTTTGAAACATAAAATCTTATAAAAATATTAATTAAATTTAAATTTTTGTTCCTTTTTTTATACTGAATTAATATTAAATGTTTGTTTGTTTTCCTTATTTATTTATAAATTTTTAATTAATTTTTTTTTTAAGTAAATGAAATAAACTTTTTTGTTGACTTTTTTTATGCGGTTTTGTATGACTTTTAATTCTTTGATTTGAATTTATGCGTTTTTTTAAATTCAAGAACGAATCAGTAGTTTTTATATGAAGCTAGGGTATCGTTTTATGCGAATTCATTTTATGCGGATTTTTGCGGAACGAATCAATAGCATAAAACGAGGTTTGAGTGTATGTAGATTTTTTACATGTTAATAACATCTCTATATTTATTACTTAATCTGTAACAGAAATCAAACATCTACACATTTCCATACACTTACATTCATTCACATCTATTTACCGAAAATTTAAATTTCCAAATCTATTATATAATAATTCTGAGCTGCAATTAAATGAGCAAGTAGTCTACGGTCTTCAGGTACCTGCTGACAACGTTGGACAACATTAATGTAAGTTATTATTGTATTTTGTTTTTTTTCTTATTTAATAATCCTTCGTGGTTATTTAACGGTGTACACTTAGATCCGAAAACTGTGAACGTAATATAAATATAACTAAAAGCAACTTGTTGTTATTCATGGTGCAAATATGTTACCCATGAAATTTTATTTCATTTTTAGTTTTGACCAACAATATTTATATTACGTTTTTGTTACACAATAAATAAACATTACAACTTTTCAATACTTAACTTAACTTTACATTTTTTTTATTGTTGTTAAAAATTACTTTTGTTTAAATTCGTTAATGATAACAAGTCTGAAGAAATTGTAATTTGTATTCTTAGTTTTATTACTATTTGTATATTAACAAAATGTAAAGAAATTAAATATATCTAATTCATTATAATGTTTTCTAAAATGAATAATTGAACTTTATTTCGCGTAATTTTTACGAAAAGTGAAGTGGTTGATATGGGATAGTTAGACAATTTTTCTTTGATGTACATTTGGGCTGACTTATAACCTTAATTTCTGTCAGCATGGAGGGTGGGTTTAGAAGCAGTGTAGCATATAACATCTAAAGCTACATTCTAATCATTAACTGCATTTTATTTAAATTTTTTTTTAATTGCACATATTAAGTCACATTAAGTTAATTGGCTAGCTACCTAAAGATTAAATCTTTTGTACGGATAAAACGTAAAATTATATTATTTTATTATAATTGGGAACTTATTACACCTTCTCACCCCAACGACGAGCATGGCCGGAATTATTAGGTAGCCCTGTTCCCAAATAAATAACACCTTACCAAACATTCGTTACATAGTCATAAGCTTTTCGTAAACATGTACTTTTCGAGTTCAAAAATAAATATTGCAGAAAGGAAAAAATTAGGGGAGGGGAAAAAAATATTTTGTTTCCTAAATTGCTTTGCAAAAATACTTTCTGTTCGCAGATGTACGGCTTACTTTCTTTGCCTCTAATTTGGGACGGTGCTATGTATATGCATCTGCAGTTTTGATATCTATATATTGTATATTTTTAATAGTTGCTTTACAAACTCACACCTTAATTAATTATTTAATGAAATAACAAAAAAAAAAAAAATACATTATGAATTTGTTGGTTTTTTTTTAATTTAACTGGCTGACTGCTGTTTTTATTAAATGCATGTGTGGGATGAGGTTTGACAGTGCAAACAAGTTAAAATTCATTTATATATAACTTTTAAATTGCTGATTAAAATCTATTGAATATTTTATAAATTTTCAATATATATACGTATATTTTTTTGTCCCTACCTACAAACATGCTAATTATAGAAATTGTTAAATTTAGAATACATGTTTAAGTGAATGTGTTAGTACCAGTGTTGCCAATTTAGCTATTTTATGGCTAGATTTAGCTATTTTTGTACACGCTTAGCTAGGAAAATCTGATTTTAGCTATAAGCCATTTTTTTTAGCCATTCCTAGATATTTTTTAGCCTTTTTAGCCATTTTTTGTTTTTAGCTGTTAAGTGTTGTTGTTGTTTCGTTTCCTAAATAGTGAAAAACGCTTCTATAAAACAATGTTTTTTAACTACTAAAAATTCCATCGATGGGAACCTCTTTAAAATATTACATAAACAAACAAACGATCAATCAGTAAAAATCCAACCAAGCATGTGTATTTAATAAATAAATAAAAAAAGAAATTTAAGAAAACTAAACAAAATTTTACCAGAAGTTATCCCACCCAAAATTAAAAGATTGGATTACAGAAGTTAAAAAGTTTTTGTAAATATTGTAAATGTGAAGTTAATGCAAAATTATATGATTTAACTGTTCACTCTGAAACACATAAATGGTATCGGATATACATATTATCAAGGCGAAGTCTTTACCTTTTAATCCAGTGAATTTTAAGCTACAACAGCAGGAGGATACATTAGCTATGTAAAAGGGTTTTCAATAAGAGTGATATGATTTATTTAAAAAAACACACTTTTGTTACGGAAATTCAAAAGTTTTTTATTTAATGTTAAGTACAATCGATAGAATTAAGTTCTAAATAAAACCTCAATCAAATGGCCTCCACGACTTCTTCTGCAGGAACGAATTCGATGAACCCAATTTTCGAGCACTTTTTCCACTAACTCAAGTTGTATGTCATGAATGGAACGTTCAATATTTACTTATAAAGATTGAAGAGAGTTTGGTTTATTTCGAGAGACCAATATTTTATTTTTATACCCTTCACACAGTGAAAAAGGGTATATATAGGTTTGTCATTCCGTGTGAAATTTCTACAATTTTCATTTCCGACCCCATGAAGTATATATTTTCTGAAAGCTTATGAATAGGGGAGTCGATTAAGCCCTGTCAGTCTGTCCGTCTAACCGTCTGTCCGTGTGTATGTTGAAATCAACGTTTTGAAGCCCCCCGACATAGGTTTGACCCGGGTAAGGTATTCAAATATCAGAAATATTCGGGAGGAGATCGCTATTAAAAATCAGAAACATCGGTACATAAACAACTGAGATATGAACAAAAACCCACGACCACCTCGATTTTTTTTTCACAAAAACAACATTACAACAAGTAACAGTGCTATATTCGGCCGTGCCGAATCTTATATACCCTTCACAACGTGTAGTCATACAATAACAATTGTTTGTATCACCATTCATCTCATATAAAATACGTACATTTGTATATACTGGTTATATACTGGATGAATAGTGATACAAACAATTGTTATTGCATGACTACACGTTGTGAAGGGTATATAAGATTCGGCACGGCCGAATATAGCACTGTTACTTGTTTTTTTTTATATATTGTTTTTTTACATTTTTTTAAAAAAATTTTTTATAAAAATTTTTAAAAAATTTTTTTAAATTTTTTTTTTTTATAAAAAATTTACTAATTGTTTAGGATATTCTCCCAATAATTTTCAAAGTTTTAGTTTTATTGGTTGTTGGGTTTAAGCTGGTCTATATGCATTTCACTAGTGCTTATGCCAGATCATCAGTAGACCTTTAAACCATAAAATTTATTAAAAAGTTTAAAATTATTACAAGTTTTATTTAAAATTTTTCATAAACAATATGAGAATTTTAAATAAATCAAGAAACAAAAATAAAAACTTCCTTTTTTTTTAATTTTTTTATTTTTTTTAATTCTTTTTTTTTATTTTTAGTATATTTTTTTTTTTAATTTTTTTTTTTGGCATGTTTTTTGCATGTATGTATGTATGTATGTTGTTGTTGTAATTGTGTAAAAAAACGAGGTGGTCGTGGTTTTTTGCTCATATCTCAGAAAGTTATGGGGCGATTGTGCTGAATTTCAATAGCGATTCATTCCTGGATATTTCCAAGAGATTGATACCATATACAGATCTGAGGAACATATAGTTGCTTCTAAAAGTTGATTTCAACCAACACACGGACAGACGGGCAGACGGACAGACGGACAGACGGTCAGGGCTTAATCGACTTCTCTATTCATAAGCTTTCAGAAAATATATACTTTATGGGGTCGGAAATGAAAATTGTAGAAATTACAAACGGAATGACAAAGCTATATATACCCTTGTGCACCACAGGTGAAGGGTATAACAACAACATACATACATACAAACGTGTATACTGGTTAGAGAAAACGTGGCATCGAATCCCAACTGAGCCAAAAAAAATTTTTTTTTTATTTTTCATTTAATATATTATTTATATTTTTATTATTATTTTTTTTTTTAATTTTTTTTTTAATTTTTTTTTTATCTTTTTTTTTTGTTTTATATATGTATATTATATATATAATAATTTTTTTAAAAAAATTTTTTTTTTAAATTTTTTTTTAAAATTTTTTTTTTAAATTTTTTTTTTTCGTTTTTTTAACATACATACGTGTACGTATTTCATATGGGATGAATGGTGATACAAGCAACTGTTATTGCATGACTACACGTTGTGAAGGGTATATAAGATTCGGCATGGCCGAATATAGCACTCTTACTTGTTTCTATATACTTTTTTTAAGATACGGCTTAAAAAAAATTGATAAATGCTGTTATCAACATGAAGTATTACATAATTATCTTAAATTTATAGGATCTAAAGAAAGTTAAGATGACAATGACAATAATAGCGAGCTAGATGCTGGTGATAACTGGTCCTTTTAAAACCATTATAACAATTCTTGTACCTTATAACTAGTCAAAAATATATTGAGTATATTACAAACGGTCTTTAATTTTATTATTTTTGTTTTAAAATAAATTTTTCTTATTTTTTTTTATTAAAATATTGAAAACTTTGTATTTAAAACATTTAGCAATTTTGTAGCTTTTTTTTAGCTAGTTTCTAGCCATTTTTTCCGGAATTTTAGCCATTTTTTCTAATCAAGTTCTGGCATTACTGGTTAGTGCATACATTAAGGAGTTAATGGTGCAATTTGAGTTTAATTATATTTTTGGTTTTTAGTTTCTATCAATGGTTGTTCTAGAAATAAAATTGCCATATATGGTGATTTAAATAAAAAAATATAAAAAGTTTAAAAGTGTTGCATAAATATAAAAAAAAAAAATAAAAACTAATTTTAACTTATACATACATACGCAAAAAAAAACAGACAAGTAATTTTTCAGGAGTACAATTTATGAAAATTTGGGTAAGTTTAGGTGAAAACACTAATGATTTTTACAGTAGCATGTCATTGGATATCATGGAAAAATACCATAAAAAGTTCCGCTTTCGGGTTCCCGAACAATTAAAATAAAACACGCCACTATTTGAAATATTTTAGAAAATTGTTTGTTATTGAGAACACAAAATAAAGTAACAATTTTTATTAAAATTTGTTCTAAATTTTTTAAAATGCGAAAAAGCATTTTATTTTTTTTTTATAAATTTTTGTGTATTGTATTTACATAAAAAGAATTTTTATGTCAATCTATTTTAACCTTTAATGCAGGAAAAACAAGAAAGAGTATTGTATTCGGCCGTGACGATAATACAATTCACCATCATGTACATACAAAGGTATAGTTACCATATCGTTCCATAGCCTAGATCTAATATTTAATGTTTTAAGCCATTTCGATTTTATAATTCCGATACCATCTTTTATTTTGAATTATAGCTTAATTTACTGTATTCTACTACTAATGGCCTTTCATTTAATATCCATATTGATGGGGTTGAGAACAAATTTATCCGTCATTTTGTTTCGGACGCCAACTTGAATTTTTAGATTTCACACTTTTGCATAGCTTAGTTCATTCCGTCAAGCCAGCAAATTTGTTACCAATATTGCGTTCATTAAAGGGGACAGATCCGTAATTACTATATTTGGCTCATATATCCGTGATTTTGTTTAGGACACCATCTTGAATTTTAACTTTTTCATAGTTTACTATATTCTATTGGGCAAGTCCATTTATTTGATACCAATATTGACTTGGCTGGAAAGGTTAAACTTTTAAAAATCAGGTTTGACCCATATATAAATTTATTGCACTTCATTTTGCAGTCGAAGACATCAAGGACTTTACATTTTTATGGAGTATTTTATTTGTATAGACAAGCCCTTTCATTTGATTTCTATATCAATCCTCTTGGTTGTCCAGGAGCTGAAAAAATTCGGTTGTCATTTGTAAAGTGTAGGAAAAATCCGAAGCAGTTGTATTATGGAGCTTATATCTCAGTTTCAAACCAATTTGTCAGTTTTCCGCAGTATAATTTTTGAAACTACGTCTAACATTTTGGTGCCTTTATCGTACCCAAAAATATTATGTGATTTAGTAAGTTGATATATTTAAAAAATATATTTTTCAAATTATGTTTGCCTATAACTTTGCCAATCAGTGACCGATTTGTTTAAAATCTTGCACGAATAGCCATAAAGTTATATTATATCTAGAAATAGTAACAAGGGTTTTTATAAATTATCCTTAAACTGAAAAATCGTAAGTTTTTTCAATATGGGAAATAACAAAAGTAGTCATATTTATTTGCTATTATCTCAGAAATTTATCAGACAATTTAAATGGAACGTAGTCGAAATTTTATGATTTTTATTAAAATTTCTATGGCGAAATGACAGCGAATTCAAAAACTAGAGTAAAATTTGGATCGTAATCTAATGCTATGTGATTTTTTTTAATGACTAACTGTCGTATTAAAAAAAAATTTAGGTTTTACAAAGGCTTATTTGACAGATGTTGTACAAATATATGAAACTTCGAATATATATTTCCTGAGTAAAAACAATATTTTTCCCCGAAAATTATCTAAATCCATGCATTAAGAAAGGAGTTATCGACCAAAATGTACGAAAATTTATACCGCACAGTGTATTTTTCGGTATATTTAGAAACAAAAACGTCATAAAAGCAACAAAATTGAATGTACGACTCTGAAATTTTGCACACTTTGCTTATTGGTGAGATGTTTTTTTGTAACGGAAAATCAATGTGCCACGCTCTTTTTACGCCCACATCCCATATAACGTTTTACCCAAAATTCATATAATTTCTCTATTAATATAGATTTTGGAATAATAAAGGACTATATGGAAACATCTAGGTTGTACTCATTAGCAAAATCAACTTTGACACGCCTACTATAACGCCCACTTTTTACGTTATCTACCGTCAATGAAATTTAAAAGCTCATAAAACCGCCAAAATTAAAGGTATGATGATAAAATTTGCAACGTATATCCCCCTAGGCAATGTCATTATTGTGCCAAAAAATTAAGGTGCCACGCCCACTTTTACGCCCACCTCCCGTATAACGTTTTAACTGAAATTCATATAATTTCTCTATTAATAAAGATTTTGGGAAAATAAAGGACTATATTGAAATGTATGAGTTGTAGTTATAAGCAGAAACTTTATTGACACATTTGCTTAAACGCCCACTTTCACTAGAAGACTAAATTTACGAAAACATTTAAACAATTCAAAAGCTCATAAAACCGACAAAATTAGAGGTATGATGATGAAATTTGCTACATATATCCTTCTAATCAATTGTTGTGCCAAAAAGTTTAGGTGATACGCTCACTTTAGCGCCTACGCCCGATATAACGGTTTATCTTAAATTCATGTGATTTCCCTATTGACAAAGTTTTTGGGAAAATAAAGGACTATATTTAAATATCTAAGTTGTATTTATTAGCAGAAACTTTATTGACACGCCTACTTTAACGCCTTCTTTCACTAAAACACCAAATTTACGAAAACATTTAGCTTTCATATCGAAGTTATTGAGGTTGGTTAAATTTTAAGGGCCGATGTTGATTTTAAATAAAACACAAATTATTTAGGAAATTATCATCATTTCTTTTTATAATGGTAATATTTGTATGGTTTAATTATGTATTTAACAAAATATCGGCCAAAAAACCCCCCCCCCCCCATCATCGGCTCCACTCCTCTATCTGATGGTCCAAATTTTCAATGACAATGTTTATGCTCAATTGTTGGGCATGATGATGACTCTCTTTTGCCACACTATCGCAAAAAACAGCAATGGTTCCCATTCAACGAACTAATGAGGCATTTACAGATTTGCTAACATTTTATACAGACCTGTTTGGCAGAAATTTAAATATTTTTTACAATTCCCCCGATTGTGGACGAATTTGAACGATTATGTTGATCAAAAGAATTACGAATAACTTTAAAGCGTTGCTCATTTGCGAATCTTTCCACGGATCAAGTTTGAGATTGAGAAATGTCAAATTAAATGCAGAAAACAAATTTAAAGACTAGGTGTAGTTCATTTTCAACATGGGCCCTTAAAATTTAACCACCCTCTACAAAGAAAGTGATACATATTTTATTATAAAGAAATTATTCCATAGCGATTAACAAAATAATAAATATTGTGCTTTAAATGTACACAAAATTGGTGGTGGGTATAAAAGATTCGGCATAGCCGAATATAGTGCTCTTACTTGTTCAAATTGTAAGGCTCTTATGAAACAGTATTTTTTTATGAAAAAAGGCTTTATTATATTTATTTTATACAATATAATACATAATATATGGACAATTTAAACTAATAAAAATTCCTTAATAATTATTATGTCGTATGTATATCCTCATTAGATGCATTATCGGTGTCAGGAAGAAGATGTGTGATGGTTTCTGGTGAAAAAACTTTTTTGTTATTCCGTTCTTTTTGCAAACTGCAGCTTATAAAACGGTCACTGCTCAGAAATAACCTATTCAAGATATCTCGATTTGTCTCACTTCTGCTATATTTCCTCGAATAATTCGTATGATATAATCGTAAGTGCTGATTTCTGGCCTCGGCATCTTCTTCTGACAATTGGATGGTAGCCTGATACCTGGGTGACCATGTATTTTTTATGTACATGTATTTATTTTTTGTAAACAGTTGATATCAATAATTCAAAATAAATAAAAGTTAATGACGATATAAATGTATAAGAAAAAGTGCCTGATGAGCAAAAATAGAAGAAATGTAAAAATCTTAAAAAATCGTCAAAAATAATGGCGCAAACTTGAACACACTTTTTTTGTTTCTAAAATTAGAGATTCCAAATTTTTTTGTGGTATCAAACACAATTCGTAGAGATGCTAACCTCACTTTTAAAAACCTCTTCTTTTTCTTTTTTTGCAAAAAAAGAGTATATTTTTTTTTGTTTTTAGCTTTTGAAGGAATTGTTTTAACATACATATTCAACATATTTAATTTTTTTTTCTTTTTTAAGTAACTTTTGATCAAATTTAGGCGAAAAAAAAATCATATAAACATCCAGAAGCCGAAAAAAACATTTAAATCTCATATAATTTTCTTCACTTTCCTGACTTTAGCAGGGTCTCAGAGCTGCAAATCGCAACTAAAAGTCTTCAAACTTACAATATAATGCAAAATGTTGTTGTCTGTCGAGCTGCGTTCTCAGTTCTTAAGATTTCTTAAAATTCAGTTTTGCCTTTTTGGCCAGCTTTTCAGGTCAAATACTCCTCTGTGCGTTGTTTAGTTTTAAACTAGTGTTCACCTACTATTTGCTATTAAAAATTTTCCGAACCGAATATCTGATTTTTGGTTAAATAATATTGTTTAATTTTATGCTTATTTATAATTATTATTTTATTTATTTATAAAGATTGGGAATTACTGTTGTTAAAACTCAAGGAAAGAACAGCTGAAATAAATATTAAAAAAAGTAAATAAATAAAATAAGCAACAACAACGAAAAAGTTAACAATTAGCCAATAAACTCTTTAAAGAAATGGTCAATGATAAGCTAAACAATCATTCATCCAGATGTCAGTAATGGTTGACCACTTGTCATATTTATGTCAAGTCATATTTCAACTTAAACAAACTAATAAAAAACCAACACACATATGTTCATATTTATATTCACACAATACAATTATACTCATATACATTTACACGCATTTGCACACATTGATACGACTAGTTTCTGTTACAAGTGCTGAGACATTTACTGTTTATTAGTCCTTTGAGTATTGAAATTACGTTTATGAATGGTTGGAGAGTTGGATATGAACTATAGGAATACCGTTAAAGGTATGGGATATTATACGCTTTTACTATATCAAAATAACAAAAAATGATATATATATATGCTTCAGCCTTTTTACATATGTCTATTGACTTAGAATCACTGTCATTCTTTAATTTAAAATTTTATGAACTAAGCGATCTAGAATTGATTCGTGGGTATTTGAACTTTCATAAAGGGAAATTACATTTAAAGTTTTAAATATTTGTTCTAATTTTACTTTGTGTTATTTGTTCCAAAATCGCTTCCTTCATAGTAAATACTATATACAGAATCTGGACGAATTAAAAGATTTGTTACAACGCACTGTGGTGCATGTGTGTTAAGGGTATAAAAATACTTAAGCGAAAATTTTCAAAAGAATTTCCTTATAATAGCAGATACAAAAACTAACTTTAAAAAAAATTATTAATACAATTAACTGTGGTTATAAAAAAATGTTTTTTTTTTATATTTTCATTTCTATTCAATGTGAATATAAATCACAAAAGAAACAGATACTGATTCTGTTTTCATTCTTATAAATATACTAGCCAAACCCGGCGCGCGTTGCTACGCCCCTTAATGAATCGAAATGCATTCTGAATTTTAATTGAATATCAAGTGCAAAAACCTAAAAATTATAATTTTTTTATGGGCGTGCCATTGCCCACTTTTCTAGTCACGAAATTGTAAAGTCATAACAGCTCAATATGTGTGCAAAGTTTCAGAAGAATCGGACCAGTGCAAGTACCTCAAAATTAAAATTGTTTTTATGGGCGTGGCCCTGCCCACTTTTATAATCACGAAATTGTAAAGTCATAACAGCTCAATATGTGTGAAAAGTTTCAGAATAATCGGTCCGGTGCAAGTACCTCAAAATGAAACCTTTTTTTATGGGCGTGGCCCCGCCCACTTTTCTAATCACGAAATTGTATGGTTATGACAGCTTAGTATGTGTGCAAAGTTTCAGAAAAATCGGTCCAGTGCAAGTACCTCAAAATTAAAACTTTTTTAGGGGCGTGGCCCCGCCCACTTTTTTTATCACGAAATTATTAAGTCATGACAGCTCGACATGTGTGCAAAGTTTCAGAAAAATCGGTCAAGTGCAAGGAGCTAAAACTGATAACTAATTTTTATGGGCGTGGCCCCGCCCACTTTTTTTCACCCATAAACACTCCCTGGTATGTGTACAACAACTTGTTAAAGTTTGAGTCCGATCGGTTTTACAGTTTCGGAGTCTATAGCTAACACACACACACACACACACACACACACACACACACACACGCACACACAGAGTTTCACTTTTTTTTATATAGATTGAAAACAAAAACAAACTTAAATGTTTTATTCATAAAGAGGTAGTGAATATGTATTTAAGTAAATCGATTAAAAACTTTGAATTCACAATTAATTGTGCTAAAAAATAATAATCCAAACATTGAGTTCATTGAACTATTTGTCCATATATTTATCTAAACGTGTGCAACTGTTTTGAACATGTTAAACTGCCAAATTAGACTTTAATATTCATTTGAGAGGATTCTTACATACTCTACACTTTAGTAATGAAATTAAGTACTTAAATGTAAAGAATTGCTAAAATATGAGTGGAACAAAATTTCTGTTGATACTACTAAATCATTGGTAGATTTTATGCCTTTAAGGTTAAGAGCAGTAATTGAAGATAAAGGATATGCAACTAAGTGTAATAATAATGTTTAATTTTTTTGCTCGCATAGGATTTTTGATATATTCTAAAAAAGATGAGAAATTATCCATAGAATTTATTTTTAAATAATTACTAGCACAAACTATTGCTGGCACTCAAGTCTACAATATATCAAATAAAAGTCTCAATAAGATTTTGTAATAAGAAATGCGGTTCAATCATATATTACTTGTCACAGTATTGCATTTTTTTAGCTAAATATTGTCAGTATTTATATTCTGAATGCTTACAGACAGAGGAGTTGATTTGCTAACTCCGTCTTTCCGTAATGAAACCAACTTTTTTAAGCCTCTACGTATACTTTATTTTGCATTTACTACAATATTTATTAATACCCTAGCGCCAATTACGGCTTTATGGACTCCTACATAGTATCAATTTATCAAATATGCTTTCGAGAATACCGCAGTTGAAAATCAGTTATGTGGGCACATTGTGGCAGTATGGATTGTATGGACTTATAAATAAAAGAAATATTTAGAAATATCTATTTTACAAGCAACGTACATATATGTGAATGGTATATAGGATTTGGCACTTGTTTTTTTAAAATCAAAAAATTTTTTTTAACAAGTTGTTAGCAATTTTTAATATGGTGGCGTGAACTGAATCTTACGGCGACAACTTTTTGCACACGAAAGGGGACACACATAGCGAGAATAAAATAAAAGAACCTTTCATATATTAATTTGTTACTCCTGGCAGCACTGATAAGTCATTTTAACAGTTTAATGTCTACAAAAGAAACCGTTAAAAATTGGATCAAGTTTTTTATAATGTGTTACTTAGACTCGAATTGAAAATGAAACAATAACATTCAATACAAATAAATAAGCAAATACTTCAATAAATGTTTTATTTAAGATTGGATAAAATGTTATATAAAATTCAGTACTCATAGCAGTTGTCATTAACAAGTTAAGCGTGGAAGTTGTTTACCACTCCTGAAATTTTATTATCTCGAAATGATTAAATTCAAACAGCATTTTAAAGTGTTCATAATCAGTCACTTACTTTGTTTACAAGTTTCTTTAGTGTCACCGCAAACCCAGCCACGAATTGTGGGCGGCACACTCGCAAGTGTTCAAGAGGCTCCATTTTTAGTGCAATTATTTGGAAATGATGAAGCAATCTGCGGCGGTACTTTAATAGCATCACAATATGTTGTAACTGCAGCTCATTGTGTAAGCGACATGAAATCTACATCTTACAGTATAGTAGGCGGAGAAAATAATCGTTATCAGGTTGGTGTAAGATCAACGGTCAACAGAATCATGTTACCCACGAATTACAAAAACGTCGAAAAGGGTTGGGATGTAGCGGTACTGGAATTAAATCATCCACTGAAAAGTCCTTATGTTCAACCAACTTGTTTGTGTAATACAACTTGGAGTCCCGGCTCTTATGTACAGATTTACGGTAGAGGTAAATTTAATAAAACTAGCAAAAATTATTCCGACCATATAAGAACGGCAACATTGAAAGTAACTGGGAACTATGAATGTACACACATGTATCATAACCTCATCAGCATGACAAATACAATGTTTTGTTCTACAACACCAAGTTGCACATCTGCTTGTTTGGGTGATTCAGGAGGTCCCGCTTTTATAAATGGACAATTCTGTGGTGTCATATCGGCTGGTGTTGGGTGTGAGAGTCATCGGTATCCGAATATATATACTGATGTGCGAGCAGTGCGTGAATTCATAACAAATGCAGTAAGAGTACTATCAGTTATGAGGACGGCAGCTTTACCTTATTTTTAACTTTTGTTTAGGGTGGTCTAAACTAAACGCATTGTGTTATTTGTAAATAAAACATAAAATTTTCAGAAAATTATCCTAATATTATTTATTATGATTGAAGGGTCCATGACAGTTATGTGTAAAATAAAATATCGGCCAAATGCTTACTACGGTTTTGGTGGCACACTTCTATCTAATGGTCCATATTTTTAGTGATAATGTTAATGTTCGATTATTGGGTACGACGATGAGTCGAGGTTGATGGCTCCTCTGACATGCTATCACAAACAATAGCAATTTTTGTTGCTCTTGCAGTTTTCACATTTTCTATGGAGACAAAGAAGTATCAAATAAAGTTGGGCAAAAAACTTATTGTTAAGTTGTGTCTCACAATTAACATCGTTTATTATGTTTGGACCACCCTTTATAAGCATTAGTTATGAACAGTTTCAAAAGTAGTTTAATAATAATAATAAAATAAAAATTTTTAACGTTAACAAAATGCTTACCGTTTTAAAAACAAAATTTTTATGTTTAATTTTTTCGCACACATATTACTTTCTCGACTCCTTTGGTGGTAAATTGAGACGTCGAAGTTCGATCGCACACATATTACATGTTATTGCAATTATATCTTATAGCCTTTTTACACTTACTCACATCTTTCATCAATTCAACAAGATGTTAACATCTTCCCATATGAATTGTTCAGGCTTGTGTGTCAGCATTTCTTAACATCTTTTAAAGATGTTCGTTCCACCCAACACCTTTCGATTATTTTAGTGTCTCACTAGAAAAAACAAATATTGTTGCAATAAAATACATGCTATCACTAGAAAACAATTATAAGTGCAAAAAAAAAATACATACAACAAGTGGACTTGTAATATGTCGTATGAAATAAGATATCTTAATTATTTTCATCCTGTAACAAAATCTGCATATTGTAATAATAATTGCTCTCCACGGGCAATAATTAATACAATTAATTCAGAGTTTTTAAATTCCTTTTTTTTTAATTTTTATTTGCGCAAACTTCTATATATATAAAAGAGAAACTCTGTGTGTGTGTGTGTTTGCTATAGACTCCGAAACTGTAAAACCGATCGGACTCAAACTTTGGAAAGTTGTTGTACACATTCCGGGGGGTGTTTATGGGTAGTAAAAAGTGGGCGGGGAGACGCCCATAAAAAATTAGTTATCATTTTAAGCTGCTTGTACTTGACCGATTTTTCTGAAACTTTGCGCACATATCGAGCTGTCATGACTATATAATTTTTTGATTAGAAAAGTGGGCAGAGCCACGCCCATAAAAAAAGTTATAATTTTGAGGTTCTTGCACTGTACCGATTTTTCTGAAACTTTGCACACATATTAAGATGTCATCACTTTACACTTTCGTGATAAGAAAAGTGGGCAGTTCCACGCCCATTAAAAGTTATCATTTTCAGCTACTTGAACTTCACCGATTTTTCTGAAACTTTGCGCACATATCGAGCTGTCATGACTTTGCAATTTCGTGTTTAGAAAAGTGGGCAGTGCCTCGCCCATTAAAAAAAATATAATTTTTAGCTTTTTGCACTTGATATTCAATTAAAATTCAGAATGCATTTTTATTCATTAAGGGGCGTAGCAACGCGCGCCAGGCTTTTCTAGTGTAAAATAGATATTAGTTCAGCAACATATCAATTGTATTTATTTAGTTGTATGTGCAATATTTACGTAAAAATAGTATTTTTTTATTTAACAAGCAAAAAATCTCAACATTTAACGATTAGCTTACAAAAACTTTTGTTAATCAAGACGTGTTTACGTAAGCACGTATGTTCTGAAACAAAAATTAGCTTACCGTTTATATGCAAGAAATATATGTACATATAGCATTACCTGTAATTGGTATTGGAACTCATGTACGTCTTAGTTTTTAATTAAAACCCTTGACAAAATTCTGCCCTATGCAACAAAAATAATTTAGCTATTTGTTTTTACCCCAAACTACCTTGCAAAGAAATAATTCAAACTAATCAACTTATCCAATACAATTATTTCTTTTTATTTATTTCTTATCACTTGAAGTAATAAAATAAATGTTTTTGTCCTAGTTTTTTTTAAATAATACATAAAGTATTTTCTGCCTTAAAATCCTTGTAAGTAATATCAAATCAAATTGAGTGTTTTTGACTTTAGCGGTATTAAAAAGACATTAAAGCACATGCACACTTACATGATTATAAGTATCACCAAATAAACCAAATACATATAGAAATTGTTTGTAACAAACTTATTGCCGTATGGTTACCCTACATTAACACATAAAAACTTCAATGAAATAGATCACTTTCATAAAATTCTCTTGTTCGTTTACACAGGAAAGTGAAATTTCATTTTAAAGAAGTAAGACCACTATATTCGGCTGTGTACTTTTGAATCACAAAATTTATTATTTTGTTCTCTTTATATGTATCACTTTCTTTGTATAACTTCGATATGCTAGTAAAATATTTTCTTATATTTAGTTTTTTTTAATGAAGATGGTCGTTAAAGTTGGCGTGTCAATATAGTTTCTGCCTATAAATAAATCTTCAATAAAGTCCTCTATTCTTGCCAAAACTTTGTTCATAGAGAAATTATATGAATTTCAGATAAAGCGTTATATGGGAGGTAGGCATTAAAGATGGCGTGTCACAAATTAAATTAAGCAAATTTAATCATCATACCTCTAATTTTGTCAGTTTTATTACGTTTTAAATTTTAAATATACCGAAAAATCACTGTGCGGTATACATTTTTGTACATTTAGATCTATAACTCCTTTCCTAATGCATAGACTTTTAGCAAATTTTAGGACAACATATTGTTTTTATTCAGGAAATATATATTCGAAGTTTCATGACTCCACGTTAATGCGTTTGGACACAATTGCATTTTATTCGACTTTTTGGAAGGACATGGTTTTTTTGACCTACTCTTGCATTACGAGCTATAACTATCTTCTTAATATTCCGATTTAGCCTATTTTCAATACCAAACAAATTTTATGTATAAGAAATATTCTGGCAAAAGTTGAACCCCCTAGCTTTTCCGGTCCGAACTCTATCGTGCTTTCAACACACGAACAGACGGACGGACATAGCTAGATCGTCATAAAATCAAACCCCGATTTAGAATATATATACTTTATGGGGTCTAAAATGGATGTTTCGATATGTTACAAACGGAATGGCAAAATAAATATACCCCCACCAATTTTTTGGTGGCGGGTATAAAATGTCGTCGAAGCGAAGAGTTGCAGTAATTGATATAAATTCAACTGCTAATTTGCCTCCATTTTTTCTACTACCTTTAGAGTTTTCAAGAATATTTCATACACAAATTTAAAAGGCAAAAGTTGGAAATGATAATTCTTGTTAGTTTCTAATAAAATTATTGTTTTATTATTGAAGAACAAATATTATAAATCTTGTCATATACAGTTAACTCGCAGAAACGTGAACTAATTTTTACCAAGAGTATTCACGTTTTCGATATTGTTCACGTTTTAGATTGCATTGCAACGGAAATTAGATGTACGATCCTGAATTTTTGCACACTTTTCTTTTTGGTGAGGGGCTTTTCTGTAACGGAAAATCAATGTGCCACGCCCACTTTTACGCCCACCTCCCATATAACGTTTTACCTGAAATTCATATAATTTCTCTATTAAAAAAGATTTTGGAATAATAAAGGACTATATTGAAACACCTAAGTTGTACTCATTAGCAGGAACAACTTTGACACGCCTACTATAACGCCCACTTTTCACGTTATCTACCGTTAATGAAATTTAAAGGCTCATAAAACCGACAAAATTAGAGGTATGATGATAAAATTTACTTCGCATATCCCTCTTAGTAATTTCATTACCGTGCCAAAAAATTAAGGTTCCACGCCCACTTTTACGCCCACCTCCCATATAAAGTTTTACCTAAAATTCATATAATTTCTCTATTAAAAAAGATTTTGGAATAATAAAGGACTATATTGAAACACCTAAGTTGTACTCATTAGCAAGAACAACTTTGACACGCCTACTATAACGCTCACTTTTCACGTTATCTACCGTTAATGAAATTTAAAGGCTCATAAAACCGACAAAATTAGAGGTATGACGATGAAATTTACTTCGCATATCCCTCTTAGTAATTTCATTACCGTGCCAAAAAATTAAGTTGCTACGCCCACTTTTACGCCCACCTGCCATATAACGGTTTATCTTAAATTCATGTAGTTTTTCTATTGACAACGTTTTTGGGAAAATTAAGGACTATATTGAAATATCTTAGTTGCATTTATTAGCAGAAACTTTATTGACACGCCTACTTTAACGCCAGCTTTCACTAAAAGATTAAATTTTCGAAAACATTTTACTAGCATACCGAAGTTATAATGGGTGGTTTAATTTTAAGGGACTATGTTGATTTTGAATAAAATTATTATGAAATTATTATCATTTATTTTTATAATGATAATATTTGTATGCTTCAATTAAATATGTATGGAACAAAATATCGGCCTAATGGCCCCCCAACCTAGGCGGCACACCACGATCCGATAGTCCAAATTTTCAATGACACTGTTGATGCTCGATTGTTGGGCACGATGATGAGTCGAGGTTGCTTGCTCTTTTGCCACGTTATCGTGAAAAACAGCAATGTTTCCCATTCAACGAACTAAGATGGCATTCACAGATGTTTTCACATTTCATACAGACCTGCTTTGCAGACATTTAAATATTTTTTACAATTCTCACGATTGTGGACGAATTCGAACGATTATGTTGACCAAAAGAATCATGAAGTGCACAAAATGCATTTTGATTTGAACGCCCATTTTTATAAAAAACCTGAATAACTTTAAAGCGTTGCTCATTTGCGGATCTTTTCACGGATCAAATTGAGTAAGTTTGAGATTGAGAAATATCAAATGAAATGCAGAAAACAAATTTAAAGACTAGGTGTAGTTCACCTTCAACATGGGCCCTTAAAATTTAACCACCTTCTACAAAGAAAGTGATACATATTTTATTATAAAGAGATTATTCCATAGCGACTAACAAAATAATAAATATTGTGCTTTAAATGTACACAAAATTGGTGGTGGGTATAAAAGCTTCGGCACAGCCGAATATAGTTCTCGTACTTGTTTATTTTAATGTCACACTTCAGCAAAAAAAAAATATTAATTTTTGTTGTATTTCACAACTTTGCGGATCATGATTTTAAATTCTAATATAAAAATATTAATACAAAATAAAATATTATTTAAGGGCTTGCTACAGGAAAAATAATGCGTATGAAAGAGTAAGACAAATAATGTATGTACGTTGATTTCTTGACGTTAAAAAAAAGTTTGGAAAATTATTGTGTAAAATATTTAATTTAGTATAATAAAAAGTAAATTTTATTTAATAAATTGCAGTTTCTTCGACGAGGTACTCAATAAATAAAAGGTAAGTACGAAAGGTAGCAGCCAAACATATATACTTATGTACATGCCTGTACATAGTCGCATAATTTTTACTTTTAAGCAATTCCAGCCGTAATACCAATGACGCTAATACCATAGAAAAGGATTAAAATGAGCCCCTACAGGAAGCAGTGAACGTGAAACGTAAAAAATTGTGATTAAAAAAGTGATGTACTGAAAAATGTAATAATAAATAATATAAAAGATAATAAATTTTGTTTCATTGTACGAGTAATATATGTATACATATATACCTAGTGAGCTTCGACTGATATATACGTTAGGTATGACTAGTTAGCATTGACCGATATACACGTTAAGTGTGACTATTATTTATATTATCTTTGATTATAAATAGCCGTAGTGTAAGTAGTCCAGGTATATGTTTTGCAGTCCACAGAACTAATAAGTAAAAGAAAGACGCGAAACCACATGTACACAAAAGTTTTAATCATTTTTTCACATTGCCCTTAAAAAACTAATAGAAACTTTGTTCTACGTTATAACCGATATATCAGTCACTATTACCAGTCATATAACCGGTCAAATGACCGTCACTGTTCTGGTAGGGCAGCTTATTTAAGTTGTTTGATCTGTTACAAAAAACATCATGTGTGTTTATGATATGTATGTATTTAAATTAAGAACTTGTTCGAATCCTGTGGTCAAGGGACTGCATCGCTCGCTCATAGTGGAGGGATGCATGCACAATTTGGGCATGGGTTGTGACTATTCTATGGCGGACCTTAGTCTAACTAAGATGCTGGTGAATACGAAGGACTGTGCCAGCAAAATGTTAAATTTATTAAATAAATTCGCTGACTAGGCAATCGTTGTTTTGCCTTCCAGGCGATTGAAGAGGAATCGTTGTTTTGCCTTTAACTTTTTTGTTTTGTCATCTTTAAAATAAAAATAATAATAGATACCGAATGTCATGAGTAAATCAAAAATTTAATGATTTTCATAAAAGCACCGTTTTAACAGAAGCAACAACAACACATGCCTATGATACAATGCAGGTGAAAAATCGAAAATTAGTGCGTATGTATTATTGAATATTTTGCATTAAATGCATACTTTTTACCTTTTCTATTAAAAATTTAATTTTTATAATTTTTTGTTTTGTAATAATATTTTTGTTTTTATTTTATTTATTTTCAATATTTGTTTTTTCCCAATATTTCGATCAAACTTCGTTGATCATCTTCAGGGGATAATTATTTTTGAAAATAAAATTTAATTTAACGTCAATTATTATTAAAAGTTTTTTATTTTTATATTGTTGAATTAAAATTAATAAATTTTTTTAATTTTTAGTTGAAATTTTGAGAGTTTTCATGCATACAATAAGCGCTTAAATTATCTTTTGTTTTGACGTTCCACTCCCTTTTTATTGCAAACGCTCTATTTTTTTAATATTTGTATTGTGAGCTTGATGAAAATATCATAAATAGGATAATCGAATGGTTTGCTGGGAAAAGACATGTCATATATACATACATACATGCATACATACATTTTTTTATTGTATATTTTTTCCATTTTACACTAAAAGTCTGACGAGAAATCGTATCAAATGTTTTTCGTTTGTTAAATAATCAAAATTGGTTTATTTCATAATAGTTTTTAAATAGTTTTGATATTTTTTTTATTATATAAAATTATAGCTCATTGCGCTCAGCGCTAATTTTTTATAAAAATTTTTTCTTAAAACAATGTTTGTTTAGGGCATAATTTCTATTTATATTTATTTATTGCTTTTATCCCAATAGCAAAAGTTAATACAAAATTGGTTTCTTTGCATAATATCGCAAGACCAAAAATATGTAAAGTAAACTTTACATATAAATTATTATTAAATTTTTTTTTCAATCTTTCTTATATTTATAGTTAATCAATAGCTTGAGGTCAATATTGTAATATTGTTGGCAAGCTTCTTTAGAGAAAATTATAATATCACCATCATGTACATAGGTATAATCCCACATCGTAGCTTAACCTATATTTCCCGTTATACGCCATTTTTCTTTACTCATTTGATACCCATTTTGATGGGGCTAAAAAAATTTCCGCCATTTTTTTAGACGTCATCTTAGATCTTACATTTTTAAAAAATTTACTGTATTCTACTGGTCAAGCCCTTTCATTTGAGGGGTTCAAGAAGTTATATTTTGAAATAACAGATTTGACCCATATCTAAATTTATTACCCGCCATTTTGTAGTGGTGGCCAACATGAATTTGTTTATACCTTTTACCTGTGGTGCACAAGGGTATATATAGCTTATGAATAGAGGAGTCGATTAAGCCCTGACCGTCTGTCCGTGTGTTGGTTGAAGTCAACTTTTCGAGGCAACTATATGTTCCTCAGATCTGTGTATGGCATGAATCTTTTGGAAATATCCGGGAATGAATGCTATTGAAATTCAACACAATCGCCTCATAACTTTCTGAGATATAAGCGAAAAACCACTTCCACCTCGTTTTTTTCACAATTACAACAACAACATACATATATGTATACTGGTTAGAGTAAACGTGGCAACGAATCCCAGCTGAACCAAAAAAAATTTTTTTTATTTTATATATTACTAGAAAATCCCGGCGCGCGTTGCTACGCCCCTTCATGAATTTTAATCGCATTCTAAATTTTAATCAAATATCAAGTGCAAAGCTAAAAACTATAACTCTTTCTCTATGAGCGTGGCACTGGCGAAACTGTATAGCAATGACAGCTCAATAAGTGTGCAAAGTTTCAGAAAAGTCCGTCCAGTGAAAGTATCTTAAAATTATAACTTTTTTAATGGGCCTAGCCCTGCCCACTTTTCTAATCACGAAATTATATAGTCATGACAGCTCAATATGTGTGCAAAGTTTCAGAAAAATCGGTCCAGTGCAAGTACCTCGAAATGATACCTTTTTTTATGGGCGTAGCACTGCCCACTTTTCTGAATACGAAACTGTATAGTCATGATAACTCAATATGTGTGCAAAGTTTCAGAAAAATCGGTCCAGTGCAAGTACCTCAAAATGATACCTTTTTTTAATGGGCGTGGCACTGCCCACTTTTCTAATGACGAAAGTGTAAAGTCATGACAGCTCAGTATGTTTGCAAAGTTTCAATAAGTTCGGTCCAGTGCAAGTAGCTAAAACTGATAATTAATTTTTATGGGCGTGGCCCCGCCCACTTTTTTAATCACGAAATTATAAAGTCATGACAGCGTAATATGTGTGCAAAGTTTTAAAAAAATCGGTCCAGTGCAAGTATCTCAAAATTTAAACTTTTTTAGGGGCGTGGCCCCGCCCACTTTTCTTATCATAAAATTTTTAAGTCATGACAGCTCGATATGTGTGCAAAGTTTCAGAAAAATCGGTCAAGTGCAAGTAGCTAAAACTGATAACTAATTTTTTATGGGCGTGGCCCCGCCCACTTTTTTTCACCCATAAACACTCCCTGGTATGTGTACAACAACTTACCAAAGTTTGAGCTCGATCGGTTTTACAGTTTCGGAGTCTATAGCTAACACACACACACACACACACACACACACAGAGTTTCACTTTTATATATATAGATTTATATTTTTATTTTGTTTTTTTTTTTAAATATATATTATAATTTTTTTTAAGTTTTTAAAATTTTTTTTTTAATATTTTTAAAATTTTTTTTTTTAATTTTTTTATTGTTGTTTTTGTTTTTAATATTTTTTTTTATTATTTTTTTTTTGGATTTTTTTGGAATGTTTTTATATACATACATATGTATGTATATTTTTTATTTCATATGAGATGAATGGTGATACAAACAATTGTTATTGCATAACTACACGTTGTGAAGGATGTATAAGATTCCGCACGGCCGAATATAGCACTCTTACTTGTTTTTTATATTGGTTATATTGCGCTAGTCAAGATAATACCAATACTCTCTCGGTTGTATAGAAGTTAAAACAATTGATTTTAGTTTGTAAATTTTTGGAATATATTTTTTTCAAAAAAAATTTTTGCCCATAACTTTAGCGATTAGAGCACGCTTTATCCACAATTTTTACGAATATCTCTAGAGACATATTATATCTACAAATAATAGCAAGGGAACGTATAAATCTATGGCTGAAAAATTTTAATTTTAGTTGTAAAAATATGGGAAAAAACAGGGGCAGTCTTGTTTACTTGCTCATATCTCAGAAAGTTATGGGGCGATTGTGCTGAATTTCAATGGCGATTTATTTCCGGATATTTTCTAGAGATTGATACCATACACAAATCTGAAGAACAACAATACACGGACAGACGGGCAGACGGACGACTTCTTAAGCTTTCAAAAAATATATACTTAATGCGGTCGAAAATTAAATTGTAGAAATTACTAAGCTATATATACCCTTGGGCAGCACAGGTGCAGGGTATAAAAAATTAACATAAAAGTTCAGTTTCAGATTAAGCATGTTTACTATTCGAACTAGAAGAACTAATATTCCTTGTCAATTAAATGTGTCACACTAATAACTATCTAAATATATCGTTGGCCACAAGTAGAAGGGCCCTAAATCAACAAATTTTATCTTTACACGAGAAGTTAAAAACGTAATAGAAACACTGCATTATCATAATGTTACTTATTTTGTAAAATTGCTTGTAAAACGGTTATATTTTGATACTATTGCATTAGGTTTGTGTGTCGACGTGTATTTGTGTGAAATGTAGTGGAATCAACGAAAAACTTAATTTCGTTAAGAATTTCAGTAAGAGGCTTTCTACCTGTGGCCATCGATATGTGAGAAGTTATTGTACCATAATAACTAATAACAACCATAGCTAATTCCAAATTTACTTATAACTTTGTTTAACATACACATGTATACATTCGAGTAAATAAATTATATACGTATGAATAAAAGTATGTTGTTTCGTTCTCAATTGTTGAATTCACTTGTATGTCTTTCCTACTTGCGGTGAGAAAGTGAAAAGTGAAAAAATAGAACAGTAAACAAACAGCCTGTTGTTAGTGTTAAATTTGGTAATAATCATTAAACGTGGACGATTATAAATACAACAATTTTTGTTAGTAAGTATGTATGTATATACTTATATGTTGTATATTTCTACTAGAAATATTAAAGCAACTACAAGCACTCTACGGCAACGAGTTGAGGAACTAATAAATATAACTTATAACAACAGCAACAACAAAAACAATCGTGTGATGAAAACTGTAGTGGGCAAACTTGGTGATATGGTTTGGATAGAAATTTTTAGAGACTTTTTAAAATAGGTTTCTATTTGGAGAAAACTTTCCATAATAATCCGTATAATCTGTATAAAACACGAAACAATTTTCAATGAATTGTTTATAAAAGCCAGTTTTTAAAGGTGTGATTTTATATAAATTTCTAATAAATTCTTATTTAATGAAGAAATTGTTGATAAGTTTTTATTTTACATTAAAATTTGATGTATTATACACTTCAAAAGTGGTGTCAAAGGTATATAAGTTTATACGCAGCTTTGTCATTCCGTGTGTAGTTTCTACAATATTCATTTCCGTTTCCGTGTTTCCGTCCGTGTGTTGTTTGAAACCAAGTTTGAAAGCCCCAACAAATTTAACAGACCTATGGGTTACTCTGTCGTTCGATTTGAAAGAAAACATTTTCTTTCAAATTACAATGTGTTGAGAATACAAATTCGAAAAGTGTTACTTTCGAATCGAATTGCGGAGTAACCCCCTGGGTGTGGAATCAAAGACAAAGACATTTTAATAATTATGTTTTCTTTATCCCAATAATACGACTAGTACTTATGTACAAACTACTTATGTACAACTACTTATGTACAAATTTAAAATCAATGATGGCGTCGAAAAGAATAAAGCATAAGCTACTCTACGATGTGGTCATTGTACCTACATATGTATGTACATGATGGTAAATATTATCTACAGATTTAACACGGCCGAGTATACACTCTAACTAGTTATCAATTACTTTTCATTCCATGGAGATATTTCGTTTTTTTTTTGTCCAACTTAATTTGAAATTTCTTTGTTTCAGTATTTGACACATTTAACCATTAACATTCACAATTAAGCAGCGCGTTAAGATTGTTGAAGCCTTTTGCGAAAATAGGAATTAAAGTCAAAATGCATTTCGAGAACTTTGAGATTTTTTTTGTCAGCATAATCGACTAAATGTGTCCACATTTAATTTCACCAAAGCCGGTCTGTAAAAAAGGTAAAAACCACCGCGCACGCTCGCATATTTAGTTCTGTTGCTCGTTATAGTGTGACAAAGCAAAGAGCCGTCAAACTCGACTCGTCGTCGTGACCTACAATTGTAAATATCACGAACATGCACATTAATATTTTTATTTTGCATGAGATTAGAAAAAAAATTTGTATAGAGATAAATTTTATGTTTAAGAATCATTCAAATATTTCTATTTATTCAACGGAAAAACATCTAATAATTTGATAATGTTAACTTGAAATATGTATATTTAAATCATCATCATCACAAGCTTGTTCACCTCAGCCTACAACGAGTATATTTTTATGAGCGTAGCAAAGTAAACTTTGACTTTTTGTAGGAAAATATCCCAATAAGATTTTTTTCAACAGTTAAGTACAGAAACACTCATACTTAAGCAATACCATGCAATGTATTACAGTGTACAATATCCCTGCAAATAAAATAACTTAAGAAATAAAACAACTAAGAATGCTATATTAGGTTCGACTCGTGTCATTTGGCTTTATTATTTACGACGCAATCTTGGATTTTAATTTTTTTGTAGCTTAATGTATTCTACTGGTCAAGCCATTTAATTGATACCAGTTAGTGATGCAACGAATATCAATTTTTAAGTATTCGCAAATGCGAATGCAGATGCGAATATTCAGTTAAAAATTTAGATCCGTATATATGGCGGGATTTTGACGGCTAAGTTACTGTATGAGTTACACATACTTTTAGTATCGTTTGCATCTATCAGCTTTATAATTTAATCAATTACAATGAAAAAAATATTGATTTAAAAAAAAGTTTATGCTAAATAAAATAAAAGACAACTTTGTTAATATGTTTGTATAAGATTATTAGTATTTAAGTTTAAAACAAAACTAGATTTATGTAAAGAGATTCTGAATATACACACAGTTCAATTGATAAATTTATGATATGAATTTTATGATAAAGAGAAAATTTTTTTATCAGCGAATAGAGTAATTCTTTGAGGTAATGAACTTAACAAAGTATGTATATATAAATAGTCAGAAGCAATGTGATATTTAGCTCAGTTATTCAAAAAATTAAGAATTACATATTTTTTTATTTGATTACGCTCACTCTGCAATTTATTTGTGTTTATTTGTTTTCATCTATAAATCGGTATAAATGGGTAAGAAGAAATTTTAAGAGCAGCGGTGTTATTCGAAATTGTTTTCCATTAGTTCTTAAATTATTCCTAACATGAAATTGCAAACAAAATTGCACGAAACTACAAAGAAATGCGTAGTGCAATGTTTGGGAAAACTATTCGAATAAAATATTCGCAAATATCAAAAAACATGCGAGTATTCGTTACGTCACTAATACCAATATTGTAGGGGTTGCAAGTTACAAAGCCGTAATTATTCGTAAATATCCGGCATTTTATTTAGGCCGCCATCTTTGAATTTTACTTCTACAAAGTTTACTATATTCTGCTGGTCAAGCCCTTTCGTTTAATACAAATATCGAGTGAGTTGAAAAAGGTAAATTTTTAATTACTAGATTTGACCCATGTATAAATTTGTAAGCCATTTTGTAGTGGCGGTTATCATGTATTTTAATTTTATTTTTAGCGTATTATATTTTGTTAACTAAGTTATTTTTAAAACCCTTATTGCTCCTCTCTGTTATCCGAAAGCTTTCCGCCGGGGGCATGTATCCTTGGCTATTTCCCAGGCCTTGGCGGATTGTCAGTACCATAATCTTGTGAGATTAAAACTCTGATCAGGATCATACTTCAAAGCTGACCCGAGACCTGTCTGGTACCACGGGACTCATTGAAAAGTGAGAACTTGTTCTGGATTAGTTATTGGTGAGGTCTCTTCGGAGAGCACGTGGTGGCTGTGGTTGCTTCCAAGCGTAAAAACGGATTGATAGATAATTAATTTCTGATGCTTGACTTCTGTCAGAGTTCTGAAAATTACGTATGTTTCTGGGTGCTATTGCCATCTTAACGGAATAGAGAATGATTTTTTTTAATGTCCTATGCTCACAGTGGGATAACTACACTGTAGACTTAAGGAAACTATTTATGTATCGGAGTACTGTTGCTTTTCAAAAGGTTCGGCTTTTTTCTAAAGGTATACCTGATTCTGTTGCCGATCAATCAATGTTCTTAGGGGATGTGGTTGAGTGTCATGGACCCAACACAGAGTTAAGACCACCGTCATATTATGGCAGACGATGCCGGTGCTGACGTGAATCAAGCTACGCATTGTCCAGATGCTGAAAAAATCGATTTTTGTTTAAAAATTTTAGGAAAATTAACGGTTAGTTTCAAACCAATTTGTCCGTTTTTCTCAGCATTAACTTTCAAGATTTGATATTTATGGAATACTAGAAAAGCCCGGCGCGCGTTGCTACGCCCCTTAATGAATAAAAATTCATTCAGAATTTTAATTGAATATCAAATGCAAAAAGCTACAAAATTATAACTTTTTTAATGGGCGTGGCACTGCCCACTTTTCTAATAACGAAATTGTATAGTCATAACAGCTCAATATATGTGCAAAGTTTCAGAAAAATCAGTGAAGTTCAAGTAGCTGAAAATGATAAATAATTTTTTATGGGCGTGGCACTGTCCACTTTTATAATCACGAAATTGTATAATCATAAGAGTTCAATATGCGTGTGCAAAGTTTCAGAAAATCGGTCAAGTGCAAGAAGTTAAAAATTATACCTTTTTGTTATGGGTGTGACACTACCCACTTTTCTAATTACGAAACTGTATAGCTATAACAGCTCAATATGAGTGCAAAGTTTTAGAAAAATCGTTGCAGTGCAAGTTCCTCAAAATTACAACTTTTTTTTATGGGCTTGACCCCGTCCATTTTCTAATCACGAAATTATATAGTCATAACAGCTCAATATGCGTGCAAAGTTAAAGAAAAATCGGTCAAGTGCAAGTAGCTTTAAATTATAACTAATTTTTTATGGGCGTGGCCTCGCCCACTTTTTGCCACCCATAAACACTCCCTGGAATGTGTACAACAACTTGCCAAAGTTTGAGTCCGATCGGTTTTACAGTTTTGGAGTCTATAGCTAACACACACACACAGAGTTTCACTTTTATATATATAGATGGGAAAAATCAGAGGCAGCCATGTTTATTTATATATATATATGTTTATGATGATATATATTTATATATCGGAGAGTTGTGAGGCGATTTTCATAGCGATTTATTCACGGATATTTCTAATGTATTGATACCACACTTCAAAATCCCATAGTTAGAAGTTCTCAGAAAATATATACTTTATGGAGTCGGAAATGAATATTGTAGAAATCGCAAACGGAATGATTAAG
This sequence comes from Phyto melanocephala, assembly GCA_941918925.1. Taxonomy (NCBI): domain Eukaryota; kingdom Metazoa; phylum Arthropoda; class Insecta; order Diptera; family Rhinophoridae; genus Phyto; species Phyto melanocephala. The sequence goes on along the minus strand of OW799233.1, from coordinate 130,350,379 downwards.
ATTTATACCAGTAGCACAACAGGTAAAGTGTATAGTGATTTGTATTGAAAGAGACAATTATGATAGCAGCAGATAAAACATAAAAAAATTCAATTTGATTATATGCATTCACACTTGCTTGCAGGGAAAATGTACAGTGCAGCGTAAATATGAAACGACAACCCAAATACTGTTATTTTATAAATTCCGTACTAACAGAGAAACGTTAGTATAAAATACAGTAGATACGGTAGAGATATTTCGACACGAACAAAACAAAAGCAAACAAAAACAAGTAACAGTGCTATATTCGGTCGTGCCGAATCTTATATACCCTTCACAACGTGTAGTCATGCAATAACAATTGTTTGTATCACCATTCATCTCATATAAAATACGTACATATGTATATACTGGTTAGAATAAATGTGGCATCGAATCCCAGGTGAGCCAAAAAAATTTTATTTTATTTTATTTAATATATTATTTATATTTTATTATTTTTTTTTATATATTTTTTTAAATTTTTATAAAAATTTTTTTGTATTTTTTTTTATTATTTTTTTTTATTTTTAATATATTTTTTTTTGTAATTTTTTTTTGGTATGTTTGGTATGTATGTATGTTGTTGTTGTAATTGTGTAAAAAAACGAGGTGGTCGTGGTTTTTTGCTCATATCTCAGAAAGTTAATGGGCGATTGTGCTGAATTTCAATAGCGATTCATTCCTGGATATTTCCAAGAGATTGATACCATATAGAGATCTGAGGAACATATAGTTGCTTCTAAAAGTTGATTTCAACCAACACACGGACAGACGGGCAGACGGACAGACGGTCAGTGCTTAATCGACTCCTCTATTCATAAGCTTTCAGAAAACATATACTTTATGGGATTAGAAATGAAAATTGTAGAAATTACAAACGGAATGACAAAGCTATATATAGCCTTGTGCACCACAGGTGAAGGGTATAAAAAAAGATATACATTAAGGGAAAAACAACAATGTATGGCCTAAAGTTAAAGTGTGTGAATGTCCGAAAGAACGAGCTAACGAACAAATGTCAGAGAAATACATTTTTTTTTTTTATTTAGGACAGTACAGTAGGGGTGGTAGAAAATACACTTGAATACATTAACATACAAATATATTTATTAGTAGTTGTTGTATTAGTAAGAATAGTAGATTGTATTTTGTAAGGTAGAATGCCGCCTTCAAGCGAATATCGTTGTTTGGCGACATATCAGTCGGTCTAAATGGCTTTTTCGAAAAGGATGGAAATGTTAAAAAACAACGGTTAAAGTGCGTTCGGTATAAAATAAATACAAATCAAATAAAAAGAAAATGTAGACAAGTTACAAAAAATGCAATAATTAAACTATAGTTTACAAAAAAACAAAAAAAAAAAATACAGAAATTTGTTTACAGAAAAAGCAATAAAATTGAAAAAAAAATCTTATAATAAAATAGTATCAACAAAAAAAATTAATAAAAATTTTATTAAAATTAAAAACAATTATGTGCTGCAAAATGTTTTAAACGTTTTCAACACAATTGGTTAAACTGTATTTAAAGTTATTTTGTTCTTTCTGAGGCGTCATTAATTACAATTACGTTTTTTAATTTGGTATGTGTGTGTTTTTTTTTTTTTAATTTTTCGTTCATTTTTAATTTTTGGAAAATTTAATGAGTATTGATTGAATACAACATTAACATCTATATATGCAGAGTTATTGCTGTAATAAAACACAACAATAACTAACTGAAAACTAAAAAATTAACCCACTTTGTTAGCGAGTAGTGCATGTGTGTGTGTGTGTGTGTGTGCAGGTATATTTGTGTAAATCCATGAGCGACTTAGTTAGATGGTTAGTGAGTATATGAAGGAAACCCATTATAAATGAAGGGGAAAAAAATGCTATTAAAGAGGAAACGGAAATGTAGGTATTTTATCTCTACAAAATACATACGTTAGCAACCAACACAAATGCATGCAAAGAAACTAACGTTGATATATGAATTACGAAAATAATGAAAAAAAAAAAAACGGAAACATGTAACTTGTTTTCAACATGAGAGACTTGTGTATGGAAAATATCTTGGAAATGTTAAAGTTTTATAAGGAACAAGAATAGAAAAATGCCAAAATTCAACAATACTAAACAACATCTTACATACATGTATGTACGTATGTTCGTTGCAAATTTAAAATGCAATTATGTACTTATGTACGTTTAAAAATGTAGTGTTACAGTTTAAATTTTGAAAAGGAAATTTGTATATAAAATCTTTTATATAACGGGTGTTTTTAATAGAGTTATAAATATAACTTTAAGTGGGCAACACTTTTTTATGGGTGGCCATTTTGTTAGCTGTCAAGTTCGGTTTGGCATTTTAACATGAATAGCAAGGCGTAAAACAAGATTGCCGTTGATTTCGATTTTCATAAGCAATATTTGTTTAGCGATAAAGCGATATATAATTTTGCCGTTTTCTATTAGGAACATATGCCATTCATAATCAATCTCCAATTATTTCGGTCTGAAGCTAAGTATCTGAGTTCGTTTAAAGGTTTGGCGATTTCATTCAAGATAGTTCTTCGCCAAGTGTTTCGAAGTCGTCCTCGTCTTTGGGAGTCTGGTGGGTTCCACTCTACTGCTGCGTGGCAGATTTCGTCATACACATTCCTGAGCGTGTGACCCAGCCAGTTATATTAGCGTCTTCTTATTTAAGTGTTGATGTCTTCTTGGCTTGTGAGCTGAAGTAGGTTCCAGATCTTAAGTATTTTGTGCAGGCATCGATTAGTAAAAACTTGTAACATTTGCTTTATTTCAGCACTGAGTTGCCATGTTTCGGAACTATATAGTAGCACAGTTTTGACGCATGCGTTATACATTTTGGTTTTTGTTGAAGTAGATGGTTAATTTGAGGGCCAGATGTTGGGAAAACAGGTGAAAGCAGCACGTGCTTTATTTATTCTTTTTTGAGTGCAGATAATCTTTTAATGTAGATTCAGACACAGTTACATACAGAAAAACTGATTGTTTGTTGTAATCGTTGGTCCGTACTTTTTTAAACCGATGCTGATCAGAACGTTACAATTAATGGTGGCCGCCATAGATCCATGATTACTGACAACGGCAAAACATGTTACACAGCTTGTGTCACAATTGATTTATTGAAGAAAACGTTTGGTAACCTAATTTCTTTAGTATGGGACCACGAAGTGTCCTTAAGGATAGTGCGATTATTTTCTTTGGGTATATATGAAGTCGCTAATCTACGCCGATAAGTCCAAAACGATTGAACACTTGGGGGACAACGTTTGCCGCATTATTGCCGAAATACGGCCACAAACGATGTAAAAAGTTGTCGAAAATTAGACCTCAAGATTAGTCTACTGCCGGAAGATTATCTTTTGAATAAAGTAAGATTCATGTCAATTTAAAAAAATAATGTTTGTTTTATTCCATTTCAAAAATTTATACCTCTACAAAAAAACACCCTTTGTTATATTAAATAGATATTTTACTTACATATTTGTTTAACAACTACTGCAATCGTTTTAAAATATGTACTTACACATCTTTGACGTCAGGCATAATGGTCTTAAGTAAAAAATTGCAGTTTTAGATTTTGATTGGGTTTTTAAAATTTTTCTTCTCTTTCGTTTGGTATCGACAATTTAAATCTAACCAAAATGCTTCTAATTATTATCACATGCTGTTTAGGCAATAATTTAGAAAATTAATATTTTCTTTATTACTAAATAAACTTTACTTTCTGACTTAAGACCTTTTTGCCTAACTGCAAAGAGATGCATATGAATAAACATATGTATATATATGTATTCATGTATGTGTGTATGTTTGTATGCTAGTAAATACTAGCAGAACCCATTGCATTTGCCACCATTTGGTTGGTATGCAATTATTGTTATAAATAGTATTTCATTTGTATCGGGGTATCACTCCCCCTTCTCCGATACCTTTCATTCTAATTAATAAATTCTTATCAAAAGTAGCTCGCACAAAGTTTAAAACAAATAAAGGTTTCAGTCTTTTAGAAATGACAATAAATGTTTTTTTTTTGTAATAAGGGTGGGTGAGGTGGAATCGTTCTGGGCTCCCTAAAAATTAAACTAATATCGTAGCCAATAACACAGAATTTAAGGCCTATAACAATTTTAGTTCTACAGATATGCCATTAAATATATTTTGTTGTATGGGAGGTGCCACGATACTGATACTGTTTAATTATTGAAATGAAATTTAAAATTTTTATAAAAATGTCTAATCTTTTTTTTTGAAAACTCTTTTTTATTGTTCCTGGAATAAACCACGCATTGAGTTTTTTGTATAAGTTTAGAATAAAACAAAATTAAAAAAACACAAAGCTTTAAAATAATAGGTATAACGATTTGCTATACATCTCATAAAATGTACTTTCTCCATATTAAAGTTGAGACGTTCATAGTTCTTTTCCAGCTCATTTTGAGCTCAACTATGCAAGTTGTTGTTAAAATAGCCGACATCAATTTTAAAGAATTAAGGAATTACAGTACTCTGTATATGCGGCAAAAACTGTTGATTTTGTATGGGTGGTAGATGCCACACCCCACTTAAAAGTTTAAGAAAAAAATGCCCGTAAAAACCATTCTTAAGGTTCATATATTTAAAAAAAATTAGATAAATCGGACCAGACGTTCTCCAATTTTAGATAAATTAAAAAGGGGTCGTGCTTAATTTTTGTTTCCGTAAAAACCTAAGTTGGGTTATGACAAACATAAAAAAATTGCGAAATCGGTACGGCCATTCTTAACCCTAGAGTACCAACAATATTTTACATCCGTTGCAACTAACAAACATTTCTTTTTATTAATTAAAATAATTTTTTCTTTAAAAAATTTATCTTATTAGACTTTTTAATCTTTGCTCACTGCTTACAGCAAAGACAATTCTACAACTAACGCTATACAAAATGGCAGTAGTTAGAAAAATAGTTATAAGAGAGATGTATGTGCTTGACGAATCGTCGAAGTTTGTACGCTAGGGTTAAGTCATGCGGTTACCAACGAACGACATTTTTTTTAAAGATGTATATATGCAGGCATGCGCAGGGTGAACCATTTAAAATTTAAAATTTAAATCGGCTTTAAAAAATTTCTGGCTTTATTGGAAAGTGTTGAAACAACCTTAGTACAACTCAAATGCTAACAACTCTGTTCTAGTTGTAGTAATAATTATATGTTTTTTTATTACATTAGATCGTTAAAATATTGCAGACATTGTTAATGCTTCTTTGAGCTTTTGCTAAAAAAAACCTTCTGTTTTTTTAACTTTTTCATAGTAGACATAATTTTTTAAGAAAAGAATAAACTAATTGAATTGAACGACACGGTGTTTAACTTGAGCGGAAGCTTAGCTTTTGGTTTTTGTAATTAAACTTAAATTTCATTGTGCAAAAAATAATCTAACAGAAAGTTTGTACTTTGTGATTAAAGAATGGAACACAATATCATTCATTTAACTGCTACGACTTGCTCGGAAGTACTCCATCCAAACATCTTTAAGCAAAATTCTTCACAAAGAAGTGCGAGAAATTTTTAGTTCCTAAGAACGATGACGAGTTAATGTTGATGGATATTTTTGCACATTCTCAGCCACAGTAGCAATGTTTTCATTTGTTTGTTTTGTTGTTTGTTGAGCGCACTGGATGAGAAGGTACTCTTTTTCCAATAACGATCTATTTTCATGAACTCGCTTCAAAAATTTAAGCACAAACTTAAGGCCGATCTCTTCTCGAAAATTTCGCAGGTAAATTAAAAAAAATTCTTACAGTTTGCGGTAAAGACTCACTTCTTTGGAAATAAGAAGTTCGTTGAAGCGTATAGCAAGCATCCCATGTTAAAACAAACCTGAAAATAATAATAAAAATTAATGTTATTCTACATTTCAAAGTCAAAAAAATCGATAGTGAAAATTAAAAATATTCAATGGCCCACCCTATATTAATGTATGATTATATAGCTGCGCTATATCATCTTGTAATTATAAAAAAAAATGTATATATTTCAAGAGCTTAAATATGTCAGTTAATTCATTGAAAAACTTTAAAAATTAATCGGCGAAAATAATAGCACTTTATCTATTTTTTTTTTTTTTTTTTTTTTCAAAAAAATAAATGGCTGTTCTCAAGAGATTTGACCGAAACCAAAATAATTCACTTTTGAGTTTTCCCAATAATATTTACTTTGCTTTACCTGTTGCATTTTTACAAATGCTGACCTCCTTATGTCTGCCTTAATATTTTAACAGGGATTTATATTAAGCGACTATGCAGGCATAAATTACACACATTGACTAAATTATCAATGAATCTCTTGTTTGCCGTTTCGCTGATGTAACTTTTTTGTTGAAAGACGCATATTATTGGCATTTTATCGGAGGCATATGGTTACATAGCCCCATCCAGAATTTTAACATATACAGCTGCGTTCTTTTTATATAATAAATCTGGCCCTCGCTTTGATATGAAAACCACCTTTATACCTTTATAATATAGTCGATCTTCCCTATAGTGAATCATCACGGGGACAGACAATTATTTCACTATATAGAAACTTCATCATACAGAAATATTTGTTTGTTTTCTTTTTTATTTAAAATAATAATTTGTATGAACTACATTTTTCCATTTTTCTTTATCAATAAAAGCTTCAATTACATAAAGACATTTAAATACATTTGTCGAAACAATGCTCTCCAACCCCACAAAAAAGTTCGTAGTACATTAAGTGAAGAGGAAACGTATTCTAATGTATGTGACGTTTTATCAATATTTGCCTTTACTTAACCACCCAGTTTGTCTTCATTGTCATCTGGTATAATCTGCTTTAATTCACGACTTTCCAAAACACTGCTTAGAATATCTTCATTGGACGGAATATATATTTTTTCTTTGATGTCCCTTTTTCAACTTTATTAATTACTACTCCGGTGTGTCATTTTCGTTCACTAAACTCGGTTAACTGATTAACTTTTTTGTTTTTATTTTCATATTTTGGGAATCCCAAAAATATTACTTATTTTCTTATAGTGTTAAATAAAGCTGCTAAAAATAGTTCATTATATGAGGACAAAAACATACGTAAAATGTGTTTTTGTTTCCAAAATTTTGTTCATAGTAAAGAAAGATTCACTGTATGGAAATTCATTATATGGAGATCGAAATACATTGAAAGTAGAACGAAAAAGCTGTGTTCTTGATTTTAGTTTGTAATAAAGAGAACTTCATTGTATAGAAACAAGTTCACTATAAGGAAGTTCGACGTACAAACAATATGTTTTCTATTCTTTGCTGTTATCTGCGGTTTGAATTCGTTATTAGGTGGTTTTCGGACAAGGAAATGGAAACTTTTTCATTAAATAAGACGATTTTTGATTCACATGTCCATAGAACGTTCTTTCTATCCTTTAAGTAATTAAATTATATATGCATTTCCAAAAGACAATTATTTGGTCATATGCTTAGAAGAAATCCGTGGTACTTTTCGTGTAATGCATGAGTTGAGAGAGTTGTTTATTAGGAAAATCTTAGTTTGTTTTTCTTATATGAATATTATTATTAGTGCTTCTATTCTTTCGACCGGCACTATATGTATTTATGTTATAAATAAAATAAAAAATTAAAACATGTTTTCAAAAACTTTTTGTGAAAGTTTATATGCATACGTTTGATTAATAAATAATAATTTCGAATTAAATAGGTTTAGGTTAGGTAGAACAGGCAGCTGTTGTGCAGCTCACTGGGGTCCATTATATTGATCCCTTTGTGATACCTGAATACAAAGGTAAAAATAGAATAGAAAGGAAGCAGACAAGTCCAGAGTCTCCGGCGGGAATCGAACCCGCAACCCCCAAACTAGCAGAACAGCACACTGATGACTAGTACATCGGGGCACCCTTCGAATTAAATAACAAGTATAACAAGTACTAGTGCTATATTCACCAACATCATCATACACGACGTTGATCAGACTAAAATCAATTCGTGACGCGTAGCATTTCCTAAGTGAATGATTGTTATGTGATCAAAACGTACGTAATATGCCATTTTTATTATACCCGCCACCAAAAAAATGGTGGGGGTATATTCATTTTGTCATTCCGTTTGTAACACATCGAAATATCCATTTTAGACCCCATAAAGTATATATATTCTGAATCAGGGTTTGATTTGATGACGATCTAGCTATGTCCGTCCGTCTGTCCGTCTGTCCGTCTGTTGAAAGCACGATAGAGGTCGCACCGAAAAAGCTAGGGGGCTCAAATTTTGCCAGAATCTTTCTTATAGATAAGGTTTGTTTGGTATTGAAAATGGGCTAAATCGGAATATTAAGAAGAGAGTTATAGCTCGAAAGGCAAGAGTAGGTCGAAAAAACCGTGTCCTTCAAACATCGAATAAAATGAAATTGTGTCCAAACGCATTAACGTAGACTCATGAAACTTCGAATATATATTTCCCGAGTAAAAACAATATTTTTCACTGAAAATTACCTAAATCTATGCATTAGGAGAGGAGTTATCGATCAAAATGTACGAAAATTTATACCGCACAGTGTATTTTTCGGTATATTTAAAAACAAAAACGTCATAAAAGCAACAAAATGGGATGTTCGACTCTGAAACTTTGCACACTTTGCTTTTTGGTGAGCCGCTTTTTTGTAACGGAAAATCAATGTGCCACGCCCACTTTTACGCCCACCTCCCATATAACGTTTTACTCAAAATTCATATAATTTCTCTATTAATAAAGATTTTGGAATTATAAAGGGCTATATTGCAACACCTAAGTTGTACTCATTCGCAAAAATAACTTTGACACGCCTACTATAACGCCCACTTTTCACGTTATCTACCGTTAATGAAATTTAAAAGCTTATAAAACCGCCAAAATTAGAGGTATGATGATAAAATTTGCTACGCATATCCCCCTGGGCATTGTCATTACTGTGCCAGAAAATTAAGGTGCCACGTCCACTTTTACGCCCACCTCCCATATAACGTTTTACCTAAAATTCATATAATTTCTCAATTAATAAAGATTTTGGAATAACAAAGGGCTATATTGAAACTCCTAATTCGTACTTATTCGCAAAAATAACTTTGACACGCCTACTATAACGCCCACTTTTCACGTTATATACCGTTAATGAAATTTAAAAGCTCATAAAACCGCCATAATTAGAGGTATGATGATCAAATTTGCTACGTATATCCTTCTAATCAATGTTATTGTTGTGCCAAAAAGTTTGGGTGATACGCCCACTTTAACGCCCACTTCCCATATAACGGTTTATCTTAAATTCATGTAATTTCTCTATTGACAAAGTTTTTGGGAAAATAAAGGACTATATTAAAATATCTAACTTTAATTTGTTAGCAGAAACTTTATTGACATGCCTACTTTACGCCCACTTTCATTGATAGACTACATTTACAAAAGCATTTTAGTAGCATATCGAAGTTATAAAGGGTGGTTAAATTTTAAGGACCGATGTTGACTTTAAATAAAACACAAATTATTTAGGATATTATTAGTATTTCTTTTTGTAATTATAATATTTGCATGGTTCAATTATGTATTTAACAAAATATCGGCCAATTGGCCCCCCCCCGTTTTTGCCACCACTACTCTATCTGATGGTCCAAATTTTCAATGACAATGTTGATGCTCAATTGTTGGGCATCATGATGAGGCGAGGTTGACTGCTATTTTGTCACACTATCGCAAAAACCAGCAGTAGTTCCCATTCAATTTTCTAACATTTTATACAGACCTGTTTTGCAGAAATTTAAATATTTTTTACAATTCTCCCGATTGTGGACGAATTTAAACGATTATGTTGATCAAAAGAATTGCGAAGTGCACAAAATGCATTTTGATTTGAACGCCCATTTTTATTAAAAACCTGAATAACTTAAAAGCGTTGCTCATTTGCGTATCTTTCCGCGGATCAAATTGAATAAGTTTGAGATTGAGAAATGTCAAATGAAATGCAGAAAACAAATTTAAAGATTAGGTGTAGTTCACCTTCAACATGGGCCCTTAAAATTTAACCACCCTCTACAAAGAAAGTGATGCATATTTTATTATAAAGAGATTATTCCATAGCGATTAACAAAATAATAAATATTGTGCTTTTTAAATGTACACAAAATTGGTGGTGGGTATAAAAGATTCGGCACAGCCGAATATAGTGCTCTTACTTATTAAAAGCCATCTCGGATTTAAAATTTGTCCAACTGAACTGTATTTTGCTAGCTAAGTCCTTCAGTTTTATACCGATATTATGGGGTATCGATTAAACTATGAAATCCGCAATTTTGTTGTGGTGGCCTTCTTAATTTTCATATCTCTTCCACACTAATAAAGCTCCATTATTTAATACGTATTTTACGAGGGTTAAAAAAATTTACTTGTTATTATGTTTCAAGCGCCATCTTGAATTTAAAAAAATACAATAGTCTCTATTTTATGTGATGAGATCTTGGATTTAATTTTTTTCAGGATTAATGTATTTTTCCAATTGAAAAATTAAAAGTTAATAGCTATATATAGGGGGTTGGAAAAGTAGTTAATCTACCATATTGTTTCAGACGCGATCTTAAATTTAAATTTTTTCCGGGTGTAAATTTCTTACCAAGTTCAATTTGTAAAATGTCTTAAAGCTAAAAAAAATTTATTCCTTTTATAGGTTAAAGAAGAGCAATTCAATTTTGGTATTGCTTATTCGACTTTTTTATTCTTAATTTTCAGAATGTATATATGTAAATACTTGCACTATAAGTGTCGCAAATGAACATTGTTAGTATCACAAACAGAGTGAAAAGGCGATGTGTACTCATATCACCATAGGTGAAGGGTATAAAAACGTGTTGGTAAAATTTTTTTTATAAATACGCCCTCAATACTATATTTATTTATTAATTAAGGTAAAGTTTTCAATAAATTATTATTTTTTATTGACTTGCTTTGTTTGTGCATCAGCCTGACAGTGGCATGGTACTATTAATCACTAAGTTGGACAAAACTATAAACAAAATCGTGAAAGCGATTTATGTATGTACCTGGCATATATTATTTGTTAACAACAAGGAAACAACCGTGTTATTACATTTCCAAATGCAATATAACTTTGCAATACCTCGCTGAAATAAAATATTGATTTTTGTTCGATTTTTATTTTAGCCATACAATTGGTGAATGCACAAGATGTCCTAAGTGTCATATTACCGTAATGTCATAGTTTTTAAAAATTTTCGAAATGCTTAAAAAGTTAACAATAAACATTACTTTTCACACATTTGTAAATTTTTGGGACATTATGACATTATACGTGTATAGCACTAAGGACGTGTGAATACATCAAATGATTCGTAAAATTTACATGTCATTTAAAAATTTTGCTTAAAACAAGGCATATCCATAAGGTATATGCAACGGCGAATTAATACAACAAAGCAACTTTTCGAGGGATGTTTTATGTAAAGGCCAATTCGTATATCAGGGATGGAAAAGTTGATTTTACATATTAAAAATAAAAAAATAAAATTTCATTAAAAAGAGGATATAAATTTTTTAAACACATTATTAAAGACGCAAAAGCAACAAATATACATAAATTTAGCACACTTATTATCAAAAAAGTACACTCACGATAATTGCTTAATACCGAAACCAAGATCACATTTCCTATCCCTGCATTAATAAATGAAATCAAGGTGAATTCAACCAATTTTGACAAAGAGTTTCCCAATCAGCTGGGCTAATAATTTCACCTGTATGAATTCGCCTTGATTTAAAACATGGTGAAAATAACTTCAAAGGAAATAATTTGATATATAGGAAGACTAGATTGATTGTTAATAATTATAAAACTGCCAACAAAAAAAATAAAAATAAACGTTAAATGTCAAAATTGAGCAGAGCTTAAGAATGTTCCTTACAATTCAGCACAATCAATTCGGCTTCTTAAAAAAAAAATTGTAAATTTCAAGAAGCTGTATTTAGCCTTTAATTGATGATTCATCATAAGGTTTGGTTAATAATATAAAATAAAATACATAAATTTGATAGTGAACGCAAAATTTGTATTATCGGTTAAAAGAGCAATTTATGGCATTTGCTGTTTAAAAATTAATTCATCTAAATGTTGGTCACGACTTTGTCTGTGGTGGTCTTCTCTAAAGTTCCAATTTTGGGCAACTCGTTCGAGCGTAGCGACCGGTATCTTACAAACAAGGACAGTATTGTTGGCTTCTAAACCGTCAATCGCATCTGGCTTATTCTTAAAGACTTGAGACTTTACATATCCCTAGAGAAAATAGTCCAAAGGTGTGATATCGCATAATCTAGGTGCCTTATTTACTGTAGCAAAACATTAAACTATGTGCTTACCAAAATGATTTCTCAACAAGTCCATTGTTTCATGCGCTATATTAACATACTAGAGTCTATGGCGAGAATCGAAGCCGCCACCTCGAAACTGTTAGACAAGTGAACCGTTATACATGCACTTAAAAATCAAAAATGTTATTTTCTTTGCTCTGGAAAAACTTCAATAAAAGTCTGACGCATAACAGAATTAATTTGGTATCAAATAATTTTCTATTTACAGATTTAAGAATTTTAAACGAAATTCTTGCACTTGTATTTTCAACTGAAAGAAAATGTTCATCATACCATCATTTGAAGATTATTTTTTAAAAAATGACACTAAATTTCGTTTTAATTTTTGAAAATTATTTTAAAGCGAATCTATGAGCCGTATTTATAAAAAATATTTTAGGTTTATTGAAGGCTTATTTGACAAATTTCTCTACAACATCTGTCAAATAAGCCTTTAATAAGCCTAAAATATTTTTTATTAATATGGCCCTATATTTTTACCCATCAGTGTAAAAAAACAAATACCCTATAAAGTACATAAACTACATATTTTAAAACACTTTTTTGTTGTTTTGTATATTCTTCTGACACATAAAATAATTAATTCAGATCGTAAGTATACACTTGTATAAGAAATTCTATTAAAAAATAAAAGTTAAAAGCTTAACTGACACACTTTGTAAAACTAAAACGAAATTGTTTCTTTAAACTATTTATAGAAACTAAAAGAGGAAAAAAGCGCTTATAAAAATATTATAGTATCACCAATACAAACATACCAAATATACCCTCTTCAAGTAGTAATAAGCCAAAATAAGGATTGAAAGAAAGGTAAGAATGCATGTTCTTGATTTGGAAAAAATCAAACTTATTTGGTCATATTGAATCTTAGGTATCCTTCATTATTTCTAAAAAAAAGTTGTTATCGTACCATAGCCTAGATCTCAGACTTAATAAAAGTATATGGGTACGCAATTTTGGATTTTTTTATACCCGCCACCAAAAAAATGGTGGGGGTATATTCATTTTGCCATTCCATTTGTAACACATCGAAATATCCCTTTGAGACCCCATAAAGTATATATTTTCTGAATTGCGGTTTCATTTTATGACGATCTAGATATGTTCGTCTGTCTGTCCGTCTGTTGAAAGCACGATAGAGGTCAGACCGAAAAATTTAGGGCGCTCAAATTTTACAAAATTTGAATATTTATTATACACAAGGTTTGTTGGGTATTGAAAATGGGCTAAATCGGAATATTAGGAAGAGAGTTATAGCACATAATGCAGGAGTTATAGATCAAAATGTACGAATATTTATACCAGAGTTATAGATCAAAAAGTGCGAATATTTTTTCGATATATATAAAATTTAAAACCTAATAAAACGGACAAAATTAGATGTACGATTCTGAAATATTGCAAACATTGCTTTTTGGTCAAAGGTTTTGTTCTTACGTAAAATAAATGTGACGCGCCCACCTCCCATATAACGCTTTATCTCAAATTCATACAATTTCTCTATTAATAAAGATTTTAGGATAATAAAGGACTATATTGAAATATCTAAGTTGTATTCATTAGCAGAAACAACTTCGACACGCCTACTATAACGTTAAATTAATGTGACATCCCCACTTTAACGCCTACCTCCCATATAACGGCTTATTTTCATTTCATATAATTTCTCTATGGTCAAAGTTTTTGGAAGAATAGAGGACTATATTGAAATATTTCAGTTATATTTATTAGCAGAAACTATATTAAAACGGCTACTTAAACGACCACTTTCATTAAAAAAAATAAATTTACGAAAACAGTTTACTAGCATATCGAAGTTATACAAAGAAAGTGATAAAGAGATTATTCCATAGTGATTACTGTTAATAGCAAAATAATAAATTTTGTCCCATAAAAGTGCATTGAATTGGTGGTGGGGTGGGTATAAAAGATTCGGCACAACCGAATATAGTGCTCTTACTTGTTTTTGTTTCAACTAGATTTTACTAGTCAATCTCTTCTTTTATAGTCATATTGAGGAGTTTGGCGAAATAAAATTGAAATAACAATATTTGGCCCATATATCCGCCATTTTATTATCGACACCATTTTATATTGTGGATCTTTACATAATTAACTGTATTCTACTAATTAAACACATTTACTTAATAGTAAGATTGTAGAGGTTGAAGTATGTAAATTTGTAGTTTTTATATTTGACCTATAATTTCGCTATTTTTTTTCGGATGCTCTATTTAATTTTGATTTTTTTTCTTTGTTTAAACTTGCCCTTTTTTAGGACGCTGTCTTTTGGATTATCAATTTTTAAATGGTTTATACCTGCCTCTCTAATTTGGCCGCTCTCTTGAATTTTGAATTTTTTTATTATTAAACCTGCATTCTGTTGTCAATCCCTTTAATGTGATACCAATACTTAGGGATTTGAAGTGAGTAAATTTTATATATTTTTTTCCATTTTTATTTTGGTCATTGATGTAGTTTAAGTAAAGTTGTAATTACTATGTAATAAGTTGTTTTTGACCTTTTGGGGCTTTTTTATTACTAAATTGAATAAATAAATAAATAAATAAATTACTAGATTATTTTTTAGCCAACACACGGTCAAATTGACAGTGGCTCAATCGGTTTCCCTATATATAACGTTTTCGAAAATATTTACTTTGAATATTGTAGAAGTTACAAACGGAATGACAATTCTATATATTTGTACATCTTGTACACTGCAGGTGAATGGTATAAAAATAGCTATTAATTTATGTTAAATGTTTCTTTAAAAGTACGTAATAAGTGTGATACCTGTCCCAGTGTGATTGATTTAAATTTGTGTAAATAAAAAACAGAAAGAGAAATTAAAACAACCATAAGTTGTAATTAAAAATGCATTTAGATTTTGTACAATCTGTAATTATCAGACACACATTGTGGACTACATTTAAAAACAATACAAATGTGCCCTTAATTGTGAAAGTGGTCTAAGTCATATAATTTTGTTACGATTACCTTAAATAGTGTTGTGTTTGAAAAAATTAAAAAAAATATTTTTATATTGTGCAACTATTAAATTTTGCATTTAATTAATATCAATTAGTAAAAGTTTGTTATGAATGTTAAATTTGATGTGTATCTCATACGGAATTATTGTTTTCGGTTGTTAAATTGATTTTGACAATTTTCAAAATTACAAACCGGAAAAAATAAATAAATTTTTTAGTTAAGTAATTCAAGAATATTTATTAATAAAAACTTAAAAGTAATCTATTCTTACTGTAGTTGTAAGGTTCGTGGAATATTTTTGGAAAACTGGAGGGATGTTGGGTAATAAACAAATATTTTAACATTTTCTTCTGTTACTGGTCCAGTGGTCGTATGTAGTGGAAATAATTCAATATTTTCACATATTTTTAATGTCTTCTTTTTGGGTTAAAAGTAGGGTGATCGATTATTCGAAATTTTTAAGAAACCGGTTTTCAAATAGTTTGAAATTTAGAATTAAAAAAAAAACGGTTGCTTTCTTGAAAATTAAGAAAAAACCGGTTAACCGGTCGAATACATAAAATATAATTTATTCTTATACCCATGACAGGTATAAGCTAGTTTGTTTTATGGTTCAATTGCATTTTAAGTTGACACAAATTCAATGGCATTATTATAAAGTGCCGTTATTTAAAATAAAGATGTTTAAGGACAGACACTTTTTACCTAAAAGTGACCGAAAAGTTAATTTTATGTTTCAATTATTTTTAAATTTTAAGGTAAGGTTTATAAATTTAAAAATTCCATTGCCTCTCCACATGAAACAAAATATGCAACTTAATTGTGATTAATATTTTTTTTCTACTTTGAGTTTTTTAATTTTTTTTTTTTTATTTTAAGTTTTAATTTTTTAATATTAGTGACAAAAAACAGTAAATAAATCATCCAAAATGTTATTTCGTTTTGTACAAATTTTTAAGAACTAAATTAATTTGTTAAAAGTACTCGGTTTTGCTCTGGTACTGCCATATAAAAAAAACTTTGTTACAAAATATTAAAAAGTCACTTTACTGCTCACGAAATCAAATTTACCTTTTATTTACATTAACTTCATAGGCAAGTTATAATAATGACCCTTTGTGTGCTAAACTATTTTAGTATATGTTTTTGAAACAACAAATAAATTTCTTACAATATTATGGAAGAGTATTTATAAGTTTTCTGATTTTTTTAAATTTTTTGAGTAATAAATATAGTATGGCACGGTTGGTTACAAAGATAAAAGAACATAAAACTAAAAATGAAAAAAACCGGCTTCTGTGAGTAAAAAAACTGGTGTATACGACATTCGAAAAATTAACATTTGGAAAAAACGCCAGCTGAAAGAGTAAAAAACCGGATTTTCCACTGGTTGTAAAACCGAGTCGACCACTCTAGTCAAAAGTCTAAAATGTGTAATCTAGAGTCATCTAAAGCAGTTTTATAAAGCACCTTATATGAATCCCAGGGTAATGGAGTTACTGATACATTTAATATTTTATTCAAATAATTTATACATTTTTTTATATAGTAATTAAAATGATTAAAATTATGTTAAAAGTTATAGGACTTTAAATTAATTTTTTAATACTATTTTTATAAAATTTTTTTTTCAAAATTTTTTAATTTTAAATAATTATTATTGTTTTATTGGTTGTTGGGTTAAAGTTGGTCTATATGCATTTTACTGGTGCTTATGCTAGATCATCAGTAGACCTTCAAACCAATTTTTTGGTTTTTATACCCTTTACCTGTGGTGCACAAGGGTAAATATAGCTTTGTCATTCCGTTTGTAATTTCTACAATTTTCATTTCCGACCCCATAAAGTACATATTTTCTGAAAGCTTATGAATAGAGGAGTCGATTAAGCCCTGACCGTCTTTCCGTGTGTTAGTTTAAATCAACTTTTAGAAGCAACTATATGTGCCTCAGATCTGAGTATGGTATCAAACTTTTGGAAATATCAGGGAATGAATCGCTATTGAAATTCAGCACAACCGCACCCATAACTTTCTAAGATAAAAGCAAAAAACCACGACCACCTAGTTTTTTCACAATTACAACATACATATAAACTGGTTAGAGTAAACGTGGCATCAAATCCCAGCTGAGCCAAAAAATTAACTCTTTTTATTCAATTTATTTTATTTTATATATTATTTATATTTTGATTATTTTTTTATATTTTTTTTAAATTTATTTTTTAATTTATTTTTTATTATTAAAAAAAAATATTTTAAATTTTTTTTTAATTTTTCTTGTTTTTTTTATTTTTTTTGTAATTTTTTTTTTGGCAAAACATACGTAACCTCAATTTATAATTCTGCAATAGGATGTTTTGTATATGTCTTACAAAATATTATTCAGAAATAACTTAACTGCATAAATTCGCAATCAGAATAAAAATAAAATAATTTCATAAGCCTTAATTATGTACTATTTTTATAAGTTTACAGAAACACGTACTGTCACCAACAAATTTTAAATAACTGATTATAAAAATTTTTGAACATTATCGACTTACACCATTTTTATAACTAACACTAAGCTAATTCTATTTTATGGTGAAATAACAACCATTGATAAGGGGTTAATTTTTGACAACACCATGAAAAGCACTTTGAACTAATTTAGCCTAAAGTAGTACATATGATGTGAAGGAACTAATAAACTCATTTTATTTTATTTTGTTTAATTTTTTTTTTTTTACTTAAACCACTTTTATAATTAAGGGCACAAATATTTCAAAATCGAGTTTAATGGCTATATGTAATAACTATTTCACATAACACATTCAAAAGCTGGCTGAATGACAGTAAAATCGTTTTAACTGGACCCTCTCTCGCTCCACCACATTTAAATGTTTAATCGCGCTCATTTACAAGTTGAGTGAATATTATTTCATACATGTATGTATGGGGTTGTTTATTAGAGTGTACATTTGCTGGAAATTTAAATAATTAGACGTTACTTTATTAATGATTTGACCTATTTTTACATTTTTTATTTGTGACACAAGTTGAATAAATTACAGAACAATCAATTATATAATGAAAATTGTATAAACATTTTTTTTGTTTCAGAAATTTTTTGATAAAGCTAGTTTTTGAAAAATATTTAAAAAAAATTGTTTTTATAAAATATAGAACTTATAAGATAAACTTTAAATTCTTTGTATGTGAAGTTTTTATTTACAAAATCAATTTTCGTATTAACTTGTGAGTTAAATAGATGATATATACATCCAACACTTAGACATTCCGATCAAAGAGTGCTGATGATGAAACCGTAGCTGGTTTCGAAAATGCATTCCACTCGGCTGGTGTCGGGATTAAAACTTACTTTTCCAGTATATTCTTTTATTATCACAAATAAAAATTGATTTCTTCAAATAATGATTAGAAATTTAGTATTAAAATGAACTAGAGCGAGAAAAAAAATAATAAAGTCTTTATAAATTTTAAATTTAAAAAAAAATCGTATTATAGAAAACATTAATTTGAAAAAAAATTTTTTTCAATAAATAATAAATTTTTAAAACATTTTTTCATAATATTTCTATTAAAAAAATTATTTTCTATAAGTTAAGTGTTTTAGAAATAAATTTATAAAAAAATATCATGAAAGTATTTTTTTTCGTTCATAGTTAGAATTTTTATTTTTAGGAATCAGATAGAATTTTTCTTTTAAGAAAATAAATTTAAAATTTATTGTGAACAGCCAAAACCTGGCTACCTATTGTTATTGTTAAGGAAATTCAAAAGTTTTTTTTATTTAATTGGTCAAATCATTTCAATTTTGTAACAATATTGTGGTAGTTGAAAAGGACAAAGCCGTTATTTCTATATTTGACCCATATATCCGCCATTTTATTTGGGATGCCATCTTGAATTTTGACTTTTTCATTGTTATCTATATTCTACTGGTCCAGTTCTTTCGTTTTATAAAAATATTGAGGTTGAGGTGGTTAAGTTTTTAAATACTAGTTTTGACCCATATATAAAATAATTGTACGCCATTTTTTAGTAGCGGCCATCATTTATTTTGAATTTGCTTACAATGTATTATATTCTACTAATCAAGCCCTTTCTTATAATATACATATGTTGTTTAAAAGCTAAAAAAAACGATTATCATTTGTAAATTTCAGAAAAAACCGCAAAACAATTGTATTTTTGTTCTTATATCTCGGTTGGTTTCAGATTTTCTAAGCAATAATTTTCGAGATTTCGATTTGTATTTTGGTGTCTTTAGTGTGTCTAAAAAATAGTTAGAAGCTTTAATAGCTTAATATATTTCGAAAATATTTATATATTTTCTTAAATTAGTTTTGCCTATAACTTTGCCGATAAGAGACCGACTGGAGGCATATCATATCTGTAAAGTGCCTTTACATTATAGAACTAGCGGCGCTTATTTACTTATCTCTCAAAAAGTTATGGGGTGATTTTACTGGACTTCCACAGCGATTCATTCGTAGATACTTGCAAAAAAATTGATACCACATACAGATCTGTGAAACATGTAGCAGTTTTTTAAAGATGATTTCAACCAAAATACGGACAGACAGATATTATATACTTGATTTCCATAGTCATGAGCTTTAGAAAATATTATATACTTTATGGGATTGGAAATAAATATTGTAGAAATTACAAACGGAATGACCACAGGTAAAAAGTTTAAAACCATAACGAAGAAGTGCTTTTGTAGGGTGTTTCAATTAAGGTAAAAACACAATAATGATTTTAACTTGTTATCGGCAATCATGAATTTATCAATGAACTGCACTCGATTCTATCCCGGGATCTCCACACAGCAATATTTATTGCTTCAATTGTCAAATTTGATTGCCTCCATAGAAATTGCAACGCGTAGACCTTAAATTGCCATAGGTAGCAATTTATTGTGCAATTATTGCTTTGCTGATTGCTCAAGCAATTATTGCCGCAATAAGCTGTCAAAATCGTTTGATTTTTTTTTTTTTTAATTTTTCGTTTTGCTTGGCAGAAACGTGGAAAAACTAAAATAATTTTACCTGATAATAATAATTTAAAGCGAGATATTCCAAAAAAAAAAACATAAAAATTGAAACAAAAAATTTTAATAAATTACTTGTGTCGTGCCATACTTTAGCTATAAAGTACTGTTATTCTGCCGGCGTTCTTGCTTATGCTAAGTAATCAAAATTGCTAAGTGGCGACCCAGCGTAATAGTGCATAGAACTAATGCTATAAACACAATCAAGTCCACCGACCATCGACTACAAGATGTCAAAAATAGAATATATGCGTGCTTATGAGAATAATTCTTTTAGCCGCTACACGACTACCGACTACACGGCTACTTTTGCAGCCCGTAGCCAACTTAGGCTAATTTCTATTTTTCTTGGCTACAAAAAACAGATTAGTGCTGCCAATACAATAAATGTATGAAATGGTGGTTTTAAAAACGCAATACATTAAATATCGCTATTAAAAACGCGAAAAACTATTATAGTGGCACCATTAATTAAGTTTGTTTTGTTTTGGTTAACTTTAATACATATGTCAAAACAGATGTTTATTTTTTGTAGTTAGTGGTCGGTAGTCGTTAAAAGAATTAAGTAGCTGGCGCCTTGGCTATTTTTGTAGCCAGCTACTTTTGTAGTCGGTAGTCGATGGTCGGTAGCCTTTGATTGTGTTTATAGCTTCACGAATATTTGGTGAAAACCAACCAATGTTTTATAAGATGTTGCTTCAGAGTTGCCAAATAAAAAGAATTAAAAAACAAAGCAAGAATATGCTAAGGCGTTGCCAAGTTTACGAAATAAATCAAAAATCTTCAACAAATTATTATTTATAATTTAATAAAGACTAGCATGTACTGCGGTCGACATATTCGAACGTAATATAGTTGTAAATGTATGTTTTGCTCCTTTATACCATAAATGCACATAGAGCAATATTTTTGAAAAAATCATTTGTATTAACGATATTAATTCAACATGCCTTAGTTTGTTTTTAATTATTTATTTTGTTATACAGATACGGTTCACGCATGGTTTAGTAGCAACTTTGAACGCTTATAACTCCTAAAATACCGAACGAATTTTAATAAGGTTAAGATTGTACACATCTGCTGACATTAACGAACTCTATCTGTGTTTTTAAAGTATATATATATACATAATAAACAAAGTTAACATAATTTTTTAAACTACATCCTCTCAAATACAAAGAATTTATGATGAAATGCAACATCTTTATCTTAAAATTTTAGATAATTTTATAAAACCAAATTACGTTAACATTAATTTTATTAATGAACCTGACTTGGAAAATAAATTATTTTATTATTTTTTACAAAACGAAGATAATTATTTGGACGTGTTTCTAAAACAAAAAAATGTCCAATCTTAAACTTGCAGAAAATTAAAAACCAATAAATTTGTTGAAAATTGTACTTAATTTTACATTGAATTGCGTAAGAAAATTATGAAACGATTTGATTTTAACGATTATTATTTTAAAGAACTTATATGTCTTGACCCTTTTTTTTTTTTTAAACAGGTTTAATACAAAACCTTTTTTTAATTGATGATAATGATGTTCAAAACTTAGAAGACGAGCTTAGAGAAACCCGTCTTCTTCACTTTCACGAACACTTTACAACTATAGATAATCTAAGTTGTGAAGAATTTTGGTCAGAAGTCTCAAAAATAACTCGAGGTGACAAAATCTTAGCTTTTTTTACATGTCTTCATATTTTTTCTGCAAATGTTAAACGAATATTTTCAAAAAATATGGAAATATTTTCAAATATAGAAATAGATTAGATAACAGCACTCTTAGGGGTTTATTATATTCAAAAGAATACTTAAAGTTAAACGATTGTTAATGCTATAATTTAAAAATAGAGCAAGATGTAACTAAAAATATAAAACCTATTCTGTATTAGAATATTGATGACTCCTAAAATACTTTAATACATAAGTATGTAATTGTTAAATGTATGGTTGTTTTAATAATAAAATATTTAAATTTTTATATGTTTCTACATTTGGAATGATAAATATGCAATTTGAATATATTAATGTACTGCAGAGTATCTGTCAATTTGAATTTTTTTTTATATGAATTTAATATATGTTTTGCTTTAAATAACTTATCAAATAAGTAACAGTTTCCTAAATAAATTTTTATTGTTTTTTTTTTTGCGTTGGTAATTAAATATTTGAATTAAAAAAATTTCATGATTTTTTTCTTCAAAATATGATTTTTTTTTGCTCTAAGTGATGATTTTCTCTTCAAAGCTTCTGGCAACGCTGGATACGTTATTGACAAAATTTAACAATAGTTAACAACAGCGCCACCTGTCAGCACTATTTTTATTGTAATTATGTATGTATATTTTGCGTGACCATTTAAATTAACAAACAAGTAACACCAATAAATATGTGAAACCCTAGATATCACTGTTCGGCAGACTTTATGGCAAAACAAAAAAATTTAAATAATTATATTGATATTAATTTTAATATTACAAATATTTTTAACACATTGATAATTATTTTTTGATAAATTCTCTTTTTTCAATTTCCTTCAGTTTTATATTTATAAATTATTTGTAATAAAGACCTTTGAAACTCAATAATAATAAAAATAAAAGTGTGCGACATAGTAAAGCTTTTAATATAAAATTATTAATAATAAATTAAAAGTCAATTTAGTTTAGTTTTTGTAACGCGTTTCTAAATATAAAATAAATTTAGATTAAAAATTAGAAAAGAATATTCTACAAGTTGATTAAACACATCAATTTCTACGTTGTGTCAAAGTTCATAATTAATGAGTTTGTTATTGTCGGTTGAACTGTGTCAGAAAAATAAAAACATTATAAAGGTATTCACACGTATACATGCACTACAGTTCATATATGTATATGTATGAAATAATATCACTGCCCTTCAAACAATTTCTATACAAACAAGTAAGAGCACTATATTCGGCTGTGCCGAATCTTTTATACCCACCACCAATTTTGAGTACATTTAAAGCACAATATTTATTATTTTGTTAATCGCTATAGAATAATCTCTTTATAATAAAATATGTATCACTTTCTTTGTAGAGGGTGGTTAAATTTTAAGGGCCCATGTTTAAGGTGAACCACATCTAAACTTCAACTTTTTTCTTGTATTTCATTTGACATTTCTCAATCTCAGACTAACTCAATTTAAACCGTGGAAATATACGCAATCGAGCAACGCTTTTAAATATTAAAGATTTTTATAAAAATGGGCGTTCAAATCAAAATGCATTTTGTGCACTTCGTGATTCTTTTGGTCAACATAATCGTTCGAATTCGTCCACAATCGTGAGAATTGTAAACAATATTTAAATGTCTGCAAAGCAGGTCTGTATGAAATTTGAAAACATCTGTGAATGCCATCTTAGTTCGTTGAATGGGAAACATTGCTGTTTTTCACGATAACGTGGCAAAAGAGCAAGCAACCTCGACTCATCATCGTGCCCAACAATCGAGCATCAACAGTGTCATTGAAAATATCGACTATTGGATCGTGGTGTGCCGCCTATGTTGGGGGGCCAGTTGGCCGATATTTTGTTCCATACATAATTGAAGCATACAAATATTATCATTATAAAAATAAATGATAATAATTTCATAATAATTTTATTCAAAATCAACATAGTCCCTTAAAATAAAACCACCCATTATAACGTCGGTATGCTAGTAAAATGTTTTCGTAAATTTAGTCTTTCAATGAAAGTGGCCGTTAAAATACACGTGTCAATAAAGTTTCTGCTAATAAACATAACTTAGATATTTCAATATAGTCCTTTAGTATTCCAAAATATTTATTCATAGAGAATTTACATGAATTTAAGAGGAAGAAAGTGAATTTAAGGTTAAATTTTAAGGGCCACAGGGTGATTTAAAATATACATTCTCTGCAGTTTTCTAAAACGGGATATTTATTAGTAAGATTTTGATTTTTAAACTTCTATAACATTTTGCTCTTAAAAGATTTTAAACGAAATAAGTTTTGTATAATTTTAAAATTTGTTAGCCATTAGTACATGAAAATAAATTGTTTATAATGTTTAGAGATAATTTTTTTTGACTTATGTCAAAATTTTCCTAAATTTCCATTTTTAATAGAGCATAACTTCAGGAGAACATAAGTTGTTAGCATGCCATCTAGTAGTTGCTAGTAGAGTCATCTATCTTATCATCTCTATCCTATATTTTGCTACAGTACAATAAATGGTGCAGTGTAAGATGAATAAATGCTAATATATATGACTAATATATCTTTATAAAAATTTAAAGAAAAAAGTGTTATAACGAAGACTTTGACCAAAAAGCCATGTTTTCAAAATTTCAGAATCGTACATATAGTTTTGTCAGTTTTATTACGTTTTAAATTTGAAATATACACTGTGCGGTATAAATTTTCGTACATTTTTATCTATAACTATTTTCCTAATTCATAAATTTAAGCGATTTTCAGGGAAAAATATTCTTTTGACTCGATAAATATATATTCGAAGTTTCATGACTACGTTTATGCGTCTGGACACAATTCAAAAGTGAAAGTGGGCGTTATAGTAGGCGTGTCAAAGTTGTTTTTGCTAATGAGTACAACTTAGTTGTTTCAATATAGTCCTTTATTATTCCAAAATCTTTATTAATAGAGAAATTATACGAATTTTAGGTAAAACGTTATATGGGAGGTGGGCGTAAAGTGGGCGTGGCACCTTTATTTTTTGGCATAGTAATGAAATTGCCTAGGGGGATAGACGTAGCAAAATTTATCATCATACTCTAATTTTAGCGGTTTTATGAGCTTTTAAATTTCATTAACGGTAGATAACGTGAAAAGTGGGCGTTATAGTAGGCGTGTCAAAGTTATTTTTGTGAATGAGTTCAACTTAGGTGTTTCAATATAGCTCTTTATTATTCCAAAATCATTATTAGTAGAGAAATTATATGAATTTTAGGTAAAACGTTATATGGGAGGTGGGCGTAAAAGTGGGCGTGGCACCTTAATTTTCTGGCACAGTAATGACATTGCCTAGGGGGATGTACGTAGCAAATTTTATCATCATACCTCTAATTTTGCCGGTTTTATGAGCTTTTAAATTTCATTAACGGTAGATAACGTAAAAAGTGGGCGTTATAGTAGGCGTGTCAAAGTTATTTTTGCGAATGAGTACAACTTAGGTGTTTCAAAATAGCCCTTTGTAATTCCAAAATCTTTATTAGTAGAGAAATTATATGAATTTTAGTTAAAACGTTATATTGGAGGTGGGCGTAAAAGTGGGCGTGGCACATTGGTTTGCCTTTAAAAGAAAGCGTGTTACCAAAAAGCAAAGTGTGCAAAATTTCAGAGTCGTACATCCAATTTTGTTGCTTTTATGACGTTTTTGTTTTTAAATATACCGAAAAATACACTGTGCGGTATAAATTTTCGTACATTTTGATCGATTACTCCTGTCCTAATGCATAGATTTAGACAATTTTCGGGGGAAAATATTGTCTTTGCCCAGGAAATATATATTCGAAGTTTCATGAGTCTACGTTACAGCGTTTGGACACAATTCCATTTTATTCGATGTTCGAAGGACACGGTTTTTTCGACCTACCCTTGCTTTTCGAGCTATAACTCTCTTCCTAATATTCCGATTTAGCCCATTTTCAATACCAAACAAAGCTTGTCTATAAGAAAGATTCTGGCAAAATTTGAGCCCCCTAGCTTTTTCGGTGCGACCTCTATCGTGCTTTCAACAGACGGACAGACGGACAGACGGACGGACATAGCTAGATCGTCATCAAATCAAACCCTGATTCAGAATATATATACTTTATGGGGTCTAAAATGGATATTTCGATGTGTTACAAACGGAATGACAAAATGAATATACCCCCACCATTTTTTTGGTGGCGGGTATAAAAAAAAGAGATTTAATAAAATAGTAAACAAAAAAGGTGAACAAATCAGCGACCATGATATGATGTAATGCTCTTATCTTAATAATGTCTCAGGATATTTAAGATTGTTATGTGTCCAACGCAATTGTGCGATTAATTAAAAAGATAATGTGAAACAAGTTAGAGCACTATATTCGGCTGTGCCGAAACTTTTATACCCAGCACCAATTATTATTAAAAGTAATCGCTATGGAATAATCACTTTATACTAAAATATGTATCACTTTCTTTGTATAACATCGATATGCTTGTAAAATATTTTCGTAAATTTAGTATTTCAATGAAAGTGGGCGTTATAATAGGCATGTCAATAAAGTTTCTGCTAATAAATACAACTTAGATATTTCAATATAGTCCTTTAATCTTCCAAAAACTTTATCCATAGAGAAATTATATAAATTTAAGATAAAACGTTATATGAGAGATAGGCCTTAAGGTGGGCGTGTCACCTAAATTTGAACCCAACATTGAATAGAAAAATATATGTAGCATATTTTATCATCATACCTCTGAATTTGTTGGTTTTATGAGCTTTCAATTTTCATTAACAGTAGAAAACGTGAAAAGTAGGCGTTACAGTAGGCGTGTTGAAGTTGTTTCTGCTAATAAATACAACTTAGATATTTCAATTTAGTCCTTTATTCTTCCAAAATCTTTATTCATAGAGAGATTATATGAATTTGAGATAAAGCCTTATATGGGAGGTGGGCGTAAAAAAGGGCGTGTCACCATTATTTTCCATTAGAACATTGCCTTTGACCAAAAAATTTCATTCAACATTTCATCATACATCTGATTTTGTCAGTTTTATTACGTTTTTTATTTAAAATATACCGAAAAGACATTGAGCGGTATAAAGGTTCGTACATTTGGATCGATAAATCCTTTCGTAACATATAGATTCGAGCAATTTTCAGGATAAGATAATTTTTTTACTCAGGAAATATACATTCGAAGTTTTATCGCTCTACGTTAATACGTTAAGACACAATGGCATTTAATTCGATGATGAAAGGATATAATTCTTTTGCCCTACTCTTGCATTACAACCTACAACTCTTTTCCTAATATTCCGATTAAGCCCATTTTCCATTCCAAATATACTTTGTGTATAAGAAATATTCCTTACAAAATTTGAGCCCCTAGCTTTATGGTTCGACCTCTATCGTGCTTTCAACAGACGAATATATGTATACTTGATGTTGTCTAAAATAGATATTTCGATGTGTTACAAACGAAATGACAAAATGAATATACCCCCATCATTTTTTTGGTGGCGGGTATAAAAATGATATGTGTGTCACTTTAGAATTCGGGAAAAAATCTTCTATGAATTACTTCCCCATGAGACTTATTTGCTCAATATTTTCATCATATTTTCAAATTTATTTCATAAATTTTGTAAATTATCTAATTTGTTGTTGTTGCTTTGGTGCAACGAAAATTAAGACCAACAGCAGATTAAAACAAACAAATGAGAGTGTTTAACGTTGCTGTCGTCGATTTAATTATGGGCCGTATTTTTTGGATGCAATTCTGTTTCTATTTTTTTTATCGATTTAAATTATTTTTGAGCATAGGTCCTCGACAAAATTACTTTGATACGAAATATTTGATGTTATTGTCGTTGGCCGATTACCTTATAAATATCTAGATATGCTCAGCTGCGAAATTGCCGCAAAGATATTGAACTCTGATCATAAAAAAATTATATTTTTCTAAAAAAGGTTCATTACATTTACCAAATTTTAGCAGACCTGTAAAAAAATATGTCAAATATATTTACTTTTGATCAATTCTATCATAATTTCACAATCACCATTTTTTTACAAATCGAATGACTTAATGATAGATCCAAAATTGCATAATTTTCAAAGATTTAAATAACCAAAACCCAACACTTTGTGGACATTTCGGGATCTAATAATAAATAATTCCGAAAATTTAAATTCTATCTTTTTCATTCGCAACTGAATATGTCGTTTTTGAGTTATGAATGCCATATTGCTTAGTAGAGCAACGTTAAAATTACATTTTTAAGACTTTTCAACCAATAGTACAAATGCATTCATTCTAAATAAATCTCTAAATGCGTAACAACTTAGAACAATGGAAGTACTTAATGCAATATCATGCAAAATATCATAAACAATTCTTGTAAACAAACAAAATCAACTCATGAAATTTCGTTTGCTTTTTACCAATTTGAGTGCAGTTCTTAATATATAATGATCTCAAATGACACGCTAATGTTAAAAACATTAGTATTTTCAGGAAAATTAAATCACTTCGTGACCAGTTGAACCCCTTGTAAAATCCATTCTTTGTCATAGATTTTTTACTGTGTAAAGAAATGTTCTGAAAGTTATGTGTTCTATTTCACATTTCTTCTAAACGGAGCACTTCAGTGTAAACATAAATAACAAAATAAACAGTATAAAACATAACTCTCACTAAATTAAGTTTTTTCTAAAACTTTGTTAGTGTTTGTGTTTTCAAACAAAGTAGAATATTAAAACATAAAGCGACATTGAAATAAAGAAACGGTAACACAAACAATAAAACACATTTTATGTAAAATAGTATTAAAATAACTACAATTAGCATAGTGTTAAATGGAAAAACTTTCTTATGAGCGATTTTTTAAATTTATTTTAAATGTTCTACTTCATCTTTGTTCTCATTCTGCATTAATTTTTTTAAAGTTGTCCTATTTCAGTTTTGTTTTATTCTTTAATAAAACAAGCAAAACACATATTTTTGCATGTTTGTGTTTTATAATGAGAGTAACTAACACACACTATTTTTAATTTAATGAAAATGCTTGTAACCCATTTCTCTTATGCTTGTGCAGCTCTTAACTATTTACATGGCTGCAAAAATATATAGATCAATTCCGATTTTTTTTAATATAATACTAAAGACAAATGTTTTTTTTGCGAAGTTTTGTTTTTTAAAATACACAAGTACATAAGTTGGGTGCCCCGGTGGACTAGTCAGTAGTGTGCTGGTCTGCTAGTTTGAGGGTTCGATTCCCGCCAAAGACTCTGGTGTTGTCTGCTTCTCTTCTCTCTTTTCTATTCTATTCTTACTTATCTATTTAGGTATCACAATGGATTCAATAAAATGGACCCAAGTGAGCTGCACAACAGCTGCCTGTTCTACCTAACCTAAGTACATAAGTTTTTATTTCTGAACATAATTACTTTTATGCAATCTAAATTTTCTCGGGTGGTTTAATTACCAACTTTTTAGTTTATTGACAACCACCTATATAGACATAAGTTGCTTTATCAAACACGCATTTAATCTTCGTTCCTCCTTGAGTGTTTTGGTCTTTTTTAAATTTTTAAAGGATAATTGGTTGAAGTTTTTTTAAAAACATTTTAAAAAGTTAAATACCGTTATCATAGTTTGATCTTTTTGGATTTTCCAGAAAAATATGATTAAAAACAACAGATTTAACGGGGAATTGAAAAAGAAAGAAGATTTAGATTCAAAATTAATGTAGTTTATTTTTGTAAAATGAAACACCATATGTTTACCTCGGTAGCTGTTGATTCAAGATGTTGAGTCACTGGTTGCCCAAATGCTGGAGTTGGGTGTCACAAATTTTCCTAGTCAGTTTGTTTTTGTGTTTCTTTTCTTTTAAATAAAACTCGCTTCTTTAAATTATTTTTAGTTAATTTCTGGTTTTATTTTAAGATTCACTTTAGTTTTATTTGATTTAAGTTCTAACTTCTTCTGTTGTTCTGTTTTTTTTATATTATGGCGACTGTTTGCCTTTCAAATTCTACTATAACTCCTCAGTCGAGTAGAACTTTTACCGGCGTTCATACAGCGCCGACTCACCGCACTATATAAGAGTGCATTTACACAGTGCATTTTACATAGTGCGGTTTATGCAACAAAGAAAGGCATGAGAGACGCGAACACCATATATTTACAACTAGAGTAAAAGTAGTGACTATTGAGTCACTGATATCCAAAATTAAACATTAATTTGCTGACAGGGTAGTAAAATGTAAACAGTTGCATATAAATATATGTATGTACCTGTGTATTTAAATTATAAATGTATACATACACATGTATGCATGCAATAACGCACTTTTGATGCATGTATGCTTTTTAATGGCGGAAAAAATTTGTTGTCATTTTAGCTAGAAGTACATATATTTTTTTTTATTATATTGGTTTTAATTATTTTTTTTGTTTTAGTGCTACAAATTAAACTTAATAATACTAATAAACAAAAGTAATAAAAACTATCGCGTGTATTAACTACAATACTATATATATCATTACATACTTCTATGCATGCTACTTACGTACATTAGGGGAGAAGTTTCAAATTAAAAAAATAAAACTTTATCACGACCCTTAGATCCACACCTGTACTGTAAACATGTTATTAGATAGTTATAGTGCATAAAACAAAATAATTTCAAGGGTCTATTTCACTTTATAGTCCATTTTAATTCGCAATCCTAAAATTATTTTAGTATCTTAAACTATTAATAAATCCGTACCGTTTTTATCTGTGGCGCAAAGGAAAAACTGCTTAAGTCGGCAACTATAAAAACAGATATAAGCAGTTTTTCTTATTGTCACAGATATTAATGCATATTTATGGTTCAGTTAGTAAAATAGTATGTATCAGCGAACAAAATCTGTTGCATAAACATTGAGCGAATTCAAAGTAGACTCTCATATTGTACTATGTCATATAATTGATATTAATATAACTAGTTACTTTGAACACCTTTGGTTAACAAATTATGTATATAATACATGAAAGAAGACAAAGAGATGAAGCTGTTAAAAATTGTATTGTATGTAGAAAATATTCTCTCTGAGAGGTGAGAAGTAAAGAAATTCTCTCTAAGAGACAGTATGGTTAAAAATATGACATAAACAATTTCTTATACATAGGAAACAAATGTGTAAAGTCATATGATTTTTTTTGTATGGAAATTACTAACAAAAATTTTATGCATGCATAAAATAATATGAAATAGTACAAATATGACTGATATGCAACCACTTTGAATTGGCCCAATATGTGTTACTGTTTATTAAAAATGTATCGTAATTTTTCGTGACGTAAAAATCTACAGAATATAGATTTTTTTTTTGTAGACTTGGTTTATCAGCTGGTTATATTTTTCCAAGATAAAAAACTTATTAAATCTCTTCTCCGTTTTTTCCAAAATTAAATTTAATATACTTATAAACATTTAAAAAATATGTATGCACAGATAAATATATTTCCTGTTAAATATGAATGAGGGTTATATTTTTGTATAGTAACCAATTTTTATATATTATATGCACCCAATTAATCTTTCAATATTAATTTGGTTGTTGGATTAGAAAAACAAAATACTTTAATAAGGAAGAAAAATATTGGTTGGGTTTTTGAGGAAGTTTTTTATAGTTATTTGTTTTAATTTTAAATTCTCATTTTGTTAATTAAAATTTGAAATTAAAACTATAATATTTTAAACTTTTTCAAGAATTTGTGTAAAAAAGTCTACTGACCATCTGGTATAAGCACCAGTGAAATGCATATAGACTATCTTAAACCCAACAATCAAATAAATATTAATGAATAATATTTTCATAAAAACTTAATTCTTTAACGTTTTTAATAAATTTACTATTGAGTATATAACAAGTAAGAGCACTATATTCGGCTGTGCCGAATCTTTTATACCCACCACCAATTTTCCGTTCTTTTGTAGCTAGGGTTTTTTTCCCGAAAAATTTTGTTTCTCGAGAATGCGAGATTTATTTTTTAATTTCCCGGGATTCCGCAGCAAAACAAATAAAAAGTAAATTTATTTTTAATTACGAAAAAAACTTTTTATTTTAAAGTATAAAATAGTTCATAATGGAAAAGAAACGCTTCAAAACTATAAAAATTAATAAAGAAACTTGAATTTAAAATACAAATTGAGTAAAAATATTTTTTATTGAAAAAAATATTATTCTCTAGATACGAGATTAAATATGAGCACAAACAAACAAAAATACAGGTACTTCAGCTATAAGATCAAAAATAAAATCATTAGAATTCAACTTCAATATAAACCATATAAACATCTGCTTTTTAATCACAGCCACCTTTTTCTCTTCCCGGAATCCCGAAAAATAATCCAGGGAAATCGGAAAGATTAAATAACTCAAACTACCGGGAAATAACTCAATTTATAGCACGAAATGTATTTGTTTGTTATTAATAGTAGTCGCTATGCAATAATCTCTTTATACTAAAATATGTATCACTTCCTTTGTAAAACTTCAATTTGCTTGTAAAATGTTTTCGTAAATTTAGTCTTTCAATGAAAGTGGGCGTTAAAGTAGGCGTGTTGAAGTTGTTTCTACTAATGAATGCAACTTAGATGTTTAAATATAGTCCTTTATTATTCCAAAATCTTTATTCATAGAGAAATTATATGAATTTGAGATAAACCGTTATATGGGAGGTAGGCATTAAAGTGGGCGTGTCACCTAAATAAACAAGCAAAAGAATGACATTGAGTAGAAGGATATATGTAGCAAATTTCATCATCATACCTCTAATTTTGTCGGTTTTATGAGCTTTTAAATTTCATTAACAGTGGATAACGTGAAAAGGGGGCATTATTGTAGGCGTTTCGAAATTATTTCTACTAATGAATGCAACTTAGATGTTTCAATATAGTCCTTTATTATTCCAAAATCTTTATTCATAGAGAAATTATATGAATTTTAGGTAAAACGTTATGTGGGAGGTGGGCGTAAAAGTGGGCGTGTTACATTTATTTTCTGTTATACCAAACATTTGACCAAAAAGCCATGTTTGCAAAATTTCAGAATCGTACATCCAAATTTGTTGCTTTTATGACGTTTTTGTTTTTAAATATACCGAAAAATACACTGTGCGGTATAAATTTTCGTACATTTTGATTTATAACTCCTTTCCTAATGCATAGATTTAGGCAATTTTTGAGGAAAGATATTAATTTTAGGAAATATATATTCGACTCTACTCTACGTTCTCGACTCTAAGTTAATACGTTTGGACACAATTGCATTTTATTCGATGTGCGAAGGACACGGTTTTTTCGACCTACTCTTGCATTACGCGCTATAACTTACTTCATAATACTCCGATTTAGCCCATTTTCAAAACCAAATAAACCTTGTCTATAAGAAGATTCTGGCAAAATTTAAACCCCGTAGATTTTTCGGTGCGACCCCTATCGTGCTTTCAACAGACGGACGGACATAGCTAGATCGTCATCAAATCAAACCCCGATTAAGAATATAAATACTTTATGGGGTCCAAAATGGATATTTCGATGTGCTGCAAACGGAATGACAAAATGAATATAACCCCACCATTTTTTTTGGTGGCGGGTACAAAAATATTAGTTTAAAATAGTTATTTTATAAACATCCTCAAAGTATTTTACAAATTAATATTCAAATTTTAATCAGGCTCGAGTTCATATTAACATTCTTATTGTTACAAAGAATTTTTTTTTTAATTGTGATAAATGAAAGAAGAAGAAGAAGAAGAAGAACAGAAAAGTTCGATAAAATAAAAAATAAAAAATTAAAAGTATTTTACAAATACTGAATATGTTCGTAATATTTTGGTTGCCAAAGTTGTAAAACAATATCTAAATTAATCTAAAGTAAGTTACACAAATGTAAATAGCAGTTAAAATAAAATTAAAATCTAATAAAATTAATTATGTACAACAACATTGAAAATTTGCTTGACAAATTTAAATCCGCTTTAAAGTTTGGAAAATATTTGTTATCAAACGATGAAAACCATAACTTTTTAAAAGTTGAATTATTTGTTTGCTGGGATATACCAAAGATTAACCGGGATATCCCATATTGTTTATATGCCAGCAAGATTATAAACAACAAGAAGAAACAAGCTTTTAAACAATAATTAATATTTTGTTTTTCAGAAATACTAATTCGATTCACAACCCTAGTTGTATCGTACTATTGGTACTATTTTTGTAAATGTTAACAGTATTGTATACTTGTGGTTGCTAATTTGTTTTGTTTAACACAAGGCGAATTTATACAGGTGAAATTATCAGCCCAGATGATAGGGAAAATTTTTGCCAAAATTAGTTGAATTTGCCTTATTAATGCAGGGATAGGAAATGTGATTTTGGTTTCGGTATTAAACAATTAACTTGAGTGTACTTTTTTGATAATAAATGTGCTAAATTTATGTATATTTGTTGCTTTTGCGTCATTATTAATGTGTTTAAAAAATTTATATCTTCTTTTTAATAAAATTTTATTATATTTAATATGTTAAAACAACTTTTCCATCCTTGATATACGAATTGGCCTTTACATAAAACATCCCCCAAAAAGTTGCTTTGTTGTATCAATTCGCCGTTTCATATACCTTTTGGATAAAATGGAAATGAAAGTTTTTTCCTGAATCAAATAATAATTTTTGTAAAATTTTCTTTTTGCTTCCAAAATAATTAATAGATAATAAATTTTTATCTTCTATCTTAAATGTTTTGTTGAGTTTTTTTAATAAATAAATATTTTTAAATATTTTTACTAAGAATTGTTTTAAAATTTTTTTGTAGCTCTGGAGAAGTATGATTTGATCAACTTTCCCATTCCTGATTTTTAGTTATCTGACGTTTAATATTATTTGAATTTTATCTAAGGCATATTCATACAGGTATATGCAACGGCGAATTGATACAACAAATCATCATCATCATCATCATTTCTGTCAAGGTGGAAACGTTGTTATAATATTTTGTAATTGAAAAAAAAAATTGTATTAAAAAATTATATCAATTTGTGAAACACATTATAAATGGTGGAATAGCATAAAATATACATGAATTTGGTACCTTTATTATAAATAAAGTATACTTAAGCTAATTGTGTAATTCCGAATCCTAAATCTCATATTCAATTCCTGCATTATTGAATGAAATCAAGGCGAATTCAAAAAATTTTGACACAATGCTTACCATTTAGCTGGGCGTGTAATTTCACCTGTATGAATTTCCCTTGACATTTAGCAATGCAAGCATACAACGATACAACAGAAATTGTTTTGATAAGTTAAACTAAAACTATAGCGGAACTAACTCTTTGATAAAAACTACTTTTTCAAGTTGTGCAGACCATGCAAGTCTAGCAAACACTTTTACTTATGCACGACTTCAAAAACAAATTATAATTAAGGGCAATTTGCATCTTTTAAGCAATAAACCAGTGCGAAGTAATGTCACACAAATTTTTACAACAAAAACAGAACTTATTTACTTTCAGGATTTAAAATCTCCACAAATTCAATTTCATCCATGACATCTTTTACGAAAAAATTCATGATATTATAATTTTCCGTTGATTAGGCATTGTGATTTTTTTTAAATTAGTTAACTTTCTTTTCGGAAAGTATTAAAACACAGAATCTTACTTATTCATTTGAAAAAAGATTTATTGTTTCTTAAATACCTAGAAAATCAGCTTTTGTCATAAGTTTGCAACACACATGAAAAATGCAATCACGCTTGATAGCAAAAAATTAGTGCATATTTGCACTAATTGCAAAAATGCTACCAAAAGTGAATTCCGCTTATATTTCAATAGACGATAAAGAATACAATACGAGGTTGTGAATTAAACAACTGTTTTATATATTATTTTTATTGTTGTTGTACTTGTCCGCAATCATTACTGTTTTATGATTTTATTAGCTGAGAAATTGGGCAGGTGTTCAATGACAAAAATTATAAAAATATAATTTTGTTGATATCTACATACATTTGAACACTTACAATGTATGAAATTTTTGTCATTTAACTACACCTGTAAACCACCTGAAAATTTGTTTTGAAAAAATTACAAAAAACAAAAAAGTCACAAACAAAAAACACGTAAAAATGTCATAGAAAGTCCATACCGACCCCTTTATATTCTACACCACAACCAAAATAAGTATTTGAGCTTTTCGAACTTTTTGTTAGGATTTTGATATAGACATTGATATTAAATTGTTTTTATTTTGTGGTCAACTTTTTTTGATTAAAAATTATTTTATTAATGTTAAGATGATTTTTGGCAGCTAGGGTCAATAATAAAAAATATTGTATCATTATCATAAAACCTTTTTTTTTAATTCTAATATTTTAAGCACTTTTGTTAGAGTTTGAAGTACCAATAGTCTATCCAATACAAAATTTTGTAAATGTTATTAAAATTAGTTAAATATACAATTGGGGGATTCACAGTACTGTTATAAAGTCATATGTCCTATTATAATAGCATGAAAAATTAGGACTATCGTGAACAACCCCTCATAATTAAGTGTGCTATTTTGAATTTAAATCAGCTGATGTAAAACAATTATAAAAATAAATATTTTCTTTCATAATGCCAAACACAAGTAAAAAAAACAAAATAATAGCCAGTTTGTACGAAAAATACATTTTAGATGTTGTAATGGCAAACTCAAGTAAATAAATTACAAATAAATTAAATTTTGTTCGATAAACAAAAACAGCAGAGTCCTTAGCCGATCTTATTTGAAGCCACCTGAGATTTGTTATCAAAAATGCGCTCAAATTTGGATGTCGGCCCGATAAAATTATACAATGAACGGCGACAGCTTACAAAAACTGTTGCGGCTTGGCTTAGCCGTTTAGCACAGGTCTCTGCTTATTAAATACGACAGCACAATAAACATAGCGTACAAAGTTCTATTATTATAAGACACTTTTTGTTTGAAAAGCAACAACAAAATTTTTAACCAATGTAAAATTTTAGGACAATATGACATGATAAGACACCTTGTGAATCACCCAAATATATAAATATTTCGGACAAATTGAATTTATTTACACACCTACACATTTATTCAAAAATAATATGGTTCAATATTAAGATCACACTATAACACAAAAATTTCATATAAATATATTTAAAATTTCTATCTTTTTTCACGAGGTTAACATGGGCAAACCGTCAGGCTATTTATTGAACACTGCTTGTTTGACTTAGATAGTGATTATAAATCC
This sequence comes from Phyto melanocephala, assembly GCA_941918925.1. Taxonomy (NCBI): domain Eukaryota; kingdom Metazoa; phylum Arthropoda; class Insecta; order Diptera; family Rhinophoridae; genus Phyto; species Phyto melanocephala. Next base: position 130,312,837 of record OW799233.1, on the reverse strand, counting down.
ATTAGTTTTATTAAGAAGGATGGTTAGACATCAGCACACACGCATAAAACCCTTTCCATCTAAATATAATGAATAATGTAGGGTATTAAAATGTAGCGATAAGAATTTAAGCAAAATAATACGAGTAACTAAAAACATATCTCTGGCGATGAGGAAAAACTGCTTATATCTGTTTTTAAAGTTTTGCAGCAAAGCACTTTAATGTTAATTTTTAAATATTGACTGCCTTTAAAATAAATACTATTATATGAATTCTGGGGTACACATATAAAAGAAAATATTGATTTTAATATGTTTTCCAAAAGATTTTTTTTATTTATAAGTTTTTACGTTATAACTTCTTTTTAAGTTGTCCAAAATAGTTGAAAATTTGCCTGAGGCTAGCTTTGAATTCTGGCATGACAATAATTCAGTTATCTGAATTTTAACGTATGTCGACTTAAACAGTTTTTCTTTTGTGCCACAGATATATTGTCCGAACGTTAGAAAAAAATCGCGTATATCTTTCCTAATCAATAATGAAAAAAAATGATCCAACAATAATACATTGTAGAAATAAACGCAGATAATTTAATAAAAAATATTTGTGTCGCTTAAGCAAGTTCGTAAGATAAGATTTGATTAGTTATTTTGTACGCAAAATAAAATCACCAAATAAAATCTATTGAAATCAGTTGGATTTTGAATATTGGGCACAACTCATTCTCGTTTTATTTTTTCTTTCATAAATTTATTTAAACAAAAAAAATGCAAATTATTTATATTTTAGCATTTGTATGTCTTCTTGTAACAGGTACTATTTAATTCTACGTATAATAATTTAAAAAAAAAAATTTTTTTTTCTTAATTAAAACAACAAAGTGCAAATTTGTAGAAAAAGTGAATATATTTACATATAAAGGGTGTTTTTTTAAGCCCGATAGAACTTTAAATTGTAAAAAATAACACAAAAAATTAAATTGTAATCAAAATTTTTTTTTTATTCGAAAGATCAATACGTGACATTAACATTTGAAAATGATTTCGGGCATATGGGCACCGCGGCTGTTCTTGACGAAGCGCATTATGGACGTCCAATTTTGGGCCTTTTTTTCGAGCACTGCTGGCCGTATGTCACGAATAACACGAACAATGCTGGCCTCCAAGGCGTCAATTGTTGCTGGTTTATCAGCATAAACCAGTGACTTTACGTAGCCCCACAGGAAATAATCGAGAGGTGTCAAATCGCACGACCTTGGAGGCCAATTGACAGGTCCATTTCTCGAAATCAACTTATCGCCAAATTTTGATTTCAATAAGTCGATGGTTGCGTTCGCCGTATGGCGCCGTAGCGCTATCCTGTTGAAACCACATCTCCTTCGGATCAATGTCATCCATATTTTCAAACAAAAAATCACTGATCATGGTGCGGTAACGATCTCCATTGACCGTAACGCGAGCTCCGGCCTCATTTTTGAAGAAATAAGGTCCGATGATGCCACCAGCGTGAAAACCGCACCAAACGGTGCATTTTTCTGGATGTAATGGAGTCTGTAGGGTCTCTTGTGGATTGGTCTCGCTCCTTATGCGGCAATGTTGCTTATTAACAAACCCGTTAAGCCAAAAATGCGCCTCATCGCTGAACACAATTTTGTGATAAAATTGGACGTCCAGAATGCGCTTCGTCAAGAACAGCCGCGGTGCCCATATGCCCGAAATCATTTTCAAATGTTAATGTCACGTATTGATCTTTCGAATAAAAAAAAAATTTTGATTACAATTTAATTTTTTGTGTTATTTTTTACAATTTCAAGTTCTATCGGGCTTAAAAAAACACCCTTTAGTATGTGACGTGTTAACGACCATTGCAATTTAACAAATTCTATTTATAAAAGTAATTTCTTGTCTTAATGTGAAGGGTAAAACAACAAATAGTGAATTGTGGTGGTAAACACTTTTAGGTATAGCAAGTGAAATTGTAGTTTTAACAACGCTGAATAATTATCACAATTAGCAACTTCACATAATTAGCGACTTCAGCTAAGTTTTTGGAGTGCCCATATCGATGAGATTAAATAATGTATCTGCCATCTTGAATTCGACTGGCTAAACCCTTTCGTTTGATAGCAATCAGGGTTGGATATTAAGGTACAATTGTACTTTTTATGGTACATTTTTGACCTTGTTGGTACCGTGGTACTACCGCGAGCTACTTGGTACAATTTAAAAATTCCAATATCTCACTATATGGCAACAATAATTTTGGCCATGTTCTCTTTAATTTTGTTTGTGTGTGTTTTATTTTATACTGTCAGCTTCTCTGTTGTTGTTTTAATGCTGTTGTCAAAGCGAATTCATGTACCAGGTGGTGTCAAGTCTTCAACAACAAAATCTGCCTAGTACTTTATTGCAAAATTCTTACAAAAATCCCCTTCTAATTTGGCACTACTTGGTACATGAATTCGCCTTGGCTGTTGTTATATGTATTTTATTTTACTCATGATTCGTAAGCATGTAAGGTGGACATTAATAATAAAGTCCTAAATTGGTTTGATTAGTTTAACTCCAGAAAAAGTTATTATGGGAGAAACAAATTTAATAGTACCTTTTTTGGTGAAAATGTTTCCACACGAACAAACACACTTTGAAGCAATATATAGTCAGTACAGAGCACTAGCCGATGTGATTGAACTTAGATCACACAAAGATTCAAATATTTCCTATTTTTGGTCTAAAGTATCACAGATGAAGAATAAATTAAATGAGTTCATGTTCGCAGATATTTCAAAAATTGAAAGAGGAATTCTGTCTATTCCACATTCCTCGGCCAACGTCGAATGAATTTTTCCTTTCCAAAACCTAATTAAAGCAAAGGAAAAAAATAGACTACATGTTTCTACTGTTTCAAATTTGATACCAACAAAAGATTAATTGAAGTCAACAAATTCTTTTTGCTTTAATTTTAAAATAACAGAAAATTTGTTATCTAAAAGTATTTGATAAATAAAATTTTTTAAATAACCGATCTCTGCGTACATACCTATGAATGTTAAATAAATATTAAAAAAATGTTACCGTCATGGCCTAAAAAGTACATTTTGTTTTCATACTTGGTACAAAATCATAAAAGCTATTTTCCTTCCCTGATACCAATGTTGTACGCCATTTCGTAGTGACGGCCATCATAAATTTAAAATTATTCATAATTTTTTATTATATTTTGCTAGTCTAGCCATTTCTTTTGACACCTCAATTGATCCTCTTGGTTGTTCAGAAGGTTAGAAAAAAACGATTTTTCTTTGTAAATTTTAGGAAAAAGAAGTTGTAGTTTGGTGCTTGTATCTCTATCAGTTTAAAAATTTTCAGATTATGGCTTGCAATTTGGTGTCAACAGATTGTCAAAAAATTCATTATGTGCTTTTAAAACTTGATTTATTAAAAAAATATTTATTATTTGTTGGCGATTATTTAACGATTTATTGAATGAATAATAAATAAATTATTTAAGGGTGAACATTTTTTTGATGGTGTAAACTAACAAAAAACAAATTTCTATGACGAAGCGAGAATCTACTTGGTATACAAAATTAGAGTTTTTCTAAAAGATCTGGACAATCAATATTACCATTCAATATATCCAAAATAAGTAGTATTGGCTGAATCTTACATCTTTTCTCCAAAGAAATCATGCCCAGATGTAAACAATGGGATTCATAAGTTGGTACTGGATAAATATAATTTAAATGAGGTAAAGTAAAATGAATAAATCGCTTTTGATCGCAATGAGGACTCCAAATTAAAGCCCCATTTTCCAATTTTGATCTCACAAATAAAGGGTACAATATTTTAAGAGTATTTGGATCCGAAAATTCAGAACAATTTCCTTTTATAAATGCTAAAGTCAAATATGCTTTAGGAATCAATTAGCCTGCGTAAAAGTATACAAAATATTTGTGATTAATTTTTATTAATTTATCATGTCATTTAACAATTTATCTAAGCAAAAGGACAATAATGAAATGTCTTCCGAAAAAATAAAATAAAATAAAAGATGTGTTAAACAATGAAAATATTCAAGGAATTTGTTATGCTTCGCAGAATATTATTTGCGTATTTTAAGGAGTGTAAAATTAATAAAAATTAATGGCTACAACTAATAACCCCCCCACTTTCGAGTATTCTGGTTAGAAAAGGGCTTTTATTACCAACTATTAACACTATAATCATTGTTGTTGTTATCGTTGTATTTATTTGTTCTTTAAACATTAACTTGTTAAATACGATGACACACAAAGGAAAAAGGATAATTGAAATTTTATTTAATAAAAAACCACAAGTAAATATGTAAGTATATCGTTAATTGCAAGAAGAAAGGCCCTAACTCAAATATTTATTATTTTACAGGAGAAGACAAAAACGTAACGGAAACTATGTTATCATAATGTAGTTTCTATTGTAGAATTGCTTGTAAAACTGTTTGTTTTGATACATTTGCGTTAAATTTTTGTGTCGAGGTGTTTTTCTTTGAAAAGCAATAAAATCTCTGAAAAAAAAAACTTAATTTCGTAAAAAGTACGAGTTAGGACCTTTCTATTTGTGACCATCGATATGTAGTTCTAAATATATTTACAACAACAATTGAAATGAAAAATGTATTACAACAAATTATGGTTATCAAGGTCAAGTCTTTTAATATTTTTATTTGTTTTTCTTTTTCCTTTTTTCTTTAATTTTTTCCTTGACCAACAACTTATTATTTTATTATATAGATTTAGTTATTACATTCAGTTTTTTTTATTAAAAATACCCTACACCAACATAGTAATTGTAAAAAATATTATAATTGAAATTTTCTTAGCTTCACACCACACCTTCTTTACCTTCTAAGTAAGTGCTTTGGGAAAACCTTGTTGTGATTTCGTGTGCAAACAATTTAAGCATTTCCCATGGATGCAATACGGTAAAGGAATGAAGTTTGGGGCTTAATTCTTGTTCAGTGAATATGTGAAATGAAAAGTTTTTAGTGTTATATTATATGATAACATCATATCTTTCACTGAAAAAAAACCTTTCATTTTTAAAATTTTTTTTTGGGATATGTATTCGGCAATTATTTTTTTTTTACATACATATTTTAAACTTCAGTTGGCGATTATCTGATTATGATTATGGGTTAAAATACCTTTTTTATAAGCAAAAAATAAAATCATCATGCATTCTTTTTCCATTTTTTTTATCATGTTGAATAGCATCCCAGCAAAATCTTTTTAAAATTGTGTAATACGTTGTTATTATTTCATACATTACATTGTAATGAGGGGTCGTTACCAACATTATTATTTTTAAATACAGACTAATGGCCTAATGGTTATGACTTTCGTAATTACATTTTATATATTTTTTTAAACAGTGAACTTTAAATTAACTTTATAAATATTATAATATGCACAATATTATAATTTTTATATTTGTTTGTATCGCATTAGTAAAAAATATCCAGCTATAATTCAGCTTTAATGGTAACTACTTATTTGATTGCTTTTTGTAAGTTCGTTTGTAAGCGAGGGTCATGATTTCTGGGACAACTCAAACAAAAATAAGTAGTTATTCGGTCGAAAAGCTAGTTTTATTACTTGCTAACTTAAGTAAAGATTTTGCGGGGATGGTACAAGAAAATCAGGTAAACAACAATACAAAAAGAAACAGACAATTTGTTTTTGTACAAGATGCTAAGCTGACATCACATATTTAAATTTTTCTTTAACGTATGCCAGGGATTGAAGTTTTAAGTTGAATTACAAAAACTAAAAAAATAATTATAAAAATACCTACAGCAAAATATTTTTTCAAGACTCAGAAAAACATGAAATTACGTCTAAGTATCACCGACGATATACAAAGTAAGACTGTGAAAGTTTAAGGGATGGACAATCGATAGATTAATTATGCAAATATCGGTTAAAGCATCAAAAAAGATTCCTTGAGTTTTGAGATAATTGATGATGACATATGTGGGAATGGTCCCCCTTCTACTCAAGTTTTTCTTTTTTTTTAAGTTAAATACTTAAAAAAGATAAAAGGTTTAATATAAAAAAACTTTTGTTTTAAAAAAATTTATATATGGACATATACATGCCATCGTACGTGACATTTGTACTCCTATGAAGTGGAGTAATTTTTGCAAAAGTAAGAGTAACTGAAACAAAATTAGATCTTTATGTTCCATTCAAATGGTACTTTATTAAAAAAAAAATTATTATATTCGAATCATTGTTCTCTTAAATATCCAGAAAAATAAGAATATATCGTACGTGACATAAAACAGAAGTTATTTTGAGGTATATATGGAAATATGAAAAAATCTGCGAATCTTGAGAGGTATTTTTTCTTTTTTTAATTTCTTACAGTAAACCAAATATTTTTCACTTAAAATCCATCATACTTAATTGAAAACAATCTTTAAATGATTTTATAATAAATTCAATTTAATATCGTTCGTGACATGTCGTACGTGACAGATTTTTCGCTAATAGTATTCTTAGGTAATAAAATGTATATTATGTTAAGAAAAAAAGTTAAATTCTAATTTAGGTGCTCTTACAACTGTTCAAATACGAATGACGAAGACAAATAATATTTTTGCACCACGTACGTGACATTAAAATAACATCCAAAGAAAAAAAAAAAAAAAATACCGCTAACTGGACTCTATATTTTCTTTTTTCTTATGGATCTTGTTAATTGTTGTTGTTACCTAATTTTTAAAGGAATATTTACAATTACAATTTATTTTTACAATTTAGTCGCTAAAAAAAAATAGTTGATTGCAATTCTTTAAAATAAGTCAAAGAGATAATCAGATTAAACTCATATTATTGCTCTTAAAATAATTTAATAAGCTCTTAATACATGCGCATATTAAAATTTTATTGTTTTTTATCAATAAACTTATATTGAAAAACTTTCAAGAGTTTTTATTTTTACAGTTGTAGTTGACATATTCATGGAAAAGTCCATATGTATTATTTTTATATATTTCTTAATACCAGCAAGTAAAAAACATTAACCGATTATACGTAAAAAAAATTCACAAAAAAAATTATCGTTCTATAGTTGCATTTAAAACTTTTGGATTTCGAAAAGTCATGATTTTTAGTCATCGTCTGAATTGGGTGTTTTTTTAAATAAAACTTTTTTAAGATATCCTAATAATTTTACTTTATAATAAAACTTGACTAAAATCTAGTTTAAAATCACCAAACGTTTTTCTTATCGGTCGACCACGTCAAGAATTTTGCACGGTGTCATAGTTCAAAGAAATTTAATTTTAAAATGCTAAATTTTGAAATCGGGCTCAGTTTGAGCGATATCCTGAATTATGTTGACTTTAACTGCAACGTATTGGCATTGATGTACGACTTTATAATATCTAATTACAAAAAGTTTAAAAGGTTTAGAATAGTTAATAAATTAGTTTAAAATCTATAAAAAAATTTTAATTGAAAGACTTTAAATTAAAAATTTAATAAAAAAAAATTTAATTGAAAGACTTTAAATTGAAAATTTAATTTAAAAAAATGCAGAAGCCGAATATTATTTTTGAAAGAGAAATTTTCTAAAAGGGTAAATTTGAAGAAAAACGGAAAATTATGTATATGGAGATATTGTTTATATAATTCATTGCAGAAGAATAAAAAATCAAAAATTTAACACAAATTTATATATTTTTATTGAATAAAAAAATTAAATATGTATTATTATTATCTTTAAAAGAAATCATTGATTATAAAAGAGGTTGGTTAAATGATTTTTTTTATTGATAAAAAGTTCTTTAACAAAATTCCCAGTTAATCTCAATATCAACTTAGTGACTCAAATACAAAAAATATAAACGTTAGTGCCAAGACTAAATTTAAAATTGTTATCACTCATTGAAAATAATCGCTTTTTATTCATAATTTAAATAAGAAAACACCTGGCTAAATTTCAAAACAAAAAGAGAAAACTATTTCTAAAATGTGCGTAAAATAAAAAAAAAGTTAAATGAATTTTTAATATAGTTAAATCATGTTTTCATTGCCCTAATCACTAAATCTAAAATTAAATACATAAATAGTTTCTGCTATCTAAAGAGGCAAATATTGTAAGAAATGGCTGTGTAGAAACAGACACAACCAACAGGCTCAATAGAGCCAAAGTGGCATTAAGGCGACTGCAATCGCTATAAAGAAGATCGCAAATATTAAAAAGAACCAAGATCAGAATATTCAATGCGTTTGTAAAGTCCATTATGATGTACGAAAGTAAAACGTGGCTAATATCAAAAATTGCAAGTATTTATCAATAATTACCGCAGAATTTTATGCAGGATATTTTGGCCCAACACCATCTGCAACACGGATCACTCGAAGTCATCTAATGAGGAAACCAACCGAAACAAATTTACACAAAAATTTAAGGTGGATAAGCCATATTATCAGGAAGATGGCTGAAAGTATTACAAAGATCGAGCTAGACTGAAATCATCAATTCACAAAAAGACGTGACTGACCAAAGAACATCTGAATTATTCCAAGACTTACATTTGAAGACTCAAATACATTAGTAACAAACCGATGAATATTCTTTGTCTCATATGCACCCAAAAAGGCTAATGAAAATACTTACAAAAAATCGAAATTAAAATCGTTCAATCCATTTTCCATGAAAATCAACCGAATTTGGACTTAAGGTCCCAATAAAGTTTCATATTTTACCTACTCTTTGTTTTTTCTTTATCGTTTTCAGGAAAGCAAAAAAATAATATGTCCTAGCAAAAAAATTTTGCACCAGTTCAATGTGAATAACATTTTTCATGACTCCTAATTCATAAGTGTAGAACGAGGCATGAAGAATGCCTTCTCCAAATCCAAAATAGTTAGCCTTTAGTAATGTGCTTCTAAATGCATGCAAAATATCTGAAAGAATTCATGTAAACAAACATTATTAACTCATGAAACATTGGTTTCTTTTCATCTACTATGCATGCGTTCCGTGCACTTATAAGAATGAAGTGAATTAATTTTTATTATTAATAATAATAAATTTTAATTTTTTAAAAATCATGCAAGTTTCATCTAAGTTGAACCACTTCAACATGGGTTGAACTCATGCATTCACTATTTCTTTTGTGTGTCTTTTTTTGCTGGGTGTTCTATTAAGCAAATAACTGGATCCAGAATATTGACTTTCTAGGCTCCACGAAAAGCCCCCCAATGAAATAACGCCCGAACGGGAAATGAAATATTCTCCAAATTTTTTTCATACATTTTTGGGTGTTATTTCATATGAAATAACTCCCAATTTTTTTGGGCCGTTTTTCATTTTTTTTTTTGGAAATTATTTAATTTCTCATTTGGGGTTTTTAAATTATGAAATAATCCCCAATGAAATAACACCCAACAAATTTTTAAAATTCGGGGCTTGTTTCATAGCGTGTATAATTTGGGTGATATTTCATTTTGTATTCGGGTGTTATTTCATTTATAAAGCTGTTGGTTTTTGGGGGTCTTTGTAAATAAATTATATAAAAATAGGCCTTTTACAAGAAAACTTTTAGCCTGTGAATATATTACAATATCTTTTCAAATACATAAATGATAACGTTGTGGACTTGGATGATGCGACCTTCGTGATGGACGGTTGTTGTTTCCACTTCTGCCAAGCAGTGAGGAGGTACATAATAACAATGTGTAACCAACTGGCAGCATTTATACATACAACGTATATTTTCTCCACCTTGATTTCATGAGCAACTACTTTGTTTTTTTACCATTTCTTACGTATAATGTATTAAGTTTATTATTTATGTATGTACATGAGAATAATTTATTCGTAGTTGGGTTTCAAAAATAAATATATTGGAAATATTAAGCAATTTTTTGTCCATACTTCCTCACATCTCCATTACATTGTAACTATAATAAGGTCTCCCATGAGTTGGATTTCAATTCATTCGAAAGTTTTAGGATAGCTCGTTGGTGGCTGATCTGAAATTGCTTCCATCGTATAAGGGAAAATAACTGCACTGGAGTTAGTCCATTTACAAAACCAAAAGTAGTCACTATTAAACGAGCTTTGTATGTTCTTTCACCAAAAAAAAAATTGATTATGAATGCTGGCACACTTTCGAAGCTGCATATATCCTTATTATAAAGAAGACGCCTGCGGGCCATCACACGATTTATACCAATAAATTTGCGATTTTGCTGTTGGCCCATATTGACTTCATGAAATCCTTAATGAAACTGACTCTTTTATGAATTTTGGCCATGATTTTATTTTTGTTGCTGATGGGGTTTATTTCATTGGGGGTTATTTCATTTTCATCATTGGGAGTTGTTTCATATGAAATAAAGCCCAAATATTTAAGGGAGGCTCGGAATATTTTGCACAAAAATTAAACGCAGCACGTTTCGTTTCGTTTTTTCTTTGGGGCTTATTTCATTTATTTTTCGATGCTATTTTATTCACTGTTTTTTGGGTGTTATTTCCAATTTTTTGGGGTTAACTTCACTGGAGATTGTTTCTTGGGCGTTATTTCATTGGGGGGATTTTCGTGGAGGCACTTTCTATACCCACCACTAAAAAATGGTTCCTGGGTATATTCATTTTTTATATTTGCTTAAAACTTTAAAATAAATATTATTAAATATTAGCCATCGTTAATTTATATGCTAACTCTTGAATTTCTCGAGCGTTAAAATCAATTTATAAAAGAAAAACCTTGTCACGTTCGTTATGTTTTAGAATCATAATTTCCAAAAGGTTTAGCCCACAACTAAATGAATTTAAATTGATGCTGTCATGGAGAATGGAGCATCATTAAAAAAGAATATAGAGTAGGAAAAAGGTTAAAGTCTTTCAATATCACTTTGATTTTTTGGTAAAATTTCGTTTATATAACGACAATAAGGTTTAAAATAATCGTTTTTATACCCTTCACACAGTGATATAGGGTATATATAGGTTTGTCATTCCGTGTGAAAATTCTACAATTTTCATTTCCGACCCCATAAAGTATATATTTTCTGGAAAATATTTGCTCTGTCAGTATGTCCGTCTGTCCGTGTGTATGTTGAAATCAATTTTTTGAAGCCCCCTGATATAGCCTGGACCCGGGTGAGGTATTAAAATATTAAAAGTATTCGGGAGTAGATCGGTATTGAAAATCAGAAACATCGGTTCCTAAACAACTGAGATATGAGCAAAAAACCACGACCACCTCGTTTACCTCGAGTAAACATGGCCTCGAATCCCAGTTGAGCCAAAAAAAAAAATTTTTTTTTTATTTTTATACCCTTCACCTGTGGTGCACAAGGGTATATATAGCTTTGTCATTCCGTTTGTAATTTCTACAATTTTCATTTCCGACCCCATAAAGTATATATTTTCTGAAAGCTTATGAATAGAGGAGTCGATTAAGCCCTGACCGTCTGTCCGTCTGTCCGTCTGTCCGTCTATCCGTCTGTCCGTCTGTCCGTCTGCCCGTCTGTCCGTGTGTTGGTTGAAATCAACTTTTAGAAGCAACTATATGTTCCTCAGACCTGTATATGGTATCAATCTCTTGGAAATATCCAGGAATGAATCGCTATTGAAATTCAGCACAATCGCCCCATAACTTTCTGAGATATGAGCAAAAAACCACGACCACCTCGTTTTTTTTCACAATTACAACAACAACATACATACATCATACATGTAAAAAACATACCAAACAAAAAAAATTACAAAAAAAAAAAATATTAAAATTAAGAAAAAAATAATAAAAAAAACTAAAAAAAAAAATTTTTAAAAAACTTTAAAAAAAAATTTAAAAAAATATAAAAAAAAATAATAAAATATAAATAATATATTAAATAAAATAAAATAAAATTTTTTTGGCTCAGCTGGGATTCGATGCCACATTTATTCTAACGTGTACGTATGCACGTATTTTATATGGGATGAATGGTGATACAAACAATTGTTATTGCACGACTACACGTTGTGAAGGGTATATAAGATTCGGCACGGCCGAATATAGCACTGTTACTTGTTATATGTATGTACGTATTTCATATGGGATGAATGGTGACACAAACCACTGTTATTGCATGAATTCACGTTGTGAAGGGTATATAAGATTCGGCACGGCCGAATATAGCGCTCTTACTTGTTTTACAATGGAATGTTTTTATATATGTGTGTTTTTAATATGTATGTACGTATTTCATATGAGATGAATGGTGATACTACATGACTACACGTTGTGAAGGGTATATAAGATTCGGCAAGGCCGAATATAGCACTCTTACTTGTTTTATTATTTTATCTATAAGTTTGGCGAACAGAGCGCGAATTTTGGTAAAAACTTTTCACGATTCATAAACTTTTTTTCGGTTATTTGCCAAAGTAAAAAAGAATTCAAACACACTTTATTAATATGACATCTAAATAGATATTTTTTCTTATAGTTCTATACGTCTTAAATAACACACTATCCATGCAAAGCAGAACACAAAGGGCCACTTTTTATTAAAAGTTTAAATTTACTGAAAGGAAGTAAAAACTTAGAAATCTATCAGGGGGCCAAATACGACTTTTGAACTTGATATAAATTTGAAAATTCTTATTCGAAAAGCATTACGAACTCAAACGTTCTAACAAAATTTCGATCGCGATCGAATACCGTAATTTGCCTTTAAGTGTGTCACACATTCCGATCGGAATGATTTTAATTTTATATAACTAAATTAATTTTAATTGATGCCGTCATAGAGTAAAGAACATCATTAAGAATGAATATTAAGTTGGAAGAAGGTTAAAGTCTTGCAGAGTCACTTTACTTTTTTGATAAATTTTGTTTATAGAACGACAATAAGGCTTGTCGTTTGCTTTTGAACTTGAGTTTAAAATAAATGTTTTTTTTTATTATTTTATCTATAAGTTTGGCGAACAGAGAGCGAATTTTGGAAATAAATTTTAATGATTCGCAAACACGATCTAAATTTTAAAACTCTTATTAGAAATTTCGATCGCGATCGAATGCCGTAATTTGCCTTCAAGTGTGTCACAATTTAAATCTGAATGATTTTAAATTCATACTAAGTGGCAATTCCAATTCCAATTGTTTTTGTTTTGTATTTTCATGTATTTTTAAATTTTACCACAAATACTTGCATATGTTTATTCTTAACTCGGCGTTGCACACCCCTTAATGAATCAAAATGCATTATGAATTTTAATTGAATATCAAGTGCAAGAAGTTAAAAATTATAACTTTTTTTTATGACGTGGCACTGCCCACTTTTCTAATCACGAAACTATAGTCATGACAACTCAATTTGTGTGCAAAGTTTCACAAAAATCGGTCCAGCGCAAGTAACTCAAAATTATAACTTTTTTATGAGCCCTGCCTACTTTTATAATCACGAAATTATATATTCATGACAGCTCAATATGTGCGTGCAAAGTTTCAGAAAAATCAATCTAGAGCAAGTAGCTAAAAATGATAACTTATTTCTTATGGACGTGGCACTGCCCACTTTACTAGTCACGAAATTTTATAATCATAATTGCTCAATATGTGTGAAGTTCAAGTAGCTAAAACTGATAACTAATTTTTTATGGGCGGAGCCCCGCTCACTTTTTGTGGAATGTGTACAACAACTTGCCAAAGTTTGAGTCCGATCGGTTTTACAGTTTCGGAGTCTATAGCTAACACACATACACACAGAGTTTCACTTATATATATATACTAGCCAAACCCGGCGCGCGTTGCTACGCCCCTTAATGAATCAAAATGCATTCTGAATTTTAATTGAATATCAAGTGTAAAAACCTTAAAATTATAATTTTTTTTATGGGCGTGGCACTGCCCACTTTTATAATAACGAAGTTGTAAAATCATGACAGCTTAATATGTGTGCAAAGTTTCAGAAAAATCGGTCAATGGCAAGTACGTCAAAATTATAAATTTGTTATGGGCGTGGCCCCGCCCAGTTTTTTAATCAAAAAATTATATAGTCATGACAGCTCGATATGTGCGCGAAATTTCAGAAAAATCGGTCAAGTGCAAGTAGCTAAAACTGATAACTAATTTTTATGGGCGTGGCCCCGCCCACTTTTTTCCACCCATAAACACTCCCTGGTATGTGTACAACAACTTAACAAAGTTTGAGCCCGATCGGTTTTACAGTTTCGGAGTCTACACGCACAGAGTTTCACTTTTATATATATAGAAGATGGAAGATATACATAGATAATACAAGACAAAACTCCGAAATCAATTTTACTTGAGTATTTAAAAGTGTTCTTTTTAAATGTTTGTTTTCTTTTTCCTAAAAACGCAAAATGCTGTATACGCATCATCTTCTGAATGGAATTTATTTCTGTTACATGCCTGTATATGTGTACTAAATAATACATTGGATCTTTTACAAGTTAACTAATAATCACAGCCAATAAAACAAGAAATAATGGCATATAAAAAAAAAACAAGTAATTATATTAAATATTACTATTTCTCTTCTCTTCTAGGCACCAGCTCTATTTACTGGCCATGTGATAGTGACGACGATTGTACAGCGACAAATTCAACCTGCTTAACAACGACTAATCAATGCCATTGCGCAGATTTCGATATTGTTTTTTCCAGTAATTTTTCTACGTGTCTCCAGACTTCACTATTTGGCGACCCATGCGTGGATACAGCTCAATGCAATCTTATGCCAACGGGAGCCAGTTGTAAGTCGGGGGTCTGTGATTGTGCTGATGGCGAAACATATGTGCGTGGTCGTTGTCGAACATTAAATTATCTCAATCAGTATTGTGATACCGATATAGATTGTTATTTTGGTTATGATCGCGATTCTGTTCAGTGTAAAGAGAATATTTGTACCTGTGCCAATGGATATTATCATAGACATGGCAACATATGCCGGCGCAAATCAATGGGTATGTGTGTGTAATTATTATTTGTTAATATCAAATGTATATATATACTAGGGTGATCAACTCGGCTTTACAACCGGTGGAAAACCCGGTTTATTATCATACATCTTTGTAACCAATCGTACCATAGTATATTTAGTACGCGAAAAGTTTAAAAAAATCAGAAAATAAAAACTATTAAAAATTCTTCCATAATATTGTAAGAAATTTTGTTGTTGTTTAAAAAACAAATGTAAAATAAGAAACATAATTGAGCTTGAATATTTTTTTTATAGGATATAAACCTAACGTTAAAAATTAAAGGTAATTGAAGCTTAAACTTAGCTGATCGATCACTTTTAGGTAAAAAGTGTAGTTACAATAAAGAAAAACCAATAATCATCTCTGTTTCCAGTTTCTAATTTTAATTAATGGCATTGAGTGTCTGTCAACTTAAATTTCAATTAAACCATCGAACAAACTAGATTATGCCTACATATATATGTATGTCTGTCAGGGGTATAAGAAAGAATTTTTTAAATGAAATTTTAAAGACTTTCTCCCTAGACTTTAAAATGTATTTCAAATTACAGAAATCATTTCAAACAAAATACGTTGGTTAGTTTAAAAAATCCATGTAACATTTTAAAAATGTACAGAAGGAGATACAAAAATGTATAACAGCCTTGTAAAAAGTCTTATTTATTTATGTATTTATTTATTTTGTCCTTAAATTCAACTAGCTAAAACCAAATTAGTCAACTGCATTCATGTCAGTTATTGCGTAATTGTGCAGCCAAACGTATATAAACTATAAAAATTTCATATTTAGATATAATTTTTATTATAATCTTTTTGAACAATATTTTGTAATTTTTTCTTTAAACATTATATTTTATATATTCGAACCGGTTAACCTGTTTTTTTATCAATTTTGAAAAAAGCAACCGGTTTTTTTTACCGCAACATTTACATATATTTTTGATGTTAGATAAAAAGTTCATAAATCAAAAAATTTATGTTGAAGATTTTGCCTCGAATTTACTTAATTTCTCTCCCTCTCTTTCGTTTGGTATCAATGACTTCAGTATTGTACAACTGTCTAAAATCTTTAAACCATTTGTTCCTTAGACAATAATTCAGAAAAATTATTATTTTGTTTGGTATAAAATAAAAACTGCTTATTCTTACTTAAGACCTTTATAACTTTTTAAACCAGAATAAATAAGCTTCCTTTAAAAGAAATTTTTATTAAAAAAATTAAGCAAATTTTAACTTTATTAATAACTGTAAATTATAAAAACAATAGAATTAAACTTTGCAGAAAATTATCAATAAATATTCTAAGAATTTTTTTGCAATTTTCAATGTTTTTTACATACCAATTGAAAAAAGTTTAAGAAATGTATAGAAAACATGCTAAGTTTTCGATTGATAAATAGAGCTGTGTAGCTAAGAACAAACGGGTTAAAATGAACGAATCACTAGTTGAACGAAGTGATCTGGTTATTTTTCTGAGCACTTTTCACCTCAATATGTGTGTGAAGAGTTTTAGAGTTTAAGTAGCTGAAAGTCAACTTTTTTTATGGGCGTGGCACTGCCCACTTTTCTAATCACGAAATTGTATAATCATAAGAGCTCAATATGTGTGTGCAACGTTTCAGAAAAATCGGTCCATAGCAAGTACCTCAAAATTATAACTTTTTTGTATGGGC
Source organism: Phyto melanocephala (assembly GCA_941918925.1). Taxonomy (NCBI): domain Eukaryota; kingdom Metazoa; phylum Arthropoda; class Insecta; order Diptera; family Rhinophoridae; genus Phyto; species Phyto melanocephala. The sequence goes on along the minus strand of OW799233.1, from coordinate 130,296,191 downwards.
GTGGCCCCTGCCCACTTTTCTAATCACGAAATTATAAAGTCATGACAGCTCACTATGTATGCACAGTTTCAGAAAAATCAGTCCAGTGCAGGTACCTCAAAATTATAACTTTTTATGGGCGTGGCCCCGCCCACTTTTCTTATCACGAAGTTATAGTCATGACAGCTCAATTGTGTGCAAAGTTTCGGAAAAATCGGTCAGGTGCAAGTAGCTAAAACTGATAACTAATTTTTTATGGGCGTGGCCCCGCCCACTTTTTTTCACCCATAAACACTCCCTGGTATGTGCACAACAACTTACCAAAGTTTGAGCCCGATCGGTTTTACAGTTTCAGAGTCTATAGCTAACACACACACACACACAGAGTTTCACTTTAATATATATAGATACTAGCCAAACCCAGCGCGCGTTGCTACGCCCCTTAATGAATCGAAAAGCATTCTAATTTTTAATTGAATATCAAGTGCAAAAACCTAAAAATTATATTTTTTTTATGGGCGTGGCATTGCCCACTTTTCTAATCACGAAATTGTAAAGTCATAACAGCTCAATTTGTGTACAAAGTTTCAGAAATATCGGACCAGTGCAAGTTCCTAAAAATTATAATTGCTTTTATGGGCGTGGCCCTGCCCACTTTTCTGATCACGAAATTATTTAGTCATGACAGCTCAATATGTGTGCAAAGTTTCAGAAAAATCGGTCTGGTGCAAGTACCTCAAAATTATAACCTTTTTTTATGGGCGTGGCCCTGCCCACTTTTTTAATCACGAAATTTTATGGTTATGACAGCTTAGTATGTGTGCAAAGTTTCAGAAAAATCGGTCCAGTGCAAGTACCTCAAAATTAAAACTTTTTTAGGGGCGTGGCCCCGCCCACTTTTCTTATCACAAAATTATTTAGTCATGACAGCTCGATATGTGTGAAAAATTTCAGAAAAATCGTTCAAGTGCAAGTAGCTAAAACTGATAACTAATTTTTATGGGCGTGGCCCCGCCCACTTTTTTTCATCCATAAACACTCCCTGGTATGTGTCCAACAACTTGCCAAAGTTTGAGTCCGATCGGTTTTACAGTTTCGGAGTCTATAGCTAACACACACACACACACACACACAGAGTTTCACTTTTATATATATAGATAGATTTTCGTTCGTTGTGTGTTTGTCTATTAGTGCCATGTAGCTTATGAAAGAACATGTTAAATTGAATGAATTGATCCTGTTATTTTACTGAGCTCTTTTGGTTCAATGGTATTTCGTTCAATGTTTGTTTCATCAGGACTTTTTTATGTCAAATTTTCGTTCGTTGTGTATTTGTGTATTAGAGCTGTGTAGATTATGAACGAACGGGTTAAATTGTACGAACTGTTGCTGTTATTGTTCTGAGTTTTTTTGGTTCAATGTGTGTTTCTTTAGTTTTTTTTTTATGTCAGATTTTCTTTCGTTTATATGTGTTTTTTATGTTATGCTCAGGGTAAAATATGTACACTTATTACACAATGAGTGTTTGTGTGTTGATAGGTGGGTTGAAGTTAGTTTTGTAATAATCACAACTTGTTTATATTTCCGAAAAAATCCCCACTTTATAATCGCCAATGGTCCTTAGTATATTTAGCTAAAAAAAATATACATTATTCTAGGCGAAACAACAAATTGTTTATAAATAATTTAAATATTATTTATTTACTAAAAAATTTAATAAATTATTTAATGAATTAAAATTAATAAATAACGATTTTGTTCATGAATTTCTAAAAAAAATTGTTTGTTTCCTTACTGTCATTCAACAGTGAACGATTAAACGAACTGATAAATTTTTTGCAAATTAAACGAAAATGAGCGATCACTAAAACGAACGATTTGGCACAGCTCTACTGATAAAGAACTTAAGTTCTTAATATTTTTAAAATAGGTATCGTCAATAATTTTTTTTATTACTTTAAAGGAAGTTTGTTAAATTTTAAATTTTTAGAATATTTTTGAACATTTTATATTGTTTTTATAAAAATTTACTATTATATTAAGCAAATATTTAATATTTATTAACTACTTTGGATTAATTAATTTGGAATATAATTTTATATACAGAAATTGGTGATGTTTGTATCGTTGACACTGACTGTGATGAAATAGACAATAATGTGAAATGCAAAAACTTAAAGTGTCAATATGTCAACGAAATAGAAGCGAAAGTTAATAGCAGTAACAACAACAACAACAGATATAAAGAACTTAAAAACAATATAAATTGTAGTAATATAAAAAACAACAACATAAACTGTAGAACGAAAAGACAAACTTCCACACCAAGCGAAACCGCATCAATTCTTTCAAAATCGTCAGCTAGTGAAAGTGATTTTAATGTTGTCACCAAACTACCCAATGGCCAACAAAGCTCAACATCAAGTAACATTCCCAGCAGTAATAATAATAACAACAACAACTCTTTAAGTGACATTGATGCCGAAGTTTTAAATACGGACTCGAAGCAGGAAATATTCTCGCCAGCCGCCACGTATCAAGAAACACAAAAGCGTCGTGAAATCGCTGTACAGACGAGTATCGATGGTTATGAATTGAATGTATTAAGGCCGAAGGTTAAAAATGTTGGCACAATTACGACTACTGCTTCGACCACTTCGAGCAGTCGTAGACCATCCAAACAACAGCACAGGCAGAGACGTCGTTCAACCGTATTTCGTTTTAATGATGATGAAAAAACTATATCAACTGTGTCGAACACTGATGACGATATTCAAAACCAAGAATGTGAGTAGACAAATTAGGAATAAATTGAAAAACATTATTTTATTTGGTATTTTGTTAATTTTTTTTTAGACGGTTATCCCTGTACACATAGTGGATCACCGTGCACTGGCCTTCCTCATTCTATATGTTCCAATAATGTGTGCTTGTGTCGCCAAGGTTATTACAATAGAAATGGAAAATGTTTTGCTGGTAAGTAAATTATTAAACAGTTTTGCAAGGTCGAGCAATAAGTTCTTCGCCATTTAATCTACAGCATTAACTTCAAGTATAGCTCTGTTTTTGTAAAATTTCCTTTTATCTGTGGTTTTTCTTAGCGTCAAAACTGCAAAAACATATTTAGAACTAAAGTAAACGAGAGGTGAAATCTTTGTCTCCATGAAATTTGTCTTTCCCTTGAAGTAGAAATTGGTATCATGATATTATAAATTATAAAATTAAATAAAAGAATAAATGAACTTGAGCCAAAATAAAAATGGTTCACATTAATATTTAGTTCTATAAATTATTGAATCTATTTGAAATAAAATTATCCGAAAAGCAAATAAACATATTTTTTACACATTTATTTATTTTGAACATACCATCGATATCTCAAGTAAAAAGATCGTAACTCTTACTTTTTACGAAATTGTATTTTTCAGTGATTTCAAAACATTTCACACAAATACACCTCGACACAAAAATCTAACGCAATAGTATCAATAATACATTCTCCTGTAAAGTTACAATTATTTGATAGGACCTTTCTACTTGTGACCAATTCGTCCTAATACTAAGTAGAAATTAGTGATTTAATCAAGCGCGGGTTTTCTAAAAATATTGAGTGATATACACAACATACACATAAAGAAATTTTTTACCGGTAAAAAAACGTTATAAAACACTCACCTAATCTTCTTCCTTCAGACTGGCTACATTATTAAGCTCCATATTAAATAGATTGATTTGTTAAGTTTATTAAATATTAGGAGAAAATTCAAAAATTTTATGTTATCAAATTCATTTTATTCAAGGCATATCCATAAGGTACTCGTATCCAATCAGCTGACTGTTTTTTTTATATACATTTTATAAGGCATATTCATACAGGTATATGCAACGGCGAATTGATACAACAAAGCAAATTTTTAGGGGATTTTTCTTTCAAGGCCAATTTGTATAACAGGTATGGAAAAGTTGTTTTTATATGTTTAATTCAAAAAATTTTATTAAAAAAAGGATATGTGCTTGTGAAGCACGTTATAAATGGTGCAAGAACAACAAATATACATAAATTTGGTAAATTTATTATCATAAAAAGCACAATTAAGTTTCATGCTTAATTCGAAATCCAAAATCTAATTTTCCATTCCTTCATTAATAAATAGAATAAAGGAGAATTCAACAAATTTAGACATTGTGTTTCCCCATCATCATGTGCTGATAATTTTACCTGTATGAATTCGCTTTAGGCGTTGCCAACTTTTTTTAAAAGTCATGCCTGCAGTTGTCAAACTTAATTTTTTTAATTTTATTATACAATAAAAAATTCGCAATTTCGGTTGGTTTTACCCGTTTTAAAAAATACAAAATCGTGAATAAAAAGTTTTCGCTTTAAAGTTTTTTAAAAATTAATCAAATTTAAGAAGAAAATAAAAAAAATTGTTTGACATATGCCGGCATATATACAAAAACAAAATACATGTGTTTTTTATTGTTGTGTTTGTTGCCGCGATGCATATACCTTTGTTATTTTTTCCAACTGACAGAAAAAACTTTGTGCTTCAAAACATTAATTTTCAGTATAAAAAAAAAACGTTTTAAAATAAATTAAAAATATGAACTAAAATTATTTCAACTCAAGGTCTTTTATTAGTTAAAATAATGTCTTTAATTTTTATTAATTCTTTCAATATTTCGCAACTCCGTTCGCTACTAACTATTTGAAACAATAATTAAACCCTTCACCTGTGGTGCACAAGGGTATATAGCTTTGTCATTCCGTTTGAAATTTCTACAATTTTCATTTCCGACCCCATAAAGTATATATTTTCTGAAAGCTTATGAATAGAGGAGTCGATTAAGCACTGACCGTCTGTCCGTCTGTCCGTGTGTTGGTTGAAATCAACTTTTAGAAGCAACCATATGCTTCTTAGATTTGCGTATGGTATCAATCTTTTGGAAATATCCGGAAATAAATCGCAATTGAAATTTAGCACAAGCACCCCATAACTTTTTGAGATATGAGCAAATAAACACGACTGCCTCTGTTTTTTTCCCATATTTTTACCACCAAAATTAAAATGTTTCAGTCATAGAATAATTTATAGGTTCCTTTGCTACTATTTGTAGATATAATATGCCTCTAGAGATATTCGTAAAAAATTTTGGATAAATCGAGCTCTAATCGGTAAAGTTATAGGCAAAAATTTTTTCTTAAATATATTTTCCAAAAATTTACAAAAGAAAATTATTTTTTTTCAGCTTCTAGACAACTGAGAGAGTTAGTATTGGTATCATCTGAAAGGACTTGACTAGCGCAATATAAGCACTGTAAGAAAATTTAAATTCATGTCGGCCAACATTACAAAATGGCGGGCGATAAATTTACATATATGTAGGTCAAATCTGGTTTTTTTAAATGTTAGTCCTTGGACACCCCCCTAATATTGGTATAAAATGAAAAGGCTTGACCAGTAGAATACAGTAAATTATTAAAAAAAAATGTCAAATCTAAGATGGCGTCTAAAAAAAATGGCGGAACAAATTTTTTTAACGCCATCAATATGGGTATCAAAAGAAAGGGCTTGACTTGTAGAATACGGTTAACAACGTAAAAATTTAAAATCAAGGATGGGTCGAAAATAATAAGGAAAAATGGCGTATAACATGAAATCTAAGTTAAGCTACGATGTACGATTATAACTATATACATCATGGTGAAGGGTAATATCAGATTCGGAACGACCGAATATAGCACTCTTACTTGTTTTTTCTGTGTTCGCCCCATATAGCATTTATGTTTGTTACTTTCCTTTATGCTAGATAGCTACCTGCACACATGTTGCTGAAGTGTATAAAAGTTTCGGAATAACCAATTGAATCTCTCTTAGTTTCTTTTTTATTAAAATCAACTTGTAATATTTCTCTTTTCCAGAGCTGGGCGAGATAGCAGAAAGTTCTGATGAGTGTGAACATGAATTTGATGCTAACAGAAACAAATGTATTTGCCAAAATAATTACTTTTATGATCTCAATTTAAGAGGATGTCGTAAACGTATGTAATCTTATAAATAATCAATATACAGATGTAAAACAAAAAGTTGTGTATGAACATTTTCTTGCAGCAATTCAACATCATTTATCCTGTACCGGTGATAATCAGTGTAGTCCATTTGGTGCTGCTTATTGCAAACCGCAATTTCCAAGACGTTGTACGTGCAGAGAGTATGCCGAATACGATGAACTCTTGCAAATGTGTGTGTATAAGAAGGGCTTAGGTTCTGAGTGCGAGACGGATGATGGTTGTCCTGTTGAAAACTCGATGTGCTCAAATCTAAGTTGTGTTTGCAAACCACACTATATAAGGGAAGATGAGAAATGTTTACCAGGTAAGAGTTTGAAAAATTTAGAATGAATTTTACTTATGCACCTGTTTTAACCTTTGGGGGTTTCAAATTTTAATTATTAACAACTTATTCAAGGCGAATTCATACAGGTGAAATTATCAGCCCAGCTGATGGGGAGACTTTATGTCAAAATTGGTTGAATTTGCCTTATTAATGCAGGGAAGGGAAATGTGATTTTAAATTCTGTATTAAAGAATTAACTTAGGTGTACTTTTTTGATAATAAATGTGCCAAATTTATGTATATTTGTTGCTTTTGCGTCATTAATAATGTGTTTTAAACAATTATATCCTTTTTTTAATCAAATTTTATTATATTTAATATGTAAAAACAACTTTTCCATCCCTGATATACGAATTGGCCTTGACATAAAACATCTCATTAAAAGTTGCTTTGTTGTATGAATTCGCCGTTGCATATACCTTATGGATATGCCTTGAACTTATTGAATCTTGGTCAAAACTTGAAATTTTTTTTGGTTCAGTGACTGACTTTTTTTTATTTTTTCCAAAAAAATTTACAAATTTTATATTAAGTTATTTATTTAGATTTTTTTAAAGTTTTTACTTTTTTTACGTCGTGGACCTTCCCGAACCCACCCAGGTGGTTCTTTCAGAGTTTTGCATTTCTATCGTTATATTACAATAAAAATTCAATTAATACACTTAAACAGAGCAGGTTATTATTTGTTACCAGAGGTGCTGTCACACATTTAATGTCGAAATTAAGCAACATTTTTACAAAATTATCCTAAATTGTAGTATGATGTAAATTGGCCCATATAAAAAAATTGCACACAAATAAAGTGTGCAGGCATGAAAGCACATACTAGCCTTTTGTAGGAGATATAGAACTGTATTGTATTTCTAAGGTTCTTGTCAGTATTATCGACTTTTTTGCGTTAAAAAAATACAGCAGCAGTAGAGAGATAAAAAAACTCTTTTTAACTCAATACTTTTTTTTTATCAAAATATGTTTAAACAAGAAAATATAAATTGTCAAAAATGCACTTTTATTATGCTTGCGAACTTTTGTATTTGATACATAAATTGTTAAACGGGGACTCACCCAAAATTCGCTTTATACATAAGTATATCTCCTGTGAGAAAAAAATGGTTGTTAAATTTAAAGGACCGATGTTGATTTTAAATAAAACACAAATTACTTATGAAATTATTATCATTTCTTTGTATAATGATAATATTTGTATGGTTCAATTATGTATGGAATAAAATACCGGCCAAATGACTGCCGTGACCTCGGATGCACACCTCCATCCAATGATCCAAATTTTCAATAAAAATGCTGATGTTCCATTGTTGGGCACGATAATGAGTCGATGTTGACTGCTCTTTTGCCACACTATCGTAAAAAACAGCAATGTTCCCATTCAACGAACTAAGAAGGCATTCACAGATTTTCTAACATTTTATACAGACCTGTTTTGCGGAAATTTAAATATTCTTCACAATTCTCCCGATTGTGGATGAAATTGAACGATTATGTTGACCAAAAAAATCACGAAGTTCACGAAATCCATTTTGATTTGAACGACCATATTCACAATAAGCCTGAAACACTTTAACGCGTTGCTTGATTGTGTATATTTTAATGGTTCGAATTGAGTTAGTCTGAATTGAGAAATGTCAAAGAAATGCAGAAAAAAATTGACGTTAAGGTGTGGTAAACATTCAACATCGTCCCTTAGATTTTAACCACCCTTTACAACTAAAAATTTCTATTTCTATTTTAATTATACCCTTCACCTGTGGTGCACAAGGGTATATATAGCTTTGTCATTCCGTTTGTAATTTCTACAATTTTCATTTCCGACCCCATAAAGTACATATTTTCTGAAAGCTTATGAAAAGAGAAGTCGATTAAGCCCTGACCGTCAGCCCGTGTGTTGGTTGAAATTAAATTTTAGAAGCAACCACATGTTCCTCAGACCTGTGTATGGTATCAGTCTTTTGAAATGAACCGCTATTCAAATTCAGCACAATCGCCCCATAACTTTCTGAGCAAATAAACAGGACTGCCTCATATTTTTACCGCCAAAATTAAAAATTTTCAGCCATAGATTAATTTATAGGTTCCTTTGCTACTATTTGTAGATATAATAAGCCTCTAGAGATATTCGTGAAAAATTTTGGATTAATCGGGCTCTAATCGGTAAAGTTATAGACAAAAATTTTTTTTTTTAAATACATTTTTCAAAAATTTACAAACGAAAACCATTTTTTTTTTCAAATTAAAATTCATGATGGCCGCCATTACAAAATGGCGGACAATAAATTTTTATATGAGCCAAATCTGGTATTCTAAAATGTAAGTCCTTCAACCCCCACAATACTGGTATCAAACGAAAGGGCTTGACCATTAGAATACAGTAAATTATTAAAAAATGTAAAATCCAAGATGGCGTCTAAAAAAAATGGCGGAACAAATTTTTTTAACCCCATCAATATGGGTATCAAATTAAAGAGCTTGACTAGTAGAATACAGATAACTGCGTAAAAATTCAAAATTAAGGATGGCCTCGGAAATAATAAATAAAAATGGCGTCTAACATGAAATCTAAGTTAAGCTACGATGTGGGATTATACCTTTGTATGTATATGAAGGGTGAAGGGTATTATCAGATTCGGCACAGCCGAATATAATAGCACTCTTACTTGTTTTTACAATGATTTTTTAAGTATAATCAATTGGTGAATCTTTTTTATTTGCTCGCTCGTATTATTTTAAGTTTTTTTAAAGGCACATTTGACAGATGTCAAAGATGAAATTTGTCAAATAAGTCTTGAATAAATCTAAAATATTTTTTTTTTAAACGACAGTAAATATTTGTGATACAAATTATTTTTTCATTAAATATTTTATTTTTATAAACATCGGATGTTTTTATAGGGGTATGGTACTTTAAGTTGGCAATACTTTGGGTAAATGGACCCAAAGCAAGATTGCCATTGATCCCGATTTTCATAAGCGAACGTCAATAAACAAAACTGTCAAATTTCATTGGTCCGTGCTTCTTTAAAAACTATACTGGTCAGAACGTTACAGTCAATGGCGACCACTATAGAGCCATGATTACGAACTTTTTCGTTCATCGCTATGGAGATGTGTGAAGTCACCAGTCTACGCCAATAAGCCCGAAACGATTAACCACTTGAAGAACAACATTCCCCGCGTTATTGCAGATATAAGGCTACGAATGTTGGAAAAGTCAGCGAAAATCGGACCTGCGAATTAGACTACGTCCGAGCCAGCCTATCTTTTCCAGATTATCTTAACACATCTTCAGTTTATTTTATTTCAAATTTCTAAAAAAAAACAATAAACTTTATTTGCACTTTAAAAAAGAAAAATGTTAAGTAGATTTTTATTTCTTTCAAAAAGCAAATTAATATTCCACGGAATTTCGTATCATACGTATCACTGCAAAAAAAAATCTTTCATTTTTTGGCAATCACATGATTTCTTACGGAAACTTTTTTTGCAATAAGAATGATTTTAGAAAGTGACGGTCAATATATATCGTTGCTGCGTGACCGGTTATGTGACAATTTAAAAAAATTGTTATTGGTCTATTTTGAACCTTTAATGGTCTTATTAACCGAACCGCTTAAGGATATCTTGATTGGTTCAAAAATAAGCAATAGTCAGCATGCGTTAGTTTCATACAGTAAAGTAACAAAATAAAATGAATTTTTGCTCTCCCAAAAACTGAGTAAAAAACACATGATTGACTTTGTTAGCACAACGACGATATGTCTTCAGTGTATGTGCCCTCTATGAAATATTTCCTTTTCATTCCACATTTTAATAGAGCAAATATTAACCCCCCTAGAAACTGCTATTATAAATACGTGAAATATGTCCTTTTCATTCCACATTTTAATAGAGCAAATATTAACCCCCCTAGAAACTGCTATTATAAATACGTGTTTTCTTTCTCTCTTTCTCTTCCACAGGCATTGGTGCCGAATGTTTGGATAACGATATGTGCTTAGTTGATAATTCTCTATGTGCAACAACTTCAAATTCCAATGACACTCAGGATCATTCGAAATCCTGTCAGTGTCGCAAGGGTTTCGTACATTTCCAGGATGAGTGCGTTAAAGAAGGTAACGAAATTAAAATAACGCTTTTTACACTAATATTTATTTTTTTTAAAACATAAAAATAAAATTATATAAAACTTTAGCCGAAAACATTGAGGATGAATGTATCGATAGCGAACAATGCAAACCTCTGTTGGCCACTTGTGTTGACAATAAATGTACCTGCAGCGATAAACAACACTTCCAGAATGGTCGTTGCGAATCTAAAAAAGGTTAATTATTAAATTATATTTTCTCTTAGGATTTTAAGAGCAAAATGACGATCTTTAATTTATTTTATTTTATTTTTTTTTCATTTAAAGCTCTTAATGAAATTTGTTCAAATGCAAGTGAGTGTTTCGTGGAGAAAGGAGCTGAAAATATTGAGTGCCGGAATTCGGTGTGCCAGTGTAAAATTGGTTATAAAAGCGATGGCCAACATCGGTCTTGTGTTGCATACCATAAGAAAAGTGAGTATATATGGTCCAATTGGTATTACGCTTTTAAAAAGTATATCAAACGTGTAAACTGCTACAACAAACAAGGATTTTTAAAGAGAAACTAAATTTTTTGCAAATAAATTATGTCTGATTTTTTTTTGCACTTTTAGATTCTTCCGGAAGGCCCAGTGCTCTTAAAATAATTACATTCGTGCTAATTGGATCGGCATTTCTCATTACCAGTGCCGCTATAAAACAAGCCTATTATTAATGTTGAGCCAACGCACACACCCCTATACACACAAATTACAGAGATGACAACAGAAACGTAAAGCAAGCAGTTGATGCTACAAATATTTGCTTAAATAGGCGTGACCACTATTTTTGATAAATAAGTATTTAATGTTATTTGATTGTTATTTTACCAAATATTGTTAAAACCTTCAAACAAAGTCGATTGATCTGGCAATTTGATTCAATAAAAAAAAAATAAATTTATTAAGCTAGGGAAAATAATCCATCTTAAGGAGCTCATACACGGCATGTTTTTTACATCTGACTTGTCAAATTCTCTACTGCTAATACAAACATGTCGTGTGTTGCCTTTAAAACATTACTTCTGTAAAAAAACATGTGTCGAGACATCTGACAAAATTTTAATTAGAGTGCGCTCTTTTTTCTTCTGTCAAAACATGTGACATAAGCCGTTGGCAGAAATATCTGCTGCTGCAAAGCAGTCAGCGTAAAAGTACAATTTTGACAGACATGTAGATTTACATATGTCTCACAAATTTTATAGTAAGATGCAAAAAACATGCCGTGTATTATAGCCTTTACTAGTTACGTCTATTTCGTCAAATATTTGTCCGAAGTGGACATACCTTAATTAATGGTAAAATAAAGAAAAAAAATTTGTTTTAAAATTTTGTATAAAAATCGCATAGTTTCCAATAATTTCATAAAATCATTCAAAATACATTACCCTAAATTTTGTTTATATTTTTTTTTAACTTTTAACATTAATAACAGAAATGTAACAAGATAATTAAAAAATTTAACAAAAATTGTGAAAATTATTTCCCTTTAAACATTTAAAGCTGCACTTTAATAATATTTCTTTAACAAATTGTAAAATACACTCCACTACACTTAAACAAAGTTTATTACAAATAATATAAAAATTTCTTAAAAATCTATGAAAAAAAACAACATTTAAATAAAAGCAATATTAATTGTAACTGAAGATTATTATTAGTGTTTAAAGAAATAAAATTAGGTTTTACCTAAAACCCTAAAGCAAAAATCTACAAAAATCAGCATCTAGCAAAAATTTATAATTCAAAGCATGAAACAAAATTGTTGAAAAATATCTAGTTATTAATTATGATTTTAAAAACGCAGGCAACTAAAATGATCTGAAGTTAATTAGTTGATTTCTTAGTTAATAGTTTATTATGCATAAGTATTTAGTTATTAAATAAATTTTTTCGAAATTAATTAAATATAAAAAAAAAGAACAAAGAATACATAAAAATAAAATAATAGTGGCTTTTTACTTATGGAAAACTATAAAACGTATAATCGATTTGTAAATATTACTTATGTACCTAGAAGTAGGGGAACTGAGAAAAAACTAGTCACGTGACTGGTTTTTAGTGGTACACACACAAAAAGTTTTAGAATGTGTGTCCTTGAAAATACAAAACTTTCTTGTCACGTTAAATAAACATTAATTTGAAAAGTAAATAATATTCTATATACATACATATTTAGAAAAAGTTGTTCATTTTAATAAAGAACATAAAGTTTAACGTATAAAATTGAATGAGTAGGGTGACCATTTGTAGCAATTCAGGAAAAATATGCATAATAAATAATACATATTTAAAAGAGAAAAGAGAAACAAGTAAGAGCACTATATTCGGCTGTGCCGAATCTTTTATACCCACCACCAATTTTCCGTACTTTTATAGCTCGGGTTGTTTTTTCCGCAATTTTTTGTTTCTCGGGAATGCGAGATTTACGGCTATATGCATAAAAAGTAATTATTTTATGGTTATAGTGTACAATAGTTATTAAACGCTTTTTGTGTTATAAACCACTAATAATAATTTGTATTTATAAACGAACAATAAACCTTTTATAGTTATTAAATGTTTGTAGTGATTTTATTAGTATGTATGGCAACGCTTTTTATATTTAGTTGTCATTTTATTGTTAGTGTTGCTTATAACTACTATAAGATTTACCCGGGTATCAAGTAAAGGTAACATTTTTTTATAAAATTAAAGCACAAAAACAACATTGAAAAAATCAAAAGTATATAACTTTGGTATATGAAAAAATTTGGGCAAAAATTATAGTACAAATATTAATTATTTACCTATTTTGTTAATAACAATAAGAAAAGTATTCGGGTTCAAAGTTTGTTTACGTTTTTCTTACATCACTATTATAATTTTTTAATTTTATTTAATTTGAAATATGTTAAATTTATTATTTTCTTTTGTATAAATTGCACTTATCTGTATGTCGAAATGTGTTAATCTAATCAATTTTAATATTTCAATTACTTTTTCTTACATTTTTTTACAAAATTTCTTGAAAAAATTTTTTCACGCAAATTATGCATGAAATGTCGCCTTATTTTTGGCTTAAGGGTAAATCAAACAATAAAATTTTTCATTTTATAAATGGTTTATAAAAGGTTTATAAGTCTATTAATGGTTTATGAATGCAACAATAGTGAATTTTGCTTAAAAACGACTTATAAGTTTTTATACATATGGCCGTTATTCTTTAATTTTCCGGGATCCCGCAGCAAAACAAATAAAAAGTAAATTTGTTTTCAATTAATAAATAACTTTTTATTAAAAAGTACAAAATAGTTTATAATGGAAAAGAAACGCTTCAAAACTATAAAAATTAATAAAGAAACTTGAATTTAAAATATAAATTAAGTAAAAATATTTTTTATTGAAAAAAATATTATTCTCGAGATACGAGATCAAATATGAGCACAAAAAACAAAAATATAGGTACTTCAGCTATGAGACATCTGAACAATTATTTAAACTGAGTTTTATGGCACTCCTCCAGTTAGAATAAACTGAGTTTAGTTGGTACTCCTCCAGTTGTAAATTATGAGTTTAGTTGGTACTCCTCCAGTTAATCCAATTAAAATATATGCACGCGGTTAATTGTAGAATAGTCTGGAAACTGTATCCAAAGCACAGTTACGCGACGCCACACAATTACCCACGCGAGAGTGAGACGTAAAACTCTCGAAGACGGATGAAAAGGACGGCCTGATTGCCCTTAACCCATTTTGTACCAGAGTACAAAAATGTTTAAATATCTTAATAAAATTTTCATGGATAGTCAGATATGGGCCAGAAATTGTTATTAGATTTTTATTTTTTTTTCTGACGGTGATTACCCAAGAAAACTGCTGGTCGAGATCTCGACCGCTGGGATAATTAGAGCAATAAAATTTTTGTTTGATATGATATTAAGTAAGCTTAATAAATGAAAAGAATAATATTTTTTTTTTCTAAAAGTGTAAACGGGAACGCCAACCAAATTATTTTTATTAAGTTTCTTTTATTGTATAAAAAATATTATTTTAAATTTTTGTGGTAGTCCTTGAAGCAATTACCCACACGTAAATTTACGTTGCCCTTAGTGCAAGTATAGGCAGTATGTTTCTTACTTAACCCAAAGTGGCCACCTCCACTTTTTGCCTCTGATTCCAATCCGATAATTAGCGACAGCATTATCATGCAAGTCAACTCCGCCCATAAACTTGTTATAATTAGCAATAAGTTTGGCTTTAGGTACAGCGATCCGTTTTTTTGCTTTCTATCATATCGCATGACATTTCTAATAGGATCTATCAGATCATAGTTCGCAGTCAAAGTGACTTCCGCATTGTCTCTCCACCGAACCAATGCAATCTTATGTTCCTGATCGAATGCGTAGTCCATATCATGTCGTGGTAATTTTGTTTTTAGGCTTGCTCCTACCAGTCTGTTTGCTCTGATTGTTCCAGTTGCACAAAAACTTTTTTCTTTAGAAGACAAAGCAAGTGGTGTCCGGTAAAAAAATTGTCGAAATGAACGGTATGTTGTCTAGGATACTCACAAACCGACAATAGACTCATAACCACGCTAGCACCAAGGCCAAGTTGTTTGTTATACATGTCTGATGCACCAGCATATGGTTGGAAAAGATACCCTTTCGATGAACACAAACACCAATATTTGTATCCAAAACGAATTGGTTTCCCCTTGATAAACATCTTGCAGCTATTACGACCGAAATATGGCACCATTTGCTTATCAATCAAAAGATTTGATTCAAAAACACCAAACTGCATAAATCGACTATTTAGACGGTTAAACAGTGGTGTTACCTTTGCAAATTTGTCATTTTTGTTGATTTCATTGTTATTTCAAATGTGGAAGTTTGATTTTATTTTTTGGAACGTATTACGTGACATTGCTTGCTTTATGATAGCAATTCTATAAGTCGGTTAGGAACGGAATGGTAGCAATATCACAAAGAATCGGCGCATTCTGGCTATATTAACCAAATTTCCATTATTATTATGTTGTGAAGCATATCTGTTTGTCTCAGTTACTAAATGTTGAGTAACTTCATCGTCAAAAAAGAGAGAGAAGAGCTGGTATGGTGTATATCCTTCTGCAAGCAATATAGTCATAAGAAGTTAAATTGGCAACATATTATTATAAAATACCTAACTAAACACAATATCATCTTTTATTGCATTCAATGGTTCATGTACAGGAGCAATATCCAAATTCTTAAAAAAATATTATAATAAAATAAAAATGAATCGTATTACATCATATCATTGCCTCATTGATTGTAATTTCTTCATCATCAAAAAACTCTTCATCTGAAACTTCGTCAACGTTAGGCGGAGGTAAACACACAACATTGGTTAAATTATGCAACTGCATTTCATTATCCTCATCATCACTGCAATTCTCAATTATTTCTAAAATTTTACTTGTACTCATATTCATACTCATACACATTCTTTTAAATTTGTAATTAAAAAAAAATAGATAAGTATAAAAAAAAATTTGGTGCTCTAAGCTAAGTTCAAGGCTGTCTAACGGTAAGTTTGAGTAACTGAAATAACTAGCTTGTGTATATTTAAGTTTATTCGAAATGTTGTCTATCAAAAATGATAAAATTTTTTTATTTTTCTATTTTTTGTAAGTAGTTACAACTAATTTAAAAGTAGGCTATTTTTAATCTATTTTATTGTCCTCCCCGGTGAAAATTTTAAAGGGGGTAGGGGGGGTAAAAAAGTTTAAGTCCGAGAGCCAATAAGACAAACTTAATTATAAACTAAAAAAAAATAATTAATTCCACTTCCTAATATTTTTAATTATTTAATGAAAAACAGCAAAAGTTTATGGTCGAGATCTCGACCGCTGGTACAAAATGGGTTAAGAGATAATGTAGTTTCTGCTAATAAATAAAACTGAGATATTTATACATAGTCCTTAATTCTTTCAAAAACTTTGTCCATAGAGAAATTATATGAATTTAAGATAAAGCGTTATATGGGAGGTAGGCGTTAAAGTTGGCGTGTCACCTAAATTTTTAATGACATTGACTAGAATGATATACATATGTAGCAAATTTCATCATCATGCCTCAAATTTTGTCGGTTTTATGAGCTTTTAAATTTCATTAACTGTAGATAACGTGAAAAGTAGGCGTTATAGTAGGCGTGTCAAAGTTGTTTTTGCGAATGAGTACAACTTAGGTGTTTCAATATAGCCCTTTGTTATTCTAAAATCTTTATTAATAGAGAAATTAAATGAATTTGAGATAAAACGTTATATGGGAGGTGGGCGTAAAAGTGAGCGTGTAACATTTATTTTCCATTATTACAAAACCTTTGATCAACGAGCAATGGTTGCAAAATTTTAGAATCGTACATTAAATTTTGTCAGTTTTATTAGGTTTAAAATTTAAAATATACTGAAAAATACACTGCGCGGAATAATTTTCGTACATTTTTATCTATAACTCACTTCCTAATGCATAAATTTAAGCAATTGTTGGGGAAAAATATTGATTTTAGTCAGGAAGTATATATTCGAAGTTTCATGACTCTACGTTAATGCGTTTGGACACAATTCCATGTTATTCGATGATGGAAGGACACGGTCTTTTCGACCTACTCTTGCTTTACGAGCTAAAACTCTCTTCCTAATATTCCGATTTAGCCCATTTTCAATACCAAACAAACCTCGTGTATAATATTCAGCTTTTTCGGTGCGAACTCTATCGTGCTTTCAACAGACGGACATAGCTATATAGTCATCAAATCAAACCCCGATTCAGAATATATATACTTTATGGGATCTAAACTGGATATTTCGATGTGTTACAAACGGAATGACAAAATGAATGTACCCCTACCATTTTTTTGGTGGCGGGTATAAAAACAACTTACATTTTTTAAATATTTGCTAAGATAAACACACTATAAAATTTCCAGTATGGTTTTATAATTCTCATTTTGTTTATCATGCTTTAGCTATAAGTAGTAATGTTTACGACAATAACGCTGTGGCAGCTTACGAGTTACCTTACATTTCAGGCTTCGTCCGTTATTTTTCTTTTTTTGTTTTAATAAAACGTATCGCTGAATAAATGTCAAAGCATAGGCAATAAAGACACTATATTATGCCACGATCAAACCAAGTACCGAATTCTTGAAACAAGCACATTTTTAAAATAATTCAATTCGTTTATACTTGAATTAATCTTGTTCTAAGCTCACATCAAGTATGGTTTCGAGCTTAAATCACACTAATAATTCTTAAAATCAAACCTTTTTCGACTATTCCTTAAACTAAGGAATTCGTACTTGACACGTTTATTCTTAAACCGTACATCTGACACTGCTACGGCTTAATTAAAGTATGCATTATTTAATTTGTTTTTTGAGTGTACAAATTGAAATTAGTGAAATCATTACCCTTCAATAGTCAGTGTTGATCAATTATAAATGATATGGATATGGGCGGTATGTAGATTCCCAGGCAAACATTAAGACTCTCTGAATGTTCTGTACCACAGTAAGTCAATTGCATTTTTACTTGCAGCTGTTTATTAACTCAATACTATAAAATTTGTATTTAAGGTGCTCTCCCAGAAGACGCTTATTTGGCAATTATTTTATCAACGTCGGGGCAGCTTTGTGCTAATTGTCTTTTTCGGCCTGGGTTACTAAAATTAAAAGCATTTTGAAAATTCTTTAAAAGTAGAGCCTTTGAGAGAACATTTTCATTTTTAATGGTTTTACAATAAATAAAAGTACAAAATATAACCTTCAAATAAGCTAGATATGTTTACACATACGTTTTAAATATAAAAATTCGTATCATTCCGCTTGATCCTCTTCCGATGATCGAGCGGAATCGGTATGTTCGGATGATGATTGATAAGAATATGTTTCTTTAAGGCGTAAATATTTTATTCCCATCAAATAGATCTTTTCATTGGCATCTTGAACAGCATTGTTCAGTTCGCCGTTTTTTTCAAGGGTCTCTTCCTAAAAATAAACCATATTCATATTCATACTAGTAAGGCAATTATGAGTGACTTAAATGTATACCAATAGTTTTGAGCGCTTCTGCAGTAACTCCTTGACATCGTGTAGCTCTCTTATCATGGCATTACGTTCCATGGCATGATAATCACGTTGCAAACGACATTCCTCCTCCAAGTCTTGATTTAAACGTTTCAAATGATACATTTCCGTTAGCATGACATTTTGTTTGTCCATTATTGTCTTAACCAAACTCTCTAAATTTTCGATTGTTATATGAGCCTCAGTAAGATTTTTATTAAGAAGCCAATTTTCTGCTCGTGCAGCTGCCAACTCGGTAGCGGATACATTGGTATGGAGCAGAGATTCGTTGCTAAATATAAATGGAATTTCGTAAAGAACAAATAATTTTTAGTTTAAAGTGAAAAGATTTTGTACTTATTTTCAGCGTTTTCTGTATCTAAGCCCTCCCTAGGATTATTTTGGGATTCTGTAAATGCTTCTTGCAGTTCGCTGTGTTCCTTAGAATGCACAAAATATTGGCATATGCAGGACATTGTTAGTTTTCTAATAAATATATGTGTAAGCTATGTACAATATGTAAGTATATATGGATGTACATAAAATTAAAATAAAACAAATTACAATGAAATGAAGTTTAATGTCCCTACAAACAATTGTAAGGGAGTTTGTCTAAATAATACGGCATTGTTTGAAATTTATAGGCTTAAAAAATCATGTACAAAATAATGTTTGCGTTTTCTTCGTATTATTATTTCCAAACATTATTCTAAATATAGGCCAAAAAATTAAAATTTTGTCATCTTATTTTTTCCGAAAATATCGTACCTTGGTACTTCAATTAACTTTATCTTCTTCTATTTTCAAAACATTTTAATTGAATTATGGGGTGTTTAAATACATACTAATCATTTAAAATAAATAAAGTGTTTATATACATACGAACATAAGCAATAACTTCAGCAGAATAACTGCAAACTGTTTTTGTGTAGAATCTTATGTTTTGAAGAGCTTCAAAACAATCGATAGATAAGCCAACTATATTTTTGGTTTTCCTCTCAAGCTACAAATATGAAATAAAGGGTGGTTAAATTTTAAGAACCGATGCACAGAGGAGTATTTGACCTAAAAAGCTGGCCAAAAAGGCATAACTGAATTTTAAGAAATCTTAAAAACTAAGTACGCAGCTCGACAGACAACAATATTTTACATTATATTGTAAATTTTTAAGACTTTTAGTTGCGATTTGTAGCTCTGAGACCCTGCTAAAGTCAGGAAAGTGAAGAAAATTATATGAGATTTAAATGTTTTTTTCGGCTTCTGGATGTTTATATGATATTTTTTTTGCGGCCAAACGAACGAAGGTTTAACAATGATTTTTTTTTCGCTGAAAGGTTTGATCAAAGGTTATTTAAAAATGAAAAAAAATTTTAAATATGTTGAATATTCATGTTGATACAATTCGTTCAAAAGCTAAAAACAAAAAAAATTATACACCTTTTTTGCAAAAAAAAAGAAAAAGAAGAGGTTTTTAAAAGTGAGGTTAGCATCTCTATGAATTATGTTTGATACCAGAATAAAATTTTGAATCTCTAATTTTAGAACCAAATAAAAAAGTTTGCGAGTGTTTGCGCCATTATTTTTGACGATTTTTTTAAATATTTACATTTCTTCCATTTTTGCTCATCAGGCACTTTTTCTTATACATTTATATCGTCATAAACTTTTATGTATTTTGAATTATTGATTTTAAATGTTATTCACATCTTTTTTAACACTTTACAATGTTACTATTCGATAATAGTTGTAAGGGAATGTCCCACGCATCCCCATAAAGGATATTTTTATATACCTGCTCTACAAAATATTATATGTTAAAAAAAATATATACCGTACCTAATAAGAATAATTATTAAAAGCATTTATCACAAAAATATGTTTACAAAAAAAAAAATAAAGGTACATGAAAAATACATGGGCACCTTGGTATCAGGTTACCATCCAATTGTCAGAAAAAGCTGCCGAGGCCAGAACCAAGCACTTACGATTATATCGTACGAATTATTCGAGGAAATTCAGCAGAAGCGATACAAATCGAGATGTCTTGAATAGGTTATTTCTGAGCAGTGAACCTTTTATAAGCTGCAGTATGCAAAGAGAACGGGTAAATAAAAAAATCTTTTTTATCAGAAACCATCACACTTCTTTTTCCTGATACCGATAATGCATCTAATGAGGATATACATACGACATAATATTTATTAAGGAATTTTTATTAGTTTAACTTTTCCGTATATTAAGTGTTAAATAATATAAAATAAATATAATAAAGCATTTTTTCATTAAAAAAAATACTGTTCTATAAGAGCCTTACAGTTTTTAAATTTTTTTTAAATAGACCGTAAATCATATGTATGCATGTACATACAGTCTGTTAAGAATGAGTTTAAACCTTTAAAATCAACATTTGTTAATTGAGTTTTACTATATATACCGACTTTTATTCCTTAGGAAAGTGGCTTTTGGAAAAATCTTAAAAATTTAAACTTTTTGGTTCTTAAACTTTTTTTATTGCATTTTAAAAACAAAAAATTTGACGAATTTTGCAGGAAAAAATTTTTTTTCGCCATTACATTTTTAATAACTCCGAAATAGTAATAGGGAGAATAGAAATGTGTTGGGGTAGTTTAAGCAGAATTTTCCGGTGCATCCTCTGATTCTCCTGCTATTAAAATCGGAAAACCTGTTTACAAGTTATGACAAAATATATTAGGAAACCAAACGATTTATGGGGCGAAATATGCCACGCCTTTAACAGAAAATCCTTACGTACTAGAGAAAAACGGAAAACAGATTTGAATTAAGGGCATCAAAATCAATATAGTCCACATACTTTTATTTCTAGCAGAGACAAAAAGCGCAGTGTAATTTTTTCAAAATCTGCCACTAGATTTCTTATATCATACTACACCTAAAACTATCAAAAAACTAGAACTTTTAATTAAAAATACGTTTAGTAATTTTGGCCAGCTTTTCAGGCCAAATACTACTCTGTGCGATGTTGATTTTGAATAAAGAGTATATCGAAAAAAATTTGTGGTTGCATTAAGTTAAATCAAACTCAAATTGTGCAATAAATAATTGTTGTTTTTATCACGTTTGCTTTTATATAGATGTAAGATACTAATATTTGAAAACTCATTAATTTTCAATTGTTATTACGATCAAAATGGACTGCGAAAAAAAGTACGTGAAAATATAATTGAAACTTTTCAAAAAAATCCGTCATGGACTTTTAAAAAAAATAGCAAAAAATTTGAGAGTTGGCCCTCGAACCGTTTCAAATGTCATTAAACGGTATAAGAAAGACCTAAGTATTGAAAGAAAACCTGAATCAGAAAAAAAAGGTCCAAGGGATATTGGTAAGGTAAATATTTTATGTTGCTGATGAAAGAAGTAATATTCAGAAGGAGTTCCTACATATTTTTGGCCTGATTTGGCATCATGTCACTATGGAAAAAAGGCACTTGAGTGGTGTTCAAAGAATAATGCCATTTTTATACCACGAGAGGCAAATCCACACAACTGTCTAGAACTTAGGACTGTCGAAAGGTACTGGGCTCTTGTCAAAAAGGAATTGAAGAACACAGGAAAGGTGTCCCAGAACATGTCCGATATTAGGTGTAGATGGACCACCTCCTCCAAAAAGGTAACAGAAACAACTGTAAAATCTATAATGGAAGGACTTCCGAATAAAGTCGATATTTTTAAAAATAGGAAATAATAAATTAAGATTTCAATGTTAAATAAATTTGTACAACATGCCAATAAATTTGCTTATTTTAAAGAGTTTCTATATTACACGGTTTGTGTTTTATTTAAACTTAATGCAACTACAAATTGTTTTCGATACACTCCTTAAAACCGCAAATTATTTAGGAATTTGTTGTTGTTCAATTATGTATGGAACAAAATATCGGCCAAATGGCCGCCGCAACCTCGGCGGTACACCTTCATTTGATGGTCCAAATTTTGATGACGCTGAGGCATACTTGATGTTCTACGCCGTTAATGTACCGCATTATTTCATCCATTGGCTCTTGACCATTGACAAACGTTTGAAATGGTTAAGAGGCTTTAGTTTTTGAGTCAATTGCACCTTGTGAGCGTGTAAATGCAAGTCTTTATGTATAATGTTCATCAACGATGAGGGTGAGAGGTGCAATTGTTGGGCATTTTGATTTAAACGCCCATTTTCATAATAAGCCTGAATAACTTTAACGCGTTGCTCGATTGTGTATCTTTCCATAGTTCAAATTGAATTAGTCTAAAATTGAGAAATGTCAAATTAAAAGCAGAAAAAAACTTGACGTTTAAGTATGGCTTACATTCAACATCCGCCCTTAAAATTTAACCACCATTTTTGTATCTCCTGTAAAATTTGCTGAAAGGGAGTTAGCAGGTTTGCATATTAAGACGACGAAATAAAAGTTGAAAATTACTTTTGTTCTTCTAAGGATTCGGTCGTTTTAACATACATACTTAAAATCATTAAAAATTCATTGAAATTCGCTGTGAATTGTTTTAATCAATTATGTTAATATAAAGATAACGACTCTTTTTAAAGTTCTGCTCATATTGTTCCAATGACGCCACTTAAACTGTGTTTTTCAATATCTCAAATAATACAGAAATTGTAAACTTTACACATTAAACAAACTGACCACCCATGTTAGTACTCAGGCTTCCTGCAACCTGTGCGAAAGATATTTAAATTACCTAATTGGGACATGTCCCCTGCGACACGAGTTTGATGGTGAGAGGTGCGGCGTTGAGTACGGGGTAGCAATTGTCGCACGTTTTGTGAATTTGAGGGGACAAATTTGAAATTTCTCTTTTACATCTTTCGTTCTCTTGTATTCTTGTCATGTTATGTGTGACCGGTGTTGCCAGACTGATATTTTTTTGGAATTTGCCAAAAAAAAAAATATGAAATATCCAATGAAAGATCATTTATTAGAAATAACATAAGCCGCTAATCTCTTGCTCTAATCTCCATGGTTTTACCCACTCCTTTCGTCTTCTGTTATTCGGTAAACTATTTGCGTTTTTATAGCATTTTAGCAAATTAAAAATTATTTATATATTTTCAGCATCATCTAGATCTAACGCTTCAACACCCAGTTCAGTTAGGTCAACAATTTTGTTAGAATTACTTAAACGTTTTTATAGTTTCAATATAAATTCTTATTCATAGTAGTTATTTTTTATATGTTCAATATTTTTTCTATGTTTGTCAGTTTGTGTAAAATTATCAAGAATAAGAGATTATAATATTTTTAATAAATAAAATAATTTCAAATTTCTTCACTAATTTCTTCTTTAGAAATATCAGCCATTATGTTTCTTGAAATTTATTTAATTTTGCTTTTTTAAATACTTTTATTGCCTCTGCTACTGTTGACCAATTATAAATTGTATATGTACATATGTATGGCAGCCCTTCTTACGAATGAAGGGATAAAAAGAATTAGTTAATTTAACGTCAAAAAGTCGCTTTGTTCCTGCAACAAAATCCCTTCATGTAAACGCAAGAAGATTTTAGAAGGGTCACCAAAAGAAAATACAAGCCAACGCAAGCAGAGTCGCAGGGACATGTCCCTTCGTGTAAACTAGCTCTTAGCAAACCATAATGGGGGCAGAATCGTCATTTAACGGGATGATTTGAAAAAGAAATTTGTTTATTCATAATTTTAATATTGCTAATGGTTTTATTTATTAAAACTTTTCCTGAAGAAGCTACCCAATGTGGTAGTGAAATATCGGAATAAAAAATAAAATTATAATTTTTGTAAAAAGAAAACTTGACTCAAGCTTATGCCATCTTTACACTTTCTGAGTTCTTATTAGAGTTTAACAACTGAATCATTTCCAGATATATAATAACTTCCCAAAACTACATATATTTAAGACAAATTTAAAACAAACTTTTAAATTTTTGTAAATAAGGAGAGCTTCAAGCTAGTATTTAAAGGCTCAACTCAGATAAGAAACCAGATGTTGTAAGGTAGCTTTAATAAAAAGAGCATCTAGTTTATTAAAAAATTTATTTCAACTAAAAATATTTAATTAAGTAAAACTACAATCTTATTAAAAATATTTTTTTATTGGAAAGCTTATTCATAATTGTTCAAGCAATGGAAACTATTAATCATTTCTTTTGCATTATCAAAGATTTTTTAACAAGTAGAAAGTAAACAAAATTTTGCAAAAATAGAAAATTATTGATAACAATGAAATTAAATTTTTTTATTGGGAGAAGTTTAAGGTCAAACAGTCAGTCCTCAAATACGAAATTTGCATTCATGTCGCTGAACATCTTTTGTATGTCATGGCCTTTTACAGAATGTAATTAAATTACTAAGAATACATTTTATCAAAATTAATAAAGAAAAAAAAACTTAAATGCATTATACATTTTGAAGACAATTCAGAATTTCAAGACATGACAATTTTCATAAAGAGAATAAAAATATGTATGTAAGTATGTATGTACAATGTATTTATGCGGTTAATAGGTAACCAGATAAATGGAAATAAATCTACAATACAGCACGCGATATAAAAAGAATAAATGTCAACATTCACTTACTCTTACACACACCTTTACCTAAAGTATTTTGTTGTTTCATAAAATATTCGTTTAATTCGCAATATTGTTTTAACTACGTCATACCTGAATGATGAGCATAAAAACATGTTTTTAATGATAAATTTGAAGTAGTTAAAATCCAAAAAAGTTTGTGTATTAAGCAGTGTTACGAGGATTCAATTGTACATGAAAGGAGGTCAGACAAAACCGCTATTTTATACTCAAAACAGTGTCACATGTCATAAAGTAAAATCTTTTGTAATTTAACCTTTAAACACTCGTGGTATTCAAAAGGTTTAAACAATTAAATTTGTTTTAAATACATATTTGTAAATAACTAAACTGTGCCCGCACCTTCGTCTGCGTAGTTATCGGCACGTAAGGTAGCCTCGTTATGTGATTATTCAGAATGTTATACATATATCTGTGTGGTAAATTTCATTTAAATCTGTATAGTCATTTTTCGCGTGAATTTTAACACTTAAACATTTACATTTATTTTATTTAGTGGAATAGAATTTAATGCAAATATTTGAGAAAAAATAGGACGTATAAATTTTGGGCACTCGAAACCTTTGAACAAGCGACTAACTAAATACAAAAAAAAATGTTCGCGTTTTTCGCGAATTCGGTTAAATACTATAATAAAATATAGCCTATGTGTTAATCTAGATTGTTGTTTATCTGTGTGCCAAATTTCATTTAGTTCCGTTCAGCCGTTTTTGCGTGATTGAGTAACAAACATCGGAACATCCAAACATTAACATTTATTATATTTTGATTTTTTGATTTTGATCGTAAGAGTAGGTCTAGTAAAATTTATGGGAAGAATAGCTACGCCAATCCTAACGCTGGGTCTCCACGTAGCAATTTTCATTGCTAAGCATAAGCAAAAACGTCGACAGAATAACGGCACTTTATTGCTTAATTATGTCTATTTTCATTGGGTGGTGAACACGACACAAGTAATTCATTTATTAAATTTAATATTTTTATTTAACTTTTATGAGTTTTTTTGAAATACCTCACTCTTAATTATTATCAGGTAAAAATATTTTAAATTTTCTTTGTTTCTGCAAAAAAAAAACAGAAAATTCAAGGAAAATTAAACGATTGACAGCTTATTGCGGCAATAATTGCTCAAGCTCAGCAGAGCAATGATTGCGCAATAAATTGCTACATATAGCAATTTGCGGTCTACACGTCGCAATATCTATGGACGCAATCAAATTTGAATTTTCGGTAATAAATATTGCTACGTGAAGACCCCGAGTAAAGCGTATAGACCTATAAGACTAACATCTTTCTTATTAAAAACTTTAGGGCAAATCGTTGACAAAATGGGTAAAAGGTAAATATCAGACGACGTAGAGAAATTTAAACAAAAGGCCTATATTAAAACAGATACATTGCGATAGTTCTGCAGGCAGTTATTTATCACATAGAAAAATCCTTTGATGTGAGTGTAAATATCCTGGCCTTCTTAAGACACATAGAAGGAGCTGTCATCAATGTAATGACCTCAAGTTTTATTGATTCTATGGAAAACTTAGGGTTTAAAGATGACCTAATTGCGTTGATTAGAAATATGATAATGAACAAATAGATAAATTACAACGCAATAGATGAAAGAATAAGAGTACAATGTATGTCGAGAAATTCCGGAAGAAGGTATCTTATTTCTGTTGCCATGGATAACCACCATACGTAGCCTACTGAGAATTCTTGTGTGAGAGTGGAAAAAGAATATAAAGCGATAGTCACACAGATAATAATACGTACCCCCCATTAAATGCTGCTTTTGAGGTACTTAGCGCTTCTAGTTTATTTTTAAAAATCAATTTGCAGGTATATTAACTTATTTACTTAAACAAACACAAAAAATTGCATTTACTACGTGTTTTAAGCGTCTAAACGCTAAAAACGCATCTGGCAACACAGA
Organism: Phyto melanocephala; assembly: GCA_941918925.1. Lineage (NCBI taxonomy): Eukaryota > Metazoa > Arthropoda > Insecta > Diptera > Rhinophoridae > Phyto > Phyto melanocephala. Next base: position 130,269,053 of record OW799233.1, on the reverse strand, counting down.
AAATTATACGTACGATGCTTTTTGACATTGCAAACTAACGGTTTATTTCTTTGAAATTAAAAAAATTGTTAGAAGCAATGCTTCAGGTTTAATTTGTGCGTTGATTTGCGAAATTTGCATTCATTTGAAAAGGTAAAAAAGTAGATAATTAGTAAAAATGAGCCGAAAATCCAAAGATGTTAGCATTGAAGTGCGGGAACTAATTGTTAACCTCAGAAAAGAAGGAAATTCTTTAAATTCAATCGCAAAAACTATAGGCCGTGCAAAGTCAACAGTTCAAACAATCTTAAAAAATTTTTTTTAACTCGAATTCCTTAGCGAGCTAGCCCAAAACTGGCCGTCCACCCAAAATTTCTTCAAGAGTTGCGCGGTATATTAAAAGTGTCGTTGAAAAAAACCCGAAAACTACAGCCGTAGAAATAAGAAATACTTTGGAGGATGACCACAATATCAATGTGCATTCAGAAACAGTTCGAAGTGTTTTGAGAAAAAAGGGATTGCATAGCCGCGTGCCCAGAAAAAAACCATTTATCAGTGAAATAAATAGAAAAAAGCGAATGGATTTTGCACTAAAATATATGGACAAACCAACAGATTTCTGGGCAACTGTATTATTTAGCGACGAAAGTAAGTACAACTTGTTCGGCTGCGATGGCAAACAAAAAATTTGGCGTAAACCAAATAAAGAGCTACAGCCGAAAAACCTCATTCCGACAGTAAAGCATGGCGGCGGTTCAGTAATGGTTTGGGGCTGCATGTCGGTGAATGGAGTTGGAAAACTGCAGTTTGTGGAAACAAATATGGATCGTTTCGTATACCTCGACATTCTAAAAAGCAGTTTAAAGGAATCAGCAACCGATTTGTGTCTCAATGGTGCATGGCATTTTCAACAAGACAACGACCCTAAGCACACTTCGTATCTTGTGAAGGAGTGGTTGCTTTATAACGTACCCAAACAACTCCATTCGCCTCCACAGTCGCCAGACCTTAACCCGATTTAGCATCTATACGATGAACTAGAGCGCCGCATACGCAAAAAATCTTATAGGAACAAACAGGAACTGAAGGAAGGCCTAAAGTACGAATGGAGCCAAATAAGTTCTGAAAATACAAAAAAACTTGTGTTTTCTATGAATAGTCGGTTGAAGGCGGTGGTTGAGGCAAAGGATGGTCCAACCAAGTACTAACTAAATAACAGATACAATGGAAATAAATTAAATTAATTTTATTATATTAAATTTATTTTAACGTACGTATAATTATCTGTGTTATAAAATTGAATTTTTGTGTTTTTTTACCATTTTAGGTTATCTTAATTAATTTTTAAATAATGAAATAACTGTTTTGTTTAAGAATATAAACCTTAGATTATTAACTTTTTTTATTTTCTTACAAATATAAGCAGTACGGAATATTTATGAGGGGTACGTACTATTTTCTGTGTGACGTACAATTACATGTAAAGGGTGTTTTTTTAAGCCCGATAGAACTTGAAATTGTAAAAAATAACACAAAAAATTAAATTGTAATCAAAATTTTTTTTTTATTCGAAAGATCAATACGTGACATTAACATTTGAAAATGATTTCGGGCATATGGGCACCGCGGCTGTTCTTGACGAAGCGCATTCTGGACGTCCGTTGTTTTATCGCAAAATTGTGTTCAGCGATGAGGCGCATTTTTGGCTTAACGGGTTTGTTAATAAGCAAAATTGCCGCATATGGAGCGAGACCAATCCACAAGAGACCCTACAGACTCCATTACATCCAGAAAAATGCACCGTTTGGTGCGGTTTTCACGCTGGTGGCATCATCGGACCTTATTTCTTCAAAAATGAGGCCGGAGCTCGCGTTACGGTCAATGGAGATCGTTACCGCACCATGATCAATGATTTTTTGTTTGAAAATATGGATGACATTGATCCGGAGGAGATGTGGTTTCAACAGGATAGCGCTACGTGTTATACGGCGAACGCAACCATCGACTTATTGAAATCAAAATTTGGCGATAAGTTGATTTCGAGAAATGGACCTGTCAATTGGCCTCCAAGGTCGTGCGATTTGACACCTCTCGATTATTTCCTGTGGGGCTACGTGAAGTCACTGGTTTATGCTGATAAACCAGCAACAATTGACGCCTTGGAGGCCAGCATTGTTCGTGTTATTCGTGACATACGGCCAGCAGTGCTCGAAAAAGTGGCCCAAAATTGGACGTCCAGAATGCGCTTCGTCAAGAACAGCCGCGGTGCCCATATGCCCGAAATCATTTTCAAATGTTAATGTCACGTATTGATCTTTCGAATAAAAAAAAAATTTTGATTACAATTTAATTTTTTGTGTTATTTTTTACAATTTCAAGTTCTATCGGGCTTAAAAAAACACCCTTTATTTGCAATTTATTTATTTTTTTCTTAAATAGCAATGAATTTAGTAACTTATATACATAATCTCGTAGTTTGGTTACAAATGCAATGAAAATATTTTCTATAATTATCTGAAACCTATATTGCTTTTGCACAATGACTTTCTTAAACTTATGACAAATGGAATAGTAATGACTATGATAACTCTTTTAAACGCAATTTTTGTCTTTAACAACTTATATATAATATTGAAGGTAGCTATTTTACATTTATTCTCGCCTAGATGTTAAACACTATAGTGTAAGCAAGGCGTCTTAATATAGGTGGCTGCATGGCAAATTTGTGGGAAAGTAAAAGTCAAAATCAATGCGACAACATAAATAAAAAACTAACTGCCGTATTCATAAACAATATTTTGTGTGTATTAAAGGCTTATTTGACAGATGTTTTACTGAAATTTATCAAATAAACTTACAATAACATCTGTCAAAATTATTTAAAATTTTGCTTTACTTCTGTAGTTTAGAAAGTGCTGCTGAAGCACAGCGATTTTAACATGCCTAGGCTAGCTGAATTGTTAGAAACCAAGAATTGAATTCCTTACTCTATAAAGATTGTTGTTAAACTAAACAAATTTAAGCCAAGAGACCTTGACATTTTTCCAATGTCGAATGCGACAATTGTAGGCAATTAAAGTGAAGAAAATATGCCAAAAAATTATTTTTTTTTTTGTAACACTACGCGATTGATTAGCACTATAATTGGTGCTAAGTTTGATTTTGGTAAATTGTTCGTTTTCAAGATAATTACAAAAAACAAAGGCATTCGCATGCGACAAAAGCAGTAGGCGCTTTCAAAGTAAACAAATCAAATACTAATTTCAGCAAAAGCTGAAGGAATATTTTAATGCGATTAATTTTAGAATATTATGCGTTGATGTGTCTTAATAATATTATTTATTTTATTCAAAATATTAAGCAATTTTTTTCATTTAATTTTAATTAATTTAATCACTGTCGCACGCGACATGACGCATGCGACATTTTGTTTCATTGTACTTTATTTTTAAATTTTTTTTATAAGACTTGTATAAAATCACTATTAATGATTTTTAACACATTCAATATATTTATTTTCACAAAACAAAATTATAAACTTATCAAAATATCTTCAATAAAAAACAAGTTCTTCGTTCTGTTGTGCTGAATTTTTTATATCCACCGCCAATTTTGAGTACTTTTATAGCACAAAATTATTATTTTGTTATTTACAGTTATCACTATAGAAAAATATATATATACCAAAACTTTTCTTTCTTTGTGTAACTTGGATTTCCTACTAATATATTTTCTTAAATTAAGCCTTACCCGTTTTTTGTTTTCTATTCCAATGATTTATTTTTACGGAAACTGAAGAGTATGAGTTAGTCGCTATAGGTAGGTAAAAAGTAATATTAACTTTGTGTGGGCATGGCATGATACTTTAAATATAATATAATTATTATTTGAATTCAACTTAAATAATCCATTGTAGAATTATTTTTTCCATAATATTTGTCCATATAGAAATAACATGAATTTTAGATAAAGCGTTTTTGGGAGGTGGGCGTTCAAGTGCTCTTCTCACCTTTATTTTTTGTCTTTTAATTTTAACAGATGCGAAATTTCATCATCTAATAAATTTAATTCTGTCACTTTAATAAGACTTTAAATTTTATTTATAGGAGAACATGTGAGAAGTTGGCGTTGAAGTAGGTGTGTCAAAGTAATTTCTAATAATGAACTTAACTTAGATATTTCAATATATAGTTCTTTGTTCTTCCAAAATCTTTGTCCATGGAGAAATCATATGAATTTAATAAAAAGCGTTATATGGTAGGTGGGCGTGTCCCATTCATTTTATCTAAGTAAAACTATATTGACCAGAAAGATATATATTATATTTAGTATTTCCATAACCAAATAAAAACTTTTTAAAAACAAAAATTATTTTCAATTTATGTATATATTTTACCCTTACGATTTCGCACGCTACAAATTGAAATACGTAAAGAGAGCAAAGCGCTAATTATTTTCCAGCAACATTTTTGTAATTCAATTTCAATATCGCTCGCTACATCGAAATATACGGTAAAACAAAAAAATTCACATTTTTCTTATATTCTTAAAATATTAACCAATTTTCCAAAGAAGAAATATCAATGCATAATGTCTATCGTTAAGATCTCTTGTTGTATTTAACAAGATCATTAAAAAAATAAAACATCCAATTAAAATGTTTAAAACAGAACTTTTGCACTTGTCGACTTTGCATTCGAATATTTTAAAATGTGTTATGAATAAATTAAAAATTTGTTTACACTACCTAAATTTAATAGATTCGCAATAAAAATAAAATTCGCTATTAAAACAACATATTTTTTTTTTGTTTTTTTTTTTTTTTTTTGTTGTGGTTAACATTTCTGTGGAAATGACCATATTATTAATTAGCAAGCATATGCTTAATTGAATTTTAAATAGGTTAAACTAGCTGAAGATAAGACAATCAAGTCATGACAATAAATAACATTTTTGGAGTCACTTAACCGTTATTGTTATTGTAATTTTTATGTGTGTGTATGTATGTATGCACATACATATATGTATATAAGAGGCTACAACTTTGACGTCACTATTATTTAGTTTACACACTACAACAAAAATTGCGTCATCAAAGTTTAAATAGTTTTATTACTCAAACATACATATGAAGTCGTTCTGCAATGCTTAGTGGGACAATATTGAAATATTCTGGAAATATTTTATTTTTATTAAGCTGCTTAATCGACATACGATTTTTGCATGGATATAGCTGAGCAGTATTCGAGTTTAAATTGTTCAGGAGCGAAGCCATATAGTGTGAAATTGGATCATTTTGGGCACTTAAAGCTTCCCGCATAAGCCATGCGTATGAGTGATATTTATCTCTTATAGTTAGTGAGTGAGTCATCCATTTGAGAGTTAAAATTTTGAAATTTTTTAAAACCTTGGCTTAATGTTTCTAAAACATTGGATAAATTATCTTACCGATTTTCCGAAAAATTTATTTGCTAGGTATACAGCTCTTTAAAGTTTGTAGGTGAGAGAGAAAGAGATTTAGCACTAGCCTACTGTTTTCTCTTCCTCTCTCACCAACAAACTCAGGAGCTTGCAAACTTCAATTTAAACGTGTAAGAGCTGTCTTAGTCTTAGCATATCTTTTCTGTGTTAAAAAAAATATAGAATTTTTAATTTGACGTCTATACAAATTTTAAAAATTATCAAACACTTTTTAATACTAAGAAGTTACCAAGAAGTTACAGCAAAAAGGTGCTAAGTAGAGTAAACCAAACTCTTGTCTGCTTATTTTTAGAGCAGATTACAAAGCTTTAACTCCCTAACCATTCTACTTATAGAAAAATCATTTTTTTTAGATCTACCTACAAATTATGAGAAAAGTCAACATTTCAAATTTCAGGTCTCTACATTTTTATGTTTGGTCTTTGTTGCTTTTAAACTCTGACGAAGTTCGGTAAAGACGATAGCTTAAAAAACATCACATTTTATTTTGTACAAGTACGCTTTCTTTACTTATTGTTATTGATCATTATTGTTTTTATACCCTTCACACAGTGAAAAAGGGTATATATAGGTTTGTCATTCCGTGTGAAATTTCTACAATTTTCATTTCCGACCCCATAAAGTATATATTTTCTGAAAGCTTATGAATAGGGGAGTAGATTAAGCTCTGTCAGTCTGTCCGTCAGTCCGTGTGTATGTTGAAATCAACTTTTTGAAGCCCCCCGATATCGCACGGACCCGGGTGAGGCATTAAAATATCAGAAATATTCGGGAGTAGATCGGTATTGAAAATCAGAAACATCGGTTCATAAACAACGGAGATATGAGCAAAAACCCACGACCACCTCGATTTTTTTTCACAAAAACAACATTACAACAACAACATACAAACGTGTATACTGGTTAGAGAAAACGTGGCATCGAATCCCAGCTGAGCCAAAAAAAATTTTTTTTTTGTTTTTTTTAATTTTTTTTTTATTTTTTTTTTTTTATTTTTTATTTAATATATTATTTATATTTTTATTATTATACCCTTCACCTGTGGTGCACAAGGGTATATATAGCTTTGTCATTCCGTTTGTAATTTCTACAATTTTCATTTCCGACCCCATAAAGTATATATTTTCTGAAAGCTTATGAATAGAGGAGTCGATTAAGCCCTGACCGTCTGTCCGTCTGTCCGTCTGTCCGTCTGCCCGTCTGTCCGTGTGTTGGTTGAAATCAACTTTTAGAAGCAACTATATGTTCCTCAGATCTGTGTATGGTATCAATCTCTTGGAAATATCCAGGAATGAATCGCTATTGAAATTCAGCACAATCGCCCAATAACTTTCTGAGATATGAGCAAAAAACCACGACCACCTCGTTTTTTTTCACAATTACAACAACAACATACATACATACATACATGTAAAAAACATACCAAACAAAAAAAATTACAAAAAAAAAAAAAAATTAAAAATAAGAAAAAAATAATAAAAAAAACTAAAAAAAAAAAAATTAAAAAAAAATTTAAAAAAATTTTTTAAAAATTTTTCTAAAAAAAATTTTTTTTATAATTTTGTTTTTGTTTAATATTTATTATATATATTTTATTTATTTTTTAAAAAATTTTTTTTTTTTAATTTTTTTTTTAATTTTTTTTTAAATATTTTTTTTTGTATTTTTTTTTTTTATTTTTTTTAACATACAATAACATAACAATGGGATGTTTTTATATATGTATGTTTTTTACATGTACGTATTTCATATGGGGAATGGTGATACAAACTACTGTTATTGCATGACTACACGTTGTGAAGGGTATATAAGATTCGGCATGGCCGAATATAGCGCTCTTACTTGTTTTTAAATGTATGTTCTTTTTTTAAATATCTTTTTCAATGCATTGAATATTATGTTAATTTTTTCTAACTTAATTTAAATAAAAGAATAAATGAACTTAACCCTCTAACAGGTAAGACCGTCTTAAAACGGTCTTCGCTTTTTTGGCTGTAGTACTGTATTTTAAATTTTTTAGCTTCAAAATAGTAAGGAATGTATTTAGAAAACATTGTTTTATATTTGTTGTTCTCCACAACACTTTCTGATTAGTCGTTTCTTAGCTGTGATCAATCAAGTCCAAAAAGTAAGCAAAATAGCATCGAAAATAATTTCGTAAATTTATTTTTTTGCTCCAATTAAAAAACCACATTTAGTAGGTAACATATTTTACTTTAGTTTTATTATATACTGGAAGTAAAAGAAATAAAAATAGTTGTACTTTTAAGATGAAATAGTAAAGGTAAAAAGTAAAGTAAGACGGTCTTGCCGGTTTGTGTGTGCAAAAATGTTCCATCCTTTTCATTATTGTTCGTATCTTTTGTTCATGAAAATACTTTTGTTTTCATGTTCTATTACTTCTTCCCTTTTATTTTACTACTGTATTAAAGTTGGATCTTACTAAACGTCCCTATAAGAAAAAGATAAATTTAGAGAAAATATCTGATAAAGAATGGCTCGAGTTTATCGATTCTGTGGAGAGTTCTATAGAGAGCGCAGATACAAGTTTTATTACCGATGACAGTATTACTGATCCTTCTTATGTTTTTGACAATATCGAAAGCTACACATTACCAAAAGATACGGAACAGGTCGTAAAAAAATGTGTTTACAACATAGGTAGAGCTGAGACTACGGATGTATTTGTAGATGCAATAAATTTTTCACTGAATATCAGCACAATTGACATACCATCGCCTCTTTCAACTTCCGTTGAAGATGTAGCAGATGTAGAAACCATTGAGACGCAAGAACCATCCACATCAACTGCAACCACAAAAGGATGCTTCAAATTCAAACGAGCCCGATCTCCGTTGCCAACAGCTTAATTTACTGGACCATCAGTTCAGCCAAATCCTGGTGGTTTTAACGGAGGTATGGCATTATTTTTCTTATTTTGTTAGTATTTATTATGTCATTTTTTAAACAGCTCTGAATGAAATATCTAAAATTTCGAAAGAGCTTTCCAAATGTATTGCGCAAGCGTTCGATGCGTTAACATGTCAACGAGGTAGCCTTTCAGGCTGATTCGTCACTTCCATTGGCCGTGAAAGAGCTTAAAACACCAATGGAATTCTTCAATTACTTTTTCACTGATAATATTATTGAATTAATCACTGTAGAACAAATCGCTGTGCGCTGGAGAAAAATATAAACACAAATTTCAGCACAAATTCCACTGAAATAGACATTATCGACTGCCCTCTGATTATCCGAGAATTCAATGCTCACATGGATCGAGTAGATCTTATGGATGAACTGATGGTTCAATATCACATTCGAGCAAAGACTCGGAACAGTAAGACAAGATTTTGTGGACATGGCCTCTACTAATGCATTTATTTTTTTTTGCATGCCAAGCAGGATGATTCCAATAATGTATCTGATGAAGAACTTCTTTTAAAGCATACTGATTTCCGTGAAGAAATAGCTGCCGGACTCGTTTTTTTTAAAAATAAGCGGTCTGTAGGACGGCCATCGCTTGGTCAAATTCTTGATAAGCCCTTATCAGCACAGCCTGGAAAATCAAGTAATGGGAAAAAACTGTCCATCCTGTTGCTGATATTCGGTTTGATGGTGTCGATCACTTTTCTATTTGGGTGGATAGAAAAGACAAAAAAAATTGCAAACATTGCAAAAAATCTGACAACCAAGTTGTTTGTTCCAAATGCGTCCTGCGTTTATGTGGTCAGATAGATTTTTTCTGGGACTACCACCATAAAAAAAAATATTTCAACGATTTTTGCTTCGTTTTTCTTAATAAAACTTTACTTTTAGATAAAATTTACCTCGGATATTTTATTACATGCGAACCGGTGAGACCGTCTGCAGACGGTCTCCCTATTTTTTACCTAGCATAGGTCCAGAATGTTTTTTTCATCTGAAAATTAAAATTTACGGTCCTCTTGACTATATCTACCTGAAAAAAAAATATTGGCTTAGTCCGGTCATTTTTTCACTCTTGCCTGTTAGAGGGTTAAGTCAGAATGAAATATGATTTATAATAGATTGTTTTAATTTTTAAAACTTAAAAAGTTATTAAAAATATTGCTTTTGTTCACTTACACATTTTTCAACAAATATATATTTCTTTAGTTATACAAAAATTATAATACGATATAATAATAATTATGTTAAGTATGTGAGAGCTGCACTATCATAAAAAAAATGGCTAAAGGCATTTTTAATAAAATTTAAAATAGCATGTGTATGCTACAATCTCACTACAAACACACATACATATGTACTTGCTTAAAATTATATTTTGCTTTGCGATAAAAATATTTTAAGACAGAACAAAACTGAAAAGGAACAACGTTGGAATAAACTAAAGCTGAAACAGCAAATAGAAGATTCATACTGAAATAGAATATTTAAATTATGTTTAAACATTTTGATAGTATGGCTGGAACAAAAGATATACAAAAACTTAATATTTGTATGTCCTGTAATGAGACGAAGTCACATGCATAAAAAAATCGCTTATAATTTTGTTTTTGTTATGATTTACCGTTTCTGATTTCACTGCCGCCTTTTGTTTTAATATTCAACTTTGTTTAAAAACACTAACAATGATTTAAAAAAAAACTTTTAGAGTGATGGTTTTAATTTAAGTTAGAGCAATGTTTTGTTTTTTTTTTTTTGTTATTAATGTCTACACTCAAATATAGTGAATGGAAGTAGTGTGAAACAGAACATATTATTTTTAGAACATTTTACGCAGCTCTTTAATATGTATAATTAAAAATATTTCTTATATTGTATACTGAAATTCGTTTTTAAGTACTTTATATACAACGATAGTAAAAATTAACAAATTTTCTTAAATTTGATTAAAGAATTTGTTTTGCCTTTCATTTCAATTCCCCGATGCTACACAAACAATACACTACAAAACTTTAAAATTCCCAACATTTAAAATTTAACTTCAACCATTTGAGAAATACAAAAACACCAAAATCCACAACACAAATTTTCAAAGATTTCTTTTACTTGCCAAACATTTTGTTCCGTGTATTCGCACCTTTAAAGTTTAGAAAGATTTTACTTTCATATATCAAGTAAATATTAAATTATGAAACAGTACGTTACATTTACTAAATATAACATTTACATTCAAGTTAATGTACAGCGCGTAGTAAAAATAATATTTTCATTTATTAATCATTGTTGTCCAGACATTAAGTGTAGTGACTAAAAATAAATTATTATACATTTTGTAGTACTGTAGTGTTGTTTTTTTATTAAAAAAGGAAGCACGTTCCTTGGAAATTTATGACATCATAAAACTAACAAAGTAAGGGTATTCATTTAAAGAAAATATAAAAAAATCTATTGCAATTTTTGTCAGCTGAATTAATATTAAAAGTAAGTAGTAGCAGTAATATTGTTCTGGATATAAGTATTTAAATTTCAAACTATTAATCAGCATTATTTCACGAAGTACATACTGTACTGTTAAAATATTTATTATAATGGCACCTAAAAAATGAAGACATACTCAAATCCGCTCACAGTCCCTTGTGGATAAAATACGTAACTGCTTTACAATTTTGTTGATAATATTTATAATATTACTAGTCACCATTTTTAAATCTGTTGATTGGTTAAATCAAGTTTTCTCAATCTTCTGATATAATTTTTTCGAATATTGAATACATTGAAATAGTGCCAAGGGATCATTCCGTTTGTAACAATCTACAATTTCTTCATTTCTGTCCCCATAAAGTTTATATGTATTTTCTGAAAGCTTACGAATAGGGGGTTGATTAATTAATGTACGTCTGTCTGTATGTTGGCTGAAATCAAATTTTAAAAGGCCTACAAACACAGACTTGAATGTATCAATCTTTTAGATATTTTAGGGTATAAATCGCTCTTGAACTATAGCACTATCGCCTAAGAACTTTTTGAGATATAAGAAAATAAATAAGACTGCCTCTGCTTTTTTTAACTTTTTTACCACAAAAATTAACAATTTTCAGTCCTAGGATAATTTATATTTTTTATATTTTATTCAAAATTTTGGTCACTCTAAAGACATACAATTATAAGTCGTTGTCTCGAAAATTGTTGCTGAGAAAAACTAACAAATCAGATTAAGTCCAACTGAGACTAGGCAACAAAATTTTTCTAAAATTTACAGGCGAAAATAGATTTTTTTCGGTTCTAGACAACCGAGAGAGTCAATATTGGCATTGTCTGCCAAAACATAATACACTGTAAACAAAACTTTAGATATATTATGGCCGCCAATACAATACGTAGTATTAAAAATGCCTATATGGGTCTAATCAATTATTTTAAAATTCATACCTTTTAACACCATCAATATATGTATCAAATAAAAGGGCTCGACCAGTAGAACTGAGTAGGCTATGAAAAAGTTAAAATCCAAAATGGCGTCCGAAATAAAATGAAATATAGTAATTAAATCTTTGTTCCCTTTAACCCCTACAATATTGCTATCGAATGAATGGGTTTGACCTCTAGAATACTGAAAACTATTACAAGTCGAATAATATAAATTAGGGTCTGAAACAAAATTGCATAAATAAAGAGTTTGACTAGTAGAATAAAGTAACCCAGCAAAAACTAGGCAATGACTTGCTCTTACTAAACAACATACATATCGTCTGTCTTACTAAGAAGTGTTTTAAAAATGACTTGACTTACAATGTGATACGTAAGTACTAATTTTCAGACATTTGCTTAAATACACACACAATACAATTTCTTGTTGCGAAATTTGTTAGAAGCTATTTAAATACATAACTTTTTATAATTCTCATTTAGTTTAAGACACTTATAGTATAAGTAAATGTAAATTTTCACTCATATTTAAATTCCGAAATAACGTATCGCAGAATAATCAAACCGAATTCTGGTTTTCAAAAGAATCGAACGACTACTTACGATTTAGATGCCAATTTGTAAGTAGTGAACAACTGTTTTCTAGTACTTTCTACTCATTATTTTGTAATGTGTTATTTATTTTATTTTAAAAATTAAAAATCAAAGATGGCGTTAGAAATAATAAAGAAAAATAGCGAATAACATTAAATATGAGATCTAGGCTACGCTGTAATGTGCTTATTTCGTGAATGGTAACACTTAGCTCATGTCTAATTTGACACATAATTAGTTTTATTCTTCCGCTGAACGAATATGGTGACCATCCAATGCGTTTTCGCTTCGCTAAGTGGGCCTGCGATCGATTTACAGAAGATGCCGATTTTGCCAAAAAAAAAAATCTTCTTTTCAGATGAAGCTCATTTTGATCTTGGCGGGTATGTTAATAAGCAAAATTGTTGCATTTGGGGCACAGAAAACCGGCACGCATACATTGAAAAGCCGATACACCCAAAACGAGTCACTGTTTGGTACGAATTTTGGTCCAGAGGCATAATTGGGCCATTTTTCTTCGAAAATGAGTGGCAACATTTGGTTTCAACAGGACGGCGCTACGTGCCACACAGCCGAAGCTACACTCGATGTTGTAGTGTTTTTTTATAGCATTTCCAAAAAAAAAAGTTATCTAGCGGACCCTTTATATAAATTATTGTAAAAGATATTGTCGAATTCGACACTGCCGAAGATAAATCTTTTTATCAAAAACTCGTAGTTTACTTAGATTGCTACGTGCAACAACAAGATTAAAAAAATCGTAGGTGCCTTAGATCCGTCATATACATATACATTTTATTTCAACAACTTACTGTTCAAAGTTCAGCTAATCAGGAGCTCAAATTAGCAGACATTGAAAAGCATGGACAATTTGTTAAATGGGTGACGAAGAAAAATGAAATCACTTCCAATATCCATCTTTTCCGATGTAGCGCATTTCCATCCAAATGTATTACACAAAATTGTCGAATTTGAGGCACAGAAAATCTGCATGCAGTCCATAAAAAACAAACGCACCCACAACAAACAACTGTCCGGTGTGGATTTTAGTCAAGTGGCGTGATTAGGCGTCACTTTTTTTGAAAATGAGGCCAAAACTGCAGTGACTGTGATTGAAATTCCTTACAGGGACATAATATCGGTGTTTTTGTAACCTCAACTAGACGGCTTGGATCTGGACGAGATGTAGTTTCATCAAAATGGTTCCACCTGCCACACCACACATAAAATAATCCATTTTTTGCAGCAACGATTTGCAAAACAAATTATCTCAAGAAATTTTGATGTTAACTAGCTACTAAGATCATGCGATTTAACGCCATGGGATTTTTTGTTTGTGGTTTTGTAAACTCGGGTTTATGCGAATAAATCAGAAACAATTCAGAGTCAACGGCGATATACAGTAACACCTCTGTGAAAAAGTCATTTACAATTTCATGGGAAAATAAAATGGCCTGTCAATAGAGCCGTGGATATAAAGGATATTTTATTCTTATCCCAATAAAAAAAATAACAATTATCTTAAAAAAATACGTTTTTATGTGCGTCCTAACTAAGACAGTCTTTACATTTACCTTAAAATTAATATAGAAAAAATTAAGAAATAGTTTGTTATAATTGTGTTTATTTTACATCAACTGTAAATTGAACAATTAAAAATATTCCTTAATTTTTAATTATTATTATTTTGTATAAATTTAAAAATCATAAAATTGTCGAAAATAATTATTTATCTAAACAAAAATATATTTTATTATTGTAAGCCATGAAGGGAATCTGCATCACATATCTACATATCAGTGATAACCGATTACAGCACCTGTAATTTTTTAAACCCTTTTTAAAATTTTAAAATTAATTTCAAAATGATTTAAAAATTTAATTAAAATAATACGATTTTTTTTTATTCTATTTTGTTTTTAGTTTGTTTCTTTTTTTATTGGTTTCAAAACGATTTTCAGTCGCTTTTTGTTCCAGTACGTTTTTACCTGAATAAAATTTTAAACCATCTAATATTATTTTTTTAAGTTCCCTAATTTTTGTGATTGTCAATTTTGTTTATATTAATTTGTTTAACTGTTAAACCGAAAACCGTTGTATTTATTAAACCAGAATTTGGCAAGCCCGAAAACTCTCTACTAATAAATTATATTTGGTACAAATGTGACGCATTATTGGAGACTTAAAAGAAATCGTGCCCATTTTCTACATCATTTAGTACTTTCTATCAAAAACTTGAACCAGCCAATAAGTAGAATCAGATCCCAAACCAAATAAAAAAATATTTTTTACTTGAAAGTTTTTTTTTTTTGTTTTATTTAAATGTTTTTTTTTTAAGTTAAAATACGATTTTATTAAAAAACAAAATATATCTCAAGTGCTTTAATTTATAATTTCTAATGCTTATTGTGTAAAATCTTATTGTTATGCATGTATGGGAATTTTGAAATCAAACATACAGTTGTGTTCAAACTAATAAGAGCAGCCGTAGCATAAATATTATCCGATTGTCTTGTTAAGAATAATAGCAATGCTTAATTACGCTTTTTTCAGATTTATAAAAGGAAACAATTTTTTTATGAATAATAAAAAGTATATTTTTATAAGTTAAAGTAAAAATATTAAAAGAAAATCTTCGACATCTTTTAAATATGGTCTTAATATGAAGTCCAAAAAATCGTAATTAAACAAAGTCTAAAAACCACTATTAAACATTGTTTTATTTGCAGTTTCTATAAATGTTTTCTTAAATTGATATTTTAAATATGTATTTGAATATACAGATACACATTTTATTTGGGAACTAATGGCATCTAAGGCGTAACACTTTTTTCAGATAAATATTTAAATGCTTTTTTAATCGATATTTATTTTATTTTAATTTCAAAAAAAATATCAATAAAGTTTTCTTACACCAACACATATTTTAATTTTTTTTTTTCATACATGTTATCCAATAATAAAAAATGGAAATAAAAAAAAATCTTTAAAAATGTAAAAGTATCTAAGAAGAAAAATTTAAATATTCGTCAGTGTGTATAACACAAATGCTAACTAGCGTTTAAGCTTGTAAGTTAACGCAACTAGTCCATACACTCATGTTAGTTATACTCCATAATGGACTAGGACTATTCCAAAGGTCACCAAAGTATATGCAGAAAATGTGTTCAATTTAACATTACGATATCTGAGGATTGGACCATATTTCCAATCGGAGTAGTCTCAAAACTACTCATTGGTACCTCTTGACAACACTATACATATGTTATCGTTAAAAAACGAACAATTGTCGTTTAATTAAAAGCTCTTATTTGAAAATGGTATCGTCCATGACGTCATTACATAGAACTATGTTGTAATCGGTCCATTTCGGCTACAGTGAACCACATACTCCAGTATTATCTACAGAGCTAATATGAGTGCTACAGGGGCACTATTAAAAAAAAACAAAAGCAAAATAGCTCCCCAATGACTAAATTTTTCCCTTTCTGGTCTGATAAAAGTATTAAACAGTATTCAACTGTACAATATTATGCTCACCAAGAGAGTATATCGCTTTGCAAGACTTAGCTCAAGGTGTATTGTCGGTACGAGGTAGAGAGGCGGGACTAACACCTCCGGTTTCTTGAAGCCATAACTTGGGAGAAATCGAACCCTGGTTAGCGTTCATGTTCTGACCAGTGACCTTTCTGGTAACACGGGAATCAGTCAGTTCCTGTAACTTATTTTATATTAGTTAATATTAAGGTCTCTTTGGAGAGCACGTGGTAGCTGTAGTTATACCTAAGCAAGAAAACAGACTCGCAGCTGGTTTAATGGCTGATGCTTTACTTTGATTGGTTTTCAGGCAACACCTGATTAATCTAGGGTGCAATTACCGTTTCAACAGAAACAGGGAATGATGGCGGACCTGCGGACTTCGGCCAACTATATATGTCTCACGGTGCTGTTTCCTTTCAACAGAAGACTTACTTGGTGAATTACTAGGCTTCTTTCGCATTGTACATGCGATTCTATCGCTGTTTTATTATATAACCTAGTAAGATTGCCAGTTCTAACATATTGAGTGGTGAACCTTTTTTGCAAGGGCGGCGGTTGGGCGTCAGAAATTCAAACCAGTGGTATGACCACAATTAGCTTATGAAACATAGTGCCGGTGCAGACGTTAATCAAACAAAGAATTTGTTGAAGTCATCTACTCTTTTTGCTACAATTTAGAAATCACTAAGAGTTTTGAAGTATATCCTAAATGATCTTTTTATATTCAAATCTAAACAGCTAATAGTTTTTTGTCTATCGTTTGAAATTAAACACTAATAATTTAAGTTTATCTACACACAATTATTTAGTACAAATAAACTTTTACTCTAAGTGCTAAGAACAAAATAATTTTTATGTAAATTTTTAAGGTTATTTTTTACGAAAAAAAAAGAATTTAGTACCATCGAACGAAAAAAGGAATAAAGGTTTTTCTTGAAATTCGGTACATTTTCAATATCTAATTTTGCATGCCAGGGTGTGCCCTCCTTCCCTTATGCTCTAAATAATTCTTATGCATTTCAAATTTTATGATTGTTTTTTAATAATTTTATAGCAATAAATATTCAAAATTCATCTAAATTTTAAATAAATAAAAATTATTTACAGATTTGTTTTGCACACCGTCATTTGTTTGAACACAACTGTATTTAAATTAATAATTCTAAACAATTATTAGTAATAAACTTAACAATTAATAACTAATAATAATACTTAAGATGCCAAAATTTTAATTTAAAGCCAAATTTATATAAAGCTAATTTAGCAAATGTGTATGTGTGTGTGTGTGTAAGTGTTTGACTATTTTCATAAATTTACAAGCTAATAGAAAAATTATTTATACAAATACATTTACATACATATTTCATTATGATCATAATATATAAGTATATATTTTTAAGTTTGTTTTTTGCATTTTTGCTAAAACACTTAAACGTCTACGTATTAATGATTGGTAATTGACAAACAAATTTCTAAACTAATTGAATATGCTTTTACTTTAATCTACTTGTTTTGAATGAGATTAGAAAAAACAAAATTGTGCCTTATTTACTACACTACATTAAAAATAAAATGACAATACATAAATTAAAAAAAAAAAAAGATGAACAAATTTTGCATTTTAGAAATTATTCTTGAAGCTGGCATAAGTAACGAATGGCATCACGGCTGTCAAAAATGGTATAACAAGATTTGATGCTGAAATTGAAAGAGTGTTAATGATACTTATTTGCTAAATATTTACTTTTTTTTTTTAAATCACATTAACAACTTACCACCACTGCATATATCATGTACCAAGTCTTCGAAATAGCCATTCTCAGTATCGCACAAACATATTTTAGTTTTTGTCGACATAAACTTGGCAACGCCAATGGTGCGATTTGAATTCTCATACTGACATACAAGACCATCTTCACAGTCGTTGCTGCTAACACATTTATGGCGTAGACCTGTAAAGAAATACATTAAAACACAAAAAGGAAATGAGTAACAGGTTATAAAATAATAAAATTATTATTATGGTAAAATACGAATAGTATGTTTGTTTAATGAAGCAATAAAATAAGTATTTTTCTTCTAATAAACCTATGAATTTCTTGGGTATGTTTTTGTAAAAGTTTTTTTTATTTTTAAGACAATATTTAATATATTTCGATCTGAGCTAATATTTTTTAATTCCCTTATATGAAGAAATTACACTTCTTTAGTTTTTTCTTTCATTAGCATAATAAAAAATATAAATTTAATTACTTCATATTTACAAATAATTTTAAAAAAATTAACACAAGCCGTATTAAAATATTAGCAGAAATCACCCTTCGTTGTAAACAGATCATGCAAATGTTTCAGATCTTGCAAGTCTAGTTAATATTCTATTGCAAACGCTGCTTTTGAAAGTTGTTAGCTGTTTTTAGTATTGGAAATAAGTGATTATGTGGGAAATGTAATTTAAGTGTATATTGTTTTTGTCGTGTTGCAAAATATAGAATATACACTAGACTTGCAAGATCTGCAACATTTGCATGATCTGTTCGCAACGAAGTGTGATTTCCCTATTGTCTTACAAACAGTGATGCCCAAAAATAAAAATGTGTTGGTATTAGTAAGTAACATAAAATTTCAATGTAAAAAGAGGCGTTATTAAAAAAAATACTGGTAATTGCTTTAGATAGAATGAAAACACAAAATTATGAAATAAAGCTAGAGGCTTTACATTTTTGGTAGACCACTTTCTGAAAGTTTTTTACAGACATGCAAAAAAAATTTACAAGACTGTCGTTTAATTGCTCTCAAGACTGTACTTTTAAAGGCATTTAACTGAATTTATATTATAAAACTACTAACAAAATCAAACCTAACTTTACGTCTAGACGAGCCATAGATTTGTTTAGACTAGAACAAAACTGCAGAGCAACTGTCAGAAATTGTTATGGAGAAAAGTGTATTTTGATGCTATTTTTATGTGTCGTCTCTTTCGCTCATATAAAAAATGCGTTTTAATATCAGGCATCGTTGTTCGAACAAATGTTTTGACAATGCTGTTTAAACAAAACATCGACAACAGCGGTACACACCAGGCAAAATCATGTGCGCAAAAAAAATTTTTCATTGTTCTGGTACGTTAAATGACTGTATATTTATATACAGTGAGCCTTGATTATCCATGATTCGATTAACTGGCAACATCTGTTAACCGGGAAATAAAAATAAAATTAATTTTTATGTCTAAGTATTTAGTTTTCTTTTTTTTGTATAGATTAACCATGATTACTTCTATAATCTGGGATTATAAACATATAATTTTTTAATTTCTTCCTAATGCAAAGTGAACGGGGAATCCCCTTATTTGTATACGATGAGCAAGAAGCTTATCTGTACATACATACATATATACACATAAAATCTATATATGTTTATAAAAATGGTGTAAAAAATGTATTGTAATTCATTAAATGAGAACCGATGGGCCGATTTCTGTAAAAATTTTTACGGAAGAAAAAATTGAAATCGCCGGGTCCGCTAGTAAAATATGTATATTTCATTAAAAAATGAATTGATATTTATTACAGATATTAAAATAATGAATTTACTCGATAATATTTATAAAACAAGTAATATATATTACACATGATTTTACCACTGGAGATCAGGGTTGTCAGATTTATTTTGATCTTTTTCGCCAAATTCAATATTTAAAACCGCCAAATTGCCAAAGCTTCATTTTCTTAGTTTTTGACATATAATTTATACTTTTTTAATTATTAAAAATATTTTTTATAAATCAAAAAAAGTAAAATTTGATCCAAATCGCTACAATTCGTCAAAAATGGGAAAAAATCGTCATGATTTATACACCCAAAAAATACTCATCGAATTCATCGCATTTATTTCAGTTTGTTAACAAACAAAAAATGAAGGTGGAAGGAAGATAATGGAAGATAATATTTAAATAAGAACAGACGAAAATTATAATAATCTTTATACACCATCTAAACGAGCCACCAATTTGTTCGTAAACATATGAATGCCTCAAACTTTATACATAAAAATACCAGAATAAAATTTCTATTTTTTTCGTAGTGATTTAAACGATTCTTAAATAAAATTCATGGCCAACAAAATCGCCAAAAGATCGCCATGTGGCTAAATCGAAAATCAGGACGCCAAACAAGTTTTAATATCGCCACATCTGATAAACCTTGACTTGACTTGACTTTGCTGAATTGTGATGGAAATGCTTCTCCCTATGCTGTCCGTTAAAATTATACTTATAGCTAATCTTTCTAATGAATTTGAGCGAAGAAATAGCTAGCAAGAATCTGATGAAAATGATTAATTAAATCAAAAATAACTTTAAACGAAGCAATACATGCATCCAGTACACTGTTGGAAATTTGGGAGATAGCTGGTTGTTCCGACATCATAGAACAAGATAAAATCCAAGTTTAACGCATACAAGAAAAACTTTTAAACGAAATAGAATTAATTGAATTAAATTGAAAAGGAAGAGCCAAGAACATTTTGTGATTTTTTTTAAAAAATCACCTAACTTTGAATTCGTATAAATTATTCGCTGTTTGCAGGTAAAATTTTTATATTTACCTCATATTATTTAAACATGAATAATGCGTACATAAATATGCATTCGTTTATTAATAAAAAAAAAAGTACAAATAAAAAACTAGTCAAAATTGTCACTCAATTAACCGGAAAAATTTATTATCCAGAATGCTTCCAGACTCGAGTTTTATGGATAATCGAGGTCTCACTGTATACTATATTAATTCCTGTTGTTCCTGCAAGGAGTATAGAGTCGTTTTGTAGATTTATTGGCACTGACCTTATTATTTTGATTCATTATACATTTTGTTATTTTCGTTTTTAAAAGAACTAACGGTCAACAAATGTGAGCAAAAAATTTTAGTATAAAAAACAAGTATTTTAGGTAACGGTTGCTAGCAATCAGTGCTTTTGGTATTTTTGCAATAAGATAATAAAAAGTAAGTGACCTTATCAATATGACGCTCACCTTATGTACATATTTAAAGAATATTTTCTTTTCATACAAAATACATATTGGACTCTTTTATTATTTCACTATTTAAACTTAACTTATAAGTAGAAAGTCACGTTACAATTATGACATTTTGACTAGTTTTGTCTGTTGGCCTTAAGTCGTTTGTTTCTTATTTTCCTCATATTAAGATTTAATGTTTTAGTTCTAGACCCCCCGTGCAGTGTTAAAGTTTATTTTATTTATTTATAAATACAAAAACATTCTACATTTGCTAATAAAACCAAATACTAACTAACCGTGTTAAAGAAGTTCTCTTGTATATTTTTTTTTTTATTAAACATGAAATCATAAAATTAATTACAACAAGGACTATTTTTTGCCTTTACATTGGCCATTGACAAGGTTTTTCTTTTTTGCTTTTCCTAATACATGAACACACACCGTAAACAAATAAAGAATTATTCACGTATGCAGATTTCATTTCCGCTTTTTAACAAATCTACAAACGAATAAAACAACTGCACAAAACGAATAACGCCTTTCACAAATATTTAGCGGCATTTTATTAAACAGTTAAACGTATGTTCATGTGTACACATACATACGTTTCAATAGTTTTGTAATTAATTACCCTGTTGTGTTCTTATATTTACATACATATCTGTAAAAAACGACAAATTTAAATAATTATTAACACATTTCTATCTTTGTAACATTTACATTTGCTTACATATTTAAGTGTAATATAAACTAAAAATAGAACTACTCAAAATTGTTGTTTACGTAACGTAAATTAGTTGTGTTTTTTTTGCAAACAAATATTTGTCAACATATTTCAATGTTTAATTCTCATTTACATCTTTTAACCAGTTTCTACTACACGCAGCAAAATTAAGAAAATTTTACACCATCAAAAAGTGAGATCAAAAAAATCTTAACACACGTTTGGTCTCTTATCTTTTTACGAAAGCAATATTTAAATCTTTTTCAATCTAACTATCTTTGAAAAATATTTTAATGGCAACCATGATGATTTGTTGTTTAAGTTTTTTGTTGTTTGTTGTTTGTTTAAGTGACAAAGAAGAAGCACGTAATAAAATTATTAAAAATTTTTAAGATTTATCCTACAAAATATTGGCCTAAAAATTAAAAGTCTGCCGTTAAAACTTTTCCAATGCTATTAAACAATATCAGGAGAATTTTACCATTGATAGGAAACATAGTTCGGAAGGGAAAAAACGTCTACATGTTATTGGAAAGGTCAAGAAAATTTAAAACATATTAAAAAAGCTCCAAACACATGTGGTAGAAAAGCAACTCGGTTAGCTCACTGCTCCGACTATTTGACAAAAAGCTAAAGCCAATGCAGGCTTAAAAATATACAAAGTCCAAAAAGTTGTAGACAACAATCCTATAAAAAGATTTAGATGCCAAAAATACGTCACGGAAATTAAAATCGAATTTCATAGAAAAATATTCATGTTGTTTAAACGACGACAAAGCGGTTGTACTAACAGATTTTTCACAGCTACCGGGTCAAAATTTGTGTATTGTGAATGCTAGAGGAAATGCTCATATTCAAAATTCTAGAACTCAAAAGTATACAAAATTTTGATATGAAAAGCTTTATGCAGTTTTAGCAAAAAAAAAAACAAGTCATTTGTTACAGTGGGCTCTATAAATACAGAAATATACAACAAAGAATAAGTGCAAAAAGGACTTCCTTTATTTTAATGGAGACAACAATATACCCACATATTTCGCCATGATTTAGCATTACGTCACTATGGTAAGAAAGCTCTGGAGTGGTACCAAAACAAAAATATTGTTTTTGTACCTACAGAGGCCAATCCTCCAAATTACCTAGAGCTAAGACCAGTAAAAAGCTATTTGGCTTATTCGAAAAAAAAATTAAAGATAAAAAAAAAAAGGTTTCCCACAATATGGAAAATTTTAAAAACAGATGATCAAACTGTTACAAAAATGTGACTGAAAGAACTATCAAATATTTATTGGTAGGGTTTTCAAAAATATTCACATATTAATAAGTAGTGGCTAGAACTATAAAAGTTATATTTTTCTGTGATCTATAATATACCAATTAAGTAAAAAAAGTTAAAGCTCTAAGATCAACCGAACTAGTCTAAACTACGATGTGTTCAATATATATAAGTACATATGTACATGATGGTGATGGGTATTATCAGATTTAGCACGGCCGAATATAGCGCTCTTAGTTGTTAATATTTAATTTTAAAAATAAACAAGCTGAATAATAACAATTCTGGCCAACTTGCAAAAAAGAGTTATGTTAAGAATTATAACAAAGTAATATGTGTTGACACAAATCGTCTTTGTAAAAAAATGTTTTTGTTTTTGGTATACAAAAAAAAAGAAAAAACTCTATTTTTAAAATTGTATGTTGTTGTTGTTTTTTTTTTTTTGATTTTAAATTTAAAGTTCACATTTTTTTGAATCAAATTTCAAATTCAGGATTGGGTTTGCTGATCTAGCGATTTTTTAAGAACAACATAAAACTTTGTGGAGACTTGAAAAGCGGTCCTATGTTTATAAAAAATAAAATAAATAATAAAAAATACGATATTTGTTGTTTTTAGTAAATTCTATTTAAAACAGGTTTAGTAGCTTTTATAACTGATACAATAAGCATTTTATTTAAATTAAAATATATATCTTGATTTATTTAATTGAAATCATTTTTACTAATAACACTCTTATTAATAAGGTTTTTAATATCAATTTAATTGATATCGTTTGCAATATTATATTGTTTCAGTCAAAACTATTAATTATAACCAAATTAATAGGGCATTTTGATTATTGAAATAAAATCAAATAAAATTTTAATAATAATATTAATTTCGTAATTGAAATTCATATTTATTTTTCTCTATAATTTCTGTAAAAAAGAAATGTTTTAAAAATGTCATAAAAATAACAAACTTACATCTACATCTACATATTTTTTATATAAATAAATTATATCGTTGGAGTGTCTAAAAACTGTTATATTCGATTTATAAAAAAATATGTTAATAGTATGTACATTGTGCAATTAAAAAATCTATATTTATTTCAGTGTACGCAAATGGTATAAAATGCGCCAACAAATTGCAGTGATGCAACGCACAACAGCTAGACATAATTAAAATATTTTTTGAAGTACATAATAAACAAAATCATTGTAATTACAACTTTACAACCTGACGTAATTTTGCATATACATATTTATGTATGTTTATATGCACATGTGTTTGTATGTACAAAGGAAAACGATGTAACACAGTTGGGCATACATATGTATCTTCATAATTAAAATTTTCTTAAGAATAACAACAATTAGTGTTGTAGGTAAACAATCATTATAGTGATTGTTTTATGACTTTTTTTCTATCAACTTTAAAACATAATTAAAAACAAGTAAGTAGTCTATATTCGGCCATGCCGAATCTTATATTCCCTTCACAACGTGTAGTCACGCAATAACAATAGTTTGTATCACCATTTATCTCATATGAAATACTAACATACATATAAAAAACATAGATATATAAAAACATCCCCTTGTCAAATTATAAATGTATGTAAAATTTATTGTAAAAAAAATTAAAAAAAAAAAATAAAAAAAATTAAAAAAAAAATAATTAAAATATTAAAAAAAATAAGAAAAAAATAAAAATAAAATGAAAAAAAAAATTAAAAAAATGTAATAAAAATATAAATAAAATATACACATGTGGCCATTAAAATAGGTACCATCCTTATAATTATAAAAAATGCATTTTTTTTGATTTAATGTTAACTAAAATTTATTTTTAGTGCATTTTTATTATTCGAAGCATAAAAGTAAATAAAAATAATAAGAAAAAAGTTATTATTTTAAAATAAGAAATAGTCTACAATAAAAAAAAACAAAATTCACTTGGTCATAAAAATAGGTACTATAAAGGAATTGTGGAAAATTAAAGGAGTTTTAAGTAATTTTCAACATTAATAGCACTATTTAAGCTTCATTGCATTAGTAACCACTATGTCCACCATTATTTTTTATAACTTTTTCTAATCTGTTGGGCATAGAAGAGACTAACTTGCTTAAAATAAAAAATAAAATATTTTTTTTTGGGCTCAGCTGGGGTTCTATGCCACGTTTACTCTACCAGTATACCACGTTTGTATGTACATATGTATGTATGTTGTTTTTGTGTTAAAAAAACGAGGTGGCCGTGGGTTTTTGCTCACATCTCAGTTGTTTATGTACCGATGATTTTCAATACGGATCTACTCCCGAATTTTGCTGATATTTTAATACCACACCCGGGTCCAGGCGATGTCGGGGGCCTTAAAAAATTTGATTTCAACATACACACGGACAGATGGTCATACGGACAGACTGACAGAGCTAAATCGACTCCCCTATTCATAAGCTTTCAGAAAATATATACTTTATGGGGTCGGAAATAAAAATTGTAGAATTTCACACGGAATGCCAAACCTATATATGTATACCCTTTTTCACTGTGTGAAGGGTATAAATATGCAATTCTCAAAATTATAATTAAAATTGGCGTATTTTAATTTGTATTGTGGCAATATCTGGTAAGTAAAAAATTTTATCTAATATCAAAGAAAAAAAATTAGCAAATTTTATTTTCAGTTATAAATTTAATTGTTCGCTTTACATAAATAGTATTTTACTCAGTTGTTGTTAAAACCCATAAGGGTGAAAAGCACACATTTATAATTTTTCATATTAACTTCTATTTCTTCTACTCTCGTTGAATCGACAATGTGTTAATTCAATTTATAACGGAGAACGATGCTCGATAACAGATTATTTATTTATTTATTTGTTATTTAGTAGATATATAAATGCTTTAGACATGTAGTATCGCAGGTATAATAACTATTTGAAAAAATTTCAATTTATTAACAAGTAGCCGCCCGGTACGTGCAAATCAAATCAAAATTCAGTTTTTACCCGTTTATTCCCTTAAAACTCAAAATTTCAAAATAGTTCCAGACACCTATCCAATTTTTTTAACAGGCTCTCTGGTCCTTTTTGAATTTTTGTGATATATTTATTAAGCCATAAACCATCTACTAAATAGTCCGAACAAAGCCTAAATATTTGGTTCGGATAGGTGAGCCCGTACTTGAGTTATAAAATTACAACGAAAAGTGGCATTGATTTCGTTCGTCGTTCATAAATTATTGTGTTCTATGTGACATATAAAACCTATACTTATAGAACACAATAATTTACGAACGACGATATATAGATATTAAAGGCCTGCAACTGTTGCACTATACAACATAGCAACATATGTCACATAATGCAACTGCTAATTCATGCAATGCCGAAAATGCATGTTTGACAAAGACATAAAGACAGTGTATAATTAGTTTAATTAAATCTGTACATAGTTCTATCAGTGATATTGCATACATGAGCATAGAAAATGAGAAAGTCAACACATGCGACACGTGTGACATATGCAGCACATGTTTTTATAGTGCATTTTAATGCAATAGAAAATTATATGCAATAAAATAAGAAATTTATTTAATATAATTGTAGTTACATACTTTAAGTAAATTTCTTTTAAGGATTTATTTAGAAAATATTTAAATAAAGTCAATTTGTTTTGTGTCGGGTTTGGCGGTTCTTTTTTTTGGGTTTGCCTTTATTTTCCGCAAAATATAACGCTCGTCCTGCTCATTAAATATTTCATTCGGTGCCTTCCTGCCTTTGTTATGAACCCGATTTTCATGTATGAAACGCTCAATGAATTCATGTTAACCATTTCAGCTATTTTTCGCTGTGAGTGGCCATTTTTGAAATGGTTTGAAATTGACACTCCAAGGAACGAATCTAAACTATCAATTCAACAAAAAACATTACTAGAATTAAAAATACGAAAATACGATTTTCAAAGTTGTGAAATCTTGTTTATTTCTATTATTTGAATTCAAAGAAAGACATGGTATTAAACATAACAGCGTACAACAGCTTGCCTAAGTTGCAATGACATGCTAAGACAGTATGTTTGAGTTGGCATAACATGTTATAACACCTTGTTTAAATTCGCATGGCATAGCAAAGCATAAAATCTTTGAAAATGACATTTTTACAGAAAATGTTGAATTGTGCAGGAGTCTAATAGATATGTTTGGTAGTTTACTGAAAATCTGTTACTACTATTTGCTGAACTTTACTTTATGTAAACGAACTCAACACAAAATCTAATGCAGAACGTAAGTAATTCAGTAGAGTAAAATCTTAAGGAAATCTAGAGTTTGACAAACATTGGCACACAAAAAAATAATCAGCTGGGCTGGTACCGCCACTTGTATAAGTGTATCCTGGACATAATGATTTCAACGTAGCATACCTAGATTTCAGATTTAATATTATGCGCCATTTTTCTTTATTATTTTCAACGCTATCTTTGATACCCATTTGAATTGGCTTAAACAAAAAAATTATCCGCCATGGCGTACAATAACTTTTTACATGTATTAAATCTAGCAATTAAAATTTGACCAAACCTTCAATTTTAATATTAAATGAAAGGGCTTGACTAGTAGAACACAGATAACTTATAAAAATTTAAAAACAAAGATGGCGTCGGAAATATTAAAGCAAAATGGCATAAACCATTGTATCCGAAATCTAGGCCACGCTGCGATGAGGTCTATTTTTTCTCATATCGGAGCTCTAACGTCATGCAACCTGTGTTCCTATTGGTTACTAATTTTAAAGTTCCATAATGGCAAGGTTAACAATACAATACATGCATTGTTCGCATGAAATTCTAATTTTACTTATAAAACAAACTCAGCAACCCTAAATTTATCATTTGCAATACATACGTTTATTATTTTTTTTTTATTTGCGTAACAACAATATTGTTAACTTACCTTTTAGAACATCTGCACAGAAACCATTGTTTGGCGGTGTGTCGTTTCCGCACAAACAACGCATCTTTAAATCATCCGGATCTTTTACACAGCTTGCTCTTTCTATCGCTGCACAATCGTCATGTGTATTGCACTCACGACCTTTTACTAAAAATATTCGATAGAGAAAAAATAATTGATAAATATTTTTTTAATTAAAAAAATCAGGACATTTTAATAACAAATAATTTTCTATAGCAAAAAATTTCAACAAAATTAAAATTTATTTATTGGCTAAATCTTAAAGAGATTTTTTAAACCAAATTGACAATACAACTATGTCGTAGATTATATGCTTAGAATAAGAGTTATGTATACCAATTTGCTTTGTGTTTGTTTAAACTGTTAAATGCTCTTATACCCCCTAAAAGCCCCTAAACTTTAAATTTACTTCTTAATTTGTATATACATATGTATGTATGTATATATTTTTGCTTTTTCACTATTTTTGTACATTTTTTTAAAACTTGAAGTTCGAAATGAAATTACATTGGTGTAGCCAGGGTACACTTTACAAGGTGGCGGTGCCAGCCCAGCTGACTATTTTTTTGTGCTCTGGAAAATGTCAAAATATATATTTAAAAAAATTATTTCAACTTCGGAAATTGTCAAACTCCATACATAAAAAAAGAGAGACAAAAATTGCTCTCCTTTACGCTATCACCTTATGTAATTACACCATGGGTGTAGCTACAAATTTTTACAATCTTAAAAAGTATTTCTTTGGTAAAAATCTTAAACTGAGCTAATTTTATATGTATATTAAATGTATAAAGTTAATTTTTTTAAATTTTTGACAAAAGCAATCCTGGGGTGAGATTGAACCCCCCTTAATGGTCTAGTTATGCTAATGCGTTTGTTAAACGCAAATATTTTAAGGGTCGCTAAAATAGTTGTTGACCAAATTATTATTATTGACTATTGCAACTCGTAAATTGCTTGCATTGTTGACTCAGTTAAAGCAACTGAAAAAAGTTAAAACAAAAAAAACCTCAGTTATCAATTTGTCATTTTTATTTACATATTTTTTATTTAGATTTTTTAGCTTGAAAGGGGCATATCTGTAAAAGTGATTTGCGATCAATATAAAGTGCAAAAATCAACAATATCCAGAAATAAAAAAAATAAAGTTTTATTAAAAAAATTCCTTGCAAATGCTGAATTTGGACCAGGCAAGCGTGTTACAATATGAGCTTGTGAATATCCAAAAATGGAATTTGGATTTGTACATGTGGTTTATGAAGCCATATTAAATCATAAAAGAGAATTTGCGCCCTAAAAAATTGAGACTCGGTTATCGCAACAACCTAAGTTTTCGCAACGGCCAAAATGTCTATTAGTTGCGTTAAGAGAGGTTGCACTGTATATTTGTCACACCCACAAGAAAGGGTGTAAAAACAACAAATAAAATATAGTAAATTTGTTATTAAAAAAGTACACATTAGTTATTTGTTTAATAGCGAAACATAAATCTCATTTTCTATCCCTGTATAAATATAATAAAATAGAGAATACAAATATTCTGACAATATTTATATTCTAATAATTATAATGAAAGAGCACAAGTTTAAACTACACAATTTTGTGGAAAACGTTGAAGCTTAGATTCTTATTACGCTTTACTACATTATGTTTTCAATATTCATAAGTAAAACAATAAAGTTGTTTTTTTAATAATGAAATGCATTAATATTAAACAAGTAAGAGCACTATATTCGGCTGTGCCGAATCTTTTATACCCACCACCAATTTTGTGTACATTTAAAGCACAATATTTATTATTTTGTTAATCGCTATGGAATAATCTCTTTATAATAAAATATGTATCACTTTCTTTGTAGAGGGTGGTTAAATTTTAAGGGCCCATGTTTAAGGTGAACTACACCTAGTATTTAAACTTGTTTTCTGCATTTCACTTGACATTTCTCAATCTCAAACTTACTCAATTTGATCCGTAGAAAGATACGCAAATGAGCAACGCTTTAAAGTTATTCAGGTTTTTTATAAAAATGGGCGTTCAAATCAAAATGCATTTTGTGCACTTCGTAATTCTTTTAATCAACATAATCGTTCAAATTCGTCCACAATCGGGAGAATTGTAAAAAGTATTTAAATTTCTGCAAAACAGGTCTGTATAAAATGTTAGAAAATCTGTGAATGCCTTCTTAGTTCGTTGAATGGGAACCATTGCTGTTCTTTTGCGATAGTGGGGCAAAAGAGCAGTCAACCTCGACTCATAATCATGCCCAACAATTGAGCATCAACATTGTCATTGAAAATTTGGACCATCAGATAGAGGAGTGGCGCCAAGGGGGGGGGGGGGGCCATTTGTCCGATATTTTGTTAAATACATAATTGAACCATACAAATATTATCATTATAAAAATAAATGATAATAATTTATTAAATAATTTGTGTTTTATTTAAAATCAACATTGGCCTTTAAAATTTAACCACCCTTAATAACTTCGATATGATAGTAAAATGTTTACGTAAATTTAGTCTTTTAGTGAAAGTGGACGTTAAAGTAGGCATGTCAATAAAGTTTCTGCTAATAAATACAACTTAGATATTTCAATATAGTCCTTTATTTTCCCAAAAACTTTGTCAATAGAGAAATTACATGAATTTAAGATAAACCGTTATATGGGAGGTAGGCGTTAAAGTGGGCGTGTCACCTAAACTTTTTTACATTGATTAGAAGGATATACGTAGCAAATTTGATCATCATACCTCTAATTTTGGCGGTTTTATGAGCTTTTTAATTTCATTATTAATTTTCTAGCATAGTAATGAAATTAACCTGAAGGATATACGTAGCAAATTTGATCATCATACCTCTAATTTTGGCGGTTTTATAAGCTTTTAAATTTCATTAACGGTAGATAACGTGAAAAGTGGGCGTTATAAAAGGCGTGTCAAAGTTGTTTTTACGAATGAATGCAACTTAGGTGTTTCAATATAGCCCTTTATTATTCCAAAATCTTTATTAATAGAGAAATTATATGAATTTAAAGTAAAACGTTATATGGGAGGTGGGCGTAAAAGTGGGCGTGGCACCTTATTTTCTGGCACAGTAATGACATTGCCTAGGGGGATATACGTAGCAAATTTTATCATCATACCTCTAATTTTGGCGGTTTTATGAGCTTTTAAATTTCATTAACGGTAGATAACGTGAAAAGTGGGCGTTATAGTAGGCGTGTCAAAGTTATTTTTGCGAATGAGTACGACTTAGGTGTTTCAATATAGCCCTTTGTTATTCCAAAATCTTTATTAATAGAGAAATTATATGAATTTTAGGTAAAACGTTATATGGGAGGTGGGCGTAAAAGTGGGCGTGGCACATTGATTTTCCGTTACAAAAAAGCGTCGCACCAAAAAGCAAAGTGTGCAAAATTTCAGAGTCGGACATCAAATTTTGTTGCTTTTATGACGTTTTTGTTTTTAAATATACCGAAAAATACACTGTGCGGTATAAATTTTCGTACATTTTGATCGATAACTCCTCTCCTAATGCATAGATTTAGACAATTTTCGGGTGAAAATATTGTCTTTACCCAGGAAATATATATTCGAAGTTTCATGAGTCTACGTTAAGGCGTTTGGACACAATTCTATTTTATTCGATGTTCGAAGGACACGGTTTTTTCGACCTACTCTTGCTTTTCGAGCTATAACTCTCTTCTTAATATTCCGATTTAGCCCATTTTCAATACCAAACAAACCTTGTCTATAAAAAAGATTCTGGCAAAATTTGAGCCCCCTAGCTTTTTCGGTGCGACCTCTATCGTGCTTTCAACAGACAGACAGACGGACGGACATAGCTAGATCGTCATCAAATCAAACCCTGATTCAGAATATATATACTTTATGGGGTCTAAAATGGATATTTCGATGTGTTACAAACGGAATGACAAAATGAATATACCCCCACCATTTTTTTGGTGGCGGGTATAAAAACAACTATATATGCATTCATTAATAAATTATAAAGATCTTATCTTAGAAATGTAATTAAAAATATAATTCGTAATACACAATAAGATAGAAATGCAGCCACAAAACGAAAAAAAATAGTTGATATCAGCTTAAACATGCAAACATCTTTTGTATTTGTTCTAGTAAACAAGTAAAAAATTTATGTCCCGACATTTCTAAACACAAGGAATTCATAAAAATTTTTTGGGAATTAAAAAAGAAATGTTTTAATATTTTTTAATCAAATTTAATCGAATATTTCCACAAACGAAATTTTATTTAACCTTCTTCAAATTTAATTTGTTTATACTTTTAAATGTATTC
The DNA here is from genome assembly GCA_941918925.1 of Phyto melanocephala. Classification (NCBI taxonomy): domain Eukaryota; kingdom Metazoa; phylum Arthropoda; class Insecta; order Diptera; family Rhinophoridae; genus Phyto; species Phyto melanocephala. Next base: position 130,236,799 of record OW799233.1, on the reverse strand, counting down.
ACCACTACCTCATCAGGACGACTTTCCGCTGGTAAAAAATAAATAAAAGTACCAACGGAGTCAATTGAACGGCACAGTGATAATTATTTATATTTTCTTTCAAAAACATTTTGTGAAGTGGAATGTACTAAGTCATTCGGCAAAAATAATAACGACAGGTCATGTCAAATTTGAGTGGAAGTACCGTGCCGTCGGTTATTGTGTTTCTACTTCTATAATAGAAACAAAATGGGGACGAATGACAAATTCCACCCAAGACTACGAATTTGTCGGAAAAAAATCGCTATGTAAATGCGACGTATGAATAACTATTAACTATTTTTGTAGTTAACTATTTTCTATATTTATATAAAGTTGCAATTATTAAAGTAAAACGTTGCTTTATTTAATAAAACATTTAATATCAAAAACCAAACATGGGTACATTTACTAATTCATTCAAATTTGATTAGCTCTAATTTTTGTATATATTCACATATTTTAAAATTTATTTCGGATTATTGTTATTTGAAATATATATACAAAAACTGTATCAATCAAATTCTATAATTATAAAAAATGTTAGTTTCATTTTTGGCCGTTCACACCACACATTGCGGCGTATGGCGAATTTCGACGTGTATTTTTTTATACACAAATGTGTTTTATTTCTTGGAACGAATACTCGCTACCTAAATTTGTCATTCTTCGCATCATTGAACTATAGCTTAAGATATAGTACTGAGGGAACAAACAAAATTGCGGCATTATAAAAAGCATTGTCAACTTTTTAATTTCATAAACACCAAAACTGAGAAAAAAATGCATAATATTAAAAAAAACACTGAATAAAATTTTGTTATTTTATGGCAACTTTATCTTTACAGTTAAAACAAGTAAGAGCACTATATTCGGCTGTGCCGAATCTTTTATACCCACCACCAATTTTGTGTACATTTAAAGCACAATATTTATTATTTGTTAATCGCTATGGAATAATCTCTTTATTATAAAATATGTATCCTTTCTTTGTAGAGGGTGGTTCAATTTTAAGGGCCCATGTTGAAGGTGAACTACACCTAGTCTTTAAGTTTGTTTTCTGCATTTCAATTGACATTTCTCAATCTCAAACTTACTCAATTTGATCCGCGAAAAGATATGCAAATGAGTAACGCTTTAAAGTTATTCAGGTTTTTTATAAAAATGGGCGTTTAAATCAAAATGCATTTTGTGCACTTCGTAATTCTTTTGATCAACATAATCGTTCAAATTCGTCCACAATCAGGAGAATTGTAAAAAATATTTAAATTTCTGCAAAACAGGTCTGTATAAAGTGTTAAAAAAACTGTGAATGCCTTCTTAGTTCGTTGAATGGGAACTATTGCTGTTGTTTGCGATAGTGTGGCAAAAGAGTAGTCAACCTCGACTCATCATCATGCCTAACAATTGAGCTTCAACATTGTCATTGAAAATTTGGACCATCAGATACAGGAGTTGCGCCAAGGATGGGGGGCCATTTGGTCGATATTTTGTTAAATACATAATTGAACCATACAAATATTATCATTATAAAAATAAATGATAATAATTTCTTAAATAATTTGTGTTTTATTTCAAATCAACATCGGCCCTTAAAATTTAACCAACCTTAATAACTTCAATATAATAGTAAAATGTTTTCGTAAATTTAGTCTTTTAGTGAAAGTGGGCGTTAAAGTAGGCGTGTCAATAAAGTTTCTGCTAATAAATACAACTTAGATATTTCAATATAGTCCTTTATTTTCCCAAAAACTTTGTCAATAGAGAAATTACATGAATTTAAGAAAAACCGTTATATGGGAGGTGGGCGTTAAAGTGGGCGTGTAATCTTAACTTTTTGGCACAACAATTACATTGATTAGAAGGATATACGTAGCAAATTTGATCATCATACCTCTAATGTTGGCGGTTTTATGAGCTTTTAAATTTCATTAACGGTAGATAACGTGAAAAGTGGGCGTTATAGTAGGCGTGTCAAAGTTCTTTTTGCGAATGAGTACAACTTAGGTGTTTCAATAAAGCCCTTTAATATTCCAAAATCTTTATTAATAGAGAAATTATATGAATTTTAGGTAAAACGTTATATGGGAGGTGGGCGTAAAAATGGGCGTGGCACATTAATTTTCCGTAAAAACAAAGCATTTGACCAAAAAGCAAAGTGTGCAAAATTTCAAAGTCGTACATCCAATTTTGTTCCTTTTATGACGTTTTTGTTTTTAAATATACCGAAAAATACACTGTGCGGTATAAATTTTCGTATATTTTGATCGATAACTCCTCTCCTAATGCATAGATTTAGATAATTTTCGGGGACAAATATTGTTTTTACTCAGGAAATATATATTTAAAGTTTCATGAGTCTACGTTAATGCGTTTGGGCACAATTCAATTTTATTCGATGTCCGAAGGACAGGGTTTTTTCGACCTACTCTTGCTTAACGAGCTATAACTCACTTCCTAATATTCCGATTTAGCCCATTTTTAATACCTTGTCTATAAGAAAGATTCTGGCAAAATTTGAGCCCCCTAGCTTTTTCGGTGCGACCTCTATCGTGCTTTCAACAGACGGACAGACGGACGGACATAGCTAGATCGTCATCAAATCAAACCCTGATTCAGAATATATATACTTTATTGGGTCTAAAATGGATATTTCGATGTGTTACAAACAGAATGACAAAATGAATATACCCCCACCATTTTTTTGGTGGCGGGTATAAAAATAGTTAAATGATACTATTAAGGGGACTTTCTTGTTCTCTTTGACATTTCATAATGTTGCGGACGTATTAAGCTATAAACACAATCAAAGGCTACCTACCGTCGACTACCGACTACAAAAGTAGCTGGCTACAAAAATAGCCAAGTCGCCAGCTACTTAATTCTTTTAACGACTACTGACCACTAACTACAAAAAATAAACATCTGTTTTGAGATATGTATGTATTAACCAATGGTGCCACTATAATAGATTTTCGCGTTTTTAATAGCGATATTTAATGTATTGCGTCTTTAAACCCACCATTTCATGCATTTATTGTATTGGCAGCACTAATCTGTTTTTTGTAGCCTAAGTTGGCTACGGGCTACAAAAGTAGCCGTGTAGTCGGTAGTCGTGTAGCGGCTTAAAGAATTATTCTCATAAGCACTCATGTATTCTATTTTTGACATCTTGTAGTCGATGGTCGGTGGACTTGATTGTGTTTATAGCATTATTTTTCATTATTTATTGGTAGGCCTAAGAAGATAAATATTTCAAAATAAAAAAACTCTACAAGAAACTTATACGAGAAATTTCATTATTAAAAGTGGACTTCCGATTTAGTTGCTTTTATTATAAATACTATTAGTGCCTTCCAAAAAATTAAACAAGTGATTTCCTATCACAACAGTCATTAATACATAAATGATGATTCTCTAGTACAGTGATTAATTTTTTATTAAATACTTTTAAGTACCACCCGAAATCTTACAAAAATTTCTAATTACTCTAATATTTAACCTAAAAAGAATGTTTTCTTTGCCGATACAACATAGAAAAATGTTTTACACTATTCATTAATATTATGTGTCTCTTTTAGGGGGTATAACGAGCTATAAATTAGAGGTTACAAGTAACAGGACAGAAATCTAAATAATATCTTTTATTGCTTTTTTAATAGTCTAGACAATATTCTTTTACATTATCTTAAGTGCGAACAAGTGCGGTGTATTGTTTTATTGACACACTTTTATTACAGTGTAATCAAATATAAATTAAATGAATACAAAGCTAAGTATTAATTCATGCTTAACATACAATACTTTTCTATTCAAATTACATATATACCAGCAATATTTTTTTTAATAATTAAGTCATTCAAAATACATATTTATACATGCCATTTCACAATTTATTTTTTCGTATAAATGTATATGTATTTATTTACATACTATTGACTAATTCGCAAGATGTCCTAAGTGTCTTATTGTCATATTGTCATAATTCTTTTAAATGTTAAAAAATTCTTAAAATTTCACAATAATCAATTCAATATTTTTCCTTCATTTGAAAATTTTTCTAGAATTATGACTACGACACTTAGGACCTTTTGTGAATTAGCCATATATGTATATATGTTTAAATATAGATTCTGATGACTGCAAAATTAAACTATCAAGAGATAAAACAAACTCTGCTATCTAGAAATTCAAGTACTATATTAATCTTTAAATAAATACATAAAATGAACATGTCTAAAAATAAATTTTAAAATTATACTTTTTATATCATTAAAAATAACAGATGTCTACTAATAGCGATGCCAACTAATTTAAACCAAAAGTCGCTAAGCATTAACTCAAAACGTGCTAGCTTGCGCTAAAATTTTATTTTTCTTTGGTTTTCATAAACGGTTTTTTTTACTGAAGGGCCTTCACACAGTGAAAAAGGGTATATATAGGTTTGTCATTCCGTGTGAAATTTCTACAATTTTCATTTCCGACCTCATAAAGTATTTTCTGAAATCTTATGAATAGGGGAGTCGATTAAGCTCTGTCCGTCTGTCAGTCTGTCCGTCTGTCCGTGTGTATGTTGATATCAACTTTTTGAAGCCCCGACATCGCTTGGACCCGGGTGAGGTATTAAAAAATATCAGATATATTTGGGAGTAGATCGGTATTGAAAATCAGAAACATCGATACATAAACAACTATGATATGAGCAAAAACCCACGATCACTCGATTTTTTTTCACAAAAACAACATTACAACAACAACATATATACATACAAACATGTATACTGGTTAGAGTAAACGTGGCATCAAATCCCAGCTGAGCCAAAAAGATTTTTATTTTATTTTTTTTTTTACACACATACGTAAATTTATAATTTTACAATGGGATGTTTTTATATATGTATGTTTTTTATATGTATGTACGTATTTCATATGAGATGAATGGTGATACAAACTACTGTTATTGCATGACTACACGTTGTGAAGGGTATATAAGATTCGGCAAGGCCGAATATAGCACTCTTACTTGTTTTTTAAATCACCTCAGACTTTACCACGGGTTAAGGTAATTTTTTTAATGCTTTTAGTAGTTAACAAAGCAGAAATAAGAGTGTGAAATGTCTCTAACATACCTTAATATGTAAAATAAGTAAATAAATATAAATAAATAAATAAATCGCGCCAATCTAGCACGTTTTTAAAAATAGGCGCCTGTTATGGCTTAAATTAAATATATACATATATAAAAGTTTATTTCTAATTCAAAATGTTTAATAAGAATGAAGAAAAATTAGTATTGTATACTTAATTGAAATATGTATATAAACAATCAATACTTGATTTTCTGATACAAATTAACAAGCAAGTTTATGATGCTTTAATTGTTCCTACTACAATATCTCCTTTCTTTTATGAATTATTATAATCCTTTAATCATCAATCGACAATTTCTTTTTGATCTTGAAACTTCTGCAGTATCAGTTGATTCGAATGTTATTGTTTCCACTCTTATTATATCAGATGTTGAATGAAACGAAGAATCAGGCTCAGTTTGATCATTTGTATTAGAGTCAATTTCAGGATCGATATTCGTTTCAACTACTTAATCAAGTTTTGATAAGGTTGGTTCTACTACTTCTGCTGGAACATTTCCTGGTGTTTTATATAAATCAAACAATTCAAATAATATATGTATGTATATCTTGAATCTATTTACCCCCTAACTGATATAAATCGTTTCTTAATTTGATTTGCATATGAACGAATAAGTTTAAGCTTATTTTTGCCTTCTACTAATACATTGTAATTAACAGTCACCAAAACCATCAAATTGGGTTGTCGAGACGCGCTAAATTTATGGATTTAAAGTTGTAGATATTGAGCGTGCATTTAGTACCATCAAAAGAGAGGCAATAATACGTGAATCAGGGATGGCATTGATACAATTTTATTTTGTTATTATTATTTAAACTCGAAAAGTACAATGGTAGACCAATGACTTATTTAGTACAATCAAGGAATCTCCGAAGTTAAAGTAATTTTATATGGCAACTCATCATTGTTGCTGATGTTGAAATATTAAAATCATACAATGATTCGAATATTAGACATTTCTGGGCAACAGTTTCTTAAATTGTAAAAGGAATACCAGTTCCACATTCATCAGCAAATGTGGAAATAATCTTCTCTTGTCTATGGATAGACCAAGTAAATAAAAAAACAGACTGCAAACTGGAACACTTTGCGACTTAATCCAGGCAATATTATGTAAGTAAATTGTAATTCTGATCTCATAATTGATTTGAAATCTACGACTAGATCTCTTATCTTAATTTTCTTTATTACATTAAAGGTAAAAAATGCAAGTTTTCAAGGTATTTGTGACAATTTTAAATTTCTGTTGCCATCCCTGACGTAAATTATATATACATATATCACAGAGTGCATGGTTCAATTCAAGGGACAAAAATAGCAAAAAATTTTCCATTTAGAGAGATATAGGCAGGAATGAGTTTTATCACCACTTTTATTTATTGTAATACTTGATTGTATCTTGAACAAAATATAAGCCGAACTTGCCAAAGATGCCGATGGTAAACAACGGCGGTCGTATAAAAATGTTAGCGACATAGACTATACTGACAAGATCTGTTTTGAGTCTTACACACTTATTGGAACGAGGTACAAAATGGAGAATTTAATTGCAAACACCGGGATGATAGGGTTACGTGTAAGTGTCAAGAAAACGAAACTTATGGAAATAGAGACTCTAACCCAAACAGCCATTAGTGTAGCTATAGATGGGCGCGGCGCAGACTTTTATCGAAGATATAGAACAATTCCCCTATATTTTTAGCGTTGTGTCTAAAGACGATGGAGAGGATAGGGATGTAATGGCACATATAACTAAAGCTTAACACAAATACCCGCAAACAAAAAAATAAAAATATTTAATACCAGATGAAAACCGGTTCTGCTATACGGCTCAGAGACCGAAAAAGTTACAGATGTTATAAGTAACAAATTTTATGTTTTCACCAATAAACCCCTGCGACATACATATATGCCGACTATTATTGGCCTTCCACGATCTTCAACATAGACTTATTTAAAATAACTGACAGGAAAGCAATAATAACTGATATAACATGTTGAAACAGAAAGTGAATAGTAAGCTACGCAAACCTAATAATGATATAGCAAAAATAGATTTCGAATAGTATCCTTAGGGATAAAGACGTCGAAAACTACCCAATATGACATGGATAAAATCAACTCACGCGAAATATAGATTCAAAGGGACATGGTCGCAGATTAAGATCATCGCACAAGAAGGACAGAAATTTAATTTAACTTATTATGCATAATGTAAATTTAATTGTATATTTGAAGGAAAAAGAATGTTCGCATTTTGTAAAAAAAATTATTAATTTCCCTGAAGGAAATTTACATATTAACTTTTGCACTGTCTTTTCGGAACAATTCTTTGACGTAAAGCAAAAAGGTCTTAAGTCAAAAAATTGCAAATCGATTTTGTGATTAGGTTTTACTCAATTTTTGTTTCCTTTGGTTTGGTACCAATAACTTAAGTATAAATAACACTACTGCTTTGATTTGCTCTTAAGGCAATATATCGAGAAAAAAATCATGTTTTGCTTATTATTAAACCAATATTATAGTTTCTGACTTAAGACTTTTTGTCTACATTTAAGGAAGATACGTATCACATGCTTGTTATTTAAAATTTATGTACATTATTTTGATCTAACTAGTCTAAGTTTTTTCCAGCTACCTTCCCTGTATTAAAAGAAGTTTAGTTCTTCATTATATTTTTTTCCATCAAGAAAATTTATTTTTGCAATTTAACAACATGCTATTTTCTTTTTTGGGGTTTTGTGAAATTACCGGCTTTTTCGAATAAACCAGAAATAATTCGTGAATTCAAATTCGAGATCTAACGCGTCATCGGTGAGAGACATCCATTGAGATGCAACGCTGTGAAAAAATCATTGAAAATATCATGAAAACAGTAACGACCTGTTATCAAAGCCGTTGGGGTTATTTGACGAATGTTTTATTCAATGATTAATCGAAACATGTCCTCTTGGCAATCCAATAAAAACAAAATCTCAGAAAATACGAGTTCTTATTTAAAAATGCAAAAGTACAATCACACTGAACAAACCTTAAATATCAAAATTGTAAATTTTTCCAACAAAAACTAATCTCAAATACCATAATATTACAAATGTGAATGCTTGTATGATTATATAACTCAGTTACGAAAAAACGGCTAAACGAAACTAAATTCAATGTGGCACAAAGATAGATAACAGCCTAGATTAACGCATAGGCCACTTTCATGCCGATAACTACGCAGATAAAGTCGCTAGCATACGCTCGTTTGAAATAAACTACAGTAAAAACTTCAAATATCCTCCTGAATATGCGCTTGAATACAATAGACATGTATTACATGATTTTTTTAAAACACCGAACGTTTTATATTTAATATACTTATATCATTTATAAATATTTTTAATCTCTTTCAATCTGACAGAATATATATGTGCTTCGTAACATTAAAAAGAAATTTTGTTCAAACATTCCGGTTTATAAGAGTTTTTTTACAATTACCAATTTATAAGGAATATAAGATTTAAAAATATACAAAATAAAAAATTGGGCTCAACCGGGATTTGAACCCGGGACCTCTCGCACCCAAAGCGAGAATCATACCCCTAGACCATTGAGCCTCTTAACAAACGTCAAACTACGAACGATTTTTTTTACTTTCATATGTGTTTTAGACAATAATTCGCACACTTTTATTCGCACGTATGAATATTTAATATCTTAAAGATAAAAAAGACATTTGCTAGCAATTTTTACAACAAAAGCAACAATTGTTTTTGTTATTGCTTTTTATATTTATAAAGCAAGACATTTTAAATCTTTAAGTTAAAATACATGTATTATGAGTATTGTAAAATAGAAGATGTAATATTCTTTTTGACGCTGTTGTAAAATAGATAAAAATAATGCCATTTAAATATTAAATAAAATAATTTAAATATTTTCACAAAATATATTTTAAATTCTTCTATTTAAATTTAAACTATCGCATTAGTGAAGCTGGTCGAGATTGATAGGCAATTAGCCCAGCTAAAGAGAGCTTTTAATGATATTCTTATTTTTTGTAAATAAAGTGAAATGGAGACGATCAAAAAAATCATAAAGCATTTGCATATTGATTCATTTCATAGTTGACACTTTTAGGAGACAAACAAATAAAGTCTTCTTTTTTATTGTTGACTTTGTTCTGTTCTGACAATTTTTTATTTCATAGTCTTCAGAGGGCTTTAGGCTTGTGTATAATTTTGTATGTAGAATTAAAAAACGACTTTACATTATGCCAGGAGTGCGAGCAACTAAACTAAATGTCCATTTTAGCGGGTTGAACTTTGAACCTTACTCAAAATACATGTCACTTATATTTCAATTGCTACTCGTTTGGCTTAGTTTTGTACATTTAAATTTTTCTTTTTAACTTACTCATTAATAAATATATTGATATTTTTGCTCTTCTGAGTTAGTTCAGCTAGATCAAGTTCTGCTACGTAAGACGGAATTGACAATCTCGGGGTCTTTTGCGAAGTTCTCGTCCTAATTTACGGTTTTGTGACTAGTTGTTAATCAAAATACTTGAAAACTGCATTAAAAATCATGCAATCATCATCGTTTGAAAACAGATTTAAAATTTCCGTACTTTTGCTGAGAAATCACCATATTGACAACACTTTAACAGAAAAGTTAATCCATCTATAGAAAAAATTAATTAAAGAGTGCAAAGAGATACGATATTTTCATAACTAGTTTCGTCTTTAATTTTTAAATAATTTAAAACTCATTTAAATAGCTTCCAAAGGTGCTTTGTAATCAATCAGAGTTTCATTAACTTATTTGTAAAAATTTAAAAACATTTTTCGTTAGTTCACTCATTAAATAATATTTCTCACCAATTCAACAATCATCAAAGTCTCATCAGTGTGAATGACATGCTGAAAAGAACTAGTTCATTATTAATAGAAGGGATGTAATTAAAACTTCATTGTCATGCCTTTTTCTGGCCAGGAAAATATTAATTATACATCCACATTGAAAAAGTATAAAATAGAAATGTTAATGGGTTCCTTGTTTTATACTTTACGTTATAATTAGAAGTCATTACCACGAAAACATCCAAAAGCTCATAAAAACGTTTTTGGACAATTTTTATTGGGAATTTAAAATTTAAACATAAATTTTAGAGAAATGCCCAGTTTAGCATAACTCGTAAGCTATTGACAATAAGGAAGACTAATTTTTGTTTTCAACGACAACGACAAAAGAATTTAAACTGTTTTTAGACAGATTCAACTAAATTTATAAGGACAAGATTTTGTGGATCCGATATTCCATATCCTTGTTGTTTAGTAAATACGAATCAGTAAATAAATCAACTATGTAATTTGAAAACACCGCCAAATAAATATATTATATTTATTTTCACATCAATTGAAACACTCTCTTTTTAGTAAACATATAAAAGTGTTAGCGTTCGAATTAAGAATAGATTTTAAATTTTAAGGATTTTAATGAAGACAGAATTTGTTGGTAGTTTTTATACTTTCCACCTACAATAAGCTATAATTTTGTCATACCGTTTGTAATACATCGAAATATATATATTTTACCATATAAAGTATATATCTTCTGAGTCTTGATATCAATTTAGGAAGATCTAGCAATGTTCATCCGTCTGTCCATCCGTTAAAAGCACGGTAGAGCTTGAACAGAAAATCCTAAAGGATTGCAATTTTATCAAAATATATCCTTTACATCAGAAATGTTTGGAAATGGAAATGGGGTAAATCGATTTATTAGGAAGAGAATAATAACTTTTTATGCGAAAGGTCATACAAAAACGAACGAAGTGATCTGGCGATTTTTGGTGTTCAGTCTAGAGTTTGTTTTTTAGGTCTTTTATGTCAAATACTTTCGTTCATATGTGCTTTCATAGTATGCTCATGGTACAATAAGTACACTTACTTATTACATGATAAAAACTGTACTCATTCACCATGGTTATGTTCTTTTGATTCAGTTGAGTGATTTTTTACCTATTTTTTATTAATACCTTTATAAATGCTACGTTAAAATTAGAGTTTTTTGGTATTAAGAAAAAACAAAATATACAATAATCTAGCCAAAAGAAGAAAATTCAATTAAATTTATAAATATTCACATTATTAAAATATTTACAACCGATTTCTTCTAATTGAATAAATTCTTAAAAAATAGCATGTTGCCGTATTGTCGTTTCAAAGTGAACGAATGGGTTTATTTTTTCAAATTAATCAAAAATGAGTAATATTTGACATGAACGATTTCTCACAGCTCTACATAAAGTGAACAAATTTAACAGATATATTTTTTTGAGTAAAAAATATACTTAAAAAAATTGATTTATGTTTGTAAATTTTGGGAAAAACATTGAAACAGTTGTATGGTTATGCTTATATGTATATCAGTTAATTTTGAAACGATTTCTCAGTTTTTCTAAGCGAGAGTTTTCGAAACTGTGACTTGAGTGTCGACGTCTTAAGCATGTCCAAAAAATATTAAGGAGCTTTGGTAACTATATTAAAAAACTGATATACATATGTATTGTTAAACATTTTTTTTCCAATAACTTAACCGATTGGTGACCGATTTGCTTAAGGGTTTTTTATGAACATCATATGTAAGGTAGTAGCAAACGTGTCTATAAATTAATTTAGCCATTTTCAAGTTGATTTTTATAAAAAAAAGAAGCAGTCGTGGATCGGAAATGAATATTGTAGGAATTACAAACGAAATGACAAAGCTATATATGTACATTCTTGGCACCACAGTTGGTGACGTTTGGCTGCCTTAAAGGAAATTTTATTCCTAATAAATTTGATGTTATTTTGATCAAAATCGCTCTCAAGCTATGATGAAATGTATCATAATGTAGCATAACTGCCTTATTTTGGGCAGAAGATTAGTGATGCCTATTAAAAAATATGGGCTCTATAGATAAAAACGAATTTTGATTTAGCGCGCTAAAATCTCTATATTCTACACACATAATTTTATTAAAAGGCGAGAACAATTATTTTTATTTTTTGCCAGCCAGTGAAATTACACATTTAGCCGACGGCTTATTGCGTAAAAATAAATATCGATCAATTGATTTTTTATAGTATTTATATAACTAAACATCGAAAAATGCAGTACAGAAAAAAATTCAAAAAAGACATTCAAATACCTAATACACTTTTCACATATAAATGAGACGATATTTCTATTTTTGCATTTTGCTCTTTACGTCTCTATACAAAACGTCTTATTTTGTGTCTTCCCCACCAAGAGAAAAAACATTATTATTGTTCAAAATAATAATGTTCAAAAATACGGTTCATTATTAACGCTTTACTACACACACACACACACTGGAAGTTAGACTTAAACTTACCAATTGGACCGGGTGTGGGTTGTGGACTATTGTTGGATTTGCCAAATGTGGTTAAAGCTGTTGAACTGACACCAAACAAAATGATGAAGACCCCAAACAACATGGTCAAACTGCCACATTGTGTAAAACGTTTAAGGGGTTGCATTCTGACAAATGAATAACTTTCTTACAGTCAGTCACACTTTTATCTGAGATTATAATCTTTGTTAAAATTAAATCAGTTAAAGTTTTTTTTAGTATTATTTTTGTTGTCTTTTAACTTTTGATTGTTTTTTTTTTAATTTAACTTGTTTCTTAGTATTTTTTTTTATAATATTTTTTTTTTTATATATTTTTTGTTTTTAATCAAAATAATTTTTTTTTTTTGTATTTTTATTGAAATTCTTGCTTTGCTGTGTTAGTGGAAATTTTATTTATTGTTATTTTTTATTGCTGTATATTAACTACGACGTAAAATCCAAATCAACTACTACGACCTTCTTGCTTGAACGCTCTAATAGTAAGTGAATAATATTCCAATCATTTCAAAGCTTAAGTTTAGTTTTTCTTTTCATTTTATTTGCTGCGCGAGAACTATTTTGTACTAATGATGGGTCCTCTTAGAACAAAGGCCTTAGTCAAATATAACAACACAGAACAGAAAAAACAATACTCTGTACTTAAAGCCTAAATGTATGCAAAATATAAATACTAGTTTAATTAGTAAGGCTAATTCTGCGATTTTTTTTATTAAGAATACAATTTAATTCAAATTTTGATTTGACTTTGGTAGACATTTTTGCAAAACTATAATTAAACTTATACAAGATTTGACTACACTTTAGGACTACTCTTACGAAACTTTGAAAAAAAAAGGGTTTGAAGTAGACTTTAATATGATTAACTAATAGACTTTAAAAAATTGTCAATATTTTTACTAGATTTCAGCATATTTATCCACGACTTGACTTTGCTTAAGCCTTGACTAGACCATTAATTATTCTTCGGTAGACTGTGAAAAATATTTGAATATACGTTTGCTAGATTTTACTTAAATCGCTATTTAACTGAAACTTGTTCGTTTTATTCCTTGCAAATATTTGACAACACTGTTTACAGTGCCCGACAAAAATGAAAGTGAGAGAAAAATAAATATGTAATAAGAAATGAACAAGAACAAAATCAAATACTCAAAATAAACACCTTAAGTTGTTGTTGCTTAACAACAACTACAACAATAACAAAGTAATAGTTTTACAGTTCAGAAGTTTATATGTACGTATATGTTTAACATATTTGCATGTCCACACTAATGGCGATTTTTTTCATTTCTCACACACAACCCCACACAAAACTCAAGTTATTGTTTAAGTTACCTTTATACCATGCACTAAATAGTAGTTTAACATATTAAGGCCTTAGCTACGTCCTCGTTTTAATGTTAACAATTTTTTTTTTCTTACCAAAAACGAAACTCTATAATTTAAGGTTGAAACGTAAACTATGACGAAAGCCAAAAAGTAGTCCATGAAACCTAATGAAATATTTTCTTAACTCTAGTTTTTTCTAACAAATAAGCGCTCACTCTATTTACAATATGGCTCTCTTTCTCTTTATTTTATGTTTCGTTTAAAGGAATAAAGTATGAGGTTGAAATGGGACAAATTTTATTTAGGCTAATTCTAGGAGTAAGTCTGTAATAAGTAAGTATGTATTTGAAAATCATGCTAACATTACTTATACGCTTAAGTGAAAGCAAGTTAGAGGCTAGAGTTTTAAGAATAGCAACAGCAACTATTGAAATGTAAACAAAACGATAAAAACAGAAACAACAACAACTTAAGAAGCTTGATGTTTTGTTACTATAGCACTCATGTTGTTTTGTATGTATAAGTGTATTTGTTTTATTTTAAATTTTGTTGTTAATAAACATTCCCTTTTCTTTTAACAAAAATAAGAACAACAAATTAGAGGCAAAAAAATGCAAAATAACATTATACATATGTATGTATGTATGTATGTACATATTTACGTCCATATGTATATACGAGATTTCTTTTCTTTTTTGGTAATTACCGTTGTAATATACTTTATTATACATTGTGTGTGGCTGTGTAAAAGTTTACACTGTCTATGTGTTAGTTAAATAGCAGCTAATCAACATGCAATTTCAAAATCATTCATTTAATCTTACACAAGATTAACTTTTTTTTTTGATAAAAATCTTATTTTTCTTGGTTTTCTTCTATAGCAATTTGTGCAAAATTAGATGTTATTTTAAAATAATTTCAAAAGTGTGACAATTAAAAATCGTCATGCTTATGAAAATATTGCTGATAACTAATGAAATTACGTTGAAAGGTCAAAGGAAACACAGTGGGAAAGTATATAAATACATAGTGGAATTTATAAAAAATAATTTCACTACCTATGTATAGTAAAATATAAAAAATAATTTCACTAAACTACAAAAAGAACTTTTTATTTAAACGATTAAAAAAAATGTTTTCTTAAAAATTAGAAATTTATTAATAAATTATTTTAAAAATAAATAAGTTCCCACAGGACTATATAACAGATATGTGAACGAATGATTAACATTTGTTGGACTCTTCTTAATTCAACATGACCTAAAACAACTCGGCATAACAAAGAATTAAAATAAAATATGAATGAGTTCAATTTGATACCCATATTAATGGGGTCATGTTGAATTTTTTATAATTTTCTGTATTCTACTGGCCAAGCCATTTCATTTGACCAATATTGTGGGGGTTGAAGAGGACAAAGCTATTATTACTATATTTGACCCAAATATTCGCCATTTTATTTAGCTCGTCATATTGGATTTTTTACTTTTTCATAATTAACTATATTTTACTGTTCAAGCCCTTTCATGCGATACCAATATTGAGGATGTTAAAAGATTTATATTTTAAAATACCAGATTTGTCGCATATATAAATTTATTTTTCGCCATTTTGTAGTGGCGGCCATCATGGATTTCAATTTTTTAAATTTCTTTTTATATTTCGCTCGTTAAGCCATTTAATTTGATACCCATATGACCAAACGCGACCCCAAACATACACCGGCCACACAGCGGCAGGTACCTTTGGCTTTGGTAGAGAGGTAAGACCAACACCTCTGGATTCTTGGAGCCATAACTTAGGATAACCAGAGTTCTTAGTCATGGTAAAAATCTGGTACCACTAACATCAGATAGCCTTTCAACAGAAGTATTTACGGTAAGAATTGTTCTGTTTCTTTCAGACCGCACATCTGATTCTGATGCTAATCAATAAGTAGTCAGATTATGGCACTAGGTGCCGTTAATCAAACCACACGTTGTCTAGCAGCTGAAAAAAAAATAATTTTTGTTTGTAAATTTTGGAAATAAATATATATTTTTGAGATCACTTTTCTTAATAAAAAATAGTTTCAATTTTATTTTCCGATATTTCGCTACCACATTGGGTAGCTTCTTCAGTGAAAGTTTTTACAATTTTTAACAATTACCAATTCAAATATTAGAATTGTTAAAAAACAAATTTTTTAAAAAAGGCGGGAAAATTTTTTGTTTACATATGAAATAACAAACGAAAATTCAAATTCAAATTCAATATTAGAATTAGAATTAGAAACAAAAATTAAAAACTCTTCATAGACCCAACCAAGGCATATTTATTCATCAGGTAGTCTTGATTCGTCAGCTGATTTTTTTTTTTTTCTTTAGTTATTTTTAATTTCAGATGTCAAAGTCAATAGATAAAAAACAATTTTCTCTCTACTCTTATTTATTTCAAATGTCAAACTTAATATATAAAAAATATAAACAAAACATTTTTCTCCGAACTGCAATTACCTGATGAATAAATATGCCTTGAGACCCAACCAGCCATTTTTATTCATTCCTATTTACAGTAGACTCGCGGTAACAAAAACACTGCCTTACGTGAACACCGGATAAGATGAACATCATTTTTTTTACACTGACTACTCTGTAGCATGAACACAGTGAGAAAGTCTTATAACGTGAACAAATTTGGCGGTTATCCAAATCGTTTTCATAAAAAGGGGTATCCCCGTAAATTATTGCTTAGATTTAGTTTAGTGCACGCTGCCGATTTAGCATGATCTAATCTAAAGTTTTTCGTGTAAAGTGACACAAAAACTAGCAAAATTCTAAAGTTAAACACCTTGTGATTGGAAAGGCAAAAAATCCTCGCTCTTTTAGAAATTTTAAATCTCCTGTGGACTACAATTGCTTCAAATTGTAATGGATGACAACTGCCATTTTTGAAAATTGGTTTAATTATTGGTCCATTAATAGGACGCTATTGGCTATTTCAACTTGGCAACGTCTTAAAAAGAAAACAATAGCAAAATGCTGGCTGAACTTTTTTAGCTCTTAAGGAGATGAAGAAGAAAAAGTAACACATATTTTAAATTAATTTTAACGTACTTATTTTTATACCCACCACCAAAAAAATGGTGGGGGTATATTCATTTTGTCATTCCGTTTGTAACACATCGAAATATCCATTTAAGACCCCATAAAGTATATATATTCTGAATCGGGGTTTGATTTTATGACGATCTAGCTATGTACGTCCGTCTGTTGAAAGCACGATAGAGGTCGCACCGAAAAAGCTAGGGGGCTAAAATTTTGGCAGAATCTTTCTTATATACAAGGTTTGTTTGGTATTGAAAATGAGCAAAATCGGAATATTAGGAAGAGAGTTATAGCTCGAAAAGCAAGAGTAGGTCGAAAAAACCGTGTCCTTCGAACATCGAATAAAATGGAATTGTGTCCAAACGCCTTAACGTAGACTCATAAAACTACGAATATATATTTCCTGGGTAAAAACAATATTTTTCCCCGAAAATTGTCTAAATCTATGCATTAGGAGAGGAGTTATCGATCAAAATGTACGAAAATTTATACCGCACAGTGTATTTTTCGGTATATTTAAAAACAAAAACGTCATAAAAGCAACAAAATTGGATGTACGACTCTGAAATTTTGCACACTTTGCTTTTTGGTAACACGCTTTCTTGTAACGGCAAATCAATGTGCCACGCCCACTTTTACGCCCACCTCCCATATAACGTTTTAACTAAAATTCATATAATATCTCTATTAATAAAGATTTTGGAATAATAAAGGCCTATATTGAAACACCTCAGTTGTACTCATTCGCAAAAATAACTTTGACACGCCTACTATAACGCCCACTTTTCACGTTATCTACCGTTAATGAAATTTAAAAGCTCATAAAACCGCTAAAATTAGAGGTATGATGATAAATTTTGCTACGTCTATCCCCATAGGAAATTTCATTACTATGCCAAACAATTAAGGTGCCACGCCCACTTTTACGCCCACCTCCCATATAACGTTTTACCTAAAATTCATATAAATTCTCTATTAATAAAGATTTTGGAATAATAAAGGACTATATTGAAACACCTAAGTTGTACTCATTAGCAAAAACAACTTTGACACGCCTACTATAACGCCCACTTTCACTTTTGAATTTTGGCCAGACGCATAAACGTAGTCATGAAACTTCGAATATATATTTATCGAGTAAAAAGAATATTTTTCCCTGAAAATCGCTTAAATCTATGAATTAGGAAAAGAGTTATAGATAAAAATGTACGAAAATTTATACCGCACAGTGTATATTTCAAATTTAAAACGTAATAAAACTGACAAAACTATATGTACGATCCTGAAATTTTGCAAACATGGCTTTTTGGTCAAAATCTTCGTTATAACGGAAAATAGATGTGCCACGCACACTTTTTTCCTTAAATTTTTATAAAAATATATTAGTCATATATATTAGCATTTATTCATCTTACACTGCGCCATTTATTGTACTGTAGCTAAATATAAGATAAAGATGATAAGATAGATGACTCTACTAGCAACTACTAGATGGCATGCTAACAACTTATGCTTATGTTCTCCTGAAGTTATGCTCTATTAAAAATGGGAATTTTGGAAAATTTTGACCTAAGTAAAAAAAAATTATCTCTAAACATTATAAACAATTTATTTTCATGTACTAATGGCTAACAAATTTTAAAGTTATACAAAACTTATTTCGTTTGAAAATCTTTTAAAAGCAAAATGTTATAGAAGTTTAAAAATCAAAATCTTACTAATAAATTTCCCGTTTTAGAAAAATGCAGAGAATGTATATTTTAAATCACCCTGTAGCCCTTAAAATTTAACCTTAAATTCACTTTCTTCCTCTTAAATTCATGTAAATTCTCTATGAATAAAGATTTTAGAATACTAAAGGACTATATTGAAATATCTAAGTTATGTTTATTAGCAGAAACTTTATTGACACGCGTATTTTAACGGCCACTTTCATTGAAAGACTAAATTTACGAAAACATTTTACTAGCATACCGAAGTTATAATGGGTGGTTTTATTTTAAGGGACTATGTTGATTTTGAATAAAATTATTATGAAATTATTATCATTTATTTTTATAATGATAATATTTGTATGCTTCAATTATGTATGGAACAAAATATCGGCCAAATGGCCCCCCAACCTAGGTGGCACACCACGATCCGATAGTCCAAATTTTCAATGACACTGTTGATGCTCGATTGTTGGGCACGATGATGAGTAGAGGTTGCTTGCTCTTTTGCCACGTTATCGTTAAAAACAGCAATGTTTCCCATTCAACGAACTAAGATGGCATTCACAGATGTTTTCACATTTTATACAGACCTGCTTTGCAGACATTTAAATATTTTTTACAATTCTCACGATTGTGGACGAATTCGAACGATTATGTTGACCAAAAGAATCACGAAGTGCACAAAATGCATTTTGATTTGAACGCCCATTTTTATAAAAATCTTTAATATTTAAAAGCGTTGCTCGATTGCGTATCTTTCCACGGTTCAAATTGAGTTAGTCTGAGATTGAGAAATGTCAAATGAAATACAAGAAAAAAGTTGAAGTTTAGATGTGGTTCACCTTAAACATGGGCCCTTAAAATTTAACCACCCTCTACAAAGAAAGTGATACATATTTTATTATAAAGAGATTATTCTATAGCGATTAACAAAATAATAAATATTGTGCTTTAAATGTACACAAAATTGGTGGTGGGTATAAAAGATTCGGCACAGCCGAATATAGTGCTCTTACTTGTTTCTTAACAAAACATATGTAAATAACAATCCGAAATACCAAAAAATAAATGAATTTGATTTAAATCACATGTCTAATTTGTTTGGAAATTTAGAAGAGTTACACCTTCGACAACATGAACAACTTCGCCAACGTGAACACGCTCGGTTTTTAATAGTTCACGTTACCGCGAGTCTACTGTATTTTATTTTTCTAATTTTTTATGATTTTGTTTTCTTTAATTGATCTAAATTTTGTATACTAATTAAACAATGTAAACCTTCGCCTTACGTACGGAACATCAAAAATTAATAAATAAAAAAACGTTCAATTGTAAGAAATAATTCGGTTGCTAGTGTTTTTTTTTTTTTTTCAATCAAAAATTGTTAAAATGTTTGTCACAAATAACAATTTAAGAATAAAATGGCTTCTCATCGTATGCATATTTAAAAATGAGTGAAATATATGCATATGTTTGTTTGTTTAAAATATTGCATGTTTTTCATTCAACATTTTTGGATGGTGCAAAGTCAATTGATAAATTACCTACATTTTTAGTTTGACGACAGAACAATAATTTATACAACATTTCCGTAAACTTTTTAAACAAAGAAGTCTACAGACTAATCTGAGAGAAAAAGGGTCATATAGTAATAAACATATGTAGTATTAGCTGTGGCAATTGCAATAAGTGAATAAATTTTGAAAATTTCGGCCGTAAATATTAACAATGAACATGTAATTTGGACATTTTGGCAAACGTCTTTTATCCGAAAATAAATAAACAACAGTTGTACTAGTTTGACTTTTAATATAAAATAATTTTATAGCTTTTTAGTATATAAATATCTAAAACAAATTTAGTTTGTTATTTAAAATGCAAAATAACAATTCAAGATATACACTTAATACTTGTTGTACGCTAAACCATAAGCTCTAACTATTTCACCACATTTACCTTTCTAAGAGAAGACATCAGGTTTTAGCCAATAAATAGACTTGCAGACATTTAATTTTTTTACTGAATGAAAAAATTTTGTGAAAATTTAAACAAACATGCAAATTAAATAATTGTTATCCATAAAATGCAACCGGTTTAAATAATTTAGAAAATTAAACGGGAGACATCTAAATAAAATTTTGGGATCATAAATTTTGTTAAATTTTTATACAAAAGGACCTTAAGCTTGATTAATAAAAATTTGTAAAATAAAATAAGATCAAAGAAGAACAAATATATGTAAAATATATTGTAAAACTTTTTGTAATTAATGTTGTCCCAAAATTAAGATTTGAAATTATCGCCATTTGTGCAGTAAAATGTTGACAATACATTAAAAAAACAGCTGACAGTTTAGGTTAGTAAAAATGGAGCGATAAACGCTAGAACAACGTTTGTTCATTATTGAACTATATTGAAAAATAAATAATAATAAACTCTTAGTGGCCGCAGTTCGAAAACTAAAATATGGTCAAAATAGTATTTTAACTTTGTCAACTGTGAAGAAATTGTTTGAAAAAATTCATTCGAATCATCGAATTCATCGAATTGCGGACGCCAACTTGTCGTTATTTCTGAAATATTGTTTAACAATGAAGACACGTTGTTCTATCGTTTAACGGTCAATTTTTATTAACCCTAAACTGTTAGCTATCGAATTGTTTTTTTAGGGTTACCAACACTTTACTACACAAATAGTGAAAAAACAGCAAGAAAAATCCCTTATTCAGCTGTGTAGTACTCTTATACCATGAACTTAATTATTTTGTTAATATCTGTAATTATTATAGAATTTAAAAAAAAACTATTTAATATTTCTATAATGTTTTTTTTTTTTTTTTTGTTAATGTTCGATTTACTATTTATTAATATATTTTTTTAATATTTATATTCTATCTTAAAACAGAAACAAAATTATTGGGAGCCAGCTACCACGAAAACCGAAGTCCCTATTAGTATTTAAAGGTTTAACAAAATAATATTAAGTTTTCGTGGGTGTGGTTTTTTCCTAATTTTTTAATAATGCAAGATTTGGTTGAAAAAGAATATTTAATTTTGTAAAGTTGCAGCACTTTCTCCTTCTTTTATTAAAATACTAGCCAAACCCGGCGCGCGTTGCTACGCCCCTTAATGAATCGAAATGCATTCTGAATTTTAATTGAATATCAAGTGAAAAAACCTAAAAATTTTATTTTTTTATGGGCGTGGCATTGCCTACTTTTCTAGTCACAAAATTGTAAAGTCATAACAGCTCAATATGTGTGCAAAGTTTCAGAAGAATCGGACCAGTGCAAGTACCTCATAATTAAAATTGTTTTTATGGGCGTGGCCCTGCCCACTTTTTTTATCACGAAATTGTAAAGTCATAACAGCTCAATATGTGTGCAAAGTTTCAGAATAATCGGTCAAGTGCAAGTACTTCAAAATGATACCTTTTTTTTATGGGCGTGGCACTGCCCACTTTTTTAATCACGAAATTATTTAGTCATGACAGCTCAATATGTGTGCAAAGTTTCAGAAAAATCAGTCTGGTGCAAATACCTCAAAATTATAGCCTTTTTTATGGGCGTGGCCCCGCCCACTTTTTTAGTCACAAAATTATAAAGTCACGACAGCTTAATATGTGTGCACAGTTTCAGAAAAATCGGTCCAGTGCAAGTGCCTCAAAATTAAAACTTTTTTAGGGGCGTGGCCCCGCCCACTTTTCTTATCACGAAATTATTTAGTCATGACAGCTCGATATGTGTACAAAATTTCAGAAAAATCGGTCAAGTGCAAGTAGCTAAAACTGATAACTAATTTTTTATGGGCGTGGCCCCGCCCACTTTTTTTCATCCATAAACACTCCCCGGTATGTGTACAACAACTTACCAAAGTTTGAGCCCGATCGGTTTTACAGTTTCAGAGTCTATAGCTAACACACACACACACACACACACACACACACACACACACACACACACACACACAGAGTTTCACTTTTATATATATAGATAGATAGATAGATTGTGCTGTAACTGCAACCATATGCGGTACAGATTGTGTTGCAAAATTCTACAAAATTAACACATTCATAACATTTAAGTAAGTGGGTGTAAAATGGGCGTGCTATACATATAATACACACATTTATTTAAAGTATAAAAATCAACTACAGCGTGTTTTTCCAACGCTTGCCGAGTGGAATCAGCTACGGTTCATCATAAGCACTTTTTGATCGGAATGTCTTAGTGTTGGTTGTAGATATCATCTATGTATTTAAATCACAAGTTAAGAAATAGAATTTGATAATTAAATTATTATTGTAATCATAAGTATATCCTACCATAGGTGAGTGCAAACGTAATTTACTACTAAAGTCTTTTGTTGTTGCTATTATTCTTTCTTTTTATTATCACTTTTATGTTATATTTTTTTTTGCTTCAACCATCAGTTCGATGGCAATGTAAGCAGCTGTAATATATTTTACAACTTTTTTTTCAAACATATTTGTTTTTGTGTGATCAGTTTTCAACAGTAATTTTTTATTAATACTCGTATTTTGAAATATTTAAAATATTTTTTTTAACAGTTATTAGTTATTAAAAACTGCCCCTAGTTGTTTACAATCCATTTCACGTTTTGTTGACAGAATAAATTCTGATAAAACAAAAAGAAATTGAAAAAAATTATACATATTATATATGGACAATCTTGCTTTCGTAAAAAAAAAATTAAAAACCAATTCTAAAAAGGTTTGAAAATATTAGGTCAAGCCCATTTAAAAAAAAAGGTAAAACATTCAATAGTGAACATAAATGTTTATAGATATTGTGTCATTAATGGAAAAATTTACAAAAATTTTGACAAGTCGTAAAAATACAGAAAGTTTGTTGCCGTACAACATATTGGGATCCTGCGTTATCTCAATCTAACCGAAAAGCGTTCCCGTACTCCACGATTGGGTAATAAGAATGAAAATTGTTGAGCACTTATTGAAAATTTTTAAGCAGATATTTAAGTCAGATTTGAGCAAGCTGTGAAAAAATTCAGCAATGTGTAGACCCTTTACCTAAATATTCAATTAGTAACGTTTTAAACTAGTCATACAATTATTTGGAAAGAAACTGAAACATTAAAAAAAATAAATTTAAATTAAATTAAAAAAATTAATTTTATTAATATCGATTTAATATAATAGTGCACTGACCAGGGATTGAAACTGCAAAACCAACATAATTTGGTTCAAAAAAATTTAAAAAAATTACTCGTACTTAAATTGCTTTGTAAAATCCATATTAAATTTTTTCAGTATGCTTGAAGTGAGTACATTCACTCACTCACTCTCTAACAATAAGTCGTATTTTAACTGTAAAAAAACTATATACAAATGAACTAGTTGGTGTCCAATGACAATCTAATGATTTAATCAATAGTTCGATTCATAAAAAAAGAACAGATATGTAATTAGTCTGAAGTTAGAAGGAAGTATTATATTTCGAACCATATTCTTGTTACTTTATCTGCAGGGGAATTGGCAGATAAAGAAATATTTTTTTATTTAGATAATTTCTTCTTTTCGTTGAGCTTGAGATATCTTTTGTTTTTTATAAACTTTTTTTATTAAAAACCAAATTTCGCTACCAAAAAATATTGTCTAAATTTTTTTGATTTATTTTGATATTAATAATTTTTTCCTCTGTTTTTTTATAAAATTTTTGATCTCAAGCTCAACGAAAAGAAGAAATTATTATTATCAAAAAAGATAAAAAAAATTTAGACAATATTTATACCCTTCACCTGTAGTGCACAAGGGTATATATAGCTTTGTCATTCCGTTTGTAATTTCTACAATTTTCATTTTTGACCCCATAAAGTATATATTTTCTGAAAGCTTATGAATAGAGGAGACGATTAAGCCCTGACCGTCTGTCCGTCTGTCCGTGTGTTATTTTAATTCCATTTTTAGAAGCAACGATACGTTCCTCAGATCCGTGTATAGTATCAGTCTTTTGGAAATATCCGGGAATGAATCGTTATTAAAATTCAGCACAATCTCTTTATAACTTTCTGAGGTATGAGCAAATATACACGACTGCCTCTGTTTTTTCCCATATTTTTACCATCAAAATTAAAATTTTTCAGCCATAGAATAATTTATAGGTACCTTTGCTGCTATTTGTAGATATAATATGCCTCTAGAGATATTCGTGAAAAATTTTGGATAAAGTGGGCTCTAATCGGTAAAGTTATAGGCAAAATTTTTTTTTTAAATATATATTCCAAAAATTTTTAAACGAAAACCAATTTCTTTCAGCTTCTAGACAACCGAGAGAGTCAATATTGGTATTATCTGAAAGGACTAGACTAGCGCAATATAACCACTACAAAATGGCGGAGGATAAATTTATATATGGGTCAAATCTGGTATTTTAAAATGTAACTTCTTGAACCCCCTCAATATTGGTATCAAATGAAAGGTCTTGATCAGTAGAATACAGTAAACTATTAAAAAATGTAAAATCCAAGATGGCGTCTAAAACAAAATGGCGGATCAAATTTTTTAACCCCATCAATATGGGTATCAAATTAAAGGGCTTGAATAATAGAAGACTGTAAACTACATAAAAATTCGAATTCAAGGATGGCGTCAAAAATAATAAGGAAAAATGGAGTATAACATGAAATATAGGTTAAGATACGATGTGGGATTATACCTATGTACATGATGATGAAGGGTATTATCAGATTCGGCACGGCCGAATACATGTATACATTTCTATATTATACAAAGAATTTCAGATATATTAATTTCTTTTAAATAACGCAAACGTTTGATTATAAAATAATTTAAATTTTATTCAATGTGTACGTAACACATCAATAAAAATTGTTTTGAGGAATTTAAGGAACAATATTATTTTACTTTTGTTTTTTTTTATAAAATTGTTAATCATATATATTAACTTAAATTAATTTGCACGTTACTGTATAATATTAATATTCACAGGGACTACTTAAAGTCCCTTATTTACGCAGCATAATAGTGATAACCCATATTAAAGCCCTAGAAAAAGGAAAACTGACATAAAGCTAGTCACGTGACTAATTCATTAGTGGTTCGCTGAAAATACGTCCAAAAGAATATCTTGTTAACATAAAAAAATATGTTGTCGTGTTAAAATGACATTAAATTAAAAACACAACAGTGTTGCATAAATTAAATTTAAATAGTCAATATAAAAACTAGTTCAGGCAATATTATAAGAAATTATTGTATATTAATGTTAAAAAACAAATTTTTTCTAAAATTTATTACACAATTAATCCCGATTAATTGCCTCATCTAAATTTGCAGCACATTTAAGCATACACAAATACTCCGAGTACTTTTCCAGTGGCTACTAAAAAAAATTTATTACTACAAAAGGGTGCTTATCCGAAATTAAGGCCTTAAAGGAAGGGTTATTTAGTTATTTAAAATATTACATTACGACCAATACTTTAAGTAAGGCGCTGATCCAGCATAGGCGTTTTTTTGTTGTTTTTATTAAAATATATGAATAGCTTATTTTATGACTGTTTTTTGGGGGTTTTAATTAAAACATATAAATTGTTATGACTGCAAAAATATTACTTATCAAAAAAAGTACTTAAAATTTGTATCCTATTTTCCTCCGCCTGGATTTGGGATTGCTGTAAGTAAAAATTTAATTAGTAATTTGTGTATATACAAGAAAGAAAGTTACATTTCAATCAGGGAACAATAAGAAATGGTAGAATAGGGTTTAAGAATTGAGTGAGGCAATTGTCAAAATTTACTATAGTCGCCTTGACTTTATTCATTTAAGCTTGAAATAGGAAATGCAATTTTATTTCATTTCATACTTAATTGTACATTAAAACATTTTTTTTTGTTATCATTTCCTTTTTCGAACATCAAAATAAATGTTTAATTTGTATCTATATGAGGCGAATATTAATACCGAAAAATTGAAATTGCTAATGGTCGAAACTGAAACAGAAGTCGTGACACTTCCCACACAGAAAAAAATAAAAATGAATTTCAATTAGAAAATTCGCGATATCAATTAAAAAATTATTTAATTTTCCACTAGTAAACCAATTTGCTGTCCTAATTAAACTTTTAATGTTAAATTAATTAAAAATATTTTTAATTAAATACTTAATAGCAGTAATGAAAAGATTAATTAAAAACTTTTTAAATCTTCAGTTAAATTATTCGTTAAGGCAATTATATATTTAATCAGAAAATAACATTTATTTGATTAAATTATTAATCAAATTTTAGTTCACAAAATAATTAAAAATTTAATATATATAATAAAATATCGAAATGTAATTACCAAAATTTTTATTAAACTATTAATTATTTGGAAATAAAAATATTTTTTATATATATGTTTTTTAAATAAGTATATTTATTGTACTTTTTTTTATTAATACAATTTATAATATAATAAAATAGGTGATATAAAAAATATAATACGATAAATACAAAAAGTTTATCATATATTTTGCAAACAAATTATTTTGTGGTAATTTTTAAAATTTCATGTTTTAAAGCAGAACTCTTTGTAATTTTTTTTTGGTCGGTAGATCATAGAACAAACACTGGACAAAATTAAAAAATACATACTTCGGATTCTTGTGGAAATTCAAGATTGAAGACAAAGAATATTTTAAACAAGTTGTCAGTTGCGTCCTATTTTCCTATTTCGTTTGCTTCTAATGTTACCAAAAAATAGTTTTTTTTTTTTATTTTAGGCATACACAACTTAAAACGTGTTGCATACTGACAAAATGTAAAGCAAAAAGAAGCGTAAATTAAGAATTCATACACAAAAAACACATATTTCCACTTTTTTTTATATAAGCATAATTGAGAGAGGTAATGATTTTTAAACAATTAAAATTTTAATTAGTTGAATTAAACTATTAATTAAAACTTATATTTTATTCCAATTAATACGTTAATTAAAAAAACATTGTCAATAATTTTTTCTGTGCATATATGGTAAATACAAAAAAAAAAACAAAAAAATTGTGTCAAAGAAATATTTAATGTAATAATATGAAAAAATAACAACCAACATTTTTATATCCTTCACCTGTGGTGCCAAGGCTATTTATATCATTAAGGGTATATATTGTCATTAAGTTTTAAATTTCAAAAAAAGGTATAGATTGTCCGTCTGTCTGTGTGTTAATTGAAATTAACTTATTGCACTGATCAGTATGGGGTATCAATCTTTTGAAAATGTTCGGGAATTAATCGCTATTGAAATCGAGCATAATTACTGCATAACTTTCTAAGATATGGACAAATACACACGACTGTCTCTGACTTTTTTCCCATATTTTGAACACCCTAGGATAATTTCTAGACAAGTGTTCAATAATTTTAGATAAAATATGTCTTAGGAGATCTTCGATCTTCGGTCTCTAATCGGTAAAGTTATAAACAAAAATAATTTTGAAAAGTATATGGATGGTAGAAATTTAGTTTTTAAATGATTCGAACACATTTCACACAAATACACCTCAACAAAAAAATTTAATGCAAAATAAAATTATACACAAAATAAATTATATTATGATAAAACCGTTTTACAATTACAATAATACAGTTACAATTATTTGAGTTACGGGCCTTTTTACCTATGACCAACGATATATATTTTTTCAATTAAGTATATCAAGTTACTAAAGCTCTTAATTAATTTTTGGACATGCTGAAGACACCAGAGCACAAGCTGTAGTCTTGAAATTTATTGCCAATAAAAACTGACAAATCTGCTTAAAATGTCTCGGTGGATATGTGTCTCGGCGGATATGTGGGTCAAATATAGTAATTATGGCTTTATCTTCTTAAAAGTCTGCAGTATTGGTACCAAATGAAAGGGCTTGGCCAGTAGAACACGATAAATAATAAAAAATTACTATGAGTAGTAGAATACCATGTAATAATTCAAAACCAAAAGTGACATCGAAAATAATAAAACAAAATGGCTTATAACAATAAATATGAAATCTAGGCTACGGTAAGATGTAGTCATGATGTATATGATGGCGAAGGATATTATCAGGTTCGGCACGGTAAAATATAGCATTCTAATTTGTTTTAAATCCCTTTTGATCTTAACTAAATCTTGGGATACGTTTGAGATATTGGAAAACAGAAGATTTATCTGTTCCTTTTGTATATGAAATGTTTTATTATGAATATGGTCATGAATGGCTAGCAAAATTGGGCTTGGAATTTAGGATTAAAGTAAGTATGTATATATGTATGTGCATTAGGTATACAACTTTTTACAATTTTGTTAATAGGAAAGCATAGTCGATTAGAGCTTAAAATAGAATGAAGACTTATTATAAATTAATTAATTAAATTATAGTTAAATTTTAAGGGCCGACGTTGAATGTGAACCAAACCTAAACGTTAAGTTATTTTCTGCATTCATTTGACATTTCTCAATTTCAGACTAACTCAATTTGAGCCATGGAGAGATACACAATCGAGCAACGCGTTAAAATTATTCAGGGTTATTTTGAAAATGGTTTTTCCAATCAAAATGCATTTCGTGCACTTCGTGATTTTTTTGGTCAATATAATCGTTCAAATTCGTCCACAATCGGGGGAATTGTGAAAAATATTTGAATTTCAGCAAAACAGGTCTGTATGAAATGTAAAAATATCTGGGAGTGCCTTCTTAGTTCGTTGAACAGAACACATTGCTGTTTTTCGCGATAGTGTGGCATCATCATCATGCCCAACAATTAAACATAAACATTGTCACTGAAAATTTGAACCATCGGATGGAGGTGTGCCACCAAGGTCACGGCGGCCATTTGGCCGATATTTTGTTCCATACATAATTGACTCATTCCAATGTTATCAAAATAAAAAGAAATGATCAAAATTTCCTAAATAATTCGTGTTTTATTCAAAATCAACATCGGCCCTTAAAATTGAACCACCCTTTATATTGCAAAAATACGCACAACAAATGACATTTTCTTCTTGTTCGTATTCTTAATGGATATAGAAAGCATAACAAAAATGTATTACGAATATGTGAGAATATGAACATGAAGAAACTCCATTTGAAAAGAAAGAAAAATCCAAATTTAAAATTGAATGTTATGATTCCCTAATTCTGATTTCGTTAAATTGAAACATAAATAGTAGCTTAAAATTACAAATGAGTATACCGATAAAGAAAGCTGTTGCTGAAGTTGTAGCTGTTCTCGAAAATGTATTCCTCTCGGCTAATGTCAAAATAGTTTTCCAATATTCTTAAATTATTACAATTTAATTTTATTTAAAAAAATTTTATAACGTTTAATAATAGAAAATTTACCTTAAATCAAAATAAAATGATTTATAATAAATAAATAATATGTTTTTATCCTTGATATTTTTTTTTTCAAAATATTTTTTGTGTCCCTGCAGAAGTAAGATATGATCATCTTTTCCATTCCTGATTTTATTTGCCTAGCGCACAGAGGAGTATTTGGCCTGAAAAGCTGGCCAAAATTATTAAACGTGTTTTTTAAATTAAAAGTTCTAGTTTTTTGATAGTTTTAGGTGTAGTATGATATAGGAAATCTAGTAGCAGATTTTGAAAAAATTACACTGCTCAACAAAAGTACACTGCGCAACAAAAAAAATTTGTGTCTGCCCTAGATATAAAAGTATGTGGACTATATGGACTTTCATGCCCTCAATTCAAATCTGTTTTCCGTTTTTCTCTAGTACGTAAGGATTTCCTTTTAAAGGCGTGGCATATTTCACCCCCTAAATCGTTGGGTTGCCTAAAATATTTTGTAATAACTTGAAAACGGGTTCTCCGATTTTAATAACAGGAGAACTAAAAGATGCACCGGTAAATTCTCCTTAAACTAGCGAAACACATTTCTTTTCTATCTATTACTATTTCGGAGTTATTAAAAATTTAATGGCGAAAAAAACAAATTTTCCTGCAAAATTCGTCAAATTTTTTGTTTTCAAAATGCAATAAAAACAATTAAAGAATCAAAAAGTTTAAATTTTTATAATTTTTTCAAAAGCCACATTCCCAAGAAATAAAAGACGGTATAAATATTAAAACTCAATTAACAAATGTTGATTTTACAGGTTTAAACTGCTGAAAACCCTTTTCAAGGTATATACATAAACGTGTTGCTGTGTGGTCGAGAAGAGCTTGGAGCTTCACTTCCGCTAATGGTTAAGTAACGGTTATGGCATCTTCATGGATAACGTTTTTTTTTTGCATTTTTAGTAATGAATAAAATGGATACACATTTTTATTGGCATTGTATAAAATTTCATATTGCTTTTTGGTGGGCTCTGCATTTACAAAGAGTGCTAAAGCTCCTTCCGCTGAAAGTTTATTCACAGTGTTGACTTCAGAAGTTGTTAATGTAACTTTCGAATTCTTGCCTTTCTTGGGGATCTCGTTATATCCATTATTAATTTAGCCGCATCATTATGTCCCGCTGCTCTTTGACTCATGGATGCAGCAAATGTTATCTTGTCTGTTGTTAATTGGTGACGAACTTCTTCCGTTTTTCTCCGATTCGTTCTTTCATTAGCTTCATTAAATTCTTTTCGTGGTCGCCCTGAAGACGAACTGTCAAATACTGGTATTGTTACAGTTTCTTCCAGCCATTTAGCGTTTGTGCTTAAAAAGCGGTCCCCTTTTCGTTGTGCCAAAATCTTTTAAAACAATTTTTGAAATTTTTTAAACACTGCTTCAGTGCTAATATATCCCCATCCCCTTGACATTTTGAAATTTCGCTCAATTTTCTGACCAAAAAATTCAATTTCTCGTCAATGGTTCCAGCATTAGATTTAATCACTATTTGGAATAGCTGTAATCTTGTGTAAACTTGTTCCATGTATACTCTCGAAGTTACAAAACGGTTTTGATAAAGATTGTGCGCAATAACCCTTTATAAGTATTTTCAAGCGCAAGCTCTTATGCGTTAATTGGATGGTAGCCTGATACCTGCGTGCCCATAAATTTTTATGTAACTGTATTTATTTTTTGTAAACTTATTTTTGTGATAAATGCTTTTAATAATTTTTCTTATCAGGTACGTATATTTATTTTTTTAACAAATAATGTTTTGTAGAGCAGGTATATAAAAATATCCTTTATGGGGATGTGTGGGACATTCCCTTATAACTATTATCGATAATAAATAATTTTTCAAATTTATAATTAAAGGCAGATATTAACATTGTTAAAAGTGATGTGAATAACAGTTGAAAGCAATAATTCAAAATACATGAAAGTTTATGACGATATAAATGTATAAGAAAAAGTGCCTGATGAGCAAAAATAGAAAAAATGTGAAAATTTAAAGAAATCGTCAAAAATAATGGCGCAAACATGCGCAAACTTTTTTATTTGGTTCTAAAATTAGAGATTCAAAATTTTATTGTGGTATCAAACATAATTCGTAGAGATGCTAACCTCACTTTTAAAAACCTCTTGTTTTTCTTTTTTTGCAAAAAAATGTGTATAATTTTTTTTTGTTTTTATAATTTTCTTCACTTTCCGACTCAGAGCTACAAATCGCAACTAAAAGTCTTAAAAATTTACAATATAATGTAAAATATTGTTGTCTGTCGAGCTGCGTACTTAGTTTTTAAGATTTCTTAAAATTCAATTTTGCCTCTTTGGCCAGCTTTTCAGGTCAAATACTCCTTTGTGTGACGTTTAACATCAATTCACGTTTAACAATCCAATGATACGACAACCAATACAATATAAATTGTGTTCACATGTAAATAAACCAAAACTGAATTTTAATAGACGATACAGAATATAATACGAGGTTGTAAATTGAACAAATGCACCTTAATTTTTTAAATAAACAATTTTACATTTAGTTTGCACAAAGTAAGAATTGAAACAATTTGTTAAACTATTAAAATTATTTATTCCGCTTGTTTTTTTTTTTTGTAGTTTTTATCAAGAACTAAAATTTTATTTTTTAGAAATTTTATTCACAAAAATTAAAAGTAAAACGATTAAAAATTATTTTCCTAAGTTTTTAGTATAAAGTATTTTTGTGCCTACATATACTTCCCCCTAGAGATTTTGCGAAGCAAGATATCTAACAAAAAGTTACACGAGGTTTTTTATCACCGATTTCTAAATTTGTTAGCAGAATCTTGATTCGATTTCCCTCAGAAACAGAGAAATTATCGATTAGGCGTTGTTTAATTTGTTTGTAGGCATCGTTCGGAGGATTCATGACAATATCACTCACCTGGCTTAAAATTTCTCCATCCAAGTCATTCAAGATGATGAAATATTTCGTCCTCTCATTTGACACACGATGCAAAGAAAACTGTGCTTCAACTTATGCAAACCAAAGAATTGGATTTTCTTTCCAAAATCGTGGTATTTTGATGGCGAAGCTGCATTTTGATTTGGTGCATTTTCAGCTGCCGGACTTTGAATGTCAGTTGATAATGTGCTTTGTTCGGTTGTAGAACGTGTTGCAAGCATCACGTCGGGGTCACCAATTGAAACCATTTGTTAAACTAATAAAATTATTTACAATATTAGTTAATAATTATTAACTAATAATTTATTTATTTGTTTCTTTTTGTAATTTTTATCAAGAACTAATATTTTATTTTTTAGAAATTTTCTTTATAAAAATCAAAAGTAAAACGATTAATAACTATTTACCTACGTTTTTAGTATAAAGTATTTTTGTGCCTTCAGTATCCTACACATACTTACATATATTATATACATTGTTTAAGAAATAAGTAATGTTTATACAAATTTAGGAAAATACTTTGTGTTCTATAAAGTAATGTATATAATTTTAAATTCTTCTACAAAAAAAAAGGATAATAATTATATGTATATATTTAAAATAAGTACATATGGTAAAAAAAAGTATTTCTATAGAATAAAAAAAATATTTGAACCAAAATATAAATTTGCTTATATTTTTATATATTTTTTTCATGTTTGAATATTTTGATAAATATAAGCAAAAAATTTTTTTAAATAAAAAAAGTATATTTTCAGATTCACTCACTTTAAATCATTCATTTAGCGCTCGAACTCATGACTAAAACAATTTTTCTATTCCTATTTGCATTTCTTTTTAATTTTTTTGTTTTATTAATTGTTTTCACGCACACAATTTATGCAGAAATTTTCATGAATACTTTTTTTTTTGTCCCCATTAAAACTAGAGCAGTGTTGCCAGAAAAAAATGGGATGTCTTATTCCTTATGAAACATTTAAATTTGCCGTTTTAGTAAATGTTTCTCCTTTTTTTATTTACTGATTGCACAAATCTCATGATATCTTTTTGACAATAAAATCTGATAATATCAACATCATCTACATAGGTATAGTAACCACATCGTAGCTAAGATTTCAGTTCTAATTTTATACACCGTTTTGCTTTATTATTTTCAATGCCATCTTTGTTTTTTAATTTTTATATAGTTAACTGGGGCTCAATTCTCGTTCTGTGAAACTTTGAAATGAAAAAGTTTTTGTATAGCAAAGGGTATGGTGGCACCATATGATATTACACACAAAAACTTTTCATTTCATAGTTTCATAGAACGAGAATTGCTACCCTGTATTCTAGTAGTCAAACTCAAGGCACATTTATTCATAAGGTAGTCTTGTTTTGTCAGCTGATTATCTTTTCTTTACTTATTTTAAATTTCAGCTGTCAAAGTCTATAGATAAAATATTATTTTCTCTGCTCTCTCATTAATATCAAATGTCAAACTTCATATATAAAAAATATAAACAAAACAATTCTCTCCGAACTGCAATAACCTGATGAATTAATATGCCTTGGTCAAAACCTTTTATTTTATACCCATATTGATGCAGTTGAGAAAAAATTACCCGTCATTTTGTTTTGCGGCGCCATCTTGGATTTTAACTATATAATATTGTACTGTTTGATATCAATTTTGACGGAATTGAGAACAAACTTATCCACCATTTAGTAAAGGGCCATCCATCTTTGATTTTAACTTTCTTCTAGTGTACTGTATTCTACTAGTCAAGCTCTTTTATTTGATACTTATACTGAGGGTTAAAGTGAGTACATTTTTAATTACTGGATTTGACCGATATATTAATTTATTGTACGCCATTTTGTATAGGCAACCATCAAAGATATGAAAATTGTTTATAGTGTATTAAATTTATTTTTCAAAACCTTTCTTTTGGTACCCATGATGATTCTCTCTGCTGTTAAGAAGCTTAAAAAAATTGATATGTGTTTGTAAAGTTAAGGGAAAACACCGAAGTTGTTGTATTTTTGTGTTTTTATCTCAGTTAGTTTTTAACCAATTTGTCAATATTTCTTATTAATAATTTTTTAAGACTATGACTTGTATTATGCTATCTTTAGAGTGTTAAAAATTCATTAATATAAAGAATATATATATAACTCTATATATTAAAAAAAAAAACATATATTTCTAAAAAATATTTTTGCCTATAACTTTCCGATTAGTGACTGATTTATCTAAATATTTTTGGAAATAGCTCCAGGCATATTATCATATCGTAGTAAACGTGTCTATAAATTATTCTACGGTTGAACATTTTTGATTTTTATGGTAAAAATATAGGAAAAAACAAAGACACCGAAGAAAGAAATTGCTCAACCGATTCCACTAGTCATAAGCTTTTAGAAAATATATACTTTATGGGGTCGGAATATTGTAGAATTTACAAACAGAACGACAAAGCTATATCTGTGGTCGCAAGGAAAAACAAAATAACTCCATTTTTTTAAAACACGAGAAAAACGCATTTAAAGTTTTCGACATATTTTACTAGTTTTTTTTTTAATTCATATTCTAATGTCTGCGCATTAAAAAAACATAATTTTACATCCTGTTGAACATTTTGGGTTGCAGTAAAAAACTTTTTACCCGTCAGAAGCGAAAATCAAGGTCAGTTACCTGATTTTTACCTAAAAATGGAGTTACCTGGTTTTTCCTAAAAATTTCATTGTTTGAATTTATTCTTATATTTTATGGAGTTAAGGCAAGTTTTCATCGTCTTATGCATCGTCTTATGGAGAAGATCGTCAAGGTTGCAGCAAAAGAGACTAAACTTGTAATTTTAAATTGTTATCAAAAATTGATTTTAAAATCTAAAAATTTTCCATTTTTTAGTTTTTAGTTTGCTGTTAAAAATAAAGGAATTCAGTTAATTTTGTTGTATGTTAATGATACAATTCTAGTTTCAATTATTGTTTACATCAACGATCAATCTCCTAGTGTTTTTCTTTAAGATATAATGGAGTTACCTGATTTTTCCTTAAAATACATGGAGTTACCTTTTTTTTCCTAAAAACTGGTATTTAAGCGATTTTTATTTTGTAGATTACTCTTAAATGTGATACTTTTTCAAAATGTTTATCTGACAGAGTGATGGTAAATCCAAAATCCATAAAATTTTTGGTGTTTTTTCAACTTTTTGGAAAAATGGAGTTACCTTGTTTTTCCTTGCGACCACAGATATATACTCTTGACACTAAAGGTGAAGGATAGAATTTATTGCCTTTTTATATCATAAATGAAACAGAAACGATTTTTTAATTTTTTTTTGTCTTCTGTGCTTTTGACAGGACTTTAAATTTTATAAGGATACAAATAACAAATAATCTTAAATACAAATAAATACGTAATATTTTTTTTATGAATATGGATCTCATATGAAAGGAAAGAATCCGAAGAATAAAATCTTTTTTTAGTTCGATATTTTATTTTATTCTATTCACTGTAAAGGCATACGAGTATAACGTTCTTGGCTGTGGAAATGCGCAAATACGGCGTCACAAAGTCAAGATATACGAAAAACAAAAGTTTACGCTTGAGTGGAAAAATAAATATCATAGTATTAATTATATGAGACATGGACTATTGCCGTTCTCACAAGCACATCTTTAATTCAAATGTAATTTTAGTTTTTACGTTTCATTTTTCTTGAAAAATTAGAATTGTAATTAAAATCCAACATACTCGCACCAAATCCAATGTGCGTCGTAATGAAGAAATATCGGTTTAACTACAGTTTATATAATTACCTGTTTATTTAGATTGTTCGCGAAAAAAAACTAAATCAAATTAATTTCTTGAACTTAAAGTGAAAATATAATTATTATTAATTATTTGTTATTTACGACACTATACTATTAAATGAAATACAACACACAACTAGACGCATGTAAATTGTATTGGTGGAGTAAATACGATTATTTGTATACAGTACACCCTACTGCTGGCTTATTAACGTTTTTGTCTGTAAGTAAACAATTTTTTCAAAAAGATAAACTATTAAAAAAATTTCATTAATACAGGAATTAGTGTATTATATCAGTGAAGTTAGAAAAAAACTGAATATAAAAATTTTCAAAATAAATTCCTTTTTGTAGATAATTTTTTGAAAAAAAAAAAAAAATAATAAGCAGAGTAGTTATGAAATATTTTGTAAAAAAAAATCTAAAAGAAACAGCGTATGTAAAAAGAAATCTTATACTATGTTCACACACGCGCCTTAATTGTCTCGCAATTAAATGCCTTATTGAGCTAAATTTACCACACTAAAAATTACTTTTAAATTGAGCAATATATACTTAATTGTTTCACTTATTGTCCAAAGCTCGAAATACAACTCTTGAGAAGTATATTCAGTGAAAAGAAAATTCTTTAGGTGGCCTTTCTAATATCAAACAAATAAATATACAAAAAACAAAAATTAAGAAAATGGAAAATGTTTGATGAAAATTTTAAAAAAATGTTTATGTTTATATAATTGTAATGAGTATGTGTGACTGCTCAATCACTACTAAATTGAAACAATTAAGAATATCTGTCTGAACAGGGTATTATTATAAGATCTCACAATTTAAATACAATCGATTTTAATAAAGAATATACCATTTGAAAATAATTTTCTTGCAGATGTGTACAATCTTAATCTTTATACCCTTCACCTGTGGTGCACAAGAGTATATATAGCTTTGTAATTCCTTTTGTAATTTCCACAATTTTTATTTCCGACCCCATAAAGTATATATTTTCTGAAAGCTTATGAATAGGGGAGTCGATTAAGCCCTGACCGTCTGTCCGTCTGTCCGTGTGTTGGTTGAAATCAACTTTTAGAAGCAATTATATGTTCCTCAGATCTCTATATGGTATCAATCACTTGGAAACATCTAGGAATGAATCGCTATGATTTTTATATGAGATGTCCCACTTGGTAGGGCTCTTTGATGCTCTAATTATTTGCTATTTTCACACATGGTTAATGCAGTAATATCATGTCTCTTTTATGTGGTTTTTAAGAACCACAGTAAAGAGAGATAATCATTCGCTTACATTCCTGCATCCTCGTAAGCGAGAGAAGTTGCAGTAAGTTATTTTGTAAAAAATGAAATATATTTAATAGAAATTTCTGACTTCCATTTATAGCACCCTCGAATGCGCTCTAATATTGCGCTATAAGAAGGCATGATTTCTTTTTACTGCTTACCGGTACAAAATAAATTTTTGCTGGGAAACAATTGTTATTGCATGACTACACGTTGTGAAGGGTATACAGGATTCGGCACGGCCGAATCAATAAATGCTTGATTATTGTGACAAAATATATGATGAAATAAAAAAAACTTTTTCTTTATTTCGATAACCAAATATTGTTTAAGAGAATATAATATGACCGTCATGATCATGTCGCAACCATGGTTTTTCTTTGCGTGTCCAAACTTATTTCATACTTTTCAGATTTATTCAGTTATTTCCTTCTCCAGTAGAGCAATAGAAAAGCGATAAAATGTGCGAAGATATGTACGTCCATGTACATCAATCAAGAAACACTCTTTATAAAGATAAAATTTAAAAAAAAATATTATGAAGTGTCTATAAAAAGAGAAATTATCATGATTTTTTTTTTATTCCATATAAATTGTATTCTTTGTATTCTGTATTTATTGTATTGTATTTATTTATTGTTGTATTTTGTATTTATTGTATTCTTTGTATTGAAATTTATAAATAAATAAATAAAATAAATAAATAAATAAATAAATTGAATCCTACAAAAAATGAGAATTTTTATTTTCACTTTCAGATATTTTTTTAAAATTCTCTATAAAAAGAAAATATATACAAATATACACCACAAAAAGAAAACTATTTTTAAAAATAAATTATTTTAAGTAAAAAGATATTTTTACCGACTGTAGTGCCCGCAAATTGCTGCAATAACAAATCAACAGCTAAATCAACAACAATAAATAATTATTTCAAATTCTCACGACATTTAACAGTATGATTTTTCTCATTTCCTGTGCTTCAGTTGTTTTCAAAGTAATTTATTCTTTTCATTTTTTGTTTTTTGTTAAACTTCGAAAAATTATTTATAATTGTTTAGTGTTGACCACATTTTGATTAATTAGGTCTGCAGTAATAAAAATCGGTGGCTTTCTTTATTTAGGAAAATAATATTTAAACATGAACTACAATTAAATGATTTTTTTTTCTTGTTTCATAAATAAATATTTCAAATTTTTTAAACAGCTGTATAAAATCAAAATGTATTCCAACTTGTGAGCAAAATCTGTGTTTGGAGTTATTAGGCTTTTTAAAAAAGCAACAACAATTAAAATTGTTTTTTTTTGTAAGTACTTAAATATGTAATGAAATTGTAATTGTGCTTATACTTAACTGTTGGATATTTTCCTGTTTATAATATTCGTGCAATTATTTGATGTTATGTGAAAGATTTTTTTGCAGTTTTAAAAAATGTATGTATTTATGTGAGTTTTTTGTTTTTTTTTCGATATTTTGCATTTGTATAGTTGGTTGTACATTAAGATGTAAATGTGTTTCTTTTTTTTTTATTGAGGACTAATTACTTCCTTGCACTTGTGATGAGCTTTTAAAACGACATCCAAAAAAGACGGAAAATTTTTATTTATTTCATGTTTTAAATCACGAAATATATTTAAAACCTTGTTTTTATAATATTTCAAAACATTTTTTAGATTTCTTTATATGTCGAACTTTTTAGTGGTTATTAAAAATGCAGTGCCAAAAAGGAATCAATTCATTATAGTAATAAAAAAATATTATTTCCATATTCTTTTAAGTTTAATTGTTAGTTTGAAGATTTATTAGGCCTTAATTATGTTGTGCATAAGCTAGTTTAAGTAGATGTGCGAATGCGTAAAATCAAATGTAGTAAACCAAAATGTCCGATGATATTTCCTTAAGCAAAGTGCGAAAATAGACGCAAATTCCATGCGGTAGTTTCTGTTTGTGGTTTGTTTACATATTTTATTTATTTATTTATTTTTTATTGTCTATAGATTATATATCCTTACAGACTAAATTAAAATAACAAAACAAGATTACGGCCAATACGGTGATAATAGTTGTTAAAGTTTTAGCATATACATACAACAAAGATGATTGTTTTTAGCATAGTTGGATCAAAAGTATTTTAAGTTAAGAAGACAGAAGTTTCGAGCTGGTCTGCTTGGAGCATTAAAAGTTTACTTAGCAGGAATTTAGAATCGACATCGCCTTAAATTAGGCTTAGCACAAATAAAAAACTCAGCATTGAACGTTGGATACAGGGTCTGCTTTTATTTATATGAAGATAGTAAAAACGAAGGCCACATAGACGAAATAAAATAATTCTTTTGCATGGACTCGATACTATCAATATGATTATTGTAATAAGGATTCCATATAACTGATTTAAATTCTATAATAGGTCGAACTATAATTGTTTCGTTATTTAAGAATCTGGAAATTCTTTGCACCACCTCTTTATAAATCCAAGTACATCATTTGCATACATCAAAACTTCAGAATGCTGAATAACTGAAACTAGATAGTTGATAAATAGGTTATATAAAATAGGGCCAAGATGACTACCATTCAGAAGGCCAGAAGAAACCTCAATACCATTCCAAACTTAACTTGTTGACTTCTACTATATCTTGACCATCTTATTGTCATATCCCTGAATCCCATTAATGACAATTTGTTAAGCAGGAGATCATGGTTTCATGGATCATAGGTTTGCATATTATTTATAAAACCTACATTTATAATGGTAATAAGTTCTAAAATATTATTCGTTGTAGAAAGAGATTTACGAAAACCATGTTGGCACGGTGACAATAACGAAGAAATTTGGTGGTATACGTTATCAGTTAAAATTTTTTCAAAAAGTTTTGCAATAGCATATTTATACTCAACCACTAAAGAAGAGCTCACATTTATCCGGCCCTGCGTTTTATAACCAACTGGTTATCAAGTGTAATAAAAACTTTCCTGCCCTGTACTCGACATTTCAATAGGTGTTCCAAGCCTAATAGATGGATCCCTTATAAATAAGTCCAACGGCAACAATCCTAGCATTACCACCATATCCTGCGTTGGTGTAGAACGAATTGCACTACATATACCCATGAAAGCAATCCTCTGAACCACACTCAACTTAAGTCTAATCGTCGCCTGGGAGGCCTAAAGCCACTAGACAACAGATGCGTAGGTGATCGTTAGTCTCACCAACACCGTATAAATTCAGTGTACAGCCTTAGGCAATATTCTATATATACCCAACTAGATCGCAATTTTTAAATTTGCCGCCATTCGAAGTGTCATTGTTTGACATTTGAACAATTGTTATTGTTTGCTAGTAGAAGGTACGAGGTTAGTAAAAATGGAGCACTACACGAATGAACAACGCATTCTCATTGTGAAATTGTTTTACCAAAATGGTGAAAGTTTTGCGGCTACAGTTCGAAAATTGCGATCATCCCATTTCCATCTTGATGGCTTCGTCAATAGGCAGAATTGTCGCATTTGGGGTGAGGAAAATCCTCGAGTGATTCACGAGAAGCAAATGCATCCTCAACGTGTCACTGTATGGTGTGGTTTTTGGGCTGGAGGAATCATTGGACCTTTTTTATGAAAATTAGGCAGGTCAAGCGCAAACAGTCAATGGTGCTCGGTATCGTGAAATGATAACCAGTTTTTTCTTGCCTAGAATTGAAGAAATGAATATGGAGGGCATGTGGTTTCAACAAGATGGCGCCACATGTCATACAGCCAGAGAAACAATTCAATTGCTGCATCAGTCATTTCCCGGTCGTGTTATTTCGCGTTTTGGAGACCAGAATTGGCCGCCTAGATCGTTTGATTTAACACCTTTAGACTTTTTTCTTTGGGGTTTTTTGAAGTCGATGGTTTACGCGAATAAGCCGACGACGACTCAAGCTTAAAAGAGAAAATTGGACGCTGTATTAATGAAATACCGCAGCATTTATGCAAAAAGATCATTGAAAATTTCATTAAAAGATCGCGTGTGTGCCAGCAAAGCCGCGGCGGCCATCTGCACGATATATTGCTCCATACATAACCTCATTCTGTCTACTTTACGATATAATAAAGTTTCACGATTTTTTTTTAATATCTGTGTTTTATTTAAAATTTAAAAATTGCGTTCTAGTTGGAACACCCAATATAAGAGTAAATTGACTGACTGAATGACAGAATGAGTAACTGGCTCAGTGATTCATCATTACACAGCTCAAACGCAAAAAGCTAGAGTCATGAATTTGTTAAAACAGTTTGATACTTTTTATAACATATTTGTTTTTATGCAAAAAAAAAGAGAAGATTTATTCACTTTAAATTATGTCTTTTGAACTATTTTATTGTTAAATAGATATTTAAGCATTATTAATTTGGAATTTTTACATTTATGTAGATACTAAAAAGGTACTTTTTCATATTTTAGTGATACTTTTTAAAGTTTCTTAATTAAAGAAACTATAATTTTTCAATTAAGAATTTTTGATCCAAATTGAGGTTGAAAATTATGTAGGTAAACAAAAAAGTACTTTCTTAAATTTTATAGTACTTTAGACTAAAAATATTATAGGTGACCAAAATAGTTCTTTTCGCATTTTAATAAAACTATATTTGTGTAGCTATAATTTTTAAATTGTGGACTATTAATCCAAGTTAAAATTGCAAAAATAAAGGCAACATAATAGTACTTTAGCGCTTTTTTATTGTACTTTTTATACTGCCTACTTCTTTGAAGCAGAGTTCTGAAATTACAAAATGTTTTTTAAAAATTATAAAGAACGAAAAAAAATGAATTCATTCCTTTATATTTTGCACAACCACTAATTTTATAATTTTCTTACCTGCACAATTCTCTTAGTTGATATTTAATTTTACGTGGATTTGGAACATTTTCTTATGGAATTTTTGTTTACCTTGATAAGAATGCCCTTGAGTTTTGCCTAATCTTTGTTGTAGCTGTTTTTTAAAGTTCAATGAAATTAGATAAATTAAATTTCATTCAACTATTTGATTATATTTTAAACTTAACACATGCCAATTTTTATTAGAAAGATTTTTTTTGCTCTCGGTTATTTTAGAATCCTTCAACGAGAAGGTTATTAAGTGGAGTTTTAATACTAAACATAAAAAAGAATGCATTCAAATATTAACATTTAAATAGTTTTTTTTTTATTTAAAATTATGTTCTCGGCCAAATGGCGAGCCATTTTTTGTTACAGTAAATACTGGTGCATTTGAGACAAATACATATATTTAAATTTGCTATAATGTGTAAGTCATCTGGTTAAATATAGTAGGAATGGACAAACAAAAAAAATATATCTGTATATATAGTTTCGATATATTTCTACAGTATCGATATATTTGATATTCAGAATGCATTTTTATTCATAAAGGGGCGTAGCAACGCGCGCCGGGCTTTTCTAGTGTTTAAATAAAATTCAAAACAAGTGCAAAATACTACAAGTACATATTTTTTTTAATTGATTGTGGATAAATAGTAAGTATTCTATATCATCTTAATACTACTTTCATTGCCAAAGTATATAATTTTCGAATCTATAAATTTATTAATAGCAGACATAATTAAAACAAGTAAGAGCCCTATATTCGGCCGTGCCGAATCTTATATACCCTTCACAACGTGTAGTCATGCAATAACAGTGGTTTGTATCACCATTCATCCCATATGAAATACGTACATACATATAAAAACATACATATATAAAAACGTCCCATTGTAAAATTATAAATTCACGTATGTATGTTAAAAAAGCATAAAAAAAAAAAATTTTAAAAAAATTAAAAAAAAAAAATTTTAAAAAAATTAAAAAAAAAATTTTAAATGAAATGTAAAAAAAAAATTATTATGTATATAATATATATAAAACAAAAAAAAATTAAAAAAAAAATAATAATATAAATAATATATTAAATAAAAATAAAAAAAAAATAAAAAAAATTTAAAAAAAAATTTTTTTTGCTCAGCTGGGATTCGATGCCACGTTTTCTCTTACCAGTATACACGTTTGTATGTATGTATGTTGTTGTTGTAATGTTGTTTTTGTGAAAAAAAAATCGAGGTGGTCGTGGGTTTTTGCTCATATCTCAGTTGTTTATGTACTGATGTTTCTGATTTTCAATACCTACTCCTCAATATCTACTCCCGAATATTTCTGATATTCTAATACCTTACCCGGGTCCAACCTATGTCGGGGGGCTTCAAAAAGTTGATTTCAACATACACTCGGACAGACGGTCAGACGGACAGACTGACAGAGCTTAATCGACTCCCCTATTCATAAGCTTTCAGAAAATATATACTTTATGGGGTCGGAAATGAAAATTGTAGAAATTTCACACGGAATGACAAATTTATATATACCCTTTTTCACTGTGTGAAGGGTATAAAAAGAAACGTTATTTTTGCTTTTTCTTTCAATGTTTTTGTTAACGTTTGCAAATTAGATACAATTATAAAATTGGTGACGTTTTTCGTGAACTAATGGGTTGTACCAGTAGTGGCGGTGTCATTGGCACTGAATTTTCACAATCAAATAGAAATAAAGGACGTTGTACAATACTTTAGCAAATTTCTGCATAAGTGCATCTCAATATTATAAGTATTTTAGCAATTTTTGATGTTTTAATATATTTAAAGGTTTCGAAACTATCCTCTTATTTTCCATTCCATTGATCTCATAAGGAGCATAGGGCCTCAATAAATTGCTTGAACATATATTTTTGTTTTG
Organism: Phyto melanocephala; assembly: GCA_941918925.1. Classification (NCBI taxonomy): domain Eukaryota; kingdom Metazoa; phylum Arthropoda; class Insecta; order Diptera; family Rhinophoridae; genus Phyto; species Phyto melanocephala. Next base: position 130,191,918 of record OW799233.1, on the reverse strand, counting down.
TGCCAAAGCTCTCACTTCGCACCAGAGTTTTCGCATTCCAGCCACTTCTACGTCGAATTGGCTTCTCCACGTATGAGCTGGGCATCCCCTAATTCGACTATGGCATCTCTTGTGATGTCGTACCTTGATTTTTTACCATTTACGTCTTTTAGTTTCTATGGCTACAAGGTTATCCTCTTTATAACCTTTATTTTCCTCCTCTGGATCCGCGCTTGTGAACAAGCTACATAATGATGTAGTTTTTCAACAAAGCATACTGAGACAGGATTTTTTCATGCATAAAACAGTTATATAAATACAGATAATGTTTTATATAAATAATCAAAGCTCCCGTATGATAACACCGATATTCAAAACAGTCTTGTCTGTAATGAATTAAGATATAATTATAAAATACGTTTAATTATTTTTGATTATTTTAATTTAATAATCTTTTAATCATCACTCTCAGGATCAAATTCTTGTAGTGTTTTTTTCTTGCTTGAAATTATTTAATTAATTGATTTATTCTTCAATTTAAATTATATGTTCAGTTAATTTAAATAATTTTTTTAATTGATATTTAATTTAAAAAAAAAAAAACTTAAAGTTTTCTGTCAGCTGAAAAAATATATTGAAAAATAAAATTGAACTGAAAAAAATTTTCAATAATTAATTTTCAAGAAAAGGTTTAAAAAAATGTTGATTAATCATATAAAGTAGGGAGGTTAATAGTAAAAAAATAGTCAATCAGCAGATTAAATTTCTAGTAAGTACATATTTACAAAGCTTAAAACTAATTTTGATCACAGAGAGCTTAAACTTTAATACAGATCTAACTAAAGTCAATATATCTTGCAGACCGATATATTGTGTTGGATTGTAACCATCATATTTGCTCTTTAACAGAGCAAATTATTTTTTTCCTACTAGTTACATATATTGATTGTACTTTCGTTTAAAATCATAATTTTTTTACCAATATTGATTGACATTTTATCGTTTATTTTTATTATTTCTATAAGTTTAAATTTAGTTTATTTTTTTCACATGCTACTTTTAAAATAATTAAATTTTTTCAACAAGAAGAAGGACAGTTCAAATTAAATTATTATTGAAAACCATTATAGCTAGATTGCTTTGTAATCATAGTTTTGTTTTACCTATTATTTAATGGGTTTTTGTTATTTTAAATGCTTTTAAATATTATGTTATTTAAATGAAGCCATCATACTATTTTTGTTATAATAGTTTTGGAAATAATATTAATATTTTAAAGGACAACCATATCAAAGTTTTTATGAAAGAAAAATTAAATGAATTAGTTCAAACAAACACTTAATTATCGTGACTATTAAAATATATATTTATTGTTTTCGATAACCAAATATTGTTATAGTAGAGCCTATAATATGACCGTCCTGATCATGTCTTTTGCTCTTTGCGAGTATATTGAAAAAATAATAATAACGTTGATTAGCCCAGAAATAAGCTGTTGACTATTCAGATCTGAGATAACTGTATCTTTCTGCTAATACTTAGCTGTAATAAATTATAGCCGAATAAATAAAAAATATCTCAATAATCGGTATAAGCTACCATTGAAGGAAAGGTATGAAACGTTTCATTCATTTGTTTACAAACAAAAAATGCTTGCTTTACTTGCAAATGATAAAAAGTCATGTCCGGTATATGTTTTAGCGAACAACACTGTACATATTTATAAATTGGTTGTGTTTAGTTTCATAACTATTTAATTTAAACGTATAGTTTAAGTAATTGAAATGTCAGTAGTATGACGCAATGGAATTTTTTTTTAATAAAAATATGTACATATATTCCTGACCATATTAATTTAGTTTTAGAATGTACGCAATAACTTTTGATTAATATCATAAACGATTTTGGTCTTTTTTACAGTTAACAAAAAATTTTCAAATCGCACTCTCGTCTCTTTTTATACCCGCCAACAAAAAAATGGTGGGGGTATATTCATTTTGTCATTCCGTTTGTAACACATCGAAATATCCATTTTAGACCCCATAAAGTATATATATTCTGAATCAGGGTTTGATTTGATGACGATCTAGCTATGTCCGTCCGTCTGTTGAAAGCACGATAGAGGTCGCACCGAAAAAGCTAGGGGGCTCAAATTTTGCCAGAATCTTTCTTATAGGCAAGGTTTGTTTGGTATTGAAAATCGGCTAAATCGGAATATTAGAAAGTGAGTCATAGCTCGTAAAGCAAGAGTAGGTCGAAAAAATCGCGTCCTTCAAACATCGAATAAAATGGAATTGTGTCCAAACGCATTAACGTACAGTCATGAAACTTCGAATATATATATTTCTCGAGTCAAAACGATATCTTTCCCCAAAAATTGCTTACATCTATGCATTAGGAAAGGAGTTATCGATCAAAATGTACGAAAATTTATACCGCACAGTGTATTTTTCGGTATATTTAAAAATAAAAACGTCATAAAAGCAACAAAATTGGATGCTTTTTGGTGAGACGCTTTTTTGTAACGGAAAATGAATGTGCCACGCCCACTTTTACGCCCACCTCCCATATAAAGTTTTACCTAAAATTCATATAATTTCTCTATTAATAAAGATTTTGGAATAATAAAGGGCTATATTGAAACACCTAAGTTGTACTCATTCGCAAAAATAACTTTGACACGCCTACTATAACGCCCACTTTTCACGTTATCTACCGTTAATGAAATTTAAAAGCTCATAAAACCGCCAAATTTAGAGGTCTGATGATAAAATTTGCTACGTATATCCCCCTAGGCAATGTCATTACTGTGCCAGAAAATTAAGGTGCCACGCCCACTTTTACGCCCACCTTTCATATAACGTTTTACGTAAAATTCATATAATTTCTCTATTAATAAAGATTTTGGAATAACAAAGGGCTATATTGGAACACCTTAGTTTTACTCATTCGCAAAAACAACTTTGACACGCCTACTATAACGCCCACTTTTCACGTTATTTACCCTAAATGAAATTTAAAAGCTCATTAAACCGCCAAAATTAGTGGTATGGTAATTGTTGTGCCCACTTTAACGCCTACCTCCCATATAACGGTTTATATTGAATTCATGTAATTTCTCTATTGACAAAGTTTTTGGGAAAATAAAGGTAAAGGTAAGGTGTCGGTAAAAATATAATTTTTCAAGATTTATTCTTTCATTTATCACAATTAAAAAATTCTTTGTAAAAATAAAGAATATTAAATATGAACTCAAGCCTGATTAAGAATATTAGTTTAAACAGAAAAGTTCAACAAAAATAAAAATTCAATTTGAAAATAAAGGACTATATTGAAATATCTAAGTTGTATTTATTAGCAGAAACTTTATTGACACGCCTATATAAACGCCCACTTTCATTGAAAGACTACATTTACAAAAGCATTTTAGTAGCATATCGAAGTTATAAAGGGTGGTTAAATTTTAAGGACCGATGTTGAATTTAAATAAAACACAAATTATTTAGGATACTATTATTATTTCTTTTTGTAATTATAATATTTGTATGGTTCAATTATGTATTTAACAAAATATCGGCCACATGCCCCCCCCCCCCCCCATCCTTGGCGCCACTCCTCTATCTGATGGTCCAAATTTTCAATGACAATGTTGATGCTCAATTGTTGGGCATGATGATGAGGCGAGGTTGACTTTTTTTTTGCCACACTATCGCAAAAACCAGCAGTGGTTCCCATTCAACGAACTAAGAAGGCATTCACAGATTTTCTAACATTTTATACAGACCTGTTTTGCAGAAATTTAAATAATTTTTACAATTCTCCCGATTGTGGACGAATTTGAACGATTTTGTTGATCAAAAGAATTACGAAGTGCACAAAATGCATTTTGATTTGAACGCCCATTTTTATAAAAAACCTGAATAACTTTAATGCGTTGTTTTTTTGCGAGTCTTTCAACGGATCAAATTGAGTAAGTTTGAGATTGAGAAATGTCAAATGAAATGCAGAAAACAAATTTAAAGACTAGGTGCAGTTCACCTTCAACATGGGCCCTTAAAATGTAACCACCCTCTACAAAGAAAGTGATACATATTTTATTATAAAGAGATTATTCCATAATGATTAACAAAATAATAAATATTGTGCTTTAAATGTATACAAAATTGGTGGTGGGTATAAAAGATTCGGCACAGCCGAATATAGTGCTCTTACTTGTTATGTATTTGCTTTGCCTAAATCAATTTTAATTTTGTTTTAAATTTTGATTTTTTATTAATTAAAATACTGAAATACATATGTATGTATGTATAAATGAATGTATGTATGTATGTATGCATGTATGTATATGTATGTATGTATGCATGTATGTATATGTATGTATGTATGTATGTATGTATGTATGTATGTATATGTATGTATATGTGTAAGTATGTATATATTTTTATTTATGTATGTATGTATGTATGTATGTAATTACTAAACGGGTGATTAACAATTTACAGTTTCCGTTAAAATTGAAATTTTATATATCGATGGCTTAATATAAAAAGAGCGTATCACAATTTTTCTGTATTAAAAATAAGACTTAAAAGAATTCATAAGTTCGGGATATTTTATGTGGCTAAAAATTCATATTTGTCAACAAAATTTTTCAGAAGTAAAATGTTTGTTAGTGAATTACTAGTAAAAACGGTTAAAATGGTATTTTGCAAAAAATCGAGTATACTCTTATATGTACACAGAAAAAAATTTTGCTTAAAATTTTTTATTTAAATGACTAATTGATTTATTTCTAAATGTGATTTATATTTTGAATTCATTTACATAAATACCTTTTTTAATTGATATTAAATGTTTTTTGAAATTTATGTCAGTTAAAAATAAAATGTGTTGAAAAATAAAATTGTAAAAAATTATTTTTGGTCAAGATTTGACTTTCAAGAATAATTTTAACAAAATTTTAAATAATCATGTAAAAAGGAGGTGAATATTAAAATAATAATGGCCAATCACCAGATTATAGATTTATTAAGATTATAGATTATAAGATTATTATAAGATTATAAATTTTATATAAGAAGCTAAAAAATATACTTTTTTCTATTATAATAAAGAGGTTGAACTTTATTGCAGATGTGTCTTAAGTCAATGTTCCTTTGAGCCTAATACATTCTATTGGTAAATAATTATTTGACTTCCTTCCTTTGGTTTGATCAACATTTTTTAACATTAAAATTTCTATGTATGTACCTAGGTCGAGGAAAATATTACATTTAATTGTGCCACCAGTTCATAATATGTTATATTGTAAACATTTATTTGTATGTAGGTTAAGGATGCACGCCCTTAGCTTTTGGAAATATAACGTTTGGTAATGCCACTAGTTCTTAAATATGTTATATGTACCGTATTCATAAAAAAATTTTTAAGTTTATTGAAGGCTTATTTGAGAAAATTTCTGTACAACCGCAGTTCTTGTCTCTTTTTTTTTATAATTATAATATGGTAAAAATATGTAAGTAAAAATAAATGTACATATTTATTTGAAATTAAATTTATAAAATATATGTACATCTATTTTCTTTTCGAATACTTTTATTTAAAAAATGTTTAAACATTTATAATACTGATACAATAAATATTTTATTTAAATGAATTCCAAACTTCAATTACAAAAGTGATTAAATTAATTAAAATTATTTTTGAAAATTTTAGAAATTTTAATTACTTTTTTAATACTGATATTTTTCGCAATATGTTTCAATTAAAATTATTAATTTTCAATTAATTAATAGTATCATTTTGATGATTGGACCGAATTTAATTAAAATTTTTATTGATAATATTAATTTCGTAATTGAAATTCATATTTTTTTTCTGTGTGGTATATCACATTAAAAAAAATATTTTATTTTATTTTATAGAATACTTTTATAATAAACAAATATAAGTATATAATTATTGATTAGGTTACAATAAAAAAGTAAAAGTAAAATATATTTGAACCACCAAGAATATCAAAAAACATTTATTATGTGTGAGTGTGTGTGTGTGTGTGTGTGCGTGAATGTAAATTGATTAAATAAATACGAATTCCAACAATTTTGGCCAAACAGTGATTATGGCTGGATTTACTCGTTAAACTACATTTAGGTAAAGGCAAAACAACTACAGCAACAACATTACACCTTAGCCACCTTATATTTGACACTATAATTACAACAAATTCACACACCTACATATATTTATATGTACCTACATATGTACATACATTTTACAAGTTTACAACTTTAATGTACTGACCAACTGAAACATTGAGCCAAGAAACTAACATTTCTTTGCTTTTGTTCCACAAAACCCACTTAATGGTCAATTTAAATGAGGTTAGAGGTCAGAGGTTTTCGAAAATCCATGAATTTAAATGTTAAGTGAAAGTTAGGGTACGTATAGGAGAGGGTAAGTAAAAAAAAAACAATAAAAACAACAGCTCCTTGGAAAATTCATGACGATATATTAACACGTAATCTATGACTTCATCAAAATACATTAAGATTGACTTGGTTTTGCGTTTTTTTTTTTTTTTGTTATTGTTATTGCTTTAATTTTACCTTTCTCTTTTCGTTCTTTTAGTGTAAACTAAACTAAAGTTGATTCGTTTTGGCGCTAAAAACAAAACACTGAGAAAATCCAAGACAAACATTTAATCACACCAGAGTTGCCAGGGTTGCTTGAAAAAAGTACAATTCTATGACAAAAAATTAAACTTATTTAAAGATTACATTCATGATTTTGTTCCTAATTTAATTGTTTCATAATGTTTTGAGTTTTAAATAAAAACTAGCTGTCCCGACAAACGTTGTTTTGCAATATAAATTATTTTTAGGAAATATTTTTTAGTTCAATAAAAAATAACTAACTTACTCTGAGTACATCAAAAAATCTTAAGCCATATGCATTATGCGGTACGCAGATCTATCTTAGTTTAAAATTTCATCGAAGTCGTTACGTTATTTGGGTGAGGCATAAATTTTCCCTTGGGGTGAGTCACCCTAAATAATTAGCAGAAGAAAAAATAGATGTTGACCGATTCTTAAACGTTTATTTCTGCATTGGCTGGACTATAAATTGTGTACAATTTAAAGAAAAATACTAAAAACTATATGGATGCAAGTACATAATTAAAAAAATGGGGCGTTAAATTAGGTGTGCTAAAAAAAGTATCCTATTAGTCATACCAGAGTCTTAGTTATAGTATATGAAAATTTTAAGAAGATCGGTCCAGCAGTCTGACCTACCTGAAAGGCCAATAAAAAAGGCGTGGTGTTGAGGGGTATGGAAAATAGGTGTTGACCGATTCTCAGACCTACCAGATATGCACACAAAACTTCATGATAATTGGTCGAGTCATTTTAGAAGAGTTTAATCACAAACACCACGACACGAGAATTTTATATATTAGAGAATACTCCGTCTATATTTAAATTAATGCTTAAAACATAAAAAATGGGCATACTCTGTAACGGGATTGCTTTAAGGCCTGGGTTTGGCTGCAAAAAAGTTTAAGAATAAATATAAGTCTAAAAATATTTCAAAGGGCCGGCGCTGTAGTTCAATTATTAAAAAATTTCTTTTATAAACCAAAACGAAACAAAATGAATTTGGTATCAAAAGAAACTTTGAAATTTTTAATTCTTTAGGTGGTGCTGCAATCGAATTATTTAATAGACATATATTTATGTACAAAGCTCTCAATTTTTCAAATGTACAAGTTGTTCTCGGAAGTTTTTTCCTGGTTCACTAAGTTTAAGAGTAAATATTGAATGCGTCATGTTCTCTTAAAAACGCATTTTTTTTGTTTTTATTTTCTTTCTATTTTAAAATGGTAAATAACATGTTGTACGATATCTCGATTTTATAAACCTGTTCCGTTATATCTTAATGAGATTTTCATTTGTTGACCTCAAAGGTCAATCACTTATTTCCAATTGACAGACTTGTTTGTCGACCCAACTTCACTAATTGGTTTTTCATATACAACTAATGCTTCAAAAGTAAAACATAATTTATTTATTACAATACAAATAAAGTATTCATTGTCAATTATTTATGTCTTGTAGATAATTTACTATATAATAAGGTAAACAAGCTACTTAAGTGTGCACATATGTTAGTGGCTCCCCAGCCATATAAACATTGGAAAACAATTGAGCAAAATAGTTTCTATAGCTAAAGAAAATCAGATTTAAATCTAAATTTTTAGGGCATGATTCGATTAAAGTCAGCAAGAAGATCATTTAACTTCTAGTACCATTTTAATTGCTATTTTTCAATTATATTTAGAAATGAGAGAGCATCTCGCTATAAAAAAGTTTGTTCGATCAGTTATAAAAGTGACTCCATATCAAATTTTAGCAAAATGCATCCAGTTTGAATCTATCGAGTGCATGAAGGCATACATTTTTATATGTAGTTCAAAAATATCCTTTAAAATAGATTATCTTTCTATTTTCTCGATAATTCGTTATATTATTTTGCCTGTTTTTTTTTTCATTTTTATAATATTTAATTATTTAAACCTAAAGCTTAACAAAATTAAACAATATTTTCTTTTTCAATATTTCGCTTCTCCTTCGTGTAGTATCTTCAGGAAATACAAATTACAAAAATTGACAAACAAAAGATTACAATACTTTCTCTTTTTATATAGTACTTAATAATAAAAATTCAAACTAATTTCCAAAAAAAAAAAATTTTGTCATACAAAAATTATGCACCAAAACACAAAAAACAAGTAAGGCTGTGCCGAATTTTTGATACCCACCACCAATTTGATGTACTTTTGTAGCACAAAATTTATTATTTTGTTTTTAACAGAAATCACTATGGAGTAACCTTTTTATACTAAAATATGTATCACTTTCTTTGTAAAACTTCGATATACTATTTAAATGTTTTCGTATATTTAGTCTTTTAATAAAAGTGGGCGTTAAAGTAGGCATGTCAATATAGTTTCTGCTAATAAATACAAATATAAATATTTATAGTCCTATATTCTTTCAAAAACTTTGACCATAGAAAAATTAAATGAATTTAAGATAAAGCGTTATTTGGGAGGTGGGCGTTAAAGTGGGCGTGTCACATTTATTTTCCGTTAGTATAAGGCCTTTGGCCAAAAAGTAACGTTTGCAAAATTTTAAAATCATACATCAAATTTTGTCAGTTTTATTATGTTTTAAATTTTCTTAGATTTTGATCTATAACTTCTTTCCTAATGCATAAATTTACGCAATTTTCAGGAAACATTATTTTTTTACTCAGGAAATATACATTCTTAATTTCGTGGCTCTATGTTAATCTTTATTCGACTTTGTAAGGACTTGATTTTCTTGACCTACTCTTGCATTACGAGCTATAACTCTTCCTAATATTCCGATTTAGCCCATTCTCAATTTTAAACAAACCTTGTATATAAGAAATATTCTGGCAAAATTTCAGCTCCCTACCTTTTTCAGTCCGACCTCTATCGTACTTTCAACAGACGGACAGACGGATTGACATAGCTATATCGTCATCAAATTAAACCCCAATTCAGAAAATATGTATATAAAGGGTCCGCCAAATAACTTTTTTTTTTGAAAATTCTATAAAAAAAAAATGTGTAGCTTCGGCTGTGTGGCACGTAGCGCCGTCCTGTTGAAACCAAATGTTGCCAATATCCTCCTCTTCAATTTTTGTAAACAAAAATTTGTTCAACATGGCCCGATAACGATCGCCATTGACTACGGCCACTCCTTGCTCATTTTCGAAGAAAAATGGCCCAATTATGCCTCTGGACCAAAATCAAAAAACCGCACCAAAGTATTTTAAAAAACAAAGCATGCCAGGCGGAAGGAGGAAGTTGCTGCTCAAAGGACTGTTTTACTCTTGTTTTTATATCTTTCATTTATTTTTTGTTTGTGTTTTTACTTTAGTTCAAGTGATATTCATGAAATTTGTGTTGAATTGTGTATTTGTTGTAATGCTCGTTTTGGGTGTATCGGCTTTTCAAAATATGCGTGCGGGTTTTCTGTGCCCCAAATGCTACAATTTTGCTTGTTTATATAACCGCCAAGATTAAAATGAGCTTCATCTGAAAAGATGATTTTTTTTTGGCAAAATCGGCCAAAGTAATGTCGCAATATTTCCCAGCGTTGCTTAAGCGTATACACAACCATATTCGTTCAACGGAAGGATAAAACTAATTATCGGTCAAATCAGACATGAGCAAAGTGTTACCATTCACGAAATAAGCACTAGTTGAAAAAAAACGTTAGATGGTGGATCCTTTATTTTATGTGTTACAACTGGAATGACAAAATGAATATACCCCCACCATTTTTTTGGTGGCGGGTGTAATAAATTACTTATAATCTATTACATTATAAAAATGTTTAATTTCCGCTTTAAAATTTTTTAACAAAATATCTATATTATTCCTTCTCTATCTATTTGAAGTTAATTCTCTGTGCTATAAGTATGTTAATAATTTGTAGCAATTCTTATAAATAACGACATTTGTAACTATTTTCTGTTTTTGAAACTATTGTATTTTTAAAATCTAAATCATGATTAAAATTAACACAATGTGATGTTAATGCAGTTTTTGTGAAACATTATTCCTGTATTTCTACTCTGACCTATGTCCTGCAATTGTAGTTTTGAGTTTATTCTTAGTTGTACCTACATATACTTTATTGCATATTTCACTACTTTTCCCTTACATGGAAGTTTATATACTACATTAGATTTTTCAAAATTGTAAATTTTGTCCCTTGTCTTACTAAATAAATTACCTAATGTATTGTACGTTTTACGAGTCATTTTATATTTCTCATTGTCAAAAATTCGCGATCCTTCCAATCTTTCTCACACTGTAGGTACGTAAATTAATGATTTATAAGTCTTTGGTTGATTAGCAGAGCTTATGTAAGTTCTTCTTTTATCCTTATATTGTCCAATTAAACTTATTCTTTTTTTTATAAAATTTTAAGTCACTTATAGTTATATCCTCTCTATATGGTTTTAAGCTGTATTGGTCTTTTTTTATGCGGTATTTTTTTATGCGAATTTGAATTTATGCGGTTTTTAAATATTCAAAATTTTTTTTATATAAAAATAATATTTAGATAATTGATAACACTGGGCTTTGATATTTCTGTTAAGGTTTGTGCTTTCTGTAAAGTTTGTAGATTTCTGTTAAGGTTTGTACTTTATGTTAATTAATGCGTTTCATGCGAAGACCAGCAGCGATTATTTGAAATTTGGGATTTCCCCTAAAAATACGTACGTTTGCAGTTTAGTAAAAAAATTAAAAAAAAATTTTGGATTCGATTTTAAGAAATTGATATGGAGAAAAATAAGAAAAAACGACAAACTATTTCTTTAGAGACCAAAATCAAAATTTTGGTCCGCTTAGCAAATGGAGCTAAAAATAAAGCTCTGGCAGACCACTTTAAACTAGGCGAATCATCAATCAGAGCCATCAAAAAAATGAAATTTCCTTTTTTATGCGAATTTGGTACATTTTTAATACTTTAATTTCTATTTATGCGATTTTTCTAAATTCCGGAACGTATCCCTAGTTTTTGTATGGAGCTAGAGTCTTTTTTTATGCGATTTTTTTATGCGGTTTTATGCGGAACGCATCTACCGCATAAAAAAAGACCTGAGTGTAATTATTTTGGGGTGTTTCGAATAATGATCCTTTTTGAGGATGTAGGTTTCTGGTACCTGTCCATTAATAAGTTATTTTCCCTTCTTATCAATAATGTGTCTAAATAGGAATCTTTTTAATCACATTTCTTTTCAATAGTATGACGTGTTTTTGTTTTATCAAACCTTGTCCTGATAAATATGAATAAAAAAAGTCTGTGAAAACGATCGCGTCGTTATTAAGTTATCCTTCTGCATGCATACAACAATTGTATATAAAAAATATTTGCTTTGTATTTTATATGCCACGCCCACATTTTATATACAAACCTTTATCCTGGTAATAACAAATGCAACACTAAAAGTATTAGCGAAATAATTTGAGTCCTTCTCAAATGATGCTCTTACATACATTCTGCAGTTGTATTTTAAATATTTAAGAAAATATATTTTATTTTAATAGGAGATGTCAATTATAACACCATGTCCTGTAAATTGTTAAGCCATTCTTAAGTTATGCTCTTACATGCATGTAAAAATTGTATAGCAAATTCATTATTTTTTATATCACGCCCACTTTTAACATTTTGATAGCCTTCACCTGTGGTGCCAACGGTATATATAGTTTTTTCATTGCGTTTGTAATTTCTACAATATTTAGTTTTGACCCCACAAACTGTATATTTCCTGAAAGCATATGACTAAAGGAGTCGACTGAGCAATGTCCGACTGTCTGTATATCCTTTTGCCTTGTGTTGGTTGAAATAAAGGCCGACTTCCAAAACGTTCGTATACAAAGTTTGTATACAGTATTGCTACTGTATTTAAAGCACATACATATGCAAAGTTCCGAAACAATGCAGCAACTATAAAACCGATGCATTGTTTGCTTTCTTACTACGTTAAAAAAACTTGGCGGCGGCATTTTGAAATGGTATATATTGTATAATTATTGTACTGCGGCGTTATGAAGTATGATGTTTTGTTTAAACACAAAGCAATTGACGTTTTGGACGTCAGCCAAACTTTTCGAAGTTGACACATGTTGCACATATGAAAAAAGACAGACATAGTCGTGTTTATTTGCTCATATCTAAGAAAGTTATGAGGTTATTATGCTGGATTTCAAGAGCGATACATTTACGGATATTTGCAAAAGATTAACACCACAAACAGATTTGTGCTAAATGTGGGGGCTTTTAAAAGTTGATTTCACACGGACGAGTATAATATACAAAAGACATATTAAATTTAAAATTTATGATCACGAATATTAGTTTTTTTATTTATTTATTTTTTTTTTTTTGTAAAACTGCTTCCATTAAAAACTGTTTTTATTTTTAGGTGACTAGTTTTCGTGTACGTATATACATATGTATGTACATATGTAAATAATTAAAAATACGGTCACTACAACTGTCGCTTTTTACCAAATAAAGCAAGCCAAAAAATTAAAAAGCAAACAAATTTTTTTATTTGGGGATTGTGACAATACTGATTAAAATAAAATAAAAAGTAAAAATATTTTTACATTATTAAATGCATGTACATTTGTTCTACTTAGTTTATTAATACAATTTACATTAATTACATGCTAAAAATTGTGCGCTGCATATGGTTAACATACACACACTTTTTCATACTTAATTATGCAAAATCAAATAGACGCTTGCAATAAAACGATTCTCTATGGAAAGCATACTTTAACTAGTTTTCTTTCTATTTGTATGTATGCTAATGTTTTTAAATATACAGTGAAAGCACTTCTAACGGACAGTTCTCTCAAGCGAACATCTCCCATAGATGGACGAATTTTTAAGTCTTATGCTGTTCGGAGTACTTTTCTAACAAATAAATCTCCGTTAAACGGATGATTTTTTTACTGGACGCGCTAATTTTGTTCTCTAAAACATCTCCCGTGGACGGACAAAAATCTCTATGAAAGAAAAGACCGAAGTGAAGTACATACATATACATACATTTATGTATATGTGACTGTATGTGTGACGCAGTAAAAGAAAGTAGCACTATAAGTTGTGTGATTCCTCTTTTTATATCACTGACAACGAAATAATATTTGTTGGATTGTGGTATGCGTGTAACAAGTATTTTTTATAACACTTCTTTATTTAGTTTTGTTTGTTTTATTAAAAGAAAAAAATTAAGTAATTAATGTTCAGAAATTTTTTGACTTATGAAAAATTAAGCGATTTGGAACGGCATTTCGGTAAAATAGGAAGAAAATGGAAACTAACTCACCAATAGCAGACTACAATCCGCCAAAGTACACTTAAGTCAACTTTACAGGAAGAGATAGTGTAAAAACTAATTGTCTATATTTTTTTGAAAGAACAATATCATTTGAAATAATAACTTATTTTAACATATGATTTAGCTAAATATGCAAAAATTAATATGCTCCTAAATTTGCATAACGCAGATTTTAAATAATAGTCTTCATTTTAAAAGAAATCAATTTTAAAAATCAGCCCTTTTCTGAAAAGCTATAAAAGAAAGACATAATTAGTTATTCCCTATTGCCACAGAAATAAAGATATTAAAAATAATAATTATGATATTTTATCTACAGATTCAGATTCTGAAGAAGGTGTATACAAAAATTAGTTCTTTAGATAATTACCAAAAGGAAATAGTATACGAAGATGATAAATACATAACGAAAGTCTTTAACATAGTACGCAAAAAATTATGTTTGTGAACACAATTTCATTTTTTTCGCTTGTTTTTTGGATTATGCTCTGAATTAAAAACGATAAAAGTTGTGAGTCAAATTCTATTTAGTATTTTTATTTTTTTTCATTCTTTTCGCAAATAATATAAAAATATTTTTTTTTATTGATTTCGTTTGCAATACAATTTTTATTTTTAAAATTCGTCGTGTTTCATTCTTCTCACAAATTTAATATATTTCATTCAAAGCAAAATTAATCAAAAACGAATAATTTGTTTTAAAAATTTCCTCTTTTTATTTGTTGTTGTTTGTGGTATGAAAAAAATCTTAACATTAAATAATGTACAGTAGCAATCATAATAATTTAAACAACACAATGCGTACTTAACAGATTGGATTTTGCTTATATGTATATAAATAGCTGTATCGTGTATAAATATTATATTTTATATATCCATACATACATATATAATATTTGTATCCTCATAAATTTAATTATAATTGATTTAAAGATACGGACAAGAAAAACAACTTTATAGGTCTAATAAAATAATTAGGCATTTATATAAAAAGGTAAAGTCTTAAAAGGATATGCCTATTAGCAAAACACATATATACCTGAAAATGTAAACAGAAAATTCATTACATTCCTAATTTTTTTTACTCAGTAAATTAAAAATCCTTGTTTGTCTTAAATTGTAACTCGGTATAAAAGCTACTTTATATATAAGCATATCGATGCCTTAATTCCTCAACCTCGTAACTTAAAAATACGGTTTTGAGTTTTTCATATCAAACGATTGTTTTATGCTTTAACTAAAAATGCTTAGTATATTATTACTACTAATATACATAAATACAATCAATTCCTTAATAATTGCATTTAAACTTTTTACCAAACACCGAAGTATAAAAAGATTAACCGTTTTTTTTTCTCCTGAAAAATTTTATTTTTTAAGATACGAGGTTGAGGAAGTAAGGCATCGATATGTGTGTATAGGTAAAAAGTTGTGTGTCACACTGTACCCAATGCCTCTTTTAACAACAACAATACCTAAAAAACAAACGACATCAATAAAAAGGTATATGTGAAAATCATCCCTTGCAAGGAATACAACACAAAAATTTTTTTCGGCGCCACATAAAAAAAATGTGTGTATAGAAAAATATGTAATACAGTCGGATTCGGTTAAGCTGCCGCCGTTTAATTGAAGAAATCACTTAACTACAATTAAATATTTTTACTATATTTTAAAGAAAATGAGTTCGCTTAAGGGAAAATCAGTTTTACAGCTTTTATGTTTTTAAAGCTACAAACTTCAATAAAGCAAACACTGCTTAGTAGAAAAAATTTCTTATTAATACACGACGAAATACAATGCTACAGCTAATTTGTTGCACTGTAGTGCAACATTTTCTCTTATTTTGTTTAAAACAATATAAAAAGTAGAAAATCTATTTAACCAAAATGGTTTCAATTTATCCAAAGTTTTTTATTAATGAAAATCTTGCATAAGCCAAAAAAATAAATCCTTCAATTATCAATTTATCTTACCCGAACCCGACTGTATACGTGTAATGTTTGTAAGTATGATGTTTGTGTACCGCTTATACCCCTTTCGCATTGGGCAAGTCACTTGCTCAAGTTAGTTTTTTATTTTCTTTTATTTTTCTTTGAACTTGCTTTCATGTTCAGACTCAGCAACTGACTTGCCCAAGTTTCGTTCTCTTTTACTTATTATACTCTTCACACAGTGAAAAAGGGTATATATAGGTTTGTCATTCCGTTTGAAATTTCTACAATTATCAATTATCTACACATACATACAAACGTGGTATACTGGTTAGAGTGAGCCAAAAAATTTTTTTTATTTTATATTTTATTAAAATTTTTATTGTTTTATTTTTAATTTTTCTTTTAATTTATTTTTTTTAAGCACATAAGTAAACTTAATGTATAATATGTTTTTATATATCTATGTTTTGTATGTACGTATTTCATATGAGATAAATGGTGACATAAACAATTGTTGTTGCATGACAACACGTTGTGAAGGGTATATAAGATTCGGCATGGCCGAATATAGCACTCTTGTTTGTTTTTATTACTCTTTTGTTTTTGGTTTCTCAACAAAAACTTGCTCGTACTTGCCGAGTACAGGCAAGTGTGTACTCAAAAATGAGCAAGTTTCTTCCTCTTAACCCGACCTTACCCCTTTTGCCTATAAACACAACACTTGCGCAAGTCACTTGCGCAAGTGACTTGCCTAGTCTGAAAGCCGTGTTAGCAGTTTAAAAAACCAACACACTATAACAAAGTATTCCGTTTATGAATGAAAGAAATACAAAACCAAAACCTACATATGAAACATTGTTTCTGCCGGCACCAAATATTAGTAAAAAAATTGTGTATGCATTTAGGTATGTATGTCGCAAAAAATTAAAAAACAAGTTGCCACAAGTATTAACCAAAGATTCTTTACAAAAATTCTCATAATAAGATTTTAACAAATTTATTGATTTGTATTAGTTTAATTTTTATTTATTCATCGGACAGTAATTCAAAAAAGATATATATATGAGTCTAAATAAAAACAAAATATATAAAAATAAATATTATATCATATGTAATTGTTCCGTGGTTTCGTTTTTTATTGTTACATATTCAATTAAATTCTTATTAAGTTTTACTAAAAGCAAATTGTTTATAGTATCTTTTGATAGCTTTGATCTCATTTTTGTTAATATTATTGAGAGAGCACTAAAAGCTCTTTCGACAGAAACTTGTGTTGCCGGGACAGACAACACTACATCTAACAATGAGCCTATTTCTGCATCTGTGTTTGTGTTTTTCCAATACTCCAAAATATTTGTTTCAAAAGGAACTCTTTCTCCGTTGCATAAATTTTCTAATTTTTGTTTCGTTGTTCGATCCGTAGGCGGAGTTTGTTCAATAAGCAAATTCATTTCAGCTTCTAATAAAGCAAATTTTTCAGAACTTGAGGGTAGACAGTTGTTCTTAATCAAACCGTTTTGAATGTCTGTATTTTGACCTGCCAAACGTTTAATAATTTCTTGAGTTTTTAGCAGATGACTCTGAAAGAGAAACAAGAATTTAATGATGTTTTCTCGAATTTAATTATTCTATAAAACATGTTTAAGAGTAAATACCTATGTAATTTTTAATATATAACGACTTACTTACCACTGCGATTTTTTTTTGTTCTTCTGATAAAAATGGTGTAAGGGTGAAATTAAATCGGGGATCTAAATAAATTGCTGAAATAAACGCCTCATTTACTAACAGGTTTTGTTTTCTTCTGTTCATAGAATTTAATAAGTTTTTGGCGTAAATATTTTCATTCGCCATCTGTTTGAGTTGAACTTCACAACATAACCAATCTCTGAAGAAATCACCGATTATATATTGTTCGAGTTGGAATTTATTAGTGCACTCCGATAAAGGCATAAAGGCCTTTATAAACTTGTTTATAAAATTCCAATCTAATTCAAAAGTGTTTATATTATTAGTACTTTCAATATATTCTTTTAAATTCTCTAGCGATTTTATCATTTTATACGTAGAATTCCACCTCGTAGTATTATCAAGTAAAGGCATTTGTAAGTTGGCTGAATTATTATTCCGAACTATATTTCTTATTTCTTTTGATATTTTACGGCATTCATCTATTTCTGGCTGAACAGTTTTTAAAACATCATGAGCAGCTAGTTGAATCGTATGCGCAGCACATCTAACAACTGCCATAACGGAGGAAAGAGACGAATGAATTTCATCGAAGTTTTTGTCATTATCATCAAAAATATCATCATTTTCTTGCGCCAATACCTCCTCCTGTAGTTCTTGTAATAATTTTGACGTTTTAATAACATTCGCTCCATTGTCAGAAGTACAAGCGTAAATCTGAGAGATGTCAATTTTAAACTCATTTAAACAATTTATTATTTCTTGCTTTAGGAACTGAGCTGTATGTCGTTTTTTCAACTGAATCATGCCAATGGTATGAATTATAATTTTTGAGTCTTTGATATATTGTATATTAATACCCAGTATACTTTTTTCCATACGCGTAGCAACATCAATTTTTAAGCAGATTAATTTTTTGTTGATAGATTTTGAAATGTTTAGCTTTATTTCATTTGCAACACTGTTCATTATACACACAATATTTTTAGAGGATAAATTTGTTCCGTGAATATCTTCATAAGGTCGCAAAATTTTTTTAAAATATTCTTTATCGTCGAATATTCTAAATGGAATATTTTTGACTGTTACTAAACCAACACAACATAATAAAAATTCATTTTTTTCTAACGAAATTTTTGCATTCTTAATTCGTTTATTTACTGATAAATCCTGTAAGCAGCTATCAGTGTGTTGTATTTTAATATTATGCATGACCTCGTAATGGCGTTTTATATTTCCAGATATCCGTCCTTTAAGCATTTTTTTACAAATAATACATTTCGATGTATTATTTTCCTTATCAAATACAACATATTTTTCTAGTTCAAATTCTCTTTTGCGACCCATTCTCTACTAAACTCATACAAACAATAAACTGAAGGAATTTTTCATGGCTGATATATTTTGAAGATACGATCAAACTACTTGTCAAGCCTTTCGTAGTTTTTGTAAAAATGTGTTTGTATGTAATATACCGTCGCATTGTTGTGTCTCTTTTTATATCAATCATTATCGGTGTAACACATACAATCACATTTTTTACAAAGCCTATCACAATGCTTTCTAAGTTGCTTGAAGCATTAAATAACAGCAGGCTGGCGACTTAAATCTGTCCAAATTGAAATACATACGATGTTTGACGCCATCATAGCTGCACGGATACATTTGGCGGTGGCGCCTATATAATTTTGAATATAAATGTTTTTATAACAAAAACTTTTAGGGATAAAAAAGAACGAAAATTGTATGTACATTTATTTATAAAACTATTCTACGATTTAAGTAAAAATTCCACAAATATAATAGAAAAAATCAGATAAATCAGATTCATAGTTTTTGTTTTATTATACCTAAGCCCTATTTGTATTTTTAGTTGATCACTTAATATTTTACATGCATAGATTCATACGTACATACATGCATAAAATATATTAACTAAAAATTATAATATATATTCTTTAATTCCTAAAATGGTAAAATTGTTCCCATTAACACAACAAAAATGATAAACTACAATGGCAACGCTGCTAACTTTTCTTCAAGGAAAATAAAAATTGTATTTGTGAATCGATTTTTTTTTAATTTTTCGATTATGTTCTTTGAATGAATGATTCATGTAAGGAATTTTATATTTAAATTGTGGTGAGAAATTTATTTTCAATTTTTTTAAAATATCATTTGTCTCGCAACTTTTATTTTTAAAATTCGGAAAACAAAACAAATTATTCGTCACAATGTGGAAAATTTAATTCATTCAAATTAATATCATTCATGATTAATATCTATTCGATTGATTTGCGTACTATGGTCTTTAATTCCTTTCAATTTTGATACATTTCGAAACTCAAACATAATTATTAAATTTCTTTTTTTTTTCTTGCTTGAATTTGATTTTCTTGAGCTTTGCATTCGCATTCCAATATCAAAATATCGTTAATCGTTTTTATTATACCCTTCACCTGTGGTGCACAAGGATATATATAGCTTTGTCATTCCGTTTGTAATATCTACAATTTTCATTTCCGACCCCATAAAGTATTTTCTGAAAGCTTATGAATAGAGGAGTCGATTAAGCCCTGACCGTCTGTCCGTGTGTTGGTTGAAATCAACTTTTAGAAGCAACTATATGTTCCTGAGATCCGTGTATGATATCAATCTTTTGAAAATATCCGGGAATGAATCGCTATTGAAATTCAGCACAATCGCCCCATAACTTTCTGAGATATGAGCAAATAAACACGACTGCCTCTGTTTTTTCCCCATATTTTTACCACCAAAATTAAAATTTTTCACCCATAGAATAATTAATAGGTACCTTTGCTACTATTTATAGATATAATATGCCTCTAGAGATATTCGTGAAAAATGTTGGATAAAGCGGGCTCTAATCAGTAAAGTTATAGGCAAAAAAAATTTTTTTTAAATATATGTATATTCCAAAAATTTACAAACGAAAATCAAATTTTCTCAGCTTCTAGACAACCGAGAGAGTCAATATTGGTATCATCTTAAAGGAATTGATTAGCGCAATATATAAATTAAAATTCATGTTGGACGCCACTACAAAATAGCGGACAATAAATTTCAAAATGGGTCAAATCTGGTATTTTAAAATGTAACTTCTTGAACCCCCTTAATATTGGTTTCGAATGTAAGGGCTTTACCAGTAAAATACAGTAAATTATTAAAAAATTTAAGATTCAAGATGGCGTCTGAAACAAAATGGCCCCATCAATATGGGTATCAAATTAAAGAGCTTGACTAGTAGAATACAGATAACTGCGTAAAAATTCAAAATTAAAGATGGCGTTGGAAATAATAAAGAAAAATGTCATATCATATGCGATGTAGGATTATACCTATGTACATGATGGTAAAGGGTATTATCAGATTCGACACGGCCGAATATAGCACTCTTACTTGTTCTGGCTCAAGTTCATTTATTCCATTGTTTAACATCCTAAAATATTAAATATTAAATTAAATTAAAAATTAGTTAAAAACAATTAATAGTGCTATATTCGGCCGTGCCGAATCTGATAATACCCTTCACCATCATGTACATATGTAGGGATAATCCCACATCGTAGCTTAACCTATATTTCATGTTATATGCCATTTTTCTTTATTATTTCCTTGTTTCCATCCTTGATTTTGAATTTTTACGTAGTTAACTGTATTCCACTTGTCAAGCCCTTTCAATTGATGGGGTTCAGAGAAAAATTTCCGCCATTTTGTTTTAGACTCTACCTTGGATTTAACATTTTTTAATTTAATTTATTTATTTGTTTATTTATTTATTTATTAATTTATTTATTTATGGATTAACCTAATAATAATAAATTATTATAAGGTTCGAAAAAAATTGGGCGCTAGCCATCGGCCATTTTTAAATAATTTACTGTATTCTTACTCATTAGCTTTCATAAAATATGTACTTTATGGGGTCGGAAATGAATATTGTTGAAATTACAAACGGAATGACAAAGCTATATACCCTTGTGCACCACAGGTGAAGGCTATAAAAACTAATATAATTTGTCAAATGTTGTGTGGTAATAATAATAATAAAAATAATCAGTAATGGCTTTAAAAATTAGTCGGCTAGAATGTATATATCGTTCGAATTTTTTTGTTTTTTTAATTTGTTTAGTTTCCTGCAAAAAACATATTTTCATATGTACATAAGTCCTGATAAAAGATTGTTATCTGCAATAGCAAAAAAATGTTAATGGATTAAATATTATATCAGTGTATGTGTACTTGTCATTTCATTTGCTTCATTCTAATGGACGTGGACTAGACGTATGAGTGACATTGTTTTAAATTAAAAGTTAATTGAAAACATTTTAAAATGCAACACTTTTACATCACAAATACTAAAATTGTGAAGGTAAACATTTGTTAAAGCAATTAAAATTGCCCATTACACCTAAAACAAAGTGCTGGCAAATATCCCAGCAAAATAACACATTACCAAATAATGAGTTAAAAGTACTAGAAAAAAGTTCTTCACTCCTTACAATTTGGCATCTAAGCCCATTATTTTAAAACGGCGATGTCATTGGAGGCAAGTATTTACCACGCTCGCTTACAAATAGGGACTCGTATAAGTAATCTAACAATAATTTGCACAACAGAAACAGTTGACTTAATCATTGTATTAAGGCATTGTAATTTGTTAAAAAAAATGTTAATAAAAATTAATATTTTTAGAATTTCTTTAAAATAACTTAGGCACAGAATTATACTTTTAAAAAACAAAAAGACTTTTTATTTTGTAAATACCTTTTAAGTCAGCTGTTGTCATAAATGTTCCATGCATTTAGAAAAATACACTCATGCTTTGTTTCTTGATCGAATTTTGCAAATGTATGTATATGTACCAGTGATCGGCTTTGAGTCGTTTTTTCGATATTCATTGAAATTTAACCGTCCCATACTTATATGATTCGCAAAAATACCCACGTTGATTCATATTTTAAAGAAAATACTTATATATATCGTCTAAATTTCTTGATCTTTTTTATTGATTATATATGATTTTTTCCAAGCTTGAGATCAACTTTTTTGGTTTTTTTTATAAAAAATTATTTATAATAATTATTAATAATAAATAATTTTTTATAAAAAAACCAAAAAAGTTGATCTCAAGTTTGGAAAAAATCATATATATATAAGAAAATACTCATATTCTTAGAATAATTCGAGTTGATTCAACAACAAAAATATTAACAGCTCTCATTTGTATGAAGAATAAACAATGCTGCCACGTCGGAGAGTGCAAGATATTTTTTAGCCGCAAGAAAATTTGCAATTTTACAATGTGTAATATACAATTTTTGCAAGTATCACTATTTTATTTTTAAATAAATGCAACTGATTATGGCCTTTAGGCTAAGTTTTTGTTGGATTTTATAATAAAAGATAAACAAGAAGAGTTATTTTGTGTTTTTACTTTTCATGTTTACATTTTTTGCAGTAAATTAAATAAATGCGTTTTTAGGTGCTAACTTAACTTTGAAATATAATAAACAAAAACAAAATTTAAGTCTGTGTATGTTAAACAGACACCAAGGCAAGCACTTTATTTTTGCTTGTTGTTTTTGTATTATTATGTCAAACTTAAATTGTCCAGTTTTTTTAACAATCCACAATTATTCACTATGAATGTCAAATTGTAATTTGGCAAGCTTAGTAGTTTAAACACACAACTTCATAATGAAATATGAGTACTATAAGTAGCTTAAATTTAAAAATTATTATAAGAAGTGAAGACTTTTCAATAAGTATGAATGCGTATAAATCAACAAAATAACAAGTAACAGTGCTAAATTCGGCCGTGCCGAATCTTATATACCCTTCATACCCGTCATGCAATAACAATTGTTTGTATCACCATTCGTCTCATATTAAATACGTACATACATGTAAAAAACATACCAAAAAAAAAAAAAATTAAAAAAAAAATATATTAAAAATAAAAAAAGATAATAAAAAAAATTAAAAATATTTTAAAAAATTTTTTAAACATTTTTTTAAAAAAATTTTTTAAAAAAAATTAAAAAAAAATATAAAATATAAATAATATATTAAATAAAATAAAATTTATTTGGCTCAGCTGGAACTCGATGCCACGTTTACTTTAACCAGTATGTACATATGTAGGTTGTTGTTGTAATTGTGAAAAAAACGAGGTGGTCGTGATTTTTTGCTCATATCTCAGAAAGTTGTGGGGCGATTGTGCTGAATTTCAATAGCGATTCATTCCTGGATATTTCCAAGAGATTGATACCATATAGAGATCTGAGGAACATATAGTTGCTTCTAAAAGTTGATTTCAACCAACACACGGGCAGACGGACAGACGTGCAGACGGTCGACTCCTCTATTCATAAGCTTTCAGAAATATATACTTTATTGGGTCGGAAATGAAAATTGTAGAAATTACAAACGGAATGACAAAGCTATATATACCCTTGTGCACCACAGTTGAAGGGTATAATGAATCATGGTTCAAGTTGACTTACTTTGTTGCAGATCTCTATTACTTATATACGTATGAGTGATATTAATAATAAACCTAAATACATATTGCTCATACGTACGACGTATATTCCCAGCAAAAAAATCTGTGACAAAAAAGTGAATTTGCAGCGTGTCATTGGAGATCATGTGTTTACATAAATATTTTATTGAACTGCAGTCTTCTTATTTTAACAAGTGCACAGAACTCATGCATATATGGTGAAAAGCATCCGCTGTTACATGAGTCAATTTTGTTTGTTTACATGAATTGTATAAGATATTTTGCATGATGTTGCATTCATTTTTAAGCACATCATTTATGACAAATTGCTTCGCATTTAGGTAGTCATTTAGAATTATTGCTTTTACACAATTAATTTAGAAATCTTTAAAATGTAATTCGCTTTGCACTACTTCCAATTTTTTTTTTTTTTTGTTTTTTTTTTTTTTTGCTGGGTTCCTTTAAAAATGAGAATTTTCCTATTTCTGTTATACCCACCACCAAAAAAAATAATTAAAACGTAAGGAGTTCATGTTATCAAAATTGCTTACGTTAGCGATTGACGAATTTCATGAAAAAATCTTAAAATTTTTCAATATAAACCTGTGTTTTACACTCTTGAATATGAAGTTATTTTTTTACTGTTTGTATTACTAAAATATAAAACTAAAAATATTAATTGAAATTCATTACAAAGGTCATGAGATTTATTTTTGCAAACTATCTAAAGTGATTGACTTTTCCATTAACTCCAAACATTTAGATCTTTTTACACTTATGCCGATTGATTCAGCTCTTCTCATAAAAAAATACTTTAAATTTCGTTGCCATACAAAAATACTAAACTTTAAAAATATAAACTAATATATTTCAGTATTGTCCACTTGCTTAAAAAACATATGTTCACGTTATAGAGCTTTTTGATTTTGTTCACGTTACAGAGTAGTCAACGTTAACAAAAGATTGTTCATGTTAGGCAGTGTTCACCTCGTGCTGTGGGACCCTCGGAGGACCCAAGTGAGCTATGCCTTCGGGCGGCTGCCGGATCTAGGCAGTGTTCATGTTATTAAGACCCCAGAAAGTATATATTTTCCGAGTCCTGGTTAAATTTTAGGACGAGCAGAAAAAGCTACGATGATGAAATTTTACCAGAATATTTCCTGTACATACGAAATGTTTAAAAAAAAAATTTAACCTTTACAGTTTTAGATTTACGACAAAATAAGATGTACGATTCTTAAATTTTGCAAGTTTAGCTTTTTGGTCAATATTATTGTTATAGCGGAAGATGAAGTAGATTTCCGCTTTATATTTCTTTCGAAAAATACTTGTCACTTCAGAAAAGAATAAAGCATAATTTTAAAATGCAAATGAGTGAAAAGATATACAAAAAAATCGTCAAAAACAGAAAACGGAAGGTTTTTTACAATTCATTCTTCTCTGCCCTTCTCGACCACAGATGAGTATGTAAGAGAAGACAGGAAAGTAGTATCTTTTCCTGTCCACCAAGAAACACTCGATTTACACGATCATTTTTTCACCTCAGATCAATAGTCACTAATTTCGTGGGCGTTTTTTTTTACATAAAGTAAAAATTTACTTTTGTCTGGAACACTGTAATTCTATATACATACATATGTATATAAAAAGAAATATAACTTGATATCACCACTAACTACGGAAACGGATCGACCGATTTCAACCAATTTCAGGGTACATTGGGGACGATCTGTAATATTTTTTGTGAAGTTTGCACAAAATCGTGCAAACTGACCATTCGATTTTTTTCACATGCTATACACCTGCATTGGTTCATAGGTAAATGTTATTGTTGCTCTTAGAACAGTACTTTTATGCGAATTATTAAATTTTTGATTTACTAATGACATTCAGTTTCTCTTATTTTATAGTAGAAATTTTTTTTATATGTGACAAAACAATATATGTAAAGGCAAAGCAATGAATGATTTCTCTTCAACCACCTTAAAAGCTAAACAACAACAAATAAAAGATTTAATGGAAAGTATTTTGCATTACAAATATTGATATTTGTTTCCAAAATTGAAGTAATTAATTAAAGTAATTTAAATAGTAAAGAAGATTAATCCATTATATGTTAAAAAAGTTTTTTAAATATCATGGTATTAATGAAAGTTTTTGGTAGATTCTTTAAGAATATTAAAAAAGGTTCACGATTTTTAATCATCGTCTTAATTGCAATAACAATTACTTTTGGAATAGTTTTAGTATTTTCTGCGTTGTCACCCACATATATTTTGCGCATGTGTAGCAACTTTAGCCGCTGATAGCTCTTAAAATACTGAACTAATATTAGTAAGATTATGCTCATCTGCTGGAAAATTGCTTACAAGTGGTAAATTTTTTATTAATATCAGTTGTAAAATGTAAGCACATAACGTTGTATACAAAATTTACTTCTTGTGCTTTAAAAACTTATATATTATTATGTATTTATCGTTAATTTGTTTTTACTCCTCCTATTCATTCCCTTAAAAACGTTCATATGTATATAAATGTCAGTGTTATTTATTTTAATTTAACAATTGTATGCTACGAAAGAGGCAAATGATAAAAAAAATTCCTTCAATTATTTATTATCGTTATTTTTATGTAACTTTTTAAAATAATTATAAAACTTGGCAGATTACATAATGTGATTTAAAAAAATTCTTATCTACCACATAACTTTTTTTAATTTTGTATTAACAATGGAAAAAAAACTGATTCGACTTACACACTTAGATGATGATACAGAGTGCAGATGTTTTACAAACATTACACACAAACAAATTTGGAATCATAAATGAGATAAGAAAAAATAGAAGAAATTCAAGCAATTTAAAGTGTTCTCTGTTCTGATTGTTGAGCACCACCGCTCGTTGAGGAATCATCATTTATGCAAGTCCATTGGTTTTCATTATTCTCCTTCCAAAGGGTAACCTTATTGTCTCCGCCGGTAACGGCCAAAATATTACCGGTCATTGACCAACTCACTGACCAGACAACATCTTCGAAAGTGTGCAAGATGGTGGGTGACCATGAGGTAAAGTCTGTACTATTCCAAATGATAACATGACGATCCTGCGAAGCAGAGGCGATTTGAGACCGTGGCAAACCAATTGAAGGAGCCCAGGCTACGTCACGTACCCAATCGGAATGAGCTTCTAAACGATTTTCCTCCACCCAACGATCGCTCTCTTCACGCCAAATTTTAACACAATTGTCACACCCACCACTAGCCAAACGCTTTACGGCCGAAGTGCGTGTTGATGACTTTTGGTCGAACGCAGGCTCTGGCACTGTCGATGGACACCAAGAAACAGCATTGCAACCAATAGTATGTGCATTAGGAATTTTCTTGCAATCCCATACACCATATTCAGTGTTGCAGCCTAAGATCGATATAGAACCATCCGAACTTCCGCAAGCCAACGTCAAACCATATTCGGCCGGAGCAAAAGCGACTGAGTTAACTGACGAATCATGATTACTGTATTCATAGCTAATATAAAAAAATAATTAATAACATATTATTGGTCTGATAGCTACTTACATTTTAGTCCAATCATTGGCTCCTCCTTCTTTCCACACAATAACCTTGCGATCATAAGAGCATGATGCCAATATGTTACCGAATTTAGGATGCGCCCATGCTACTTGCCATACAGGTCCTTGGTGGCCTTTTAGATCAGCCGCCAATACTTGATTGCCATTCTTAACATCGAATATTTTTACAGAACCATCCGAGGAACAAGTTGCCAAATGTAAACCATAATAATCTAGTATGGCATTGTGTATCATATCTTCGTGACCGGTGTCAATAGTATTGATTAAACTAACCATATTCGTTATCTTTTTTTTATCAATAAATGTAAAAATTTAAACAATCAGCGGCTCGGAAGCACTGCCGTCAAATTGTTTTTTTTTTTTTTTCTCTGAAATTTATTTGACGTGGAGCTACATACCCAGTGTTGCCAGATTTTTACCTTTCACTAAACAAAAAATATATAATCATATATAGAAGCGCGTTATGCTTGCTCTCCACGTAGTAATTTTTGTTTTCTAAAGGATATGTGCAATGAATCAGCTAATTGTTTTTGACATATGAGAAGCAATGCAAAAGCTTACTGAGTTTTAAAGTAAGTCACGAAATTATATCAGATGTAAAATATGTTCTCTATCAATAGCTGTTTCACCAGACTATCAAATGTTGATATTCCCTTAAAGGCCAAAAAATTCAAATTTTTAATACAGCCCCAACCATTAATTTTAACTAAAAAAATTTGTATTCCATAATCATTGCAGGACTTTGAAGACGAATTAAATTATCAGGTGTTGTTGAGAACATAGCAGATCTAATTTTTTCTTCGCATATATGTATATATATATGTGCTGAATTGTCAAAAATTATTTATGTTTGCATAGTTTTTTTTTTGCTCAAATTTTTTTCAAGAACACAAAAACCATGTAGTTTTCGAAACATCGGCAAACGAAAGCAATAATAAAAAACCATGGGGAGCTTTGCTTTTATTGATATTTATCAAGGCACATTTATTCATCGGTAGCCTTGTTTTGTCAGATGATTTTTTTTTCTTCGCTTATTTTAAACTTCAGCTGTCAAAGCACATAGATAAAAACCAATTCTCTCTCCTAATTTTTTTCAAATGTCAAACCTCATATATAAACAACATAAACTAACAATTTCTTTCTAAACTGCGATTACAAAAACGTCGACAGAATAACGGCACTTTATTGCTATATTTTATATACATATTTTCATTGGGTTGTGAACACGACACAAATAATTTATTTATAATTTATAATATTTTATTTTTTTTTTTTTTAATATCTCACTCTAAATTATTATTGTCAGATAAAATTATTTTAATTTGCCTTTGTTTCAGCAAATAAAAACAAAAAATTCAAAGAAAATGGAATGATTTTGACAGCTCATAGTAAAGCAATGATTGCGGTCTACGCAATCAAATTTGACAATTGCGGCAATAAATATTGTTACGTGGAGGTCTCTCTCACAGAATATTGATATTACCCCTTTCGCATTGGGCAAGTCACTTGCTCAAGTTAGTTTTTTATTTTCTTTTATTTTTCTTTGAACTTGCTTTCATGTTCAGACTCAGCAACTGACTTGCCCAAGTTTCGTTCTCTTTTACTTATTATACTCTTCACACAGTGAAAAAGGGTATATATAGGTTTGTCATTCCGTTTGAAATTTCTACAATTATCAATTATCTACACATACATACAAACGTGGTATACTGGTTAGAGTGAGCCAAAAAATTTTTTTTATTTTATATTTTATTAAAATTTTTATTGTTTTATTTTTAATTTTTCTTTTAATTTATTTTTTTTTAAGCACATAAGTAAACTTAATGTATAATATTACAATGGGATGTTTGTATATATGTATGTTTTGTATGTACGTATTTCATATGAGATAAATGGTGACATAAACAATTGTTGTTCCATGACAACACGTTGTGAAGGGTATATAAGATTCAGCATGGCCGAATATAGCACTCTTGTTTGTTTTTATTACTCTTTTGTTTTTGGTTTCTCAACAAAAACTTGCTCGTACTTGCCGAGTACAGGCAAGTGTGTACTCAAAAATGAGCAAGTTTCTTCCTCTTAACCCGACCTTACCCCTTTTGCCTATAAACACAACACTTGCGCAAGTGACTTGCCTAGTCTGAAAGCCGTGTATTTTTTTATATATAAAAATGAATCTCCCAAGCTGGTAGCACTGTACAAAACCGTCAGTTAAACCAATGCTACCAATCTATAAATGGAATAACACAGTCACACGTTCAAATTTTGCTGTCAAGTTTTGACGTTCATTGCACACAATTTTAGGCAATTAATTTTCAGAATGTCTCAACAGACCAACTTAAAATGATTTTTAAAATCAAACATACATAGATATTTTCATATTGTATAAAAAAAATAAAGGCGAATTTATTTATCAGGTGGTGGTAACAACAAATACAACATTAAAAAAACAACATGGTTTTTTATTGTTGCTTTTGACTGTCGATGTGTCAAAAACTACATGGTTTTTGTTTGTGTTTTTTTGCGCGGGAAGGAGTAATCTATGTAAACATAAATAATTTTTGACAATCCAATCATCATTTTTGCAAATAAAAAAGTAGATCAGGGGCTCAATTCTCGTTCTGTGAAACTGTGAAATGAAAAAGTTTTTGCATAGCAAAGGGTATGGTGGCACTATATGATATTACACGCAAAAACTTTTCATTTCATAGTTTCATAGAACGAGAATTGATACCCAGCTGCGTTTAATCCTTAAAATTACAATTAGCTGTTTTCTTGATTGTAAATTGAAACACAGCTATTATCTTAAATTTTATTTAATTTTGTATTTACATATTTTGTATTATATTGTGTTTTTTTAATAGTTTTACTTAGGCTTTATTATCCTGTGCTATTATTATTTTGGCCCTTGGGTATTGATATTACTGTATTAAATGAATTGAAAAAGAAATCGAAAGCAAACTAGCAGCAAATCTTAAAAGTATAAATGTATCTGTAAAAAAAGTACGATTTTTTTAATATCTAAAACAAAAGTTAAAGAGAACAAGTAACAGTGCTATATTCGGCCGTGCCGAATCTTATATACCCTTCACAACGTGTAGTCATGCAATAGCAATTGTTTGTATCACCATTCATCTCATATAAAATACGTACATACATGTAAAAAAAATACCAAAACAAAAAAAAATTACAAAAAAAAATATATTAAATATATAAAAAATATAATAAAAAAAATTAAAAAAAAAATAAAAAAAATAAATTTTTTAAAAATATTAAAAAAAAATAATAAAATATAAATAATATATTAAATAAAATAAAATAAAATTTTTTTGGCTCAGCTGGAACTCGATGCCACGTTTACTTTAACCAGTATGTATAAAGGTTGTTGTTGTAATTGTGAAAAAAACGAGGTGGTCGTGGTTTTTTTCTCATATCTCAGAAAGTTATGGGGCGATTGTGCTGAATTTCAATAGCGATTTATTCCTGGATATTTATTTATTTATTTATTTATTTATTTATTTATTCAACGTAATATAAAGCCTCATTAGGCCAATTAAAATATATTACATAGTTAAATCCTGAACATTAATATTATAAAAATTATCTACAAATAAAAACCTAACATATATGACCATTGGTTCCCAATCTTTTGAAAAGAATCAAATAAGTGTAATAGTTAATTAAACGATCCCAATACATCGTAACAGAAAAAGCCAGAAAGTAAAAATTAATTTTAAGAAGAAAGCATTATATACATATGTACATACATACATAGTTATACATATTCTTACATAAACATATTCAAACCATATAAAATAAATTTAATACTACAAACTGGTAAGAAAAGATAACATTTTTAGTCGAAAAGCATTATTTGAGTGGGAAAAAAGTCGAAGCTCCATGGGTAAAAAATTCCAAATACGGGCAATTACATTATGATCAACTTGCCACACCGGCTTTTTCAAAACATGACCTTATATTTGCTTCATACAAATTTTACACAGATAAATCGGCTAACACGTTTACTTTTCGAGATTTTAAAAACATTAATTATATGGACCTGGAGTCGGATATTCTCAATATGGAATGGGAACAAATTTTTTACCTACCATCGGTTAATGAGCAAGTAACTTTTCTTAATTGCCTTATTTTACAACTTTATAATAAGCATGTTCCACTGAAAACAAAAACCATAAAGAACTGTGTAAAACCATGGTATACAACTGAAGCAAAGCTGTTGATACAACACCGTGATTACAAATACTATATGTGGAAACGATACAGGACGCCAGAATATCGTGAACAATATCACTCGGCAAGAAAAGCGGTTGTCTGCAAAATAAGGCATGACAAATCTACATATTATTCCAACAAATTTTATGATGCAGTTGACACAAACAAGAAATGGAAACTAATACGTAATATTGGTATCGGAAAAACTACAAATCATGCAATCGATGTAGACGTTAACATGCTTAATCAAACATTCGTTAATATACCCCAGCCAAACATTAACATTAGTTTTTATGCCCAAACCCATCTTATGAGGCATTCATTCCTAAATTCAATTTCAAAGGCCTTAATCTAATAGATGTTGCAGAAGGTTTTTATGAAGTTAAGTCAAATGCAGTCGGTCTAGATGATATTAATCCTAAATTCATAAAGTTAATACTTCCGTGGACAATACACTTTATTACCCACTTGTACAACACAATTATTACCACAAGCACCTTTCCAATAGAATGGAAGTATGCTAAAATTATTCCATTACGAAAGGCAGATAATGAATATCGTCCAATATCTATTCTCCCTTACCTTTCTAAAGTATTTGAAAAAATTATATATAAACAAATTATTGAATATATTAATCAAAATAAGTTGCTTACAGAACGTCAATCAGGTTTCAGACCTCAGCACAGCTGTTTAACAACCTTAACTGATGTAATTGAGGAAATAAAGAGTAGCATGGAAGATGGAAAATTTTCGTTTTTGGTTCTTCTTGACCACTCAAAGGCTTTTGACACGGTGAACCACTCAATACTATGTTTAAAACTAATAAAATTCTTTAATTTTTCCGAAACTGCTGCCAGTTTAATATCAACGTATTTAACAAATAGATGGCAATGTGTATCAAGCAATGAAGTTATTTCGAGTCCTTTACAAGTTGCAAGAGGTGTTCCGCAAGGCTCCATACTTGGACCATTATTGTATTCAATTTACGCCAATGATATACCAATACAACTAGATCATTCCTGTGTCCAGATGTATGCTGATGACATTCAGCTTTACTATAGTAGCACCGCTGCTTCCATTTATTCTAAAATTGCAGAACTAAATTCTGACCTAAATAAGGTTTTTCTTTGGGCGTCAGCAAATGGATTGCGTCTCAAAGTCCAAATGCATTATAATTCACAAAAAATCTATTAAAACTAACTTCGAGATTAACGTTTTCCTGGGTGGTACAAAAATTGAAGTTGTAAACTCGGTCAAAAATCTTGGTGTGGTTTTTAACAGTAATCTGACATGGTCAAACCATATAAACCAAGCATGTGGTAGGGTTTACAGTATGCTTCGAAGTCTATGGATCACGCAGTATTTCACACCTCAGAATATAAGGCAGCTGCTAGCAAAGACATACGTTATACGTTACATTTATGGTTTAAGGAAATTTGATCATATATCACCGTTCTCCTGTCATATATATACAATTAGTTTTGATAACTACCTAAAGTTAAAAAACCTTGTTTTTCTGCAGAAAATTATAACGACGAAACAACCAAAATACCTTTACGATCGTTTAAAATTTGCTAGATCATCAAGAGGAAATGGCATTATCCAAATTAGACATCGTGATACATCCTCTGAGAGACAGTTTTTCATTTACACTATCCGTCTTTGGAACCAACTTCCATTAAACTTGCAAACTACTAGCAACGCAAATAGGTTTAGACATTTGCTTATAAAATATTACCAAATTTAATTTCTTGTGACGTTTTCATACAACTTTATTAACTAGTTTTGCTTACTCTAATATGTAAAATTTAATTATTTAATTATATATCTTTTTTTTATTTTTTTGTTTAAATATTATGTCTATTTCACTATTATATGTATTTACTTTGTTTATTATTTTTTTTTTTTTTATGAAATAACTTTTCTGATCCTAATACTGTAAAATATAAGATAATTTGTCTTGTTGTATTAGGAAGCCAAATAATAAAATAAATAAATAAATAAATAAAATTCTAACACTAAAAGATTTTTCAAACAAAGAATTATTTATCCTTGGAATTAAAATTTGAGGGTTCCTAGTTGAATGAGAGAATATAAATTTGGAGCAAACTGATGCTGGAATTCCTTTTTTAATAGTTTTGTAGAAAAAAAACAAGTTACGCAGATTGATAAACTCAAGAAAAGAACAACCAAGAAAACGTTTAACAAATTCAGAAACATGATCACGTCTATGAAGGCCATATACATACCTTACAATCATATTAACAATGCGACCCAATTTAGTAATAACACACACATTTGACCCAGAAAAAATTTCCAGACCATATAAAACCTGTGGAATTAATATAGCGTGCGCCAAACGAAGTTTAATACGTAGTGGTAAAGATATATATATATATATTCCAAGAGATTGATACTATATAGAAATCTGAGGAACATATAGCTGCTTCTAAAAGTTGATTTCAACCAACACACGGACAGACGGTCAGGGCTTAATCGACTCCTCTATTCATAAGCTTTCAGAAAATATATACTTTATAAGGTCGGAAATGGAAATTGTAGAAATTATAAACGGAATGACAAAGCTATATATACCCTTGTGCACCACAGGTGAAGGGTATAAAAATTGAACGTGTGACCCCAACAAAAATACCAAGGTGATTCAATTCTCAGGTGGTATTTCTAAAACAAATAAAAGATTAACTGCCTGTTCAACGATGTCGAAAGAAAACACAAGCGAACTTTCATTCGTACAAATACGTTGAAAACAAAAACAAATTTTTAGTTTTTGTTGTTGTTTTCAATATATTTGTACGAATGAAAGTTCGCTTGTGTTTTCTTTCGACATCGTTGAACAGGCAGTAAATTAAGATGGCAAAATGTGACAACATAAATAACTTTTGACATTTATGCAAATAAAATAAATCAGATGTTTTGTCAACACCACCTAAAATTACTGTGAAGAATACTAAGCAAGGTACACATATCATCGTTCGTAAATTATTGTGTTCTATATGTATAGGTTTTATATATCACATAGAACACAATAATGTAATAACGACGATATGTAGTAGTAGTTCGACTTAAGATTAAAAATAATTTGTCTCTACACGCAGTGTTCACTTAACAGGTTACCCGTAACCAATGTTTTTATATAAAGTTTGACTTTGATATGGGAGAGTGAATTCAATCTTATTCATCTATGCGTGTACCTTCTTAAATGTACCATGGCTACATGTTTTTTTTGTATACAGTTTTGTGTTGGAATATTTTAAGTCGCTTTTGTTCACATTTCTTAACAATATAAATTAAAAATCACTTAGAAATTTATCAAGAGTTTAAAAAACGGGGCATATAAGTTATGTGAATATGCAAATTAAAAGATAACAATTATATAATCATTAAAATTCTAAAGAAAATCTATTTAAATATTCTATTAACTACATAATTGCTGTTAATGTGTTTCTAAAAACAAACCCAACAAAGCCATGGAAATGAGTGTAAGTAATAGTAATGCAAAAGTTCAAACTTTTCTTAGTTGATAATTATTTTGTTAAAAATTTTGAGCTACCATCTAATTATTCAAAGCTTTAGCAAAAACTTTTAAACCAGTTTTAGTAACAAATTTCGTGAGTAAACAAACGACTCGTGTTTGCGCTATTAAAGCTGAGAACCTAAAAATATGTTGGTTTTTTCATTGTAAAAAGCGTATGCAGTGAAAGTTTTTTTTGTATTGCAATAACTACTTTTAATTGTTTTAATCGCTGTTTTTTTAAAGGCTGCTATGTTTGCCCGTGTCTCCTTTTACCCCACACTTCTTTACAATGTTTTGATGGAGAAGGCTACATCTCGGAATTGGTACGATCGTATCGATGATAATGTCATATTAGGTGCTTTACCATTTCGTTCACAGGCCAATGATGTAAGTTTAAAGTAACAATTTCACATACTTATTGCAAAATAAATTAGTTTCTTTTATCGCCCGTAGCTCATTAAAAATGAGAATATGAAGGCTGTGATTTCGATGAACGAAGACTATGAATTGACAGTGTTTTCAAATAATGCTACCAAATGGCAATTGTTGGGAATAGAATTTCTTCAATTGGCTACGACTGACATATTCGAGTCACCGTGCCAGGATAAACTCTTCAAGGGTGTTGCGTTTATAAATAAGTTTTTACCTGTAAATAGTCGCATCAAGGAATTAAGTACCATCCCTTGTCCGGAAAATACGGGCACTGTGTACGTGCACTGTAAAGCTGGACGCACTCGCAGTGCCACTCTAGTTGGTTGTTATTTAATGATGGTGAGCGATTTAAAAGCTTTTTTAATATAAATATTTAAAATATGTATGTACAAAATTATTTACTCCTGTATATACATATATTATACATATATATACAGGAATATAAAATTATATTCTGTATATATACATACGTATCAGAAAATGACATCAATCGCACTCAAATGGCAATTTTTTGTCTAAGGAAAAATGAATATTGAGCTAGCAATGCGCACTAACTAAATAAAAGTTGTTATTGCATGATTCAATTTAGCATGTATTTTGCTGCAAAATGCTTGTAGTTGATTGCAAATTCTAAACACTCCAACCAATCACAAAAGCAGTAAGTTTGTTTGAGTATTTCAATGTTTAAATGTTTACGAACAAAAGAAAAACAATAACGATTGCAATGAAAAAAATGCCATTTCTCGTACAGTTTTAATAAAATATACTACTTAGAAGCATTTTTGTTGTTTTTTATTTATTAGTACTAAAGCGTATGTTTGACTAGTAATAAATATTATTAATTTTTAAGAAAAAAAATTTTTTACAAAATATCAGATATATGTACTTCAAAAGTTAAGAAACAAAATTATAGTAATTTTTTAAAGTAAATTTTATATTGTTCTGGAATCTGGCAACATGTTGGTTAAGTCCACATTACAACCATATTTTGTACCAATGCCGAGGAGAGATTGGACCATTTTTTTAAACCTCCACGGTCTACAATTGAAAATGGGTGACAGTCCTCCACAACCCATTGCGAACACGCTATCAAAAAACCTTCTTTATCTAGATTACTTACTTAAAGCAACAGTGCGATTTCGTACGTCATAACACTTGTGGCGGACGAGATTGGATGTTTGTCTTTCATTAAATTTTAAAATACGATTGCATTTTTCACAAATTACCACTCCTTCAATAATGTTACCATCCTCATTTTCAATGTGGGAAAAAATTTCCCAAATTTTACTTCTACTATTTCCTTTTCTTAGTGAAAACACCAATTTCAATATTTTTAAGAATTTCTGAATTCATTTTTTAAAAAATATTTGCAGTTAATAACAAATAATAAAAAACACTGGGCCAATTCAAAGTAAACTCTCATATTGTACTATGTCATATAATTCATATTAATATGACTAGTGACTTTGAACACCTTTTGTTAACTAATTATGTATTTAATACAAGAAAGAAGACAGAGATGACGCTGTTAAAAATTGTATGTATACAGGAAAGAAGAAAATAGAAAATATTCTCTCTGAGAGGTGAGAAGCGAAGAAATTCTCTCTGAGAGACAGTATGGTTAAAAGTATAACATAAACAATTTCTTATACATAGGAAACAAATGTGTAAAGTCATATTATTTTTTTGTATGGAAATTACTAACAAAAATTTTAAGCATGCATAAAATAATATGAAATAGTACAAATACGACTGATATGCAACCACTTTGAATTGGCCCACTATTTTAATCAAAAGAGTTGAGCTTTAATGAATCATTTGAGTATTTTGTATACAGAGGAATGTTTTGTAAGTTGTTATTGCTAACGGTATCGAGAAAAATATTAAGTAATAAACAATGCATTTAGAAAAGCAAACTCTACAAGCAGTGCAATTGCTACTATTGATTACAGAAAACAAAACAAGCAATAAAAATAGGAGTAGTCAGTAAATTTGAATTAACTCATGTCATTCTCTGATACGTATGCGTATGTACATATATGTTTGTTTAGGAAAATAAAACAACATAAATTAAATATCGTTATTAACAATTTAAGAATTATAAAAACAATATTACGCATTCGTAATGTATAGATTTGAACAATTTTCAGAGAAAGTTTTTTTACTTAAGAAATATTCATTCGAATTTTCATCGCTCTTCCACAAAAGGTTTAGACACAATTGCATTGTATTCTATCTTGGAAGGACGAGGTAGCTTATGTGTTAATAAAGGTTATCTGTCTGTGTGCCAGCTGACTATTTTTTTATGTCCCAATATATGTCAAACTTCATATATAAAAAAGAGATTTCCACCTTATGTGATTATACCATGGGACTAATATATAAATTTGAATGTTTGGATCTTTGTTACTCAATCACTCAAAAAAATATACATTTTTTTATATTTTTAACCCATTAAGTGGGATTTATATTACGAAGTTTTATTTTTAGTCGGAAAAATATAACTTTATTTTATGCCGGTTAAATAAAACTCTCTTTTTAAGATTTTCAACCGAACTTTTACGTTGAAAAATAACTTTTAGGTGAACTTCTATTTTTAAAGTCACAAAATTATTTATTTTATTTATTAATTTATTTAGTGTTATGAAATATATATTTTTTGTATCACTTAATTATAACATCCTTGTTTAATGTTTTTATTTTTTTTTAGAGAAATGGTTGGACTCCTGAACAAGCTGTCGAACACATGCGTAGCTGCAGACCACACATATTACTTCATACTAAACAATGGGATGCCCTCAGATTATTTCATCAAAATCATTTACAAAAGTCATGACCTAGAGTCTACAATCAACAGAAAATATAATTATAAAAAAATTCTATATAGGGTATAACGACTAAAGATGCATGTTTTTATTATTTTTTTTTTTATGCAAATGTTTCTAATTGTTTTCAAATATGTAATAATTTTTGTTTATTTAAAAAAAAGTGTTAATTATTTTCTTGAAAATGTGTTGTGCAAATTATTTCGTTTCTTTACAAGATCAAAACGGTTGGGTGGTACATAGTCTTGACCTCTTATAGACCAGAATTTTTTAATCATATTAATTAAACCGATATCTTCATAAATTAATTTATAAAAACCAGCAAAAGAAGCAAGAGTTAGAAAAACTATAGAAACGCGTACAATAATCGGTAAAATTTTTCCCACATTGGACGACCGTAAATAATCACTGCATATAGATTGACAGCCCCTAGATAAAACAAAAGTTTTAAAGAAGTTTAATTGAAATTGGATATTATACCAATAAGTATGCATTATAGCGGCTGCACTCAATGTCATTTCCATTTCTTTGGATTCTAAAGCAAAGGCCCCCGGTATCATCATGATCAGAGACCAATTCATTAGACGTTCCAATTTCCAGATCCTGGCAAATTTACGACTGGACTCGTATTTCTTAATTGTAATTGATTTGGATGGAGCACAACGTAAAACACAAAAATTTGTTGGCTTAAGCTGATTTCGGAACAATATTTTACAATTTTTTGTTTTATCATTACTGATCGAATGATTTTTAGAAAGTTGCAAACAGGATTTAACTATTAAAAAAGAATTTTAATTATTATTGCTGTTGTTATTAAAGGTAAACTTACAATATATATTATTCAAATTATATTTTAAAAGAAATCGGGACATTATTTTTTTTTATGTGAAACTAGTATTTAAAAATTACTTTGTCAATAAAGAAAACATATCAATGTGTTTTGACTTATAATACACCAATACCTTGCAATATACCTTAAATAACTGGGAGTTTCACAATTATTACTCAAAGAAAAAGTTTTTTTTATTCTTAGTTTTGTTGGCGGAGTATTTTATAACTCATATTGCCAGGGTATCCCAAAACGGTTCAGTTTCCGTAAGCCGACCTATACCTTCATATAGGAAGTAGAAGCTGAACACTTATTACCTATTTAAAGTTTTGCATGTGGTCAAAAGAGACTCCGGGTAAATGTAACTCGGTACAGCTAATCGACGCCACGCAATAAACCAATGCGAGAGTGAGACGCAAAACTCTCGAAGCCAGATGAAAATGATGGCCTAATTGTCCGAAAAGGGTCTAATTCTTTTTTTTATACCCTTCACACAGTGAAAAAGGGTATATATAGGTTTGTCATTCCGTGTGAAATTTCTACAATTTTGATTTCCGACCCCATAAAGTATATATTTTCCGAAAGCTTATGAATAGGGGAGTCGATTAAGCCCTGTCAGTCTGTCCGTCTGACCGTCTGTCCGTGTGTATGTTGAAATCAACTTTTTGAAGCCCCCCGACATAGGTTGGACCCGGGTAAGGTATTAAAATATTAGAAATATTCGGGAGTAGATCGCTATTGAAAATCAGAAACATCGGTACATAAACAACTGAGATATGAGCAAAAACCCACGACCACCTCGATTTTTTTTCACAAAAACAACATTACAACAACAACATACATACATACAAACGTGCATACTGGTTAGAGAAAACATGGCATCGAATCCCAACTGAGCCAAAAAAAAAATTTTTTTAATTTTTTAAAAAATTTTTTTTTTATTTTTTTTTTTATTTATTTTTTTTTTTTTTTATTTTATATATTATTTATATTTTTATTATTATTTATTTTTTTTAATTTTTTTTTTTATTTTTTTTTTTTTTGTTTTATATATGTATATTATATATATAATAATTTTTTTTTTTAATTTTTTTTTTAATTTTTTTTTTAAATTTTTTTTTAAAATTTTTTTTTTTCGTTGTTTTAACATACATACGTGTACGTATTTCATATGGGATGAATGGTGATACAAGCAGCTGTTATTGCATGACTACACGTTGTGAAGGGTATATAAGATTCAGCATGGCCGAATATACCACTCTTACTTGTTTAATATATGTATGTACATATTTTATTTTATCGATCGAGATTTAGCTAAGAGAATTACATACATAATTAGGCTGCAGATCTTTTAAACGGATTTTGAAGGCGGCGGCTGCAAATATTTCACAAGGCTTGGATTAGCAGATTTTTAGTTATGACAACCCAATAAACATACCATACACAATAGTATTATCTTAAGACAGTTTTCACTTGAAAAGCAACAATTTTTTTAAACTTGTTAAATCCTAGAACATTATGACAAAATGACATGTTTGTACACCTTGTGGAAACATTTGCCGCCGAAGGCCGGCTATGCAGAGAAACTTTAGTTGGTGAAGCCGCTGTTTGTTTATTAATTGCATTCTTTAATACTTTTTTTAAATAATCTAGATTTATTTAGTACGCGTAACTTTTTTGTAAAAACTGTATTAAAACTTTGAAAATTTAAAAAAAATTCATATATTCTGAAAGATCTATTGAAAAGCTTTTAATTAATACCAATATTGCCCACAAATGTTGAAAAATATAATAAAAAATCTCATGTACATATATGTATATGAAAACTTCAGAGGTCTATCTATAACTCGAACAACTAACTACGGTAACCTTCACTTAAAATTTTATTATTTTTAAAATTTCTATCGATCTGTGTAACTTTTTTTCAATTTGGAGATCAGAATTAGTTGGTAAACTAGATTTGTTCCAATAGTATAAAACAATTAACATCTTATTAATTAAATAAAGAAACTACGAATACCAGTTTTAAGGAAAACAATATCTAAAATGCGTCATCAGTGGTTGTTAAGAAAATTTCTTATTTCAAATTTTGACGTTCTCAATTTTTTTTTAAATGACGGAGTCAGTTAGTTCCCTTGTCAATGAATTAAACATTTGAAGTCAAAGTTTATATGTAAAAGATAAGTAAGATATCTAAAAGGAAGATTGTGTATTATTTTCAAATTTTTATGAATGAATAATTTTTTGTATGCGGTTTAACAGCCTTTTAAGTTCAGAATAGAGAGCCATAGGTCATAATTGTACGAATACACATTTTGTAAATAAGTACGTACGTTGTTCTTTTTATTACTAATTAAGGGGTATAGGACGCGGCTACACTTAATTGCCTTCTCACAAATGTAGCTTTTACGCTTTTATGTGGCTAAATTTATTTATTTATACATATAATTTCATAGTAAATCTATTAACTTTAAATTGTGTAACAAAGGAAATTTCGACAGTGTCAAATAAAATGAAATTTAAACTCCCTTAACGGACCATAATTTCTTAACAGATTTGGCTATGCCAATGTCATTGTAGATCATGTAAAAAAGACCACCCAAAGTAGCCATGGAAATCAATAATAAAGAAGCATGAGCCACTTTGGGTAAGATATGGCCTACAACAGAGGGACGCACATAATCAGTAACCATAGCTTCAATGCCCCTAAAAATAAAAAAAAAATGAATAGATTTCTTGATGAAAAATATATATATTTTAATACTACCAATGAGTATGCAAGACTAAGGAGACAGCCAACAGTGCATCCATTGTTTGGGAAGGCAACAAAAATGCTGCAGGGATAACTGCCAATAGGGCTGCAGAGACGCCTCGTTCAACCGTCCATAATGCTGTGTGACTACCGCCCTCAGCAGACAAACGTGGAACACTCAGTGCAATGTTGCGAGTAACAGGCTATAAACGTACAAATTCCGTTAGTTCAATAAAAAAATCCTACAACTATATTTTGCTTACAGCAACATTTTTAACCAAACTCAGTGGCTTTACTAAAGCACTTCGCTGAGCAACAATCATTGTGGTATAAGACTTCAAAGGAGTCAAGCGAGCGGATTTCAATACTCCAGCAGCACCTCAAATACAAATAAAAAATGTTTTGTGAAATACATTTAAAATTATATAATGTACAAATAAAGTTTACAAATTTTCCGGATTTTTAAACTTATTTACTTCTACTTACTGTTGAATTTGATAGTATTACGTAGCAATATATTGAGAGTCATAACTGATATTTATTATTTTTATAATTTTCCTTTTAAAAATTTGACTTTTTAGAAGAAAAATCTTAAAAAGACAATAGTGTTGTAAAAGTACGGAGTACTAAGTACTTTTCCGGTACTCAATACCTAAAGGTCGCTGCTTTACATTGCGGCGACACAATAAAGTTTTCGTGATCAAGTAATCACAGCCTTGTTATCACACAAATTGTTAAGAAAAATCATTCGAATTGACAACTGTGACGTATTCAATTTGATAATTAATTTTATTTCCTGAGATGAAATTAAGGATTGTATGAAAATATACGAAAAATACATGAAGAACACAAGATGCTGGCGATTACGAAGAACTGTGCAATTAGAATTGTTAGCAATGTAAAATAGTTTTCTAGTCTAGAGAAAACTCCTGTAGGGGAATGGGCATTGACGTAAGTAGATCATTTTGGGCACCCCAGAATTGTTTCTGCCTCCTCCCAGAATAAAAAAAAAATTTTTAGCTATTTATATACATATGTAAATGCTTTACGTGTTTATACTTTTATATAAAAAAGTTGTGGGTAGTATCGACTACTCAATTAAAAATGATTGAGTAGTCAAAAGTAATAATTTTTATAACACTAATGTACAATAAAAAAGTGCCAAGACAAGGCGAGTTCAATCAGGTGATCTCTTTCCAAGGTTTTTAATTTTAGGTAGAT
Organism: Phyto melanocephala; assembly: GCA_941918925.1. Taxonomy (NCBI): domain Eukaryota; kingdom Metazoa; phylum Arthropoda; class Insecta; order Diptera; family Rhinophoridae; genus Phyto; species Phyto melanocephala. The sequence goes on along the minus strand of OW799233.1, from coordinate 130,148,407 downwards.
GCACCCTGTATTTTGTTGTTATAAAAAAACTTCCCAAATGTCAAACAAAACGTTTAACAGCTGGCAAAACGTTAGTAAAAAAATATTTATGATACATACACATCTAGCAATAAACAATGTATGTAAACGAACAATAAAGGTAAACAAATTTTGACATTTGGGAAAAGATGTGTAAACAAAACAATGATCAGCTGTGGACTTAAGTCTACCTTAAGTTTCTTTCCTACAAAAACACTAAACTATACCAAATTGTTAAAAATTTTCTGACGAAAAACAATCACGTTTGTTTACATTTTTATTTCAAAGCAAATTGTTCAAGTTATACTAAAATTTAAGAATTTTTTTATGTCAGACTTGGTGTATACAAGGAATAATTATTAAAATTGGCAACTCTTGCATATTGTTATGAATAGCAATGGGTAGCACATAATTTGTAATCTTTGTAATAAACAAAGTGATATCGTACTAAAAAATATAGTTATTGTTTTTAGAATTTGGAAAGATTAAAAAAACAATGGCAACCGTGGAAGATGGCAATATTAACAAATTAAAAAATTATATACTTTGTCCAGAGTTATCAATCCATGATCCGATGCCCGATATAATACCACGCAAATATAGTGAAATACGCTTGTTGAATTTTCCGCGAGGACCGGCAAGCACAAAATTGGTGCCCAAACGAGACCCAGTTACCAGCCAAATTACTGCTTTTGTAGAGGTGGAACTAGAAGACGTAGGAGCAAATGCAAATAATTCGACATCTATGAAACGTGAACCGGGTTTGTTGGATGTGACTAGAGGTTCGGCCATGAATTTTCCATTTTGGCCAGGGGGCATAGAGGAGTCAGCTAAAGAAATAAAACATTTCGATATGCAAGATTTCAAGATTGAGGGCGAATTGCTGACAGTACCACCAGGTTTTAATAATGGATATGATTTTAAGGATAATCCTAAGTACAAAGAAAAGGTTTACAAACGTAAGAATGAGGAAAATATAAATTTACTTACAAATTTGGAAGATGATTTAGATGTGCAAGAATGGATCAGGATGAGCCGTAGTGAAGATGCCGAGAAGGATGAACGTTCTATCTATATAAACAACCAGCCAGCAGAAGAGTTTAAAGATTTGGATGAGCAAATAATGTCCTCCGAACTTAAAGTATTGGAAATTTCTACCACTAAAGATACTAGTTTGCGTACTGAGTGGGCCGAAATATTGGATTTATCCCAACCAATTACAGATTTCGAAAAACAAATACCATGCCCTGCCATGTCTTTCGCTTTTGAATTAGACACCTTCCAAAAACAAGCCATTTTGAAATTAGAGGAGAGGCAATATGTCTTTGTGGCGGCTCATACTTCGGCCGGTAAAACCGTGGTAGCTGAATATGCTATAGCTTTATCGCAAAGAGATTTGACACGCACCATCTACACCTCACCTATAAAAGCCTTGTCAAATCAAAAATATCGTGACTTTAAAAAAACATTTAAAGATGTTGGTCTCATAACCGGGGATATGCAAATTGATCAAACTGCGACTTGCCTGATAATGACGACAGAAATTCTAAGATCTTTGCTTTATTGTGGCAGTGATATTACACGCGATCTGGAGTATGTAATTTTTGATGAGGTACACTATATTAATGATCCTGATCGCGGTCATGTTTGGGAAGAGGTTATTATTCTTTTACCTGATCACGTTAACATTATAATGTTATCGGCCACTGTACCTAATACTATGGAACTGGCTGATTGGGTTGGTAGTACTAAAAAACGTAAAGTCTATGTAATAAGTACTTTAAAACGACCGGTACCATTAATGCACTATCTATATACGGGATCTGGAGGCAAAACTAAAGATGATATTTTCTTGTTGGTTGATGAACATGGACGTTTTTTGCAAGAAGGCTACGATAAGGCAGTTGAAAGGAAGGAAACCATGCAAAGCAAAACAAAACGTATGGGTGGTGGTTGTTCTGGAGCTAAAAATAAAAACACACCTAAACAGGATCAAAACACTTGGATAGGTCTAATTGATTTCCTAAAGCGCAATGATAAACTACCAGTGGTAGCATTTACTTTGTCTAGAAATCGTTGTGATAGAAATGCTTTGGTAAGACCACAATTTTCAAAATTATTTATGACTAGCTTGTGCCCGCGACTTCGTCTGCGTAGTTATCGGGATAAAAGGTAGACGTAGTATTAACAACAAAAATAAAAATATTTACAACACAAACAACCCGTTTAGAATGTGTTATGATGAGTTTGACAACGAATTCGCGATATAAAAAGTAGCCTATGTGTTAATCTAGGTTGTTATCTATCTATGTGCCAAATTTCATTTGGTTCCGTTTAGCCGTTTTTGCGTAATTGAGTAACAAATATCCAAACATTCACATTTATTATATTATTTATTTATTTATTTATTTATTTATTTATTCAAAAATTAATCGAGCCCTTGTGGGCCATACATGATTAATATAAATGTTATAATTATGCAATGAAATAATAAGTATAAATTGACAAATGAAATAACTAAATGTAATATACAAGAGAAAAAAAAACAACTAATAAAAGCAAAATAGCAAATAAGGCCAAATATATCAGTACTCAACAGCAGTTAATAATCCTGAAAAAGAATTAATAATTTTCCTTTAAAAGACAACAACGAAAAATTAAATCTCTTCAAATTATGAGGTAAGTCATTCCATAGTCTACAAACTCTAACCAAAAAAGATCTTTCAAAGGTGGAATTGTTAATTTTAGGTAAAATTAATGTCGGATTTCGCGTAGATCTGGAAAAATGAAAAAGCTGCAAAAGACATAATGGAAATTGTCGAGATATAATCAGAAATAGGGTTAATAAAATTTTAATTTTAACGAAAGACATAAACGAATAATTATTTTTATTCTTTTTAAAAAGAATAAATGAACTTAAGCCAAAATAAAAAATGGTTCACATTTAAATTTAATATATAGAGAAAAAGTTCGAATAAAATATGAATATATAATTATAATAATAATTAATTAATAATATATAATAGGATAGGATTTTTTAAATTAAAAATTATTTTATTCTTAAATATGTTTACCAAATTTTTTTAATTATATACATTTTAGTCTCTGCAATCTATTGATTTAAATACAGCACGGGAAAGAGGTTCCGTTGAAATATTCTTCCAACAATGTTTGTCCAAGCTCAAACCACCAGATCGAGTTTTACCACAGGTTCTAACAATGAAAGACTCTCTAGGTCGAGGCATTGGTGTACATCACAGTGGTATCTTACCCATTCTTAAGGAAATTGTTGAAATGCTTTTTCATTCTGGTCTTGTCAAACTTCTCTTTGCTACTGAAACTTTTGCTATGGGCGTTAATATGCCAGCCCGTACTGTTATTTTCGATTCTCATACTAAATTCGATGGCTTAGAATCCCGCAATCTTAAGCCCGGAGAATACATACAAATGGCTGGTCGAGCTGGTCGTAGAGGTCACGATAAAAATGGTTGTGTTATTTTGTTATGTAAATCAAGAGTACCGCCGATACAAGACTTACGTTCCATGATTTTGGGCAAACCAGAAAAATTAGAATCACAATTTATCTTACGCTATGCAGTTATTTTGACATGTCTACGTATAGAAAGCATTAAGGTGGAGGATATAATGAAATATTCATTTAAAGAGTTTAATCAGAAATTGCAATTGCCGGCACAGCAAAAACAGTTAGAAGTGGCGCAAACTAAGTATTCACAAATGCCTGAACTCGGCGAACATTTGCAGCCGCTATCCAAGTTTTATGATTTAGCATGGGAGTACATAACAGAAAAACAAAGGATAATGGTAATTTTTACGAAATCTTGTTTCCTTTTAATTTTGTTTTTTAACCAAAATAAAATCTTAATAATTTTGTTTTAGAAATTTTTAATAACACAACCAAAAATTGTTAAAGAACTAAAAGTTGGTCGTATTATAGTGCTGACTAAAGGCAAACACTATAATAAATTAGGTGTAGTTTTGTCCATTAAAACTGTGGTTGGCAAGGATGCAATCTATCGTGTTCTTGTTTTAGATCATCAATTTAAAACGGAAAATCAGGTATTTTATAAATTACTTATAATAAAATGTTTTCTGTATATAAGATATTTTTTTGGAAATGAGTTTATTTTTAATAATAAAAACAAAAATATGTATCATTTTTAACAGGACGAGTTTCAACGTAGTGATATGTACTATAAAATGGTTTCACTTGCGCCGCAACATAAATTTTTTCATCCTGAGGGCATTGGTGGTCACATAATACTCGATTTAAAAGCAGCGGATTTTGTCGAAATTACTAAATCTTCATTGAAAATTGAAGCCGACATTATCATACGCAATTGGGAGCAGCGTCAAATTGAACGATTTAAAGATTCACCTCCGAATAGTACAGTAGTTAAAGTTGTTTCGGAGTTACATCAAATAAATGAAAACTATATACAAAACTCCGATAGCTTAAAATTTATCAACATGTCCAAGGAAATTAATGTTAATGCAGACACAGAAATGGCTCAAATACGATATTTGGAACATTTATGGCGGCAACTGCAGGATAAACTGCCACATACAAATATTGCAGGTTTTGAGCAGGAATTTGCTACCGTCTATGAGCGCAAAGTTTTAGAACAACGAATTGAAGAATTAAAATTTAAAAATTCTACAAAAAATCTGTCTTTGTATCCAGACTACTGTAATAAGTTAGAAGTTTTGAGGTCTTTGAAATACATAGATGAGTTAGATGAAGGTAAATTGTAATTAAAATCAATTTTAAATATGTATACGTGTTTATGTTTGTAAATAATTTTTTCAGTAACTCTTAAGGGTAAAGTGGCCTGCGAAATGGGCCAAAACGAATTACTAATAACCGAATTAATACTTTGTAATATATTTAATGATCTTGAACCGGCAGAAATTGCAGCTTTATTGTCCGGCTTAGTGTTCCAATCTAAAATACAGGGTGAACCAGTTGTCCCGGAAAAATTGAAAAAAGTTAGAACAAATAAATAAATTTGGTAAAAATTAATTTTTTTATTTTAGTTAATTTTTTTTTTTTTTTAGTGCGTCAAAGAGTTTGAAGAAATCAATGACAATATCTTGGCCGAAGAGTTGCGACAACAAGCTGTAGCCGAATCAGAAGATCGTTTAAATTTTGGTTTACTTGAAGTTGTATACGAATGGGCTCGAAATAAGGTTTTTTTTTTTAAATTTACTTATACTAGAGACATGTATTTTATAAATTAAACATCTTTTTAGCCTTTTGCTGAAATAATGAAACTTACCGAAGTCCAAGAGGGCATTATTGTTCGCTGCATTCAACAATTGGATGAAACATTAAGAGATGTGAAAACCGCTGCTATACGCATTGGTAATCCCGATTTGCAGTGCAAAATGGAGGAGGCTTCAAATGCAATTAAACGTGACATAGTTTTTACAGCCAGTTTGTATACAACATTTTAAAAGCAGTTGTTTGCAAATGGTGGGTGAGTTAATTTCGTATATTGCAATGTAATTAAATGTAAATTACAATAGATGATTAATTTAAATGTTTGTAAAAACGAATATTGATGGCTTAAAATAGTATCTAAATTTTTTTCAAAATCACATTAACTTTTCCTGATAGTCGAATTAGAATATCACCCGTAAAACAATTTCCCGTAAAATAGTTATCTTTCGTGTTTAATTTTTTTATATTGTGTATTGTAAAATTTATTATGAACATTACATTAAAGTTATGAACTCGTTAACTTATTTCAAAGAAACATTTCTAATTCGATTCTCATAAATACACTGAAAATGATAGATTAAGAGATATGAAGAACATTAGGCAAATATTAAATTAAAAAGACGGAATTTTTTACAAGGAAAAATCAGATGTAATAATTTTTGTTTCTTTTACCATGAGTTGAAAAAAAATTATTTTAACAAAAACAGCAAAGTCAGATATTATGCCTTCTTAATAATTTGCCTAATTTAGTCTAAGCTTTGTAATTTTTTAAATACTACGAGGTTTTTTAAATTAACATTTAAAGTAAAATAAAAAAAAAATATTTGTAAAAAAGTGTTGACCATCTTAATCAACGTAAGGTAAATAAAAGTATGTAAACTTAGACATAATTAAACTTATGCAACACAAAATTTATCGTGTTTCTGGCTTAAATTTCGGTGGTATCATCATGCCGTGCATACGTTTCTGCTTTTTAGCTTTTTTAGCTGACTTGCCAGATTGGAAGTCATGCCAGCTGTTAACACGACTTTGGCGGGATTCTTCAAAATTTGTTTGCCACTCTTTGTCGGCTTTACGTTTTTCCTCTTCTTCAATTTCAGATTCTCTTTTACGTTTGCGTTCCTCTTGGTCACGTTGGTCTAACTGTTGGCGTCTTCTTTCCATATCAGCAAAAAGTTTCATGACCATAACATAAATGGCATGCTTATACTTAACAGGATCATCTTCGGGAATGGTCTCAAAGCGATTCTCTTTTTTGATCTTTTTACGCTTTTCAGCAATCTTTCATTTGATTTAGAAAAAATATAACATTTAAAAGATTTTTTTAAATTAGTTTAATAACAAAATTACCATATGGTCTGTTCTCTCTTTGGCTTCTTCATATACATCCAAACATTTTTTTCGACCTAAGTCATTTTCTAATGTCTTCCAGGCACGATTTATAATATCGAAGGCTTTTTGGGCACGTTCCTTATCATCCTGATTTTTATCTGGATGAACTAAAATGGACAATTGACGATAGCGTTTCTTGATTTGTTCGACCGTGGCTTCCGGTTCAATTTGCAACACTTCGAAGGGGTTGAGATTGAAGTACGTTGAACCTGGACGAAGTAAACGATCAATTTGTTGAGTAGATGTTAGTACGGAATCACGTTTTTCAATTTCTTTAACCTGTGAATATGGCAAAATATCTTTTAATTTACAACAAATTAAAGTCTAAACCTAGTAACGGTCACACTATGCAATGTGTATTTTTTTCATTTGTTTGTTTACATATGGATTTCGGCTCTTTATATAAACAACGATATTAAAAGAGAGCTGTGCTAATTTTTACACCCAGTCTACTACTTACTTCCGTATAAAAGTCATCAAAGGATTCTTTCGATGTACTGGGTTGATCTGAACTCATTTTGTGTGTAAGTCTATAGCAAAATAATAGGAAAATTGTTTTATTAGTTTTTTATGTAGAAATCTTGTTTTGTATTATGAGCGTCCCTCCTTCAATTGGCAAATTATTGTATTTATTTTTCGTAAATAAAAAAATGCTTTTTTTATTTGCTCTTACTAAAATTAAGCAAAAATTGATATTAAGTTTTCCAAATTGCAGAAAATTACTTTGTTACTAAAATTTCATGTAGCACAACTCACAGTTGTATAAAAGAGGATGAAAATGTGTACGAGAAAAAATGTAGGGTTGCCGAAACGCTCACTTCAACTCACTTATAGTAGTATAGTTTTACCCTATTTGGCAAGTATTAACCGCAAATTACTAGGGCGGACCGCGATGCCGGTCCCAAAATAACATATTAAATGTTTTTTTTTATATATTTTCAGTAAGACAGGAAGAAGAAAATTCTAAAAAGTAGTATTTTGTATTCTAGATCTTTGGCCATCATCGTAAGTAAATATACGAACTTTCAATATTTCATCAATCAAAACAACAGCCGAAGGTTTGTATCCACACTAAACAGCAGCATAGTTTGTGTTCACGCTACAAACTCAAACACCACACATACGTTAGAGTGTATGTGTCTAAACAATTTTCATTTGAGAAATTTAAATATTAGGAAGATATCAACCAATATGAAATGTGTATCAAACGAAAGATAACATCTTCATTTACCTACAAAAAATTTCTAAAAAAAGCTATCGCGCTGTTTCCTCATAATCAATGAAATAAAGATTACAACAATAACAATCTGACATGACTCCCTATACCGTAAGGTAAGACGTATTCTACGCCAAAAAATATTTCATGTACAGACTTAACTTTTTACGATCTTATAATATGTATAGATTATGTGATAAATTATTCGACTTAAAAAAATTGGTTTTTGAATAGTTAGGGTACTCACGATTGAACCTGTACAAATTTGCTGTGCATATTACGGCAGATTGTGAGCTTCCTTTTTAAATTCGATATACATATATATTTCAGACGGTGTTGTCAGAGTTACCAACTAAAAAAATCTGCATCTTATTACAGTACTGTCAAAAACATTTCTTACGAATAAAAATGCCTAAATGCAGAAAAAAAAATAAAAAAACCAGATAAATTAAAATTAATGGCGATTGAAATGTTAAAAACAGCAGTTGTAACTTATTTGCTTCTGAGAATATATACATAGCCAATTTCGCTCAAGATTTGTATAACGCAAAACAAGTAAATGCATACATTTGTTTGTTGTGTTAAAGATAGTGAATTTTTGCAATCATTTGCACAGTTTGCAATACCTTTTGTGAGTACTCTTAGTTCAAAATTTGAAATATGGATAAACCTGCTTGCTTTTTTTAAATAAAAAAACCGGTTAATTCATAAAATATAATTACTTAATGAAATAATAACTAATTAATTTTAATAAGTTAAATTTAAGCACAAAACTTACTAAATACAAAGTATGATTGCTTTAAGATTATATATATGTCCTTACCTTGATTTAAAAGAGGCGTGTCTAACATTTTGAAGAATCAGAAAGAGACAAAAACTAAGTAATTTTTGTCTATTTTTTTTCAACAATAAACATGACTTTTTATAAGACTTATAAATTTTTGTATATCCTTTTTTAAAATTTCTTATATGCCTTTTAAAATAAGATAACGTATGCAGTTTCAAAATTTATATGCATTAACATATTTTCCTTTAAATAATTTCTTAAATTTGAAATACAATTAAAATACTGGGGAGAATATCTTTTTGGTGATCCGAAAGACCGTCATACTTGGGTTCATGACTGATCCCTTTGTGATACCTGAGAATCGGGATGTAGCGTATAGCTAGTCCCACCTCTACCCAGAGAAGAACTGTTCTTCCAATCTAAAAAAAAGGCGCCATAATATTTTAGTATGCAAATCCTTTGAATGTCAAAAATAATAACTAAGCCATGTTTAGAGTACATTTTCACATGCGCGAAATCTAGTATACTTGAATTGAAAACTAGATCAAAATCTAATGATTTAAAAAATTAAAAAAACAATCAAATTTGTATCCTTATTTTTAAATATATATCCTTTGACCTTTATGCATATCCTGAAAGCCGATTACCCGATTAAACTTATATGTAAAGGCTCAAGTTTTAGACCTCATCTTGTGAATTGGGCGTCTAATAATTTTTTTCAGTGTAAGTTATTTTAAAAGCAAACCTGGCAACTCTTTACTGCACATATTTTGTTCCAGTGATGCCATAAAGATTATTTTACCTTAATTTTAAAAATTTTTGAATCAAAATAATATTTGAAGATCTTTTTCCTATAATCAAGATTATTGAGATTTAGTTGCTTTGCTTAACACCTTTCACACGCATTTTTATACCCATCACCTGTGGTGCCATGGGTATATACAGCTTTGTCATTCCGTTTGTATTATCTACAGTATTGATTTCCGACCCCATAAAGAATATATTTTCTGCAAGCTGAAGTTTGTGCTTAAGACTAAGGAAGTCGATTAAGCGATGTTCGTCTATCTGTGTGTATGTTAAAATTAGTTGTTTAAGGCCCGACATCGCGCATATCGGTGTGTGGTATAAAAATATCAGAAATATTTGGGAGCAGATCAGTGTTCGAAAAGAAACAGTCCATAAACAACTAAGATATGAGAAAAAAAAAACCAAGATCCCCTCGTTTTTTCTTGACACATCCATAAAAAAATTAATAATTTTTAAATTTTGATATACAAATACATTAATTTTATAATTTTACGAATGGATGTTTTTATGCGAAGAAAATTAATATACGTATTTCATATTAATGAGAAGGAAACTGTGTAAAAAATTTAACCCTTATAATATTGGTATCAAATGAAAGGGACTGGACCAGTTGAATATTGTACACTTTGAAAAAACTAAAATCCGACATGGTGTCGGAAATAATAAAGCACAATGGCTTATAAAATTAAAACTAAAATTGAGTTTTATGACGTGGCGACATTAAAACTTGTTTAGCGTCCTAATATTTGATTTGGCGACACTTCGATTTAGAAAATACATACATAGTTGAATTTGTTTCGAAAATTCAATACGAAAAAAAAAAAATTTATTCTGGTATTTTCATCTATAAAATTTGAGCCTTACATATGTATGCGAACAAATTGGTAGCTCGTTTAGGTGTGTAACAGGGGGTCTCCACGCACAATAAACTTAAAAATAAATACAACTAAATACAGACATATGGATATCTAATATTTGTTTAATACTAAACACAAAAATTATTTTTTGCTTCTTTAAGAATATTACTATAAACTAATTAAAACAAACACTTTACGATTTTGAGTTTACTAATCATTTTTACTTTGTTTTAAATAAATTAAATATGTATCATTCGACGTTTTTTTCGAATTTTATCGATTCGGATCATATTTATTTTATTGAATATATAAAAATATATAAATAAAAATTATTGTCAAAAACCTAGAAAAAAGGCTAAGGCGATTTTGGTGACTTTTAACCACAAACTAATAGTTTGTGCTTTTAACATTGAATTAGGTGAAAATGGTCGAAATAAATCTAAAAACCCTGATGGCCATTTGGCTATGCTGTGTTGCCATTTCGACGCTTTTCTGGTATATGGACGCCTTTTTAGTCTCTACTCTTTTATTTTTTAAAATGTCTATTTTTTTAACTCTTTTTATACAATTCACACAGTGAAAAAGGGTATATATAGGTTTGTCATTCCGTGTGAAATTTCATTTCAATTTTCATTTCCGACCCCATAAAGTATATATTTTCTGAAAGCTTATGAATAGGGGAGTCGAATAAGCTCTGTCAGTCTGTCCGTCTGACCCTGTGTATGTTGAAATCAACTTTTTGAAGCCTCCCGACATAGGTTGGACCCGGTTAAGCTATTAAAATATCAGAAATATTCGGGAGTAGATCGGTATTGAAAATCTGAAACATCGGTACATAAACAACTGAGATAAATATGCGCAAAAACCCACGACCACCTCGATTTTTTTTCACAAAAACAACATTACAACAACAACATTCATAAATACAAACGTGTATACTGGTTAGAGAAAACGTGGCATCGAATCCCAGCTGAGCCAAAAAAAAATTTTTTTTTAATTTTTTTTTATTTTTTTTTTTTTATTTAATATATTATTTATATTTTTATTATTTTTTTTTTTTTTTAATTTTTTTTTTATTTTTTTTTATATATATTATATACATAATAATTTTTTTATTTAATTTTTTTTTGTTTTTTTAACATACATACGTGAATTTATAATTTTACAATGGGACGTTTTTATATATGTACGTATTTCATATGGGATGAATGATGACACAAACCACTGTTATTGCATGACTGCACGTTGTGAAGGGTATATAAGATTCGGCACGGCCGAATATAGCGCTCTTACTTATTTTCACTTATTTGTGTCACTTTTGATGTTTTTTTGTTAAATCTACCTATGTATGTGATATAAGTTTTTTTAATTATTTTTCTAAGTGTTGTGTTTTTTTAAGTAGTTTTTCAATTTGCTGCCAAAATAAAAAAGACAATTAGCACCTTTAAGAGTACAACCAGCTTAATTTTAAGATTTTATACAATATTGAAATGAATAAAAAACAAGTAACAGTGCTATATTCGGCCGTGCCGAATCTTATATACCCTTCACAACGTGTAGTCATGCAATAACAATTGTTTGTATCGCCATTCATGTCATATGAAATACATACATACATATAAACAAGTAACAGTGCTATATTCGGCCGTGCCGAATCTTATATACCCTTCACAACGTGTAGTCATGCAATAACAATTGTTTGTATCACCATTCATCCCATATAAAATACGTGCATACGTACACGTTAGAATAAATGTGGCATCGAATCCCAGCTGAGCCAAAAAAATTTATATAATACAATAATAATATAATACAAAAAATTTTATTTTATTTTATTTAATATATTATTTATATTTTATTATTTTTTTTTATATTTTTTTTAAATTTTTTCAAAAAATTTTTTTAAAAAATTTTTAAAAAATTTTTTTAAATTTTCTTTTAATTTTTTTTTTAATTTTTTTTTTGTAGTTTTTTTTATTATTTTTTTCTTATTTTTAATATTTTTTTTTTTTGTATTTTTTTTTGTTTGGTATGTTTTTTACATGTATCTATGTATGTATGTTGTTGTTGTAATTGTGAAAAAAAACGAGGTGGTCGTGGTTTTTTGCTCATATCTCAGAAAGTTATGGGGCGATTGTGCTGAATTTCAATAGCGATTCATTCCTGGATATTTCCAAGAGATTGATACCATATATAGATCTGAGGAACATATAGTTGCTTCTAAAAGTTGATTTCAACCAACACACGGACAGACGGGCAGACGGTCAGGGCTTAATCGACTCCTCTATTCATAAGCTTTCAGAAAATATATACTTTATGGGGTCGGAAATGAAAATTGTAGAAATTACAAACGGAATGACAAAGCTATATATACCCTTGTACACCACAGGTGAAGGGTATAAAAAACGAAAATAAGTAGTGTTCTTTGAAAGTTTTAACTCTTAAACGAACTGTCGTACCTACTTGTTTGTATTTATAACCAGTATACTTTGCCAAATAATCATGGATAGATTGACGTTTGAACAACGCTACCAAATTAACTTTGGAAATCAGTCATAGATTCAATCGATGCTTTATCGCAAAATTATGTGCAAAGACGAGGGTGATTTTTGGCTTAATAAAAAATTGCCGCTTACAGAGTGAGACCAATACACAACAGACCGTACAGACAGACTCCATTACATCCAGAAAAATGCACCGTTTGGTGAGGTTTAAACACTAGTACCTTTATCGGACCTTATTTTTAAAATATGAATGTCATTGATCCGAGCGAGATGTGGTTCAAGTTTTATTGGGTTAAAAAAACGCACTCAATATTTTTTTTAATGAGTCTATTTTTTGCTGATATCCAACTCATTGCTACATTTTTAATACGTAATAAAACTAGAAAAGTTTGAAAGCTGAGTATTTTTTATCACTGTTTTGTGGCCCGAAGATGAGGATGATAAAACAGATATGTTTGAAAATTCAATTGTTTTTCTATAAAACGTTATAATTTTTCGAATTTAATGACTTTTTTTTTGTTTTCTCCTAAACAAAATAATATAATAAAATAAGCCATTTTTATAAAAGTTTAATATGTTTTCTTATATTAATTTTTATTGCGCCATTTACCCTTCTTTGTATAAAGATTTTACCCGTTGTACTCTTCTCAGCTAAAAAATGGCAACACTGTGGCTATGTGTGAAAGCAAGGTATGTACATATGTATATGAATATGCCTCGTGTGAAAGACTGTAAATTGTTTTGTTGTTTTGCGTTTGGTGCTAGCGTGAGAAAGCAAAATTTTAATGATTTCTGTATTAAACAGATATCTTAATGTTAACAAATCATTAATTCAACTACTGCATAAAGCGTTACCTTTATCCATTTCTTCTCGAGAAACACAAAAACTGGCGTTAGATCAAGATATTTGCACAAACATAGTTTGGATGGACCTGGAAATGACGGGTCTTGACGTCTTTAAAGATAAAATAATAGAAGTGTCATGTGTTATAACCGACAAAAACTTAAATGTTTTAGCTGAAGGTCCATGCATCGCCATTAATCATCCAGAATGTGTTTTTCAGGAAATGAATGACTGGTGTATGAAGCACCATCAAGAGTCTGGGTTGGTAGAAAAATGTCTTAAATCGCAAATAACAAACGAAAAAGCCGAACAACTACTGTTAAATTTTCTAAAACAGCATATACCTAAGGGTAAATGCCCATTAGCGGGTAACTCGGTTTATGTTGATAGGTTTGTTATTATACATACATATATAAAACAAAATTTCGTTAGAATTAAATTTATGTTTTTTTTAGACTATTTTTACATCAATACATGCCATCTGTGAATGATTATATGCATTATCGTATTATTGATGTTTCTAGCGTTAAGGAATTGGCAAGACGTTGGAATTACAAATTATTTGATGCTGCATCAAAAAAGAGATATACTCATCGTAGTTTAGAAGATATTTATGAAAGTATTGAGGAGTTGAAATTTTATAAACAGACGTTCTTTAAAGAGGATTAATTTCTATGTAGGTATACATATCGTTCGTAAATTATTGTGTTCTATTTGTATAGGTTTTATCTGTCACATAGAACACAATAATTTACGAACAGCGATATGTATAAAAGCCCAGCGGTAAAAAGTAGGGGTTTGTATGCCTCATTTAAATTTATTAAGTGGACACAAGGACTACGATATCCATTGTACTTTTTAATTTTTTCCACATTTGCTTTTCAAAAAGGGACATGTAAAACACCTAATGAATGACCTCTGGAACTTTTTATGTGAAGGCTTAAAAATTTTGAAATTTAAACAAAATGATTTATTTTTTCGATTTAAGCGATTTATAGTACATATTTTTTAAATCTTTTTTCCTGTTTTGAGTTCAGCACTGTTAAACTCGCTTTCTAGAAGCACGACTAAATTAATTCCTCTTTATATTATTAGGTAATTTTAAATTTATCAAAATAAGGACAAAAATTAAAAGCCCTGTTGACTTTTACCGCTGGGAGGTATAATATATGTATGTATACCTCCATATTAATAATTATTGTGGATAAATTCACTTTCTTTAGAATAAATTTATAGAAAATATTTACAAAAATTTATGTATCAACATACATATGTATGTAAAAATTAAAAAAAAAAAATTACTGAAAATAAAAACTTGCCTACAATTAATTAGTTTTATAAAGTTTTTATTAAGGCATATTCATATTAATCTCCTCGGCTTGTAGGTATTTATTTATTTAATTTTGTAATAATAAATTAAAACAAAAAACTTCAAAATCAGCTAACTTGTTGCTGTCGAACAAAATTTACGAAAGCCAATGAAAAGAAGTATGTAGTAGTGCTATAATTGGCCGTGCCGGATCTCATATTTTTGCTCATATTTCAGTTGTTTATGTACTGAAGTTTCTTATTTTTAGTACCGACCTACTCCCGAATATTTCTGATATTTTAAAACCTTACCCGATGTCGGGGGACCTCAAATTGATTGATTTCAACATACACACGGACAGACTGATAGAGCTTAGTTAACAACCTTCTTTATAAGCTTTCAGAAAATATATACTTTATGGGATCGGAAATCAAAATTGTAGAAATTTCACATGGAATGACAAACCTATATACATATATCCTTTTTCACTGAGAAGAGTATAAAAATAGACTTAACCCTTAAATGCATATTGTTGCCAATTGTCTACATTCCTATTCTACTAAATTTAATTCAAAAGCCCGAGTATATGCATTAGTAAACTTGTCGCTAAATACTTATAGTCATACAAATGTGCATAAAAAAAAGTTACAATTTTTGGCTGCTTACTTTTTTAGTTTTCTTCACATTTAGTTCTGGTTGTGACAGTGATCAGGTGCTTCTTGAAGTGAGATTTTCAATATTTTATTTTTTTACAAACAAGTGAAATATCTACTTTGGAAAAAATTTTTTCTCATGTCTAGTCAGGCAAGCTACCAATAAGTAATATTATACTAAAAAATCTGATTGAATAAATGAGAGATTTCTGGGAAATACTGTATGTTGCCAAATGTCTACATTGTGCGTTTGTAACATAAATAATTGTAAAAAACGGTTACTTTTGGTTTTTACTTTTTAGTTTATTTGATTTGTTATTTATAAAGCGTATAGGATTGGAAGATAAAGACATTGAAGGTTTTCTTGTTTTTCTTGAGAAAGGGAATATTTCTGAAGACGAAGAGGATGAAGGTGATCTAGGAAAAATAAATTATTTTGAAAAGCAATAATGAAAGAGGTAGAAGACAATGGGGATGATGACGAAGAATACAATGAAGATTTTTTATTGGAGGCAGATGTAATACAATCTTTGGATGAAGATCTACTTAATAACCCAGCACCAGGTCCTTCATGTAACCAACTACAGCCAAATGTTACTGTTGTTGCAAATTGGAAGCAACGAAGTAGAGAGCCTATTTGGAAAACGCGCAATTTAGAATACAATGAAAATCGTATCCACATGTAATCCATTTTAATGATAATTTACAACACAATCATTCTGGACACCCAAACCATGACCGCCATTTGTGAACCACTTGAATAAATTGTTTGTTAGTGTTTCACTATTTGAACAAAGACTATCTCTAGATGAGCCAATGTGTACCAGCAAAATAGGACATTTTATGGAGCAGTATTTGCCAAAAAAACACAAATGGGGCTTCTAGTTATTGTTTTGTGCTCATTATGTGGATATGCGTACAGTTTTGAGATATATATTTAGGTAAACAAGACAATTCAAACATGTCTGATGAACCTGATATCGGCGTAGTCGGCAATATAGTAGTAAGATTAGTAGGTGCTAAACCTCATGGACAGCTATTTAGGCAGGTATAAGATCAGAGTAAAAAGCCGTTAGTGGTACATACAATTATTTTGATTGATATGGCAGTAATTAATTCATGGGTACTGTACATGAAAAAAGACACGAACCTTACGTTGGCCTTGCAGAGACATTATGTTCCTACAAAACTTATGAAGAAACGAAGACAGGAAGACCATCAACTAGTTCTATAGACAAACAGTTAAATGCTTAGAAACGTAGACGTCCTATGAAACCTATACCAACACAAGATATTAGGACTGATGGTATAGCCCACGATGAAAATAGTTGTGGTTCTAAAAATAGATGCAAGCTGCCAGGTTGCAACGGATTTTCCAGAACTGAATGCATCAAATGCAAATTTGCTTTGTGCCATAACAAGAATAGCTACAGCTTCGCCCTATTTTATTCTTAAATCTAACAATTTTTATATAATATATTTATATACTAATGCGTAAAGTTATATATTTAAGTTCAAGTAGCAAACGCATATTGTTGCCAAATGTCTACATACAATATTTTTTGAAATAAATACTCAAAACCAACAAATATAATTTTTTTATTATTTTTTACGTAATCTACGATAAAATTTATATCGAAAAACATTTTTTTCGGTTAAAAATAAAAAATCATGCATTTAAGGGTTAAAAAAATGTTTGAACTGCAATTTCTTCATACTAATAAATCGTTAATTAAATTATTATTTAATAACACTCACATTTATTCATTTCTCAATATTATTATAAACAAGTAAGAGCACTATATTTGGATGTGCCGAATTTTTTATACCCATCACCAATTCGATATAAGTACTTTTATATCACAAAATTTATTATTTTGTTATTAACAGTAATTGCTATGGAATAATCTATGTGGAATATTATGTATCACTTTCTTTGTATAACTTCGATATGCTATTAAAATATTTTCGTAAATTTAGTCTTTCAATAAAAGTGGACGTTAAAGTAGGCGTGGCAATATAGATTATGCTAATAAATACAACTTAGATATTTCAATATAGTCCTTTATTCTTCCAAAAATTTTGCCCATAAAAAAATTATATGAACTTAAGATAAAGTGTTATATTGAAGGTAGGCGTTAAAGTGGGTCTGCCAACTTAATTTTCTGGCATATCAATCACATTAACTTAAAAGCTATATGTACGAAATTTTATCATCATACCTCTAGTAAAAAGTGGGCGTAATAGTAGGTGTGTCGAAGTGGTTTAGCTTATAAATACAACTTAGATATTTCAACAAAGTACTTTGTTCTTCCAAAATCTTTATTCATAGAGAAATTATATGAATTTGAGATAAAGCGTTATATGGGAGGTGGGCGTAAAAGTGAGCGTGTCACATTTTTTTCCGTTAGTACAAAGCCTTTAACCAAAAAGCGATGTTTGCAAAATTTTTTAGAATCATACATCTAATTTTTTAAGTTTGATCTATAAATATTTTATTGTTAAATATTTTATTGTTAAATATTTTATTGTTAAATATTTTATTGTTAAATATTTAGATACATATCTAAACATTTTAAACTTGAAATTTGTGCATTGATTTATAAAACTCAAAAACGTACTTTCTTATGGTATTTATAAAGCTAGAGTTATGAAAGTAGTGACCAAGGCATATTTATTCATCAGGTAATTGCAGTTCGGAGAGAATTTTTTGTTTATATTTTTTTTATATGAAGTTTGACATTTGAAATAAATTAGAAAAGAGAGAAAATTGTTTTTTATTTATGTACTAGCCAAACCCGGCGCGCGTTGCTACGCCCCTTAATGAATCGAAATGCATTCTGAATTTTAATTGAATATCAAGTGAAAAAACCTTAAAATTATAATTTTTTTATGGGCGTGGCATTGCCCACTTTTCTAGTCACGAAATTGTAAAGTCATAACAGCTCAATATGTGTGCAAAGTTTCAGAAGAATCGGACGACCAGTGCAAGTACCTCAAAATTAAAATTGTTTTTATGGGCGTGGCCCTGCCCACTTTTCTAATCACGAAATTGTAAAGTCATAACAGCTCAATATGTGTTTCAGAATAATCGGTCAAGTGCAAGTACCTCAAAATGATACCTTTTTTTTATAGGCGTGGCACTGCCCACTTTTCTAATCACGAAATTATTTAGTCATGACAGCTCAATATGTGTGCAAAGTTTCAGAAAAATCGGTCTGGTGCAAGTACCTCAAAATTGTAGCCTTTTTTATAGGCGTGGCCCTGCCCACTTTTTTAATCACAAAATTATAAAGTCACGACAGCTTAATATGTGTACAAAGTTTCAGAAAAATCGGTCCAGTGCAATTACCTCAAAATTAAAACTTTTTTAGGGGCGTGGCCCCGCCCACTTTTCTTATCACGAAATTATTTAGTCATGACAGCTCGATATGCGTGCAAAAATTCAGAAAAATCGGTCAAGTGCAAGTAGCTAAAACTGATAACTAATTTTTTATGGGCGTGGCCCCGCCCACTTTTTTCACCCATAAACACTCCCCGGTATGTGTACAACAACTTGCCAAAGTTTGAGTCCGATCGGTTTTACAGTTTCGGAGTCTATAGCTAACACACACACACACACACACACACACAGAGTTTCACTTTTATATATATAGATAGATTTTGACAGCTGAAATTAAAAATAAGTGTTGAAAAAAATAATCAGCTGGCGAATCAAGGGTACCTGATGAATAAATATGCCTTGGTAGTGACTTTTGATACGAAATGAGACTGAAATTGTTATAGACGACCGAAAAAGTACTCTTTTGAAATTGTGTGGTACTTTTTACGCCCATCGCAGAAAGTGTTGGGAACATACAATATTACAATACAATATTTATTTGCAACCCCATAAAGTATACATACATATATTTTTTGAAATCTTATGACTAGAGAAGTCGATTTAGCAACGTCCAAATGTGTGTGTGTATGTTGAGTTCAGTTTTTTGAAGATCACTGGAATTTTTAAGATCCGTATGTGATATTAAAATATCAGAAACATTCCATAATATATATTTATTTGCCAGCCAATAAACGTTTGTCGTTTTTTTGTTTTTGTGATTTGGTGAGAAGTTCAGAAAAAATTGAATTTTCATAGTTTAAGTGGACATATAGTTATTATTCGTGTAAATTTGTGTCCAGATTTGTGGTTTATATTACAGAACATATATATATATCTAATATATTGCAAAAATGTAGATTGCATTTTTGTGCATTTTAGAAGTTATGCATTTGTTTATAAAAAGTGTCGTTGCGCTGATTTACCAAAAAAAAACATATGATCTGGCTACTGCTGTTGTTATTAGGTTCGTTCGAGAACTCACAAATTTGTACGAATTTGTACAAATTTTTACTGCATTTTACGAAATTGCGTTCGTTTACACAAATTTGTAGTAAATGAGAGCACAAATAGAGAGCGAAAAGTGACAGTTCTTGACTGAGTATTTGCAAATTTTTACAACAGAAATTTCTTGCTGTAAGATTTAGCAAAACCAAAAAACATATGATTCAAAAGGTAAACAAACAAAAGTAAGCAAACAAAACGTATACAATTTGTGAAAAAATATTAAAAAAAGGAAAATCCAAACCAAAGTGCAAAATATTATTAAATTTAAATTGTTTGTGAAATAAAGTTAGTTAACAATGTCTACAGATGAAAGAATGGAACTGCCTGAATCTGGCGCAGGTATACATACTTAAATACATATTTGCACAAATGTATGTATGTACATAGTTTCCATTAAACTTTATTTATTTGCCATCAGCTGTTGCTTCAATCTTACGAATTTTTACAAATGTTTGTTCGAGTACTTTTTTGAACAAATTCTCTTTTTGGGAGTAAAATTTTCAATTTACTAAATAATTACTCATTTACTACAAAGTGCAGTAAAAGTACTCGAACGAACCTATTATTACTATTTTGTATATTAATTATACCCTTCACACAGTGAACAAGTAAGAGCGCTATATTCGGCCGTGCCGAATCTTATATACCCTTCACAACGTGAATTCATGCAATAACAGTGGTTTGTGTCACCATTCATCCCATATGAAATACGTACATACATATAAAAACATACATATATAAAAACGTCCCATTGTAAAATTATAAATTCACGTATGAATGTTAAAAAAAACCAAAAAAAAAAAAAATAAATTTAAAAAAAAATTTAAAAAAAAAATAAATTTAAAAAAAAAAAAATTAAAAAAAAAAAAAAAATTTTTTTTAAATTATTATGTATGTAATATATATAAAACAAAAAAAAAAAATAAAAAAAAAAATAAAAAAAAAATTAAAAAAAAAATAATAAAAATATAAATAATATATTAAATAAAAAATAAAAAAAAAAAATAAAAAAAAAATTTAAAAAAAATTAAAAAAAAAATTTTTTTGGCTCAGCTGGGATTTGATGCCACGTTTTCTCTAACCAGTATACACGTTTGTATGTATGTATGTTGTTGTTGTAATGTTGCTTTTGTGAAAAAAAAATCGAGGTGGTCGTGGGTTTTTGCTCATATCTCAGTTGTTTATGTACCGATGTTTCTGATTTTCAATAGCGATCTACTCCCGAATATTTCTGATATTTTAATACCTCACCCG
The DNA here is from genome assembly GCA_941918925.1 of Phyto melanocephala. Taxonomy (NCBI): domain Eukaryota; kingdom Metazoa; phylum Arthropoda; class Insecta; order Diptera; family Rhinophoridae; genus Phyto; species Phyto melanocephala. The sequence goes on along the minus strand of OW799233.1, from coordinate 130,127,137 downwards.
AGTCCAAGCGATGTCGGAGGGCTTCAAAAAGTTGATTTCAACATACACACGGACAGACGGTCAGACGGACAGACGGACAGACTGACAGCGCTTAATCGACTCCCCTATTCATAAGCTTTCAGAAAATATATACTTTATGGGGTCGGAAATCAAAATTGTAGAAATTTCACACGGAATGACAAACCTATATATACCCTTTTTCACTGTGTGAAGGGTATAAAAAGGGTATATATAGGTTTGTCATTCCGTGTGAAATTTCTACAATTTTCATTTCCGACCCCATAAAGTATATATTTTCTGAAAGCTTAGGAATAGGGGAGTCGACTAAGCTCTGTCAGTCTGTCCGTCTGACCGTCTGTCCGTGTGTATGTTGAAATCAACTTTTTGAAGCCCCCGACATAGGTTGGACCCGGGTAAGGTATTAAAATATCAGAAATATTCGGGAGTAGATCGGTATTGAAAATCAGAGACATTGGTACATAAACAACTGAGATATGAGCAAAAACCCACGACCACCTCGATTTTTTTTTCACAAAAACAACATTACAACAAGTAAAAGCGCTATATTCGGCCGTGCCGAATCTTATATACCCTTCACAACGTGTAGTCATGCAATAACAGTAAATTCACGTATGTATGTTAAAAAAACAAAAAAAAAATAAAAAAAAAAAATTAAAAAAAAAAAATTTAAAAAAAAAATTAAAAAAAAAAAATTATTATATACATATATAATATATATAAAACAAAAAAAAAATAAAAAAAAAATTAAAAAAAAAAAATAAAAAAAAATAATAATAAAAATATATATAATATATTAAATAAAAAATAAAAAAAAAATAAAAAAAAAATTAAAAAAAAAAAATTTTAAAAAAATTTAAAAAAAATTTTTTTTGCCTCAGCTGGTATTCGATGCCACGTTTTCTCTAACCAGTATACACGTTTGTATGTATGTATGTTGTTGTTGTAATGTTGTTTTTATGAAAAGAAAATCGAGGTGGTCGTGGGTTTTTGCTCATATCTCAGTTGTTTATGTACCGATGTTTCTGATTTTCAATACCGATCTACTCCCGAATATTTCTGATATTTTAATACCTCACCCGAGTCCAAGCGATGTCGGGGGGCTTCAAAAAGTTGATTTCAACATACACACGGACAGACGGTCAGACGGACAGACGGACAGACGGACAGACGGACAGACGGTCAGGGCTTAATCGACTCCTCTATTCATAAGCTTTCAGAAAATATATACTTTATGGGGTCGGAAATGAAAATTGTAGAAATTTCACACGGAATGACAAACCTATATATACCCTTTTTCACTGTGTGAAGGGTATAACAAGTAACAGTGCTATATTCGGCCGTGCCGAATCTTATATACCCTTCACAACGTGTAGTCATGCTATAACAATTGTTTGTATCACCATTCATCCCATATAAAATACGTGCATATGTATATACTGGTTAGAATATATGTGGCATCGAATCCCAGCTGAGCCAAAAAAAAATTTATTTTATTTAATATAATATATTATTTATATTTTATTATTTTTTTTATATTTTTTTTAAATTTTTTTAAAAAATTTTTTTAGAAAAATTTTTAAAAAATTTTTTTAAATTTTTTTTTTAATTTTTTTTAAATTTTTTTGTTGTAGTTTTTTTTATTATTTTTTTTTTATTTTTAATATTTTTTTTTTTTTTGTAATTTTTTTTGTTTGGTATGTTTTTTACATGTATGTATGTTGTTGTTGTAATTGTGAAAAAAAACGAGGTGGTCGTGGTTTTTTGCTCATATCTCAGAAAGTTATGGGGCGATTGTGCTGAATTTCAATAGCGATTCATTCCTGGATATTTCCAAGAGATTGATACCATATACAGATCTGAGGAACATATAGTTGCTTCTAAAAGTTGATTTCAACCAACACACGGACAGACGGGCAGACGGACAGACGGATAGACGGACAGACGGTCAGGGCTTAATCGACTCCTCTATTCATAAGCTTTCAGAAAATATATACTTTATGGGGTCGGAAATGAAAATTGTAGAAATTACAAACGGAATGACAAAGCTATATATACCCTTGTGCACCACAGGTGAAGGGTATAACAAGAACATACATACATACAAACGTGTATACTGGTTACAGAAAACGTGGCATCGAATCCCAGCTGAGCCAAAAAAAAATTTTTTTAAAATTTTTTTTTTAATTTTTTTTTATTTTTTTTTATATTTTTTATTTAATATATTATTTATTTTTTTATTAATATTTTTTTTTTTTAATTATATTTATTTGGTTGTTGGGTTTAAGCTGGTTTATATGCATTTCACTGGTGCTTATGCCAGATCATCAGTAAACCTTTACCCAAATTCTTGAAAAAGTTTAAAATTTTTATAAGTTATATTTTTAAATTCTCATTAACAAAATGAGAATTCAAAAATAAAACAAAAAACCATAAAAAACTTTTTCAAAAACCCAACCAACAATTTTTTTTAATTTTGAATTTATTTTATTTTTCTAATCCCTTTTTTTTAATTTTTTTTTTAAAAAAAAAATTTTTTTTTTTTTGTTTTATATATATTATAATTTTTTTTTCAATTTTTTTAAAAATTTTTTTTTTTAAGTTTTTTTTTAAATTTTTTTTTTATTTTTTTTTTGTTTGTTTTTTATTTAAAATACATACGTGAATTTATAATTTTACAATGGGATGTTTTTATATATGTATGTTTTTATATGTATGTACATATTTCATATGGGATGAATGGTATTACAAACTACTATTATTGCATGACTACACGTTGTGAAGAGTATATAAGATTTGGCACGGCCGAATATAGCGCTCTTACTTGTTTTTGTTGCTCATGTTTTTAATAATATTCTTTATGTTGTTGTTGTTTTTTAATAATATTCTTTAGTGTGTTGTTGTTTTTTAATAATATTCTTTATGTTTTTAAATAATGATAGTGTAGTGAAATTTGAAATTATCGGTTAAAACGGATAATTTTTTTTAAGATTCGGCATACCTGTTCTTCATGACTGGATCAGATTCTTTGAATGTCTTTTACATATTGCATATAAAATGCCTTAAAAGAAGTCGTAGGCTATAAGTGATTTGGAAAAAATCGTTTCTGAAACAAAATTGGAAATTCAGAAACAATATAGAGAGGCTATGGGTTTAATCGTTGACAAACCTAAGCCTGGGCTGGGAAATACCAATGATGGGAATACGGCAAGAAGTTTTTTTCCAAAACGCAGAAAAATCCGCCGAAATAACAAAAACAGATTTGAGCTTAATAAAAAGAATGAACATTTTGCTTATAGTAGTATCCAGCGGCAATTAAATCTAAAGTGAAAGCTTTAAAATATTTGCACACTATACAGCCAGACTTTTTGTTGAAAAATATCCATGGTATAATATGCCACGCACTTTGCACAAGTACCTAATTCACGATGCCGAAATTAATAATGCTCCCTTACCCATTGGGCTATTATCGGAAGAAGCGCAAGAAGCTCGGAATAAATATTTTAAGAAATATAGAGAGTTTCATTCACGAAAGTGCAGTTGCGAAAAATACCTTAAAGGTGTTTTTAATTTATTCTTAATAAGCTCTGACCCAATTATTTCGAGAATGCGAAAGTTGCCTCCAAAGAAGGTTCAAAGTTTTCCAGAGCAGGCAATGGATTTAATAATATCTCCTGTTCCAAACAAAACCAAATTTGTGTGATCAAAATGATGATTATGATAATGAGGATAATAGTAATAATGATGATAATGATGATGATGATCAAGTAGATGGTGATCATGATCACGAAAATAATTATTTTTAGTTTCTCATAGGTTATCTATATTTTAACTTAAATTCCCTTATTTGTAATAAAACTGCACTGAAATATACTTAAAAATGCTTTCTTTTATCAAACTGTATTGGTATTAGGCGAAAGGTAATGGAAAAATATCCTAACAGAGCTTCCCTGAATTGATCCTCAAAAACTATGTATTTCAACCCAGTGTGCGTCCTTAGTGCTGAACACATTTTGAACAAAATATAGAAGTTACTTTGTTATTTGAGTAAGGAAAATCAAAATTGGTTCATCTTAGTATCAAAAATTTTACATCCTTGTAAAGCGCGTTTAAATTTAAGTAATATGGCATCAATAACTCAAAATCGACAAAAATTGACATATAGTTAAAAAAAATACTTGAATCTAAAAATCTAGACTGTGATCAGACAGAAATTTGTTTCACCACTTTTTTTATTTTTATTCTTGTTATTATTATTTATTTATTTTTTTTTTTTGATAACGCTCACATAATGAACTATTAATACTTTTTTATATTTATCTCCGTTTAATTAAATTAATAAAATATGTCTATGGCAGATTAAAAAATTTAAATAAAAAGAAATAATTAAACAATGATGTTATAATACATATGGGTAATTCCATGGCTAATCAACCAAGTGGTATACTTGCTTAATTACCATTTTCTGGAAATAATTATAGAACGTAGTTCAGTTGAGTCGACTATCAGAATATAATTTAAAGACAGTTTCTTTCTCTACTGTTGTGACAAATTTCGACAAGTTCAACGATTTTAAAATCCAGAAATATATGTATGTATGTCAATACAATTGTTAATGAAAATATCTTCCACTACTACAAGAAAAATGGTGTGTTTATTTATATACATTCATGATAACCCTTTAAATGTGACCCTACTTTCAAAATCGTACCTTTGTACGTTTCTATTACGAAAATCGGCGTTCAAATCAAGATTAATTATGTGCACTTCGTGATATTTTTGTTCAGCATATTCGACCAAATGTGCCCACAATTGGGAGAACTATGTTTAAATATCATCAAACCGGGTCTTTAGGAAATGTAAAAACACCTGTGCATGCGCACCTTGTTCGTTTTGCAGAAAACATTGATGTTATTCGCTATAGTGTGGCCGTCACACTCGACTTGTCGTCGTGCCCAACAATTGAACTTATCACGAACATCACTGATGCGAATTTTTAATAAAGATTTCAATTAGCACACTTACAAGGTGCAATTGACCCAAGAGCTGAAGCCTACTAACTATTTCAAGCGTTGTAAATACGCCGAATGGTTGGTTGAACAGACAGATGTTTGGTGCGGTTTATGTTTGCTATCGCTTATTATAACGGATTTTTTGTGACCAGAAATTGAGGATATGGTCTTGGAAAATATGTGGTTTCAACAGGATGGTGCCAAAAATCTAACGAAACAATGGCTTTTTTATGCCGCATTATCTCACGTCGTGGCAATGTTAATTGGCCATCACGGTCATGTGATTTGCTACCGTTAGAGAAATATTAAAAGAAAAAGGTAACATCATCAATCCAAGAAAAATTTAAGAGCTAAGGAATGCACCTCAATGTCCTTAATAATATGGACTATCGGATAAAAGTATGCCGTTAAAGCCTTGTCGAGCATTTGGCCGATAGTTTCTTTCGCACATAATATCTATAGATCCTTCTATCATAACAAAAAATATTAAGATAATTATTTGAAAACTTTTGTTTTATTTAATACTAGCCAAGCCCGGTGCGCGTTGCTACTACCCTTAACGAATAAAAATGCATTATAAATTTTAATTAAATATATTTAAAATAATGTTTTATTGATTTTTATTGTAATGCAAGTGAGCATACAATATTTTTGGTTTTTCCATTTGCTGTAAAATGAAAAAATTTTTTGGTGTTCCCACTCTGGAGCATGAGACGTACAGCTGGCCATGTGAAAAGCATGGATTTTCCGAATTAATTCCTGCAACACACATAGATTGTCCTTGTGCTTTGTTGATGGTAATAGCGAAGACAAGGCGAACTGGAAACTGTAGTCGCTTGAAGTTGAAAGGCAAATCGGTGGAAACCATTGGAATGCGTGGAAATAGCTGAAAATAATAACTTATTTTTAATGGGGGTGGCACTGCCCACTTTTCTGATTACGAAATTATGTAGTCATGACAGCTCAAAATGTGTGCAAAGTTTTAGAAAAATCGGTCAAGTGCAAGAAGCTAAAAATTATAACTTTTTTTACGGGTGTGGCACTGCCCACTTTTCTAATCCCGAAATTTTATAGTCATGACATCTTAATATATGTGCAATGTTTCAGAAAAAACGATCTAGTGCAAGTAGCTAAAAATGATGACTTATTTTTTATGGGTGTAGCACTGCGCTCTTTTCTAATCACGAAATTGTGTAATCACGACAGCTTAATATGTGTGCAAAGTTTCAGAAAAATCGGTCAAGTGCAAGTAGCTGAAAAAATATTTATTTTGTATCGGCGTATTTCATTTTTATGTATATGTATATGGGCGTAGCCCTGACTACTTTTTACCACCCAAAAACACTCCCTTGAATGTGTACAACAACTTGCCAAAGTTTGAGTCCGATCGGCTTAACGGTATCGGAGTCTATAGCTAACACACACACACACACAGACAGACAAAGTTTAACTTTTATATATATAGATTAACATCTTGCGTTTCTCCAGATTTTCAACACCTCATTTTTGCCGATCTAAATGAGTCAGTGAACTCAAAGTTTTTTGTGTTCTGTGATACACTTAAACCTACGAAAATTTAGCAAATTTGAAAACAGTGATATCAAAAACAGGAATTTTTAAATTTTCAAATCAACTTTTTTTCTTTAAGCCATATATAACAAAGTGTAAGAAAACAACAATAGAAAAAAACAAGTAACAGTGCTATATTCGGCCTTGCCGAATCTTATATACCCTTCACAACGTGTAGTCATGCAATAACAATTGTTTGTATCACCATTCATCCCATATAAAATACGTGCATACGTACACGTTAGAATAAATGTGGCATCGAGTCCCAGCTGGGCCAAAAAAATTTTATTTTATTTTATTTAATATATTGTTTATATTTTATTATTTTTTTTATATTTTTTTAAAATTTTTTTAAAAAATTTTTTTAGAAAAATGTTTAAAAAATTTTTTTAAATTTTTTTTAAATTTTTTAAAATTTTTTTTTTTTGTAGTTTTTTTTATTATTTTTTTCTTATTTTTAATATTTTTTTTTGTAATTTTTTTTGTTTGGTATGTTTTTTACATGTATGTATGTATGTTGTTGTTGTAATTGTGAAAAAAAACGAGGTGATCGTGGTTTTTTGCTCATATCTCAGAAAGTTATGGGGCGATTGTGCTGAATTTCAATAGCGATTCATTCCTGGATATTTCCAAGAGAATGATACCATATACAGATCTGAGGAACATATAGTTGCTTCTAAAGGTTGATTTCAACCAACACACGGACAGACGGGCAGACGGACAGACGGGCAGACGGACAGACGGGCAGACGGACAGACGGACAGACGGACAGACGGATAGACGGAGAGACGGTCGGGGCTTAATCGACTCCTCTATTCATAAGCTTTCAGAAAATATATACTTTTTGGGGTCGGAAATGAAAATTGTAGAAATTACAAACGGAATGACAAAGCTATATATACCCTTGTGCACCACAGGTGAAGGGTATAATATTTATAAATATTTTAACAATTTAATTTAATTTTAAATTTTGGATGAATTATATTATTACGGGCATTTTTACTACTTCATTACTATCTGTCGTTTTGCCTGATCTGTTTTAAATAAGATAAGACTAGTAAGTGCTTTTAATGTAACGGTCTCTGCATAAAACTGTTATTTGTGATCAATACTTTGTTGACATTTATTCATATGTATTTGTATTTCGAAATACTGATTCATTCTTTTATCATGCTGAAAAAGAACTAAACTGAACTTTGATACATTTTATGTTTGTATATACATACTTATGAATGTATGTATGTACATATGTACATACATGTATAATATTTATAAATAACAAAATATGTGCAAGTTTTGGTTTTATTAAATGTTTTTGAAAAAATTGTTGCTTTAAAATTAATAAAAAAAAATTGCACATCTTTTTTTTTAGTCGAAATCATGCTTCTTATCTCTAGAAGCCTCTTAAAGGTCAGGCTTTCTATTTTTTTTATAAAATTTAATTTAGAATGTGTACTTTAATATCGTTGGTCGCAAAAAGAAAGGCCCTCACTCAAATAATTGTAATTTGACAGAAGGTAAAAACGTAATAGAAACTGTATAATCATAATGTTATTTGTAAAATGCTTGTAATACTAATGCTTTTTAATACTATTGAAAACAATTTTGTGTTGAAGTGTAATATGTATTGGAGTCACTGAAAAATTAAATTTCGTAAAAAATACGAGTTAAAGACTTTCTACTTGAGACCATCGATATGGACTAATTAATCTTATATTTAACAAGCAAGTCGATTTCTTATACCACAGTTTAAACTTACCCTATACAATCGATTTTAATAACAAATTTCAAAATACCAACTGAAAAATAACTTGATGACTTGGAATTTCTGTAACACAGAAAAATTACTATCAAAATGTACATACATATGTACATACATATGTGTTTTGAAAAAATTTAAACTAATTTTATTTTCTATAAATATTTTTATTGTTTTTATAAATATTTTGTATGAATCTCGTTTATAATAAAATTATATTGAAAAAAACTTTCTCACATTTTTTTCTTTAAATTTACAGTTTTTGCGTAAAGTCTTAAATCTCTTAGGCCCTTAGGGCCGTTAACAATAAACAAAATTAACCTACAGTTAACACTAAACTCAAAATTTAATCCTTGGTTAGCCAAAACCCATTAACACAAAGTTTAGTTATCTTATAACTTTTAGATTATTTTTCCAAATTTCAGTTAAATTTACCGAGTACTTTTTGGCGTTTAAGTTCTTAACTGGAAGAAAATATTTGATGTTTGAATAAAACAATATATATTATATTTTTGCTATTTTTAAACAATTGAAAGATGCCTCTACGATTAAAAAGATTTACACATTTGTATAATTTATATAAAGTAAATATTTCTTATGGTATGAAAATAAAATATAACCACAGAAGTCGAATGGATCATTTTAATTTACCTGATGCAGAGTTTTTCATGAGATATCGTTTATCTAAGAGAATTGTTAAATTTATAGCAAAAATTATTTCAAAATACATTCAATTTTTAATAAATTTATTAGCAGATGGGTGCACATTAAGAACTTATATTTATGCAAGGTCTATTTCTATTTAATAGATCTTGTATTTATGTATACATTTCTTCTTCTTTCTGAAATTCATTCATAATAATTCATAACTACAAGTTAACTAACTCTTGCCTATTGTTAACGAACATTTTTAATTTAAGTCAATTAGCTATTTTCGTCTGTTCGTAAGTGTAAGCGGTGAAATCAAATGTTCAAAGGCCCCATATGTATATCCAACGGACTAGTATGTGGTATAAATTTAACAGAAATTTTTTCGAGAATTTTGATATAAAAAAAATTAAAAGCACAGCAAATTCGACTTGTAAGCTCTCTGTTTTACAGTATATGCTTAAAGTTGCGTATCTACACTTTTATAAAGGATATATTAAGATTTGACACATCTTGTTTTTAGGATTATTTTAAATTTTTTCATTGGGCGTTTAAAATTTCTCGTCTGTAAAGTTTAGGAAAACACCAACAGTTGTATTTTGGTGCTTATATCTCAATTATTTTAGAACCATTTGTTAGATATTTAGACCTATGGCTTGAAATTTGGCTGCCCAAAAATTAGTAAGGACTTATTTCAAATTTTCCATTTTTTATATCGTTTTACTTAATGTACCTATTGCCGTTTACAACTTTTATAAAAGTTTTGTTGTCGATGCTTAATTTAAATTGCCATTTCCTACTCAATTGAAACTTTTTCTCTTATTTTTATCTGATTTTTTGTAAAACTTTATATTTTAAGTTAGCAAATATATACAAATTTTAACTAGAAATGGTTTTGTTTCACTAAAAACAATTTGGTTGTGCGAAAGTTGGGTGGAATTTCAAATGAGCAAACTGGATTGAGTTGACAGTGACAATTTACTCTTATTGCCTAAGACGAGATGAATCCAGGAATACTACAATAATATCCTTATATTGGAAAAGTCAGATAACTGGTTTTGTATACGGGTGTCTCTGGAAAAATATTCAAACGAACAACTTTTAATTATAAATAAATCAGACATGAGGACATTACCGGCGGAGATACTAAGTGAGCCAGACAAAAATAATACTAGTATTAGGTTAAATAAAACTTAAACCGTAGAATGTAAAAATATTTAAAAGTACATAAAGTTATTCAAATATTGTACAAATTCATAAAACATTAAAATAATGGCATATTACTCGGTATTTATAAATTTGTCAACTTTTTCCGGAAATCATCCCCTTCAAGATTTTATAGAATATGAACATGTAGAAAAACGTCATTTGACAGGAGAGGAAAATACAAATTTGAAAATAAATACTATAATTCCCTAATTCTAATTTCATTAAATTATAACATAAATAGGTTTTTCAAATAACGTATAAGCATACCGATAAAGAGAAATCGTAGCTCGTTTCGAAAATGCATTCCACTCAGCTAACATCCGAATAAATTTTAAAAATATTCTTAAAATGAAAACAATTTAATTTTAGAAATGTTTTAGGAAATTACATAAAAGTGTAAATGAACTTGAGCCAAAATTAATATGATTTACGAAAAGTTTTAATTATTTTTTCACATATGTACTTATTTTTTCGCTGGCCATTTTGACCAAATAAACAGTTAGAAATGAATTTAGAATATCAATATCTAACACATTTTTAAAAATATAATAACTTCGTTCTTCGTTATTGTGCTTTATATGACATATGAAACCTATACATAAAGAACACAATGATTTACGAACGACGACTTGTTGGACCAAGAATACGTTTTGGCTGGAATAGTGTGTATAAGCTTTTTCTGAATCACTCCTTATGAGCAAAATTTCATGATTGCTTTATTTTTTTTTTTTTTTAATACAGTACACCTTTAAATAATTTCATATCTAAGATGGCTACCAAAACCCAATTGCTGATTTCATATTTTTTTAATACCATCCCAATATGGATGTAAACTTAAATAATAATAATAATAATTATTTTTGCCAAAAATAATTAAAGAAATGATTAATAGAAGAATACCTTATATGGGCCTGGTATTGCCATTGAAGAATTAAAAATTTTTTGTCTTAATTGACGCAGTAGTTTTTCAACGTTAAACAAACACGTCTTTTTTTATACATATAGAGAGAAAGATAGAATTATTTGAAGAGTTCACAATTTATAAATATCCTTAGAAAATTCTCAATTCTAAATACTCTACTTTTCTGCAAATCGTTTATACCGAATGTAATATTTAAAGTCATCCAGATTCTCGTTGATAAGAAATTGTACAGAACAAAAATTTTTACATAAATCGGTCATAGTTATTGCAACACTTTAATGTGTGAGCAATAGATAGTACATACAGATAATAGTTTTTAGATTTTTTTTATATTTACAAATTATTCAATATAATAAATAAATATATATACAACATACATATGTATGTTTTAGTGATAATATTGCATAAAGCTTAATATTGTAGCATTTAATGTTAATATAGTAAAATACACGAAGAAACTTTTTCCCAATACCAAGAAAAACTCAACAGAACAGAACAGAACAGAGATACAAGATTTTTTTAAAAGTACGTTCCAAAGTCATTGCGGCTTAGTTTTTATATACAGCTTGAAGAAGAAAGTTTATGTAACGGACCGCGTTTAAGCGGATCATTTTAAAAAGTTTTTTTTTTTTAACATATAATACTCACAAAGTTGCTGCATTTTACATCTTTTAGATCTTAAAAGAAAAAAATACTTGAAAATGGGTTAGTAAAAAAAGATTTTCAAATATGTACATTAAGAAAATAAAAATTAAAAAAAAATTAATTTCTTTTATAAAACACTTTAAAGCCAATACACCGAGCACAAAATTACATTTGGAGACAATTGATCGCATCGGTAGTATACCGTTAATTGAATCTAGCTTAAAGCAGGTAGAACATTTATATGCGAAAGTGAAAAAAAGCAATCGTCTATTTAACTGGTATTTTGAAACTGCTGAATATAGCATTTTATCTGCTTATGAATCTGTACAACCGGCAGTTAAACTTTTTGAGGCACCACTTAAACGTCTCGATATGGTGATGTGCAAGAGCTTGGATATACTAGAGCAACGTGCCCCGTTGGTATATTTACCACCTGAACTGGTAAGATAAGACAATTTAGTTTTTAGGTGAATTGCATATTAGGATTCTTAGACTTTTTTAATGGGTTTAAAGATGTATTGGAATACTAAGGAGTACATGGCAGATCATTTGGTTAAACCCGTTCTCAAGAGGGCCGACTCAGTTAAACAAATTGGGAATGCAGTGCTAGAGAGTCCAATAACAACCTATGCGGCCGAACGTTTAGACGGTGCTCTAACAGCTGGCGACAAATTTGTTGATAAATACTTAGTGCCCATCGATGGTGATATCGATCAAATTGACGGTAAGTTACAAACAGTGATTTAGAAATAATGTATTATGTACATACATACATACATATGTACATATGTTTTGTTTATCTGTTCTTTCAATTTACTCGAATTTATACAAAAAAAGTTAAAAGTCAAATTAAGACGACTTACGTGAGGTTATCATTTTCCTGCTAAATATTTGTGGAAAAACAAAACGACAGAAAAGAAAACAATAAATAATGTCTTTAATCTTTAATTCAAGAGTGTTTATAAGTTATAAAAAATAAGACAAAGTCGAGTATTGGATTTCATTTCTATCATTTACTTAATGTGGAAAATAAAAAAATTTGAGAAATTAATGTAAAAACAAGTAAGAGCGCTATATTCGGCCGTGCCGAATCTTATATACCCTTCACAACGTTTAGTCATGCAATAAGAGTAGTTTGTATCACCATTCATCCCATATGAAATACGTACATACATATAAAAAACATACATATATAAAAACATCCCATTGTAAAATAATATATTTATGTATGTATGTTAAAAAATAAAAAAAAAATAAAAAAAAAATAAAAAAAAAATTTTAAAAAATTAAAAAAAATTAAAAAAAAAATTTTAAAAAAAAATTAAAAAAAAAAAAATTTTAAATATCTATATATATAAAAGTGAAACTCTGTGTGTGTGTGTGTGTTAGCTATAGACTCTGAAACTGTAAAACCGATCGGACTCAAACTTTGGCATGTTGTTCTACACATACCAGGGAGTGTTTATGGGTGGAAAAAAGTTGGCGGGGCCACGCCCATAAAAATTAGTTATCAGTTTTAGCTACTTGAACTTGACCGATTTTTCTGAAACTTTGCACACATATCGAGCTGTCATGACTAAATAATTTTGTGAAAAGAAAAGTGGGCGGGGCCACGCCCCTAAAAAAGTTTTAATTTTGCGGTACTTGCACTAGACCGATTTTTTCTGAAACTTTGCACACATACTAAGCTGTCACAACCATATAATTTCGTGATTAGAAAAGTGGGCAGGGCCACGCCCATAAAAAAAGGTAATAATTTTGAGGTACTTGCACCAGACCGATTTTTCTGAAACTTTGCACACATATCGAGCTATCATGACTAAATAATTTCGTGGTTAAAAAAGTGGACAGTGCCACGCCCATAAAAAATAGGTATCATTTTGAGGTATTTGCACTGGACCGATTATTCTGAAACTTTGCACACATATTGAGCTGTTATGACTTTACAATTTCGTGGTTAGAAAAGTGGGCAGTGCCACGCCCATAAAAAAAGTATCATTTTGAGGTACTTGCACTGGTCCGATTCTTCTGAAACTTTGCACACATATTGAGCTGTTATGACTTTACAATTTCGTGATTAGAAAAGTGGGCAATGCCACGCCCATAAAAAAAATTATAATTTTTAGGTTTTTGCACTTGATATCAATTAAAATTCAGAATGCATTTCGATTCAGTTAGGGGCGTAGCAACGCGCGCCGGGTTTGGCTAGTATATAATAAATATAAAACAAAAAAAATAAAAAAAAAATTTTTTAAAAAATTAAAAAAAAAAATTAAAAAATAAAAAAAAATTAAAAAAAAAAAATATAAAAAATAAAAAAAAATTAAAAAAAAAAAATATAAAAAAAATTTTTTTGGCTCAGCTGGGATTCGATACCACGTTTTCTCTAACCAGTATACTCGTTTGTATGTATGTATGTTGTTGTTGTAATGTTGTTTTTGTGAAAAAAAAATCGAGGTGGTCGTGGGTTTTTGCTCATATCTCAGTTGTTTATGTACCGATATTTATGATTTTCCCGGGTCCAAGCGATGTCGGGGGCTTCAAAAAGTTGATTTCAATATACACACGGACAGACGGACAGACTGACAGGGCTTAATCGACTCTCCTATTCATAAGCTTTCAAAAAATATATACTTTATGGGGTCGGAAATGAAAATTGTAGAAATTTCACACGGAATGACAAACCTATATATACCCTTTTCACTGTGTGAAGGGTATAAAAACTTGCATTGATAAGACAGCATTGAAATGAATGTAAATATAGAGTGTGCAGTAAAATACGACTACTTATTTTTTTATTTCTTTAAAAATTGAAGATATTTATAAAGTATGTCCTATTAAAAAAAAATACAAAATAAATATTATTTAGTGGTACATACATACACTCTGTCATATAACTTTTTGTTTAGGCATACATGCATATAAATTATTTGTTAAAGTTGTACCGTTATTTTTTTAAACCAATAACACTAATTTATTCCCTCACTTGTTGTCTAATAATATTTAAAACAAATATTAAAAAATCATATTCACTTCATTTTAAGTACCGTTAGAAAAACGATTGAAGAATAATTCTGATACCTAAAAGTTATTCCAGATCAAACTATGGTTAGGTGTTGAATTTTTTTTTAAATGGGTTCATGTAAATATAAAAATTTCAGACAATTATCCTTTAAAAGTTACATCCTAACCAATACTAAAATGCACAAAGTAGTACTAAGTGTGTTTGTCAATGTACAATTTCGTAAGTTCTTAAAACATTTTGAAGAATATAAAAGTTAGTTTGTAGTCTGTAAAAAACTTCAAGTTGCAAAGCCAAGAATTTGAAGAATTTAACTACATATTTAAATTAAATATACATAGGTACATATATAATAAAAAAACTTTAAGATATTTTTGTCCACAATTGGCCTTTCGTCATACCTGATACATCTGATGTAGCGTGTAGCTGGTGTTACTTCAACTAAAGAATAACGGTTTTATAATTCAAAACTAATCCGCTGCCCGAAAACACGATATATTCCCTAACATGAATGCACCATCTATACTTTCTCGTCGTGACAACTTCTACAGAATCATTGAATGGGATATTTAATTTCTTGACGTATACTGTCAAGATGCATTGTCCGGTTAAAGTACCAATCATAGCACGTAATTGGGAGAGCTGTATAAGTGTCTTCGTTCAACGGTCGTTAATCGCCGACAAAGCCTGTTTGTGTAAACAACATCTAGCGATTTAAAAGCAACCTGACTTCTCTTCTCCGTCGAATGGAGTCGATTTAAAAATTGATGCAAATAATTTCTTGCTAAAGAAGAGAGATAATTCGATAACCAAATGTTTGGCCCAAAAAGCAATAATTTCCGAGACTATGACTTGTATTTTGGTAATAAGGAACTTAAGTAACTTGATATATTTAAAACAAAGTATATATGTATATTTTTTTAAAATTATTTTTACCTATAAATAAGCCGATTATACAAATAGCCCTAAAGGCATATCCCATCTACTGTGTAAAAATAATTCTAGGACTAAAAAATTTTAATTTTAAAGGAAAAATATGAAAAATATTTAAGAGATGATTGTTGTTTTAATTTTTCTAATGTTTAAAATTTGCTTTTCACAGTTTACTTTCAAATTATTGATTAACGTTTTTCCAGCGATTTTTTCCCTCTTCCTACATGAATCCGTGTCTTGTTACGAATTGTAAGATAAATTTTTTCCCATAAAAAGTTAACTGTGGACTTTTGATAAAAAAAAACTTAAGTTGAGATAAGAAAATTTGTATCTTAATAAATAGTAAAAGTAAAATCTTAAAAGCTTCAAATAACGTAAAAAACAAATCAACTAACTGAAATATTTTAAAATGTAATTAAATTTTTATACCCTTCACACAGTGTTATAGGTGTATATAGGCTTGTCATTTCATAAAGTATATGTTTTCTGAAAGCGTCTGTCCGTGTGTATGTTGAAATCAACTTTTTGAATCCCCCCGACACCGCCTGGGCCCGGGTGAGGCATTAAAATATCAAAAATATTCGGGAGTAGATCGGTATTGAAAATCAGACACATCGATACATAAACAACTGAGATATGAACAAAAAACCACGGCCACCTCGTTTTTTTTTTAACACAACAACAACATACAACAACAACAACACACATACATACAAACGTGGTATACTGGATAAAGAAAACGTGGGATCGAATCCCAGCTGAGCCAAAAAAAAATTTTTTTAGAATTTTTTTTTATTATTTTTATGGTACACAAGGGTATATATATCTTTGCCATTCCGTTTGTAATTTCTACAATTTTCGTTTCCGACCCCATTAAGCATATATTTTCTGAAAGCTTATGAATAGAGGTGTCGATTAAGCCCTGACTGTCTGTCTGTCTGTCCGTGTATTGGTTGAAATCAACTTTTAAAAGCAACTACATATATGTTTTTCAGATCTCTGTATGGTATAAATTTTTTGGAAATATCCGGGAATGAATCGCTATTGAAATTCAGCACAATCGCCCCATAACTTTCTGAGATATGAGCAAAAAACCACTACCACCTCGTTTTTTTTTTCACAATTACAACAACAACATCCATATGTACTGGTTAAAGTAAACCTGGCATCGAATCCCAGCTGAGCCAAAAAAAAAAAATTTTATTTTATTTTTTTATTTTATTATATATTATATTTTTATTATTTTTTTAAGTTTTTTTTATATTTTATTTTTTTTAATTTTTTTTTATTTTCTTTTTTGTAATTTTTTTTATTGTTGTTTTTGTTTTTTATATTTTTCTTGTTGCTTTTGTTTTTATTAATTTTTTTAATTTTGTTTTTGGAAACATACATACATACGTAAACTCAATTTATAATTTTGCAATGGGATGTTTTTATATATGTATGTACATATGTATGTTTTTTATTTCATATGAGATGAATGGTGATACAAGCTATTATTGCATGACTACACGTTGCGAAGGGTATATATACTTGTTTATTTTATATAATATTTATATTGTTATACCCTTCACACAGTGAAAAAGGGTATATATAGGTTTGTCATTCCGTGTGAAATTTCTACAATTTTCATTTCCGACCCCATAAAGTATATATTTTCTGAAAGCTTATGAATAGGGGAGTCGATTAAGCTCTGTCAGTCTGTCCGTGTGTATGTTGAAATCAACTTTTTGAAGACTCCCGACATCGCTTGGGCCCGGGTGAGGTATTAAAATATCAGAAATATTCGGGAGTAGAACGTTATTGAAAATCAGAAACATCGGTACATAAAAAACTGAGATATGAGCAAAAACCTACGACCACCTCGATTTTTTTTACATACATACAAACGTGTATACTGGTTAGAGAAAACGTGGCATCGAATCCCAGCTGAGCCAAAATTTTTTTTTTTAATTTATTTTTTATTTTTATACCCTTCACACAGTGAAAAAGGGTATATATAGGTTTGTCATTCCGTGTGAAATTTCTACAATTTTCATTTCCGACCCCATAAAGTATATATTTTCTGAAAGCTTATGAATAGGGGAGTCGATTAAGCCCTGTCAGTCTGTCCGTCTGTCCGTCTGACCGTCTGTCCGTGTGTATGTTGAAATCAACTTTTTGAAGCCCCCCGACATAGGTTGAACCCGGGTAAGGTATTAAAATATCAGAAATATTCGGGAGTAGATCGCTATTGAAAATCAGAAACATCGGTACATAAACAACTGAGATATGAGCAAAAACCCACGACCACCTCGATTTTTTTTTCACAAAAACAACATTACAACAACAACATACATACATACAAACGTGTATACTGGTTAGAGAAAACGTGGCATCGAATCCCAACTGAGCCAAAAAAAATTTTTTTTTAATTTTTTTAAAAATTTTTTTTTAATTTTTTTTTTATTTTTTTTTTATTTTTTATTTAATATATTATTTATATTTTTATTATTATTATTTTTTTTAATTTTT
The DNA here is from genome assembly GCA_941918925.1 of Phyto melanocephala. Lineage (NCBI taxonomy): Eukaryota > Metazoa > Arthropoda > Insecta > Diptera > Rhinophoridae > Phyto > Phyto melanocephala. Next base: position 130,108,886 of record OW799233.1, on the reverse strand, counting down.
TTTTTTATTTTTTTTTTTTATTTTTTTTTTGTTTTATATATGTATATTATATATATAATAATTTTTTTTTTAAATTTTTTTTTTTAAATTTTTTTTTAAAATTTTTTTTTTTAAATTTTTTTTTTTTTTGTTTTTTAACATACATACGTGTACGTATTTCATATGGGATGAATGGTGATACAAGCAACTGTTATTGCATGACTACACGTTGTGAAGGGTATATAAGATTCGGCATGGCCGAATATAGCACTCTTACTTGTTTTTTATTTAATATATTATTTATATTTTTATTATTTTTTTTTTGTTTTATGTTTATTATATATATTTTAATTATTTTTAAAAAAAATTTTTTTTTTAATTTTTTTTTAATATTTTTTTTTTATTATTTTTTTTTTTATTTTTTTTTTATTTTTGTTTTCTGAACATACTTACGTAAATTTATAATTTTACAATGGGATGTTTTTATATATGTAAGTTTTTTTTATGTATGTACGTATTTCATATCGGATGAATGGTAATACAAACTACTCTTATTGCATGACTACACGTTGTGAAGGGTATATAAGATTCGACACGGCCGAATATAGCGCTCTTACTTGTTTTTTTAATTTTTTTTTTATATTTTTATAATTTTTTTTTTTTAATTTTTTGATATCTTTGTTTTTATTTATTATTTTTTTTTTAATTTTTTTTATTTTTTTAACATACATACGTAAATTTATAATTTTACAATGGGATGTTTTTATATGCATACAGATGTATGTTTTTTATATGTATATGTATGTACGTATTTCATATGAGATGAATGATGATACAAACTATTGTTATTGCATGACTGCACGTTGTGAAGGGTATATAAGATACGGCACGGACGAATATAGCACTCTTTCTTGTTTTTAATTTTTTTTTATATACATATATTTTTTTTATTTTTTATTTTAATTTTTTTATCGTTTTTTTTTTTAAATTTTTTTTTTATTTTTTTTAACATACATACGTAAATTTATAATTTTACAATGGGATGTTTTTATATATGTATATACAGTCGTGTCTGGATATAGTGAACACCCGATATAGTGAACACCTCTATATAGTGAAAACCAAAATTTTCACATGGAGTACTCTAAATAGTGAAAAACTCTTATATTGAACAAAATTTTGAAAACAACTTCAACAACAATTCTTTTATTAAACTTAAATACATATGTACATATATTTCCTTTTTTGTACAAATTGTTTCTAATCAGCTATTGCATTTACATGTATGAATTTTTAGTAAATAAAAGGAGTTTTTAAATAAAAATTTCAACCTTGATATAGAGAACAACCTGGATACTATGAACAAGCCTTGCAAAAATTGGTTCACTATATACAGACACGACTGTATGTTTGTTTTTTCACCTGTGGTGCACAAGGGTATATATAGCTTTGTCATTCCGTTTGTAATTTCTACAATTTTCATTTCCGACCCCATAAAGTATATATTTTCTGAAAGCTTATGAATAGAGGAGTCGATTAAGCCCTGACCGTCTGTCCGTGTGTTGGTTAAAATCAACTTTTAGAAGCAACTTTTTTTTTCACAATTACAAAACAACATACATATATACATACATGTAAAAAACATGCCAAAAAAAAAATTACAAAAAAAAAATATATTAAAAATAAACAAAAAAATAATAAAAAAAAATTACAAAAAAAAATTTTTTTAAAAAATTTAAAAAAAAAAATATAAAAAAAAATAATAAAATATAAATAATATATTAAATAAAATAAAATAAAATTTTTTTGGCTCAGCTGGGATTCGATGCCACATTTATTCTAACCAGTATATACATATGTACGTATTTTATATGAGATGAATGGTGATACAACAATTGTTATTGCATGACTACACGTTGTGAAGGGTATATAAGATTCGGCACGGCCGAATATAGCACTATTACTTGTTTATATGTATAGACGTATTTCTATGAGATGAATGGTATCACCATTGTTATTGCATGACTACAAGTTGTGAAGGCTATACAAGATTCGGCACGGCCGAATATATCACTCTTACTTGTTTTATTTTAATTTGTTCAATAAGTTGCTTTGTTAAAAGTGCACATGTATTTTTTTTAGCACCAAACGATATAGATAACAATGGTGATGTCTCGAAAGAAAGGGGAGCGATCAAAGCAATTCATCATGGTCAACGGTTTTCGCGCAAACTTAAACGTCGTCTGACTCAAAGAACTATAGCGGAAGCCAGAGCCCTTAAGAAACAAAGTAAAGAAGCCATACATGTTTTATTATATGCAGCTGAGTTGGTAAGTAAATTTTATTAAATAAAAATCTGTGACCACATCACAACACTTATTACTATTGATTCATTTCTCTACATTTGTTTATTATTTTTGTTTAGATTGCAACCGATCCGAAAATGGCATTACAAAAAGCCAAAGAGCTTTGGGTCTACCTAAGCGAAGATGAACCAGAAAATCAAGCCAGACCGGCAACACTGGAACAGTTAATTGTTTTACTAGCCCGCGAATCGATAAGACGTTTGGTTCACGTTGTTAACTTCGGTGCTAATGTGGCTGCCAAAATACCAAAGTAAGTTTTTATAAACAGCAATAGTGTTACGTATGAATGTGACGAATATAAATATATACACACATATGTATATATGAAAACCTTATGTCATCACACGGACATAATTAAAATTTTCTACGCAAGTTGGAATTCTGACGTTAAGCAACCTATATTAGGGTCTAAATCCTAGTTTTGTTAAACTTTAAAATGAAAAAAAATTTTTTTAATAGTGCCATATGCAACGACACATAAAAGGCTTTCATTTCACAGTTTCACATAACGAGAATTAAGCTTCAGGCCTAACTATATTATGCAAAGTTTGATTAACTTACTATCAAAACTTACGAATAAGTTAAGCTTTCTTTATATGTACAAATGGATGGTCACAAGTGGATAGGCCCTAACTCATATTTTTTGCGAAATTTCGTTTTTTTTTTTGTGATTCCCATATATATCACACAAATATAGCTTTGTACAAAAAATTTAAATGTAACAGTAACAAAAATAACAGTTCTACAAGCAATTTTACTTAAGAAGTTACATTATAATAATATAGTTTCTATTACGTTTTCAAGCTTAAATTAGACGGGACATAACCATAACCATGCAAAACAGCTTATTGAATCAAACATATGGGAAATGATGTATTTGATTATACATAGGTGTCTGTCACCAATTGGTTTCTTATGGCTATGGCATAATGGTAATGCCATGTCTTATTTAAGCTTAACAAATAGTTTTGTTAAGTACATTTTGGCTTACCACATTGGACTATACTCGTTCGTTAATTTCAACCAGCATAATATGCTCAATATAGTTAGTGCTTTCCTATTGGCTGATTTTGATGGCATAGTTGCAAGCTCTCACATAATTCATATATTTTTCGCAAAATATTTTAATTTTTTTTAATGAAAACCAAGTTAAAAATATTTTTTCTACAATAAAACTTTTAAACTAATTGCGAAAATAATTTTTAGACAATCTTAAAGCTACTTTATCTCAAAATTTTACAGAACTGTATCCCATACCACAACAGAAGTTGTGCACCACATAATCTACTTTAATAATCGTTTATTTAGCATAACAAAATTGGATAAAGTTAAAAATGTATCGAAGGAAGAAGCCAATACTTTAATAAAACGGATGACAACTTTTTATGTTAGTTTGCAAAGTCTTTCTAATGCTTATTTGGTAAATTCTAAAAATACTCTTACTAATGTTCCAAAAATATATAGTATTTTTTTGGTATTACCTCTAATAGGAACGATTGGCTACCTTTTTGTCCGGCCGCATCGAAGCCGAAAAAATTAGCGGCAGTCGCAGTTCTACGACTTCATCCTCCACTACATCTTCAATAAGGCGACGTTTGGTAGCACAGGAGAATAATACGCCATCATCTCACAACAATATAAATGGCGTATACTAAGACGTAGAGTTTTTTATTGCTGTCGTATTTTTATTTCTAATTATCGAATTTTTTTTTTGCTTTCATTTTCGCAGTAACTAAAAAAAAAAATTAAAAATTTTTTACTTCTTACTTTATGATATTGTTATTTTAGGATTTTAATTTTAAATTCGGACCTTTCCGTATTATATTCAAGATTTTAACACTTAAATTCGGACTTTTCCATATTACACTCGAGATAAGTATTTAAAACCAAATTCGACCTTTCCATATCAAATTAATAAATAAACTATTGGAAAAATAGAAGAAGAGTGTAATGAATTAAAATTATAAAATATTAAAAAAAAAAATGCTTATTAGACAAATTTCTATACAACATTTATCAACCTAAAATATTTTTTAAAAATACACCAAATAATTAATAACTTAATGTAAATATTGTTTGAGTTTAACCTCTTAAATCCTGAATTTGATACAGAAAAGAAAGAAAAATGTTCAAATTTGAAATTTTAAAAGCTATATTAATATTTAAAATAATTATAATAATTTTTTTGAGATTTATTAATATCGGCATATCTGGCCACCTTATACACACACATACATAAGTTTAATTTCTATCTCTTTTAATCTAACAACGATTTTATTGTTCTTACCGTTTTATCCATTTGATTATTTAAACCTTTTTTTCTATTATTTAAGAAATCTTTTGTGATTTCTTTTATAATACATTTTAAATAAAGACATTTTTAAAATTTAAGTTTTCTTTTTATCCTGAAAGACCTTTTTAACTGGTTTATAATCGCAAAGCCTAAATGCTTACAATTAGAGACATGAAATTTTGATTTATTAAGGAGGGATTTTGGAAAATTTGAATGTTAAGGAATCAAAACGTGTTCAATTGGAAATTTTATATGTATGTATGTATGTATGTATGTATGTATATGATTAATTTAAAAACGCATCGTATGAACCATTTTTGAATTTTCAACACATAAGAAACAAAAACAAGTATAAACTATTATTTTTTGATACCCTACGTTAATATCTTGTGTTGGTAATAGAATTTAACAATTGCTGTGGCAATATTTGCCAAACATATTGCTCGTGTGGTCAGGGGTCAAAGGTACTGTTGTCTAATCTATTTTTATATGTTCTCTTATTTAAATTTAATTTTAGAATACATATTAGTTCAACATTTGTGGAAGAAATAAGTAGACATATTAAAATTTTGAAAAATGACATTAATAAAGGAAAAAAGAGCTCGAGTAATTTTTTACACTTACTAAGATTATTAAGAGTTGCAAATTGGTTCTTAAAGTTGACAAAACGAAGTTCTCTGAACTTTTCTTCTAAAATTTAAATATAATTTTCATCAATTAGATTTCAAACATTTTGTATTTTAAACCTTCTAGAGAAGGGACTTTTTTATCTATAAATTTAAAAGAGTCGAGGCATGAGATCTCATTTACGATGGGTCTCCACGTAGCAATTTTCATTGCTAAGCATAAGCAAAAACGTCGGCAGAATAACGGCACTTTATTGCTAAAGTGTGTTTATTTTCATTGGGTGGAGAACACGACACAAGTAATTTATTTATAAAATTTAATTTTTTTGTTTTAATTTTTATGGGTTTTTTGAAATACCTCACTCTAAATTATTATCAGGTAAAATTATTTTAATTTTCCTTTGTTTCTGCAAAGAAAAACAAAAACTTCAAAGAAAATTGAAAGGATTTTGTCAGCTAATTGCTCAAGCAATCAGCAGAGCATGATTGTCAATGCATTGCTACATATATCAATTTGCGGTCTACACATCGCAATTTCTATGGACGCAATCAAATTTTACAATTGCGGCAATAAATATTGCTACGTGGAGACCTCGGGTTAGAAAATTATCGTTTCAGTATTTGCTGCATAATCAATATAAAATAAAAAACAATTTTCAATAAATTCATATTTTTTTTCATTTTCATTTTTAAACTAGAAATTTTTTGTTTATCAAACACTCATAAATAGACTTCTTCGTTTTCGTTTTTATTCGTTTAAAGTCAAGCTCATTGTTGAAATTTGTATTAACATAGGTTGGTTTTATAAAATTATCTAATATTTTAATATATAGGCGTTAAATTTCATAATACATTCTTTGAATTTTAAAAAAATCCATATATATATACAAAATCATCATTTGAGAATAAAAATCATCAATTCATATTTTAGACAATAACTCATCAAATTATATTGTAAATAAAAATAATCAAATACATGATAAAATCACCATTCTGGCAACGCTGGTTCTGATAGAAATATTTCACAGCTGTTAGCAAATGATTTAAATTTGTATATGAACTCAAAACACGTAGATTTTAGTCAAGATATATTCATACATGAATATAAAACGGCGAATTTCCTGTTATGTTCGCTGTCAAATACTATAAGTTTTTAAACATGGAGTTTGACGGTAGCGTTTCCCATTAGCTATTGTGTTTAAAAGTAATGTTTTCTGTTTTATATAGCGGTTAAACTATATTCGTTATTATTTGATCATTTTATTAATGTGGCAACATCAAATAAATGCAATAATAAATCTGATAGTTGGTAACGTAAACACCTATTAAAATTTTAATTTTGAGCCAGTGTTTAGATAATTTTTTGTTGATTAAAATTACATTATTTTACTAAAAAATTTTGTAAATAAATTATGTTCAAGTGCTGAAAAAATAAATAAAATTATTGTAATGAAGCTTTATGAACTGTTTACCCTTTTGGGAATTTTTATTAAAGGTATATAATTGTGCTTAGATTGAAAAATATTGGTGGCTTAAGCCACACCCCTGGCTCAAACAAGCTACAAAAATATGTTGAATCATTTCAGAGTTAATTTATATAGATTTTATATTTTTAAGTAACCACTGGGCAATACAATCAATTAGTGGAACAGCATTGCACAATACCCAAAATTTTGCAAGGATCATGGTTTTCTTGGGAATCGGGGCTTCCTACACAAACAATTATCGATGCTAGACAAATGAGTAAACGAGGTTACTGTATAACAATGGAAAAACATCACGGTGACGAGTATTCGTTTGTGTTTGGAGAGCGCGGCAAGAACTGCTATCACTGTGTAAGAACGTTTATAAAGACCACAAATGTTTTTGAGAAATTTGAAAGTAAGTTAATCGTGCCTGTGCTGTATTCCAAATGAATTTAATTAGTCAGAACTTTCTGAACAATTTAATTCCACACATTAATAACACAGAATAAGCACAAATATTTTTGTATGTAATAAGCATGACATATTTTTGAATATTTTTAAGGTCCATGTGTGACCATACCAGTAGATGATAGGCCCACGGTACATAATGTTTGCCGCGGCATTAAGAATGAACAACAGCTTATAACTTTGTTCAATGAAAACTTTATACCTGTCAATTGTCGCAGTTCTCTGGAGGGTGTTTGGCATTTTACATATCAAAATCGTTTCCGCTTTACTGGCGTTTGCGATAAACCTGATGCAAGAATACAGTCTTGTCAAACGGCTGGAACACAATTCTTGATACAGAATCAAAAGTTCAATATAACTTATCAGCAGTGTGAGGGCATGGAAGGCACGTTTAGCGGCATAGTTGAATATAGTTGTTTGGGCGATTGGTTTGTGGGTAAAAATCACTACTTTGCTGTAGCCAATACAAAAGAATCCCGTAAAGATGAAAAATATCGTTGTTTTCTTAAAAATCGAGATGACGACTTGTATGTGGGTGTCTCTATCACTGCCGAGTGCAATACACTGAAAACTCCTGAAAATTCTCCAGAACGTTTGAAACTCACCCCTGTTAAAGCGGAATATGTCGAACCTGGGTGTACGCTACCACAAAATTTCACTGGCGAATGGGTAAATACGGCCAATATTGACGCTGATGTCATTATCAGTGAGACGCATATAAATGAAACTTACTATCCGGATAAGGCTCGATATAGACGTACCATTTATGTGTGTCGTGAACGTCGTGGAAACCGTATAATGATGGCTCGCCTTACAGTTGATGGTTGTCAAAAGGATTATGTCTGTTTTGATTTTATGCCTCGTCATCACAATATTATTCGTTATCGCAAAGGTTTAGCTGTAATTAAAGATGATTTTAGTACGGTTTGTTCATGGGTCCAGTTTAAAAATGATGAAGCTTGGAAATATGATTTGTTTTTATCCAAAAATCCTATACCAGTGCGGTGTCCAGTTGCGGGTAAATTTAATTTTACACAACGTGGTGAACATCCCTTTAAAACAAGGTGAGTAAAAGTTAAGATAAAAAGTAAGAACACTATATTCGGCTATGCCGAATCTTTTATACCCACCACCAATTTTGTGTACTTTTATAGCACAAAATGTATTATTTTGTTATTAACAGTAATCGCTATAAAATAATCTCTTTATACTAAAATACGTATCACTTTCTTTGTTTATCTTCGATATGCTAGTAAAATGTTTTCGTAAATTTAGTCTTTCAATGAAAGTGGGCGTTAAAGTAGGCTTGTCAATTTAGTTTCTGCTAATAAATAAAACATATTTCAATATAGTCCTTTATTCTTCCAAAAACTTTGTCCCGTTATATGGGAGGTGGGCTTTAAAGTGGGCGTGTCACCTAAATTTTTTGGCATAACAATGACATTGACTAGAAGGATATCTGTATCAAATTACATCATCATGCCACTAATTTTGATGTGTGTAAAGTTAAATTCGAATTTAACTAGCAGATACCAGAACCACATTTTGTAACAGAGCTCATTTTACAGATAACAGAGCAATGTTACACATTTAACAGTGCTAATACTTCGTATATAGTAAATTATTATGATCAATATTTTATCTATGGACCTAAGTAAATATACCAAACTATGAAGAAACGATGACTCAAGGAGTTCTTAACGACACTTGATAAGTGTCATTTTTAAAATTAATGTAGAATTTTAGAAAACTGAGTTAAAAATTTATGGAATTTCTTCGAAAGTTCAGTGGAAAAAATGGTAATTTTTGGAATGCTACACATATGAAGCTATATAGGTATGGTGGCCCAAGGAGCACTTAATGACACTGCATTAGTGTCATATTTGAAATAATTTTGGAATTTTAGAAAATTTAATTTAAAAAAAAAATAAAATTTTAAGACTAACTAACTTTTTCTGTCCAACCTCTATCGTGCTTTCAACAGAAGGACGGACATAGCTAGATCGTCATAAAATTAAACCCCGATTCAGAATTTATATACTTTATGGGGTCTTAAATGGATATTTCGATGTGTTACAAACGGAATGACAAAATGAATATACCCCCACCATTTTTTTGGTGGCGGGTATAAAAACACTAAAAACTAATTGCGTTTCCGCTTTTCAGGTTTTGTATAATACTTTTAAAAATTTTTGATTTTATAAATTCACGGGCATTTTTTTTAATAAATTTTTTTAATGAAATAAATCGAATTTTATAAATGATCAGATGTTTTGTATTAACACGCGCTGAGTGAAAAGATGTGTTTCAGTATTTTGTAAAATCTTCTGACATACATATATTATAGCTATGTACATACATACATACATATATGTATATCTATATCAAAGCTTACATTTTTTGGTTTTTATTTTTAGAATTTTAGGTGGTGTTACTTTGAGTCCACGTCCAGATATACACTGCAAACAAAATATTTCCGATTTATCAGTGTGTGATACAGATCAAAAAGAAATGGCGGTCGATGAAAATTATTGTTTATCTGTAGATCATTTGGGACGACCAGTAGACATTTACAGTAAGTTTTAATTTTTATAAACCATTTGAAGGTAATTCTTATAGAGAATATTCAAAATTTACTCAAATTAAGGTGATCCCGATTATCGTATGAAATGTATTGGTTTTTGGAAAGAAAATTTAAAATCATACCTAATAACCTATGATGATTTGGATCCTTTATCGAAATATAGATGTTGGGTATATCAAAGAGCTGATTTGAACAGAGTTTTAATGTCACAAGGTAATATTATGTAAATTTCTTCGATCTTTTTATATTAATATATTGTTTTTATTTATTCGAGCTTAAGATCACTTTTTTTATAAAAATTATTTTTTTATTCCGATATTTCGCTACCACATTGGGTAGCTTCTTCAGGGAAAGTTTATACAATTTATAACAATTAACAATTAAAATATTAAAATTGTTCAAAAACAAATTTTTTAAAAAAGGCGGGAAAATTTTTTGTTTACATTTAAAATAACAAACGAAAATTCAAATACATACATAAATATATCATAAAAAATATTTTTGTCAACAATTTTAAAATTTTTTTAAAAAAGGCGGGAAAATTATTTTGTCAACATTTAAAAAAACTGCACAAAAAACTGCATTATCATTACACTGCACTAATTCCAATCATTATCCTGATTTTGAAAACACAACAGTTTTAAATACGGAGAATAACTATAGACGTAGATATATATTGGAAATGTTGCAAATTATAAAAGTACCGTATACACAAAGAATTAATTATAAGACTGATACAGCTAATGTTGCACAGAATTATAGGCTATTAGTTAATAAGGTCTAGAACTACGTTAGTTTTTTAGTTAGTTAGTTTTAATATAATTATATTATTTTATTTTATTTATTTATTTATTTAAATTTCGGCAACCAAGCCTCTAGGCCATAATTGGCTACAAACTTCTACTAAAAAAAAAAAAAAAATTTACAATGCTTCTTACTTAAACTATAAAAATATAATGTAAAAATTTAAATATAAGTAAATATAAGGGAATTAAAAATATAATGACAAGAAAATTGCACAGAAAATATAAGCCAAACTAACCAAACTTCAGACCAAGATTGAAATATGTAAATGGATAAAGAATGGTCATTCAATTAAGTACTATTATCAGACAACTCGCGAAAAAGTTTTTTCCTAAAGGAATCAATGTTAACATCAAACGTCCTTAAAGTATCCGATAACCTATTATAAGTTCGTGCCACTCTCACACAAAAAGATCGTTCCAAAATTGAGGTCAATCTAGGTATGATCAACTGCCTTTTTCTATTAGATCTGCAAAACCTAAAAAACTTAACTAAATATTTAGGTATCTGCAACTTATATAACTTATAAAAGTGTAAAATATTTCTAAAATTTATAAATTCCATAAAAGCAAATCCTAAAAACTTCAAAACAAACGATGAAATATGCTGACCAAATCTAACGGAGTACAGAAACCTAACCACCCTATTAAATACTAACCTTAGTCTCTTTATAATATATCCAAAGGTACCTGCGTACACTTCTAAGCCATACAAAAATATAGGCATAATAAGAGCATGAACAACTTGTTTCTTTACATTAAAAGGCAGCGATAAATTTAAACTGTATAACTTACGTAAAGTAAAGTTAATTCTAGATATAACAAAATTGACATGACTCTCAAAATTCAGACCTGAGTCAAGAATAACACCAAGGCATTTAATTTTATCAACAAATTCTATCAAAGTCCCATCCAAAGTAACAGAAAAACTATTTTTAATGCTTTTACCAAAGATAATTGCCTTTGACTTTCTAACATTAACTGAAAGACCATTATCAGAAATCCAGCATGATAACAATCCAGATGTATAATCAATCATGTTCTGGAAAACATCAGGGAACTCAGTTCTGCCTCTAAACAACAACTGAACATCGTCAGCAAATGAAAAAGGAACACACATATTACACGATATCTTATCAAAAAGATCATTCATAAACATTATAAAAAGCAAAGGCCCAAGGACAGATCCCTGAGGAACACCACTGTGAACTGAAAGCATTGAAGAAGCACGACCACCACTATATACAAACTGCTTTCTACCAGAAAGATAAGAAAAAATTAATTTACAAGCAGACCCCGAGAAACCATAATACATATGCAGTTTTTTAACCAAAATGGAATGACTTACTTTATCAAAAGCTTTAGCTAAATCTAAGGATAACAACACACAAACACCCTTGTCAGAAACACTTTCTCTAATATGCTCAGTTAAACCAAGCAATAAAGAAGTAGTACTCCTATTGCATCTGAATCCAGACTGACAGTCGTGAAGCAATAGACTATCATCAATATGCTCTACAAGTTGGATCTTAATTAAATACTCAACCATTTTAGATAAAATTGGTAAAATAGATATTGGTCGAAATTCATCCATCATATTATTTTTTCGCAAAGGAATAATTTTCGCAATTTTCCATAATAAGGGAAAACTAGAAGTTGTCAGGATAGTGTTAACTAAACATAAAATATGATTACCAATAAATGGCATTAAAAGCTTAATAAATTTAAGAGTAAATCCATCACTACCAACTGCCTTTGATTTAATTAAATCAAATGCCTTAAACATTTCAAACACATCCACACAACGAAAAGAAAAACCACCACAAGCATAAAAAGGCATTTCACCAATGTCATTAGAATCCATCGTCTGATTGGAGGAGAAAACATTATTCAAATAATCAGGATCACCACAACCTATATTATCCACCGTATCTGCTACACCATTTTTCCTGAGAATAGACCAAATTTCACTACTGTCTCTTCCTTCGAAAAGTGAAGCATGTGCACTTCTTTTAAACTTCCTCATCACGGATTTTGCCTTATTTCTACATCTACAGAATATTTTCCAATTATTATCAGTTTTATTGACCAAATATGTTTTATAAGCAAGGTCTCTAATCGACAAGTGATACTTAATCTCAGGAGCATTAATCCAGTTATCCCTACGATTATAAATAAATCGCTTTCTCAAAGGAACAAAAGAATGCAAAAATTGCAAATTATTATTCAATAACATCAGTTGCTCATCCACATTGCTAGACATATGCATAGTATCCCAATCACATCTAGTTACGATTGCCTGAAAAGAGTCATTACTTACTACATCATAGTCATAATACTCATAAAAACGTTTAATAATCTTTTTTGGAATCCGAAGCGATAAAAAAATAAAAGAATGTCGCGATATTCCCGGACACTGAAATTGGCTAGACACTTCTACTAACCCAGGCGATGTAACCAAAAAGCTATCAAGCAAAGAAGTTGAATTATGTGAAATATCAAAATGAGTAGGCATAGAGTTATGTACAAGGGAAAGATTCATTCTACCAAAAATTTCACGAACTCTCATAGACTTAACATTATCAAATAAGTTATTATTAAAATCACCCATAATTACTATTTCAGAGTAACGAACAAGAATATCTGATACTTCATTTTCGAAAGAATATATGTCACCATGAGGAAGATATACAACCCCAACTAAAATCCTAGCATCACCTACTAAAACCTCAACAAACAAACACTCAACCACCCCATAGTTGACACCAACATAAACAACCTTATGCGCAATAGAAGTAGAAATATAAAGTGCTACACCTCCCCCCCGACCACAAGGCCGATCATTTCGTAGACATAAATAACCCGGAATATCAACAACACTAGTGGAAACTATTTCCTTCAACCATGTCTCACTTACTCCAAACACATCCAAATAACCACCATCCAACAAACTCTTAATCTCTGAAAATTTAGAAGAATTCGGCTTCAAATTAAAGCTAGTGCAATTTAAATGTCCTATATTAAGATTATGATTCAACTTATACAATTGAGATCGAAGAAAACTATTATCACTAATAACAGCACCAAGATTTTGTCTAACAGACATAATAAATCAAAATAAATAATATTGAGATTCGAAAAATAATTAAAAAAAATTAAAATGAAAAAATGTAATATAATAGAAAATTATGAGTATTTACAGCATAATAGAAAAAAAATATATATATATACATACATATATATACATACATATATACAAATGTATCTAAAAGTAAAATTTAAAAAATTTTGATTTAATTATATAAGCCCCAGAATACCAGATTTATAAACAATTAAAAAATAAACAAACAATTGCAAAATGCAAAAATTATCCTTCCTTCATATGCATCATACATGCGTACATACACTTACGCACATAAGTACTTACATACGTAAGTATATGCCAACATGTATGCATATTAAAAACTAAGTCTCTACAACAGTGGGTTTACTCGTTTACCAAAAGTCCCCACAAACCACACGGGACTGTTAACGTTTTATATAGAATTTTGTGTCATCAAACAAAATCCAGCCAAGCTCAGTTATAAATAGTAAATATTACGATACACAAACCAACATAATATCATAAATCTGGATGCAGGGCATAGAAATATAACATATATATATACATATATATATATATATATATATATATATATATATATAATACATATATATATATTTAAAAAATAAAAAAAATCTACAATAACAACAGTATAAAAATTGCAAACAATAACAAATCAGTATTAAGTTGGAGAAATATTCTGAATAAAATTATTCATACAAGAAAAAGAATCATCATTGAATTCACCCAGAAGAATAGCACACTGCTCATGTGACAATAACTTAACATCACCATCGGGGAAAGTCACTCTGGCTTTAGGAATATCATAATTTTGAAATTTATAATTAATGATCCTTCTCTCTTTCCTTAATTTTCGACAAAGAGATATAAGTTTTCTCCCAGCTTCGGTAACATGATCATTCAGAAATATTTTAGATTGCACACCATTAGAAATACAAGAAGGAACAACATCATCCAGTTTAATAGAACGGTTATTATTAAAATTTATCATAACCGCATCACGAATCTGAACAGAATTAAATTTAACTAATACTGCTTTACCACGAGAGAAGTACGTACAATGTTGTATATCACCATTAGTAACAGACACATTACAAAGTGAACAAATTTTCATAATCGTTGCACGAAGATCTTTAATTTTATTAGGTAATCCTCTAATGACAATATTGAGTCTGTTTAATCTTCTTTCCATTATACTATATTTTCGTTCAAGCCACGCAAATCTGCTAGTAGCAGCATCATCAACTACCTTGATAACATCGAAACAATGCTTAACATCAGCTTTAACAATATCTGCATCAGCAGAATTGTAAGGCGAATGTGAGTTAACAAAAACATTAAACTTATCCTCAAGCTGCTTTAATCCACATTCTAGCTTTTCATCCAATAAACGGCGGCAATCTTGCATTTTACTATTCAACTCTTTATCCAAAAAAGCCGTAAGTGTAGCAAAGCCTTTCTTCAGTTCCTCCTTAACATCACAAACTTTGGGCATATTTGTGCAATTATCACAAACATATTTAAAAACTTTGTTTTTAGTCATCAAAATGTGCTGCTCCAAAGTAATTTGCGCACATTGTATATGAAAAAACTTGTTACAGTAAGCGCATCCAATACTTCTCTGTGTTTTTGTAACATTTTTGCTACAGTCAGGACATTTATGATACTCTGTATGAGGGGGCATATTAGTATTAATAACAAGCATTAATTTCCAACAAACCAAAACAAAGCTCCAAAACATATAACAAATTCTACAATATATTGTATTAAAATTTCAGCTGATGCTCACAGAGAAAATTACCAACGGCCAGGATAAGATAATAAATGTCATTCAATATAAGATGTAGATGTGTATATACATAAATAGCTGGTATTGTATTTACACCAACAAGTAATAACGGTACTACCAATCACTGACTTATTACAATTTGCAATTCATTTTAGTTAAATATGCGTTTAATTTTTTTCCAATCAATCCAAATCAATAAAACATTATTTTAAGAAGTTTATAGCAAATTTACTGCAATTAATTTCCAATACTTTTAATTTTTTTTAAATTATTTTCCTTAGCACCAAATTTTTGTAATTTATTTCATGACGGTGTTGTCAACTTATTCATATTATGCATCTGTATTTTTTGTTTGTATAATATCTGTATTTTTTGTTTGTATAATATTTGAAAAGGTTTTGTAATTTGTAATATTTTATATGTATGTATTTAAATTTTTGTTTGTACAATATTTTAAATGTTGACAAAATAATTTTCCCGCCTTTTTTAAAAAAATTGTAAAATTGTTGACAAAAATATTTTTTATGATATATGTATGTATTTGAATTATCCAAGGCATATCCATAAGGTATATGCATCGCGGCAACAAACACAACAATAAAAAATACATGTATTTTGTTTTTGTATATATGCCGGCATATGTCAAACAATTTTTTTCTATTTTCTTCTCAAATTTGAACAACTTTTAAAAAACTTTATAGCGAAAACTTTTAATTCACGGTTTTGTATTTTTTAACACGCTTTAAACCAACTGAATCTGCGAATTATTTATTGTACAATAAAATTTAAAAAATCAAGTTTGACAACTGCAGGCATGACTTTTAAAAAAAGTTGGTAATGCTAAAGCGAATTCATACAGGTGCACTTATCAGCACATGATGATGGGGAAACATAATGTCTAAATTTGTTGAATTCTCCTTTATTCTATTTATTAATGCAGGAATGGAAGATTAGATTTTGGATTCCGAATTAAACATTTAACTTAATTGTGCTTTTTATGATAATAAATTTACCAAATTTATGTATATTTCTTGTGCTTGCACCATTTATAATGTGCTTCACAAGCACATATCCTTTTTTTAATAAAATTTTATTGATAAAACATACAAAAACAACTTTTCCATCCTTGTTATACAAACTGGCCTTGAAAGAAAAAATCCCCTAAAAATTTGCTTTGTTGTATCAATTCGCCGTTGCATATACCTGTATGAATATGCCTTGGTAACGCTTTTAAAATGTATATAAAAAAAAAAACAGTCAGCTGATTGGATACGAGTACCTTATGGATATGCCTTGGAATTATTTTGTTATTTTAAATGTAAACAAAAAATTTTACCGCCTTTTTTAAAAAATTTGTTTTTGAACAATTTTAATATTTTAATTGTTAATTGTTATAAATTGTATAAACTTTCCCTGAAGAAGCTACCCAATGTGGTAGCGAAATATCGGAATAAAAAAATAATTTTTATAAAAAAAGTGATCTTAAGCTCGAATAAATAAAAACAATATGTCACAAGGTAATTCAATAAACAAAAAATATATCTTTAAAACAAGAAACATTTATATATATTTTAAATGTTTTTAGCTGTGGGAGCATTTTGCAAACTCAATCAAGATGTCACTTCTTGGAATCATAGCGAAGGTGCTGCTGTTGCTATTGATGCTGTAGAATACGAACGTGAACGAGACGATTGTCCCATGTACTTTGATGATGGTGAAAATCCATGGCGTCCATCCGATGCCTCAAATATTATTTTCGATTGGGACTTTTATAAGGCTGGAGCTAGTCGTCAAGAGACTCTGGTAAATTTTGATATTCTTCTATCTTTGACATTGGGATTTTTAATCGTCAAACTATTACGACTTTCTATTTAACCTTTGATTAATTTAAATAATCGTTAAGGTAAACTAATTTTAGTTTAAATGTTTTTCTTTAACTACAAATTTTAAAACATGTATCAGAAAATCTCGTATATCAATCAAAATGTGTCTTACTAGTTAATAAGTTACATTCATACGTATAACAATTTTATACATTTTTAATCCGTCTATTTTAAAGTAATTTTTTAAATACAAAATTATGTATTTTAAGTCTTATTCCGTCCCTAGGTTTTAGTATATTTAAAACATCACCAATGAAATTATTTTAAAATGTTTTTTTAAAAAATGTGCTTGTACGTACATATATAAAAATAATGTAAATTTTTAATTTTTTCACGACTCGAAGTAAAATTTTATTTACTAAAACAAAAAATTTTAAAATTCTTGACATCAAAAAAATAAATTATACATTCCAATTTTAATATTGTTCATTAAATTACACAATTTTTAGTAAAAATTAAAACAAGAAAAAATTTTATTAAATATGACATTTATTTAATTAAACTTTTAAATTTATATTGAAATGTGAAAGTAAAATTAGAAGCCTTTATTAATCACTAGCTTGTGCCCGCGACTTCGTCTGCGTAGTTATCGGGAGATAGATTTAGTATTAACAAAAAAAAAACAAAAATATTTACAACAAAAACAACCCGTTTATGATGTGTGATGATGAGTTTGCCAACGACTTCGCGTTATTATCGTGATAAAGAGTAGCCTATATCCCTTTCAGACCGTGATGCATCGATTGTGCGGGTGGGTTTCGGTTTCAATATTTTTGCTTCTGTTTGCCCAATGTGAAATAGACTGGCATGCATCAATTGTGCTGCTTGTTTTTTATATTTGCTTCTCACATTTCTCTTCTGTTTGATTTACCGTTACCTGAATTATTGCGAAATTCTTCAGTCACGTTTTAGTTTTAGCAAAATGAACCGTGGAAGTAAGTTAGGTAGGTATTTAATTACAAAAGAATTAATCGTTTACAAATAATGAAATGCACATATATTAACTAAAATTATAAATTTTAATAATTCAAACTAATTGAAATCGTTTAATGCAATATAAATGTGTTTTAGTTCAAAATATTAACGAGTGCATCAATTGTGCGCGTCAGGCTTTATGTGTGTGATTTTTTTAAATTTTTTTAGAAGTGCTTAACGATGATGAGATTTTGGTAGCGCTCGAAGATTGGGATGCTTCGGAAGCTTTTCATGTTGTTGTTCAAAATGACGTTACTGAAGCGAAAGAAAATGCAAATGTTTTCTGAAAAGTTCAGCCAGCTATTGATTCAGTTTGAAACACGTGCTAAAAAATTCAGAAACAATATTCTATCGAAGAAGCAATGATACCGTTTACTGGCCACTGTCCAGAACGTCAAAGTTTCGCAAACAAACCAAGAGGTGTTGGTTTAAATAACGAGGTACTGACGCCATTAGAAGAACATGTTCCCGATTTCGAAATTTATCAGGGCAAGACCACGCCTCTACCAGAAGAAAACAATGGACTTGGTCCTGCTTTCGTTCTGCGTCTTGTGAAAACATTTCCTAAGGGATCCAAAGTGTTTTTTGATAGGTATTTTACCACGTTGCCTCTTCTGCATAAGCTTCTTCAAAAGGGAATTTATGGGACGGGCATCATAATGAAAAATCGAGTAAAAGTCGTTAACTTAACTGGGGATAAAAGGATGAAAAGGGGAGATATGGAGGAATTCTGTTCCCCAGAGGATACAGTTGTAATTGTGCAGTGGAAAGATTCCAAGTTAGCTTTATTGGGGTTATCTGCATTTGGATGCACTCCCGTTAATAATGTTCATCGTTGGTGCAAAAAAGAAAAAAAAATTATCAACGTCGTATGTCCAAATATAGTCAGCAATACAATACCTCAATGGGTGGTGTGGACATTTGCGACCAACTAATGAAAGCATTTTCGTTTATAGATTTGTCATGTTGCAATGCTCGGATGGAGTACCGCAAAGCTTGTCGGGAAATCGAGAAACCACCGAAGGACACACACGATTTACTAGGTTTTAGACTTGCATTAGCTGAAGCGTTAGTGGCCACTCAAAAAACTAACATGGAGTGGAGATCTGAATCTGAAACTGACGGGATTAAATCTGCTCAACAACCAGGAAGGTATCGTCTAGCGGACCAGCCATGTCCCAAAAAACGGCTGGATGGCTTTAATCACTGGCTAGAAGAACTGGACTTAAAATCAGCCCGTATGTGCCGTCGCAAAGACTGTAAGTCGCGCAGACGCACAAGATGCACCAATTTCGATGTATTTTTATGTCTCAACAAAAAATAATAATTGTTTCAAGTTGTATCATACCAACAAATAGAAGAGTTTGAAAAAATATATCATATAGTTTTAGTTATTTTAAAATGAAAATCGGCCGAGATGCATCAATTGTGCGTGTCCTGAAAATCCTTGAAGGTTAAAAAAATTATAAAACTTAATCATTGATTATATTTTCATACGCTGTAAAGACCACATATTTTAAAAAATATAAAAAAATCCTGGTAGTCTTGCGTCAGGTCTGAAAGGGATATGTTAATCTAGGTTGTTATCTATCTATATGCCGAATTTCATTTGTTTCCGTTCAGCCGTTTTTGTGTGATTGAGTAACAAATATTCAAACATTCACATTTATTATATTAGTAGGATATATAGTTGGTCACATGCAGAATGGTCCTAATTCAAAGAACTGTAACTTTACAGGAGAATATAAAAACGTAATAGAAACTGTATTATCATAATGTAATTTCTTTTGTATAATTGCTAGTAAAACTGTTATCTTTGATACTATTGCATTAAAAATTTGTATCGAGGTCTATTTGTGTAATATGTATTGCAATCTCTGATAAACTCGATTTCTTAAAGATACCAGTAAATATCCTTTTACTTGTGACCAAGGTTTTAAATGCTGTATGAAACTAATCTAGATACATTTTTCAAGTTAAACCTAACAGAGCATTATTTTTTGGAGCAAACAAAATTAACTTTTTAATACTAAACAAGTTTTTTGCTAAGTAAAATTTAAAACTTTTAAAAATTGGTTATTGTTAAAATTAAAATTTTTTTAGCGTAATACCTTTCTATAATTTTAGAAGATTTTGTATTTTTTCATATGACAATTGACAAACGCTTTTAAAATCTATAAAATTTATATGAATATTTTGAACCCTTTGATAAAGAAGTCGATTTAGTCATGCAGGTCAGTCCGTGTGTTGGCTTGTTAGGTAAGTCGAAGTACGTACATATGTAATATCAAATTTAAAAAAAAAAATTTGAATACTTTATATTCCGAATGTTGAGATATACTATATAACGACTTTGTTTTCTATTTAATTTTTTTTTAATAAAATGTTTAAAATTTTTTAAATTAAATGAGGATACAAAAATGAGAAATGTATTAATTCCCTTTCCTTTTTATCTACAAACTTAAAAGATTGGAAGGCTGTTATGCACATGACAACTTATTGATTGTATGTAGTTGTGGGTACGTTTTGTAAGTATTTACTTGTTTTTAAAAATTTTGAAGGTTTCGTAAATATTTTCTTAAAAATTAGAACTAAAACATAAGAAAACACATTTAAATTTAATCTACATTCATTTTTAATACATTATTTTGGATAGTTAAGTAAATGTTAATGTAAGTATATCTTATTACTGTTTAAAAAAATTTCAGTTTTCGGGATGATTAGGAACGAAAAAATATTTTTAATTTAAAAATATGTTAAAAAAATAAAGTTATTAATTTTCATCACATAGCATAAATAAAAGGAAACAAAAAATTAGGCTTAATGTTTCTTTGATTTTGGCTCAGGAGGATCTATAAGATTACTGTGACGTATAACATCAATATTACCCAAACGTATCATTTTTTCCTCCCACAAGGAAATTTCTTTTCTACAAAGCAGAAAATTATTATCGAAGTTAAATTTTGAAGTAGAGAAAACCACTTACTTGTACTTTTCAAATTCTTTTCGTGATTCCATTAAGTAAACATTTTTCTGTACATCTGTAAGAGTGCCCCATTTGGTGGTGGCTTTTTGGTGCCATTCCCGGAAAGTTTCTTTTGGTGACTGAGGAGTTATTACTCTTTCTTTGGATATAAACCGTAAAAAGGCTGAGGCAGGCTTTTTAGGACGACCCAATTCCTTGATTCGCTTACGCATCATTCGTCTTTCTTTGGCATCAATTCGCTCCTGCTTCATTTCTTTTAATTGTGTACGCTGTTCTTCGGTGATTTTTGCATCATACTTCGTACGTGTCTCTACATATTTCTGTTGATCCTTTTTATATTCCTCTTGCAGACGTTGCTTTAGTAAATCGTCTGCCGTTACCCATTGTTTCGAGACTTCCCTCACCACTTCAATAATGGATAATTTCGGATTGGCTGCATGAAGTTTTGGTCTTTGTTCCTTCATAAAACGAAAATAAGGTGTTAAGGGCTTTTTCGGTCTGGGCGGCAGGCCAGCTTTTTCTTCCAAGCTTTTAGGTACATACAAGGAAGGACTACTCAAATTAAGGTTAGCTACAGCAATTGGTCTATTAGTTTGTTCGACCGTAGTTGGTGGCAATGCAGATGCAGGCAGCGATGTTATATTATCATTTGGTTTATTTTTTGTTTGTGTTGTTAGAGAATTAGAGATGTTGGGTTTTATATTAGTTTCTAATTTGTTAACTGGTTTAATTCGTACAACTTGCCTGCATTTGTTAATCAAAGAAGCCAAAAAGGATCCTTTGCTTAAACGTGATACGGTCAATAACATTTCTTAAAGCGTAATAAAAAAATATTTTTGCTGTTGTATGAACACTAAATGAAAAAATGAAATGCAGTGTTAGAAAATGAATATTCTTAACAAAAACTAAATTTTTAAATAAATTTTACATAAGAAAACGCGGAAACGGCCGATTAAAACGTAAATGTCAGTAGAACGCAAATACAAACATATTGCGAGTGTTGCCGTAGCCAAGAAAAGACTTTTTCTAGAGTATTGAATAAATGTTGCCCCTGATTTTTTATTTGATGTATTGAATTGATACACCATATTCTCTATTATTAAAAAAATTATAAAGAATTTTTTTACAGAAGCCTATCAAAGGAAACAATTAATAGAAATCTTCAGATAATAATTTTTCAAACTCTCCGACTACATATTAAAAAAAATTATAAAGGAATGGATTATACATATATACATATGTATTTCAAACATATCATTTCTTAGAATTTTGTTTTTGCTATTGCTAAAAAAATTTGGACTAAACAGTTACTAATTGTCAAAGTTATAGGCAAAAATAGTTTTAAAATATGTATATTTATATACATATATATTTTTTTAATATCAAATTACAAAAGTTTATAATTAATTTCTGGACACGTTAAAGACATCAAAATATTGGCCATGGGCCTATACAAAGGTATAGGTCGATTTACGGAGAAGGAACCAACGTGGGATACCTTTTCTTTTTGACGCCTACCCACGAAATATAAGTCTTATCCAACCCTGGGTTCTAAATAGTGCCTTCTATATTGAAAAAAAAATAAATAATCCAAGATATATTCGGATTGAAGAACCTCTCCAATCGTCGGAAGAAACCATCCTCTGTCCAGCTACACTACTTCATTCACGTATGCCAAGATGTATTCACCTTCTCTCTCAAATTGCCCCAAGATTACGTTAACCACAACAGGGGCGTTAAAGACCGTTTCTGTGGTGTCCTACTTTTTTCATATAGATATCTCCCAAGCTATAATTTAAACCCTCTTTCCAATACCGAGGTTATCCATCTTAATAGAAAATCTCTGACTCCCAGCTCAGACAATAAAATCCCACAGATATATATCGGTAGATATATAGTTTTTCATTCCGTTTGTAATTTTTGCAATGTTTCAATCAAATTCGGTGATCCGAGTACCTTAAGTGTACCTGGATTCATGTGCAGGGTAAACTTATCAAGATACAAGCATCAGCAAATTAGATTTAATCCACTGTCTTTAGTAATGTCACATATCATACACAAAAAATTCTATACCTATGCAAGTTTAAACTCTTATATATTTGAGTTTGACCTTGACAGTAAGATGGAAAAACGATCAGCTGATAAGTTTACACTGTTCTTATGTTAATATCTGATAAATTATGGCATAATTAAGCTGGTAATTGTTGCCAGAGAAACCCAACAGTATATTGTTTTCTTACCTGTTAAGATTGCTATATATTTAACATATATTATTTATTTGCTTATTTACATATATTACGTGCGTGATTAAAATTTCGACATATGTATGTCGTTTACGTAATATCTGAAATTTACGATATATCGAAATGATATATTATATCGATATTATTTTGATTATATTCTGTGATTTTGATTTACCCATCCCTGTTTCGTACATACAGTTCATTTGTCTCATGGTTCAAAAATTTTTCCTAAAAAATAACAAAGAGCGTAAACGTTGAACGTTCAAATATTTGCTAGTATTTGGAAGAAAAAAAGTAAAGTAATATGATCAATAACGAGGTTGCGTTAACATCATCCTCATCAATCAAACAAAAATCTCTATCGTCCCAGTTAGAAGTAACATCCAAAGTGCGTGTTTTGTGTTTACATGGCTATCAGCAAAATGCCGATTGTTTTAAAAATAAGCTAGGCTCATTTCGTAAACATGTCAATAAATACGCAGAGTTTGTGTTTATTGATGCTCCCCACAACGCTAAATCGTTGGACGAGGAAGCAAAATTTGTGCCAGACCGGTTGAGTTGGTGGTTTAATAAAGACGATGGCTCCTTCAAGGGTACTAATAAAAACGGACCGGCATTTGGTTTTCAAGAAAGCTTAAAACTTGTCGAGGACGTTTGGAAGACTAAGGGTCCTTTTCAGGGTCTATTAGGTTTTTCACAAGGAGCCTGTTTTGTAGGCTTGATATGTGGCTTGGCGAAAAAGAAATGTGAGTAAAATTATTTTTTAAGCTTATTGTTGAACAATTTAATAAGTTAAGGTTCAATCACCTTATATAGTTAGACAATAAAACTGTTATTTTAAAAAATGCAGGTTGTATATCATTCTATAGTTAAATGTATAAAATTAAAAAAAAAAAAAAAGTTGGAGAGCTTTATGAAATACTTAATAAGATCAAGAAATGTAATTAACTGTACGAATCCAATACGTGTTCTGAATCACACTTTTTTATTAACTTACTCTATATGTATGTATATTGTATATTTTTTCATCCAGTAACCTCAATACGCCCCGAATTCGCCATACTTTCCTCTGGCTTCCTGTCCGGTAGTTTAGTGCATAAAAGTGCTTACGAAGAATCCATTAATATTCCTACACTTCACATTTATGGTTTATCCGATGAAATTATACCCAAAGAAATGAGCCAAGACTTAGCCAATCACTTCAAAAATGTCGAACTTTTGGAACATAATGGCGGTCACTATTTTCCAGCGACTTCACAGTTAAAGCAAACTTATATAAATTTTTTTCAAGATCGTCTGCAAGAGTATTTAGAAAATTTGGAATTACAACAGACCTCGAATGCAAGCTTTATTGAAGAGGAACAACAAGAAGAGGAAGAAAAGGGTGTTGAACTTACAATATCCGATGATTCAGCTGATAATAGCGAATGAAGAAATATTATAGATTTGTTTTGAGTTTATAAAATTAGTTTTTTTTATTATTTTTATTTTGTTTTTAATTTTTTATTAACAAAATTAAACTGAAAAAAAGTAATGTATAATTTAAATTAAATAGAAGAAAATGAAAAAAAGAAAAGGAGTATGTTAAAATATTTTAAGTTTATGTTTTATATTAATTGCCTTAGTGAAAATTAAGGATTTTTTTGCTTTTACTTTTTACTTTTATTATTTCTTGTTTCTTAATTAATTATGATCTAAAAATCATAATAGATTTTTGTTAATTTTTTTCATTTCGTTAATTTTAATGATTTCTTACAAATTCTTTATTCTGTTTTTTAACGAGATTTTAACAAGCTTTTTATAAATTTTTGTAATGTATATATTTAACTGTTCGAATTATTACTTTTAATAAACAGAGTTTTAACAAAATTTCTCAAAACCGTCGTTAAACAAATTATAAAAATAAAAAAGTAATAAAAATGAAAGAATTGTTTTGGTTTCAATTTTATTTGTTTTTTTCTTCTTTCCTAAAGCTTAAGATATTTTTTTTCGTAGTTAAGAAAAAAGCAAAATTTAAATTAACCATAAGATTAACAAAAAAAAAAAAATTATAATAAATAAGAGAAATCAAAAACATTGAGCCCCCCGTTTAAATATTTTATTTTAAAATAAAATTACTTAAAAAAAACTAAACTCATTTAAAAGAGAGAAAAAGAGATTGTGATATTTCCTTCTCATGTGTATGACAACAGTAAATCTAAGCATTTACAACAACACTTTTTTGTTTAAATTGAATTATTAACTTTTAGAAAAGAAAATTGTATGTAGGCATGTATGTTTCGTTTTAAGCTGAATTAATTGATGTTTTGCTAAAGTTTTAGAACGTGTCTAAAAGTTTGTCTGTCTATTTATCAATCGTGTGTAAACTGTGTATGCTTATGTGTTGGCTGTGTTTTATCGCTTGTTTTGTTTTTTGTAATTAAAAAAAAAAACAAAAATTGTTTAATTGATTTTGGAAAGAAAAGTGTTTGAATATTATTATATTTTGCTATTGTTGTTCTTTCTAATATTTCTAATAGAAGCTGTTGTTATTCTCTCAATTGACTGCAGTCGTCTATGCCACTTGTTCTTTGCCATTTGCTGCCTCCTGATTTTTCATTACTTCGGGTAAATCTGGTGGTGATGAATATGGTGTAATTTCGAGTACTTCTATATCGCCACTCTCCTTTCTATAAGCAGAAAAAATATAATTGAATTTAATAAACAAAGCTTATTAAAAATTAAAAACAAATAACTAACTAATATTAATTATTGAGGTTTAAGCCGCAAACACAAGAAATAAAATATACGCCCATGTTCTGTATTTCGAAGAAAATAATTAAATCATTTGGATTGATCATTGCAATGTATGTAGTTGCTTATAACAGCAACAAGTGTAAAATGACCGATAAACTGTAAAACTTAAAAATTTCTGCACAAAAATTCTAAATAACTAAATTATTTATTTATTTAAAGTTTGGTAAACCATAATCGACTCGTAGTAATTTCGTGTCATTTACCAATTGTATAAAAACCGAATTGATTTTTTACAGAATTAAAATTTTTATTTGAGTTTTATTCAAAAACTTTTGCTTCTCTTTAAAAAATACAAAAAATGCAGATATACCAACATTGATTCATATTTTTAGAAAATACTTATGTTCATAGAGTAATTTGAGTTGACTCAACAACAAAAACATTAACAGCTCTCATTAGTATGAAGAATAAGACATCAAAGCAAGCAATTTATTTTTGCTTTTTGTTTTTGTATTATTTTGTTAAATTATATTGTTTTTTTTTTAACAATCCACAATTATTATGGCAAATTATAATCTTGCAACCCTACTTGCTTTTTATCGTATTTTAATCTTGCGTGAACGACGATAGCAATCAACCGAGTCATTCGTGTTGCTGAATATGAGTACTATAAGTAACTTAAATTTAAAAATGAGTATAAGTAGTGAAGACTTTTGAATAAGTATGAATGCGTATAAATCAACGAAATAATGTTGACTTACTTCATGAGTATTCGTTGAAGATCTCTGAAGTGTACCCTAGGAGTACAGCCATGGTGTAAAAACATAAGGATAGCATAATAGAGAGTATTTTTGGTCTCTTTTTTTATATGGAGTTTGAAAAACATTGGGATATATATATATATATATATATATATATATATATGTAACAATTTGAAATTTAAATATGTTTATAGAATGTAAAAAAAAAAATCAGAGTAGGTTACATTCGATCTGCAACTGTGATCGAAAGAACTAATTAAACTTATTTTGATAATTAATTTGTTTTAGCACAATATTAATTCAAATGTTGGATCTTTAACGACTAATTGGATAGTTAGCGAAGATCGAATGTCCCTATTGTCGTTTTTATTTACATATATGTTGAAGTAAATTTCTTACAATTCCTACCATAGGTTGTGAATAGGAAAATTGTGTTTTTGACCTTAAAAGAAAGAAACTATGAATAATGATAATCTTAAAACTTTTCGATTTTCAGCCTGCATCAAAATGCATTGGTGTATCTATAACGTTTTTTGGGTTATGCAGAAGCTTACAAATTTAAAACCTAGTTAATTTTAATTTTTTTACATTCTTGAGGGGAAAAAACCAATATGGTGGGGGCAATGCACCCCCGTGAATGGGTAGTTACGCCCATGTCAAAATTTTTAATGTGTCACTCAGAATTTGAACTAAAGATAAGACTAAATGAGAGTGGGCGACTTTGAATTATTTGTGTTTAATAAAATTAACTTTATCAGTAAAAGCAGCAGACAAGCCAGGAACTTTTTTTAGACATACATACTGAAAACACAATATTTATATTGTTATTAGTGAATATACCAACAAAATTATCTATTTTTATATATTTTTTATATTTATTTATTGTTTTTTAGAAATAAATATTTACTTTATACTATAAAATATTACACTAAATTACAATTTGAATTATTTCACGAAAATTTAAAACAAACAAAACAAATATATGTATACCAACAAAATGCATCGTTTACATTAAAAATAGTAACACTTTTACACTCCCTATTATGCAAACATGCAAATTTGTTAAGTACAAAACAAATAAAAACAAAAATACCTATATCCATATAAAATTAAAAAAAAATTGTCTTTTAAATTAAAGCTTTTTTTTACAGGATGTTGGTTTAAAGACGTACGAAATCTAACTCGTTTTCAAATTGAGGCCGATATACTTGATTTTATGGTTTAATTTAATAAGGAATCGAGGTCATTACACCGAACTTTATTTAATATAGACGTATTATAATTGGCCTTTGTGGCTTTATATTACGGAATTGAAATAAATAAATATATAAATATCCGGATCAAAGAATTCGTACACAAAATTGTCGCTTCTGATCTAATGAGTAATTATTTAACATTTTTCAAGTGCTATTTTATCAGCAAAAATTTAACTGATGGTTTGGCTTTTAGGCTGGTGAAATTATAGGTACGGAATGATAATTGCTAGCGCTACCAAATTATGACAGCAGACTTTATAGTGTGAAATTGAAGATGGTGATGGCACCGACATTTGATTTTAGCAATAGCTTTATTTAAAAATCATTTGACATAAAGCTATATCGAGCAATATTACTCTTAAGGATATCTTTGTGGTTAGTGAATTAATAATGCTTTAAATAAAAAAATAAATTTACAAATCGTAAAACAAAATTTTGTCAAGTCCTAAAAATTATTCTTATAAAGTTTGTTTATTATTGAGGTTCTTCCCTTAAATTTTTAACCTCACGTTTGCAATTTATTCTAACGTTGTTTTTATTTCACCATATTTTTGTCTGAAACTTATTTTAAAATTATGAAAACTTACCTTAAAGCCAATCCTAATTGAGCAGGTGATTGTGCCTTTGCTGTTGACATTGTGATGCCGTAATCTTGCAAAGTATTTTCATCTTCCATAATATCATTATCTTGATTGTATAAACGTTGATCAGCAGGTTTGACTTTTAAAATGCCTAAAAATAGAATTGACAATTTTGTTAGTGTTTATTTAGTGCTTTTAAGAGAAACTCAAATTTAGTTTTAAAAATAAGTAAGTAGTGTGAATGTGCCGTATTTACCTTCCAGCATACGCTTAAGTTCAGCCACTGAAGTATTTTCTTTGGCATCCGTAAAGATGGTTGTTTTGTGTCTTCTAATCATCAAGAACACATCCTTAAATGAAATATTTTAATTAACGTAAATAATTATTGGCCAGAGATTTACAGAACATTTGTTTTAGTAATTTTGGTCAAAGTTCAATTTAGAATATTGACTGCTAGACAGCATTTAAAGTATTAGTAGGAAATTTTTAAAAGCAGTTTATTCAAGCGTGGTTTTTGCCTTATCGGCCCAAGCAAAATCAGTACTTTTTTTAAATATTGTTTTAAACACTTGAAATTTGCAGGTCTTTTAGATTATTTTTATAAAGCTTACCATGTTGCTTGTGTTGATCTTTTTCTTCTTTTTTGATGACAACGATGACGACCTTGCCTGTTTTTACTTCACTTCCCTTTTGACGATTAGTTCGAGCAAAAGATTCACTCCGAGTTTTTAGCTTAAGAGTTTTCTTCTTTTGCTCCTAGTTTTCTTCTATAGTTTTTTGATTCTTTTTTTCCTTAAATTTTACAATTTTTCCTTTTTAAATTTAATTATGTTGTATAAAAATATATAAGCAAAAAATTCTTATGGCTATTCTTTTTTTCTTTTTATATTCTTTTTTCTTTTGTATTTTCCCTTTGCAGCCCTGTAAATCTGTTAAAAGCCGAAAAAAATGACAAAATGCTAATTGACAAGTTCATTAGGAAGTATGTTCAGTGTTATTTGTTTAATGTTTATTATATGATAAATGTCAAACATACAGATTATAAAATAACAGGGCGTCACAAAATATAATAAAACAACGTTAATTTAAATAATCTTTTGAATTTTTATTTCAATACTATATAATAATAGTTTTATTCTTGTGTTTTTATTTATAAAATTGGAGCCATTTATATGGCTCGTTGAGATGCTGTGTGATTGCGCATCCATATGTTTATGTATTAATATACATAGGTACATGTCAAAGATTAAAAAGTATTTGTAAAAATAAACTGAACCTTCCCAAGATATCGTAAATAATTTGAAATCCCAAACAATGTATATCAAACAGGACTATAATGTGCAATTAAATACATACATATGGATATTTAATATTTGTTTAATACTAACCGCAAAAAAATCTTTTTTGATTCTTTTAGTGTAGACTATTACAAACATTGTACTTTTTTTGTGTTCACTAAATATTTTAAGCTATAATATATGATACGACACACAAAAACTTTTAATTGCACAGAACGATAATTGACCATAATAATGTTACACCCCTTTCTCACTAGGCAAGTCACTTGCTCAAGTTAGTTTTTATTTTCTTTTATTTTTCTTTGAACTTGCTTTCATGTTCAGACTCAGCAATTGAATTGCCCAAGTTTCGTTCTCTTTTACTTATTATACTCTTCACACAGTGAAAAAGGGTATATATAGGTTTGTCATTCCGTTTGAAATTTCTACAATTATCAATTATCTACACATACATACAAACGTGGTATACTGGTTAGAGTGAGTCAAAAAATTTTTTTTATTTTATATATTATTAAATTTTTATTGCTTTATTTTTAATTTTTCTTTTAATTTATTTTTTTTTTAAACACATAAGTAAACTAAATTTATAATATAACAATGGGATGTTTTTATATATGTATGTTTTTATATGTATGTACGTATTTCATATGAGATAAATGGTGATATAAACAATTGTTGTTGCATGACTACATGTTGTGAAGGGTATATAAGATTCGGCATGGCCGAATATAGCACTCTTGTTTGTTTTTATTTCTTTTTTGTTGTTTGGTTTCTCAACAAAACCTTGCTCGTACTTGCCGAGTACAGGCAAGTGTCTACTCAAATATGAGCAAGTTTCTTCCTCTTAACCCGACCTTAACCCCTTTTGACTATAAAACAAAAGACTTGCGCAAGTCACTGCGCGAGTGACTTGCCTAATGAGAAAGGGGTGTTACCTAGCCAGCTGATTGTTTTCTGCTCGTTTTTGTTTTTAACGGCACAATGTCACAGTTTGTTTACATTTAAATTAATTTCTATATGCGTTCGTTGAAAAATTTTATAAAAGTTGTGAAATTTGTGAAAAAATCTATAAAAATATAATTATTTGTGCAACACCTTATTCGTAAATAAGTAAAATACAAGTAAAAATTAAAATAAAAAAGTATTTAATGTTTCTACGTCAGAAAATGCAAAACGGCTGCTGTGTTTGTCCTAATGGTTTTAATTTGTGAAAACTGTTAAAAAAAATTTTGTGATATAAACTAGCAGAAAATTATGATATACTTATGTATGTATATTGAAAATACTTATTTGTTTTATAAATGTTCCTGTAAATTTAAAAATTATTATTAAAATTAAACAAGCAATTTAAGTTTTGTGTTGTGTAGTCCACTTTTACAAAACTGTGAAATAGGTTATTTAAGTTTTGTGCTGTGGAGTCTACATTTATGAAGCTGTGAAATTATTTTAAGAATAATATATTTTAACTTTTGGGACTAAATGTAAGTAAAATCATTGTATTATTAATATTGTCGTCTTATTGTTGTTATTGAAAATTTATATGTGGTGTGTTTTTTTATTTTTATTTGTCATGTTAGCAGATTAAATAAAAAATAAATCCCTGATGAAGTTGGAAACACCAACAAAATATCGGAATTATTCAAATAATTATTAAAAAACTATTATACCTATATGCAATTATTCAAAAATAAAAATATAACGGCTTTTCATTGCATTCTATGACCTTGAAAGTCTGATTAAAAAAAAATCGTAAAAATAATTGGTTTTGTATTTTGACATTCTCCAGTTTTCTTTTGTGTTTGTTGTATGAAATTTGTCACCTGATGTGAATTCGCCTTCTGATATATGATTTTATTCTATGTTTCGCACTATTTACACCAAGGCATATTTATTCATCAGGTAATTGCAGTTCGGAGAGAATTTTTTGTTCATATTTTTTATATATGAAGTTTGGCATTTGAAATAAATAAGAAAAGAGAGAAAATTGTTTTTTATTAATGCATTTTGACAGCTGAAATTTAAAATAAGTGTTGAAAAAAATAATCAGCTGGCGAATCAAGAGTACCTGATGAATAAATATGCCTTGTATTTACACTATGAATCAAGACGAATTCATACAGGTGAAATTATCAGCCCAGCTGATGGGGAGACTTTATGTCAAAATTGGTTGAATTTGCTTTATTAATGCAGGGAAGGGAAATGTGATTTTAAATTCTGTATTAAACAATTAACTTACATGTACTTTTTTGATAATAAATGTGCTAAATTTATGTATATTTGTTGCTTTTGCGTCACTAATAATGTGTTTCAATCATTTATATCCTTTTTTTAAGCAATTTTTATTATATTTATTTTGTAAAAACAACTTCTCCATCCCTGATATACGAATTGGCCTTGACATAAAACATCTCATGAAAAGTTGCTTTGTTGTATCAATTCGCCGTTGCATATACCTTTTGGATATGCCTTGCTATGAATATAACTACTTTAATGTTTTTCCTAAATTTACAAACTAAAAAAGGCGTAAAATATATTTATATGTATGTGGGTCAAATCTAGTATTCAAAAATGTATATCCTTCAAGCCCCTAAATTTTGGTATAAAATTTAAGGATTTGACCAGTAAAATATAGTAAACTATAGATGGTGGATAATTTTTTGTCTTAACCTTGCCGTGAACTATGTGCAAATTCAAAATCAAAGATGGCGTCGGAATAATAAAGTAAAATAGTGTATAACGTTAAATCTGGAATCTAGGCTATGCTACGATGAGGTATTTTAACCTATGTAGGCACGGCCGAATATACATAGCACTTTTACTTGTTGACATTAAAACAAGTAAGAGCGCTATATTCGGCCGTGCCGAATCTTATATACCCTTCACAACGTGTAGTCATGCAATAACAGTAGTTTGTATCACCATTGATCCCATATAAAATACGTACATACATATAAAAAACATACATATATAAAACATCTCATTGTAAAATTATAAATTTACGTATGTATGTTTAAAAAAAAATAAAAATAAAAATTTAAAAAAAATTAAAAAAAAAAAATTTAAAAAAAAAAATTTAAAAAAAAAAAATAATTAAAATATATTTAATACATATAAAACAAAAAAAAATAAAAAAAAAAATTTAAAAAAAAAATTTAAAAAAAATAATAAAAATATAAATAATATATTAAAATTAAAATAAAAAATAAAAAAAAAAAAATAAAAAAAATTTTTTAAAAAAATATAAAAAAAAAAATTTTTTTGGCTCAGCTGGGATTCGATGCCACGTTTTCTCTAACCAGTATACATGTTTGTATGTATTTATGTTGTTGTTGTTATGTTGTTTTTGTGAATAAAAAATCGAGGTGGTCGTGGGTTTTTGCTCATATCTCAGTTGTTTATGTACCGATGTTTCTGATTTTCAATACCGTTCTACTCCCGAATATTTCTGATATTTTAATACCTCACCCGGGTCCAAGCGATATCGGGGGGCTTCAAAAAGTTGATTTCAACATACACACGGACAGACGGACAGACGGACAGGGCTTAATCGACTCCCCTATTCATAAGCTTTCAGAAAATATATACTTTATGGGGTCGGAAATCAAAATTGTAGAAATTTCACACGGAATGACAAACCTATATATACCCTTTTTCACTGTGTGAAGGGTATAATTATACTATTACTTCCGTATTCATAAAATATAGTTTAGGGTTAATTAAGGCTTATTTGACAGATGTTGTCCAGAAATCTGGCTGTACCGTTAATGTATACAGTTTATTTTATACATTTATATAAAAAAAACAAAAAATTTGATCTCAAGCTTAAATAAAACAAGTAACAGTGCTATATTCGGCCGTGCCGAATCTTATATACCCTTCACAACGTGTAGTCATGCAATAACAATTGTTTGTATCACCATTCATCCCATATAAAATACGTGCATACGTACACGTTAGAATAAATGTAGCATCGAATCCCAGCTGAGCCAAAAAAATTTTATTTTATTTTATTTAATATATTATTTATATTTTTTTTAAATTTTTTTTTAAATTTTTTTTTGTAGTTTTTTTTATTATTTTTTTATTATTTTTTTCTTATTTTTAATATTTTTTTTTGTAATTTTGTTTGTTTGGTATGTTGTTGTTGTAATTGTGAAAAAAAACGAGGTGGTCGTGGTTTTTTGCTCATATCTCAGAAAGTTATGGGGCGATTGTGTTGAATTTCAATAGCGATTTATTCCTGGATATTTTCAAGAGATTGATAGTATATACAGATCTGAGGAACATATAGTTGCTTCTAAAAGTTGATTTCAACCAACACACGGACAGACGGGCAGACGTTCAGGGCTTAATCGACTCCTCTATTCATAAGCTTTCAGAAAATATATACTTTATGGGGTCGGAAATGAAAATTGTAGAAATTACAAACGGAATGACAAAGCTATATATACCCTTGTGCACCACAGGTGAAGGGTATAAACAAATATTATCAATTAAAAAAGATCAAGAAATTTAGACGATATATTTAAAAATTTTTCGAATTATATGAATTATAGGGTTGTATTTTTAAGTAGCGGAGGAAAATTGTTGCTTTAAATAATAAAAAAAAAATATTTGAATGAAAAAATAATCAATTATTTTATCGTATTCAGCACCCGAAAATTATAAATACTTGAAACTCAGGACCAAATTACTCAATATTTTGCTAGCACTGCTTTTTGTAAAATACGTTATTTTTTTTTACTGTTGGAAACAGAAATCTTGCTTTCATACGTATTTAAATTGCACAAGTCCTATCCAATATAATTTTCGAGAAAGAAAAGGTTTTTTTTAAAGACAAAGAACACCAAGTATAGTTATTGTTGTTTACATTTTAATAAATCGTTCATCTTAACAAAACTGTACTTATCAAATTAATAAATAAACAAGTAAAAGCGCTATATTCGGCCGTGCCGAATCTTATATACCCTTCACAACGTGTAGTCATGCAATAACAGTAAATTCACGTATGTATGTTAAAAAAAAAAAAAAAAAAAAAATAAAAAAAAAATTTAAAAAAAAAAATTTAAAAAAAAATTATTGTATACATATATAATATATATAAAACAAAAAAAAAAATAAAAAAAAATTAAAAAAAAAAATTAAAAAAAAAATAATAATAAAAATATATATAATATATTAAATAAAAAATAAAAAAAAAATTAAAAAAAAAAATTTTAAAAAAATTCAAAAAAAATTTTTTTTGGCTCAGCTGGGATTCGATGCCACGTTTTCCCTAACCAGTATACACGTTTGTATGTATGTATGTTGTTGTTGTAATGTTGTTTTTGTGAAAAGAAAATCGAGGTGGTCGTGGGTTTTTGCTCATATCTCAGTTGTTTATGTACCGATGTTTCTGATTTTCAATACCGATCTACTCCCGAATATTTCTGATATTTTAATACCTTACCCGGGTCCAACCTATGTCGGGGGGCTTCAAAAAGTTGATTTCAACATACACACGGACAGACGGTCAGACGGACAGACGGACAGACTGACAGGGCTTAATCGACTTCCCTATTCATAAGCTTTCAGAAAATATATACTTTATGGGGTCGGAAATGAAAATTGTAGAAATTTCACACGGAATGACAAACCTATATATACCCTTTTTCACTGTGTGAAGGGTATAAAAATACAACAGGAAGAATGAAGACTTAAGCCTGTAGTACACTAAATGTAAAAAGCCACACACATACGTAATTTCAATTTAAATTTTTCTTTTTATATTATTTGTGAACTTTACAGGTGCCCTAAAATTCCGTTACATAGGAGTTGTTACAATTTCGAAACTAATGTCATGAGAAGCGTCAAACTTCATAGAAAATACCACAAATTTTTATTTTGTTTTTATATATGTACTAGCTAATACTCGGTGTGCTTCGCCACCCCAAATTTTAGTATTTAATTCATATGGCAGGTGCCACGCCCACTATTGTTAATGCACCCATTTTTTTTCCATAAATGTTTATTTGAATATCAAAGTTGCTTTTGCAAAATTTTAGTACTCTACTCGATATCGTTTTCCAGATATACGAATTTTAGTATTTAATTCATATGGTAGGTGCCACGCCCACTATTGTTAATGCACCCATTTTTTCCATAAATGTTTACTTAAATATCAAAGTTGCTTTTGCAAAATTTTAGTACTATAATCGATATCGTTTTCCAGATATACGAATTTTAGTATTTAATTCATATGGTAGGTGCCACGCCCACTATTTATAATGCACCCATTTCTTGCCTAAATGTCCATTTGGGTGTCAAAGTTGCTCTTGCAAAATTTTACTACTCTAATCGATATCATTTTCCAAATATACGAATTTTAGTATTTAATTCATGTGGCCACGCCTACTATTGCAAGTACGCCCATTTTCTACCCAAATGTTCGTGTGGATGTCAAAGTTTATCGTACTTAATTTGAAGACTCTAGCTGCATTAACTTTCGTGATATATAATATTTAATACGCCCACTTACAATTTCAAACCAAAGTATAGCCTATAGTTCCTTCCAGGCATACAGAAAGATTATGTGAAAATTTCAAGGAAATCGGTCCAGCCGTTTAACCGTCTATAAAGCACAAACAAACATACAAACATATAAACATACAAACATACAAACACACATTGATTTTTATATATATAGATATGAAGTTTTATATTCACTTATAAAAAATATTACTTTGAGGCTGGTTCAGCAAAAATTGCTAGATTTCTCACTGAAACGTATTATTGCCCGCTAAACAGCTTTTAATATCGCTAGATTGGACAGGAAAATATCTGACTGTTTGCGTTAAGTAAAATGTATATCTATGTATGTATGTTTAAGTATTTGTATGGGATATGTGCTAGTGGGTTTGTGGGGTGTGTTAAGTGGTTTGTAGGAAGTCACTCTTGTTGTTTTTTCAAACATTCTTGTCAACCATAATTTTTATTTTACAGGTAATACTCTTATAACACGGTAGATGCATGCGCTCCTTAAAAATGGTGTGTTGTGCGAATCCGTATTATATGAGGCAAAAAGCTAGAACAATATGAAAAACTTGTGATTTATCTATAAATATAAAAATCAATGTGTGTTTGTACGTTTGTATGTTTGTTTGTGCTGTATAGACGGTTAAACGGCTGGACCGATTTCCTTGAAATTTTCTCAGAATCCTTCTGTATGTCTGGAAGAAACTATAGGCTATACTTTGGTTCGAAATTGTAAGTGGGCGGGGTGCCACGCCCTATTAAAGAATAAGTATTAAATATTATATATCACGAAAGTTAATGCAGCTAGAGTCTTGAAATTTAGTACGGTAAACTTTGACATCCACACGAACATTTGTGTAAAAAATGGGCGGACTTGCAATAGTAGGCGTGGCCACATGAGTTAAATACTAAAATTCGTATATTTGGAAAACGATATCGATTAGAGTAGTAAAATTTTGCAAGAGCAACTTTGACACCCAAATGAACATTTAGGCAAGAAATTGGTGCAATTTAAATAGTGGGCGTGGCACCTACCATATGACTTAAATACTAAAATTCGTATATCTGGAAAACGATATCGATTATAGTACTAAATTTTTGCAAAAGCAACTTTGATATTTAAATAAACATTTATGGAAAAAATGGGTGCATTAACAATAGTGGGCGTGGCACCTCCCATATGAATTAAATACTAAAATTTGGGAGGCGAAGCACACCGGGTATTAGCTAGTTAGAAAGAAAGAGAAAAAAGGCAATCCAAAACTTTCATATAAAATGTTAAATAACGTTTTTTTTATTTAAGTTCTATGGTTTAAAAACCATCAAAAACTATAAAAAACAAAAATTATCAGTTACATACAAATCTTTGAAAGTATAGCAACCATTACATATTTTACATGTTCTTCCTAGTGGAGAAGCGTAAGCATAGTTCTTTATAAAGAGGATAAATAGGAAAAATGTCCAAAGTACACAGCAAAATCCAGAATAAAATAAGATCCAGAAACTTTTTAACTTATTTAAGCTAATATCTGTTATTTGTTTAAACTTTTATAAACAAAGGTAGTAAGTTTAAGAAGGTTAGCGGTTATTGGCCAACCATAAGAGATGATATTTGGTGGACTTTTTACTTAAGTATAACAAATTCGATTACAGGTTTTAAAATAATATGATTCTTTGATGTATTAAGTCTGGAAAATTTCGGTTATTTTTCCAATTAAAAAGTAAAATTATAAAATTTGCATACATAGATATATCGTAAGTTGATAATGCATAATGTCATGTTTAGAATAACAAATATACACATATCGGGTGTTTTTTCATAGAGTCATAGAATTTTAATTTGGCAGTACATTTTTAACTAGCGGCCATTTTGTCAGCTGTCAAGTGATTTATGCTTAGTTCGGTTTGACATTTCAACATGAATAGACTGGCGCATAAATAGCATGGTGTAGAGTAGGTGAATGGTTCCAAAATAAGATTGCCGTTGATTCCGATTTTCAAAAGAGAAATTTGTTTAGCGATCAATAAAAAAACTGACGTATTTGAAGTGATGATAAACAGCAAGTGAGTGTTGAAACTCCGTTTCATCCAGTGAAATCACTGGTCCGTACTTCTTAAAAATCGATGCTGGTCAGAACGTTATAGTCAGTAGTAACTGCTATACACCGATGATTACTGACCTTTGCGTTCATAAATTTGATAACCATGATGCTCAGAAGCTTTGGTTTTAACACGACTGAACAACATGTCCACACAGCTCATGCCACAATTGATTTATTGAATAAAACGTTTTCGGAACCGTAAAATGGCCTCCAAGATCGTATTTATTTTTTCAAAGGGAGGACAGCATTCGCCGCGTTGTTGCCAATATGCAGCCACAAAAGTTAAAAAAAGTCATCGAAAATTTGGCCTCCAGATTAGACTACAGTTAAGCCAGCCGTGACGGTCACATGCCAGAAGATTATCTTTTGGTTAAAGTAAATTCCATGTCAATTAAAAAAATTTATCGTTGTATAATTCCTTTTAAAAATTATTCCTCTATAAAAACATCTTTTATTAAAAGTTATGTTGTCACAAAAGCACTTTGTTTTAAAAGGGTTGTTGTAGTAATTTTAAACTCTTATTAGTGTAAAATCTAGTTTAAGAAAACCGTTATATAGGAGGGTTACCTGTTTTACAAATTAATGAAATGCATATAAATATATATGTATGCGTATAGAACGTTTTTTAAAAGTATGTATCGATGGTCACAAGTAGAAAGGCCCTAACTCAAACAATTGTAAGTTTACAGGAGTAGAAGGCAAAATCGTAAATGAAACTGCATTATTATAAACTTCTTTTGTAAAATTGTTATTTCTGATAATATTGCCTTAAATATTTGTGTTGAGGTGTATTTGTGGTGTATTTCTCCAAAAAAAACTCAATTTCGTAAAAAATACGAGTTGGGGCCTTTCTACTTGTGACCATCGGTATGTAACACTGAAACTATAGAAAAAGTTTCTCAGTTACCCAAGAGTTAAAAGTACTTTGGTAGTAAATTGGTTTTTATGGCTTTTAAACTATAATTTTGTAATAATAATAATATCATTTCCTCTACTGAGATAACCATTACTACTTCTTACCTTCCATTCATACTTTTATACTGTTTTTTTATACGTTTTAGCCACTACATGTAAAGAAAAAAAATTACTGGATTACAACGGGGGTTATGAATTAAACAATTTTTGTTTATATTTTGATAATTTTTTATTTCATTAAAATATTTACAAAAGGGTATTAGCAGATTTTTGTTAAAAATAGTTTTTATAAGAAAAGCTAGAACAATGGATTCAGTAGTTTTATCCACAAGTTTTTTTAAAGTATTTATGTTAGTACTATACAAAAATCCATTTTCTGTTAATCGCATGACTTTTATACATCTACATGTGTATGAATGTATTTCATACAATCAATGTTTACATATTTTTCTCATTTTAACGGAATCTGTCTAAGTTGCCAATCTGAATTTAAATAATATACACTTAATTCTGTTTTTACACGGTAATTGATTCCAGGAAAACCCGTGTAAAAAACGACATTGATCTTATGCAAAGTAGTTGATTGGTTCTTTATCTCTAAAACTTATTGAAATTAGTAAAATGCAAGGATTTCTTAAGAACAACTATTCAGGTTTATTCTCTAGTGTATGATGAAGATTCAACAAATAGTTTTGTTTAAAAGCGTTGGGCGTTCTCCATTTCGAAGGCGATTTCAATTTTGGTTTTCCTAGTAATGGGTTTACGTTTTAGTTTTTGTAGTTTTCAACATTTTCTTTTAGGGATACATAAAAT
This sequence comes from Phyto melanocephala, assembly GCA_941918925.1. Classification (NCBI taxonomy): domain Eukaryota; kingdom Metazoa; phylum Arthropoda; class Insecta; order Diptera; family Rhinophoridae; genus Phyto; species Phyto melanocephala. The sequence continues at coordinate 130,068,326 of OW799233.1, read as the reverse complement.
ATTTAACAAAATCAAAAAAATATATAAATAAATAAAATATTTTTTGGCTTACCTTTTATCTAAATTCGTTAAAATTAAATTTAATGTAACGTTGGAAAATTAAATTTGCCTATAAAAAATTCCTTTAGCAAACACTTTTTTGACTTTTGACTTTATAATTTCGTGATTAAAAAAGTGGGCGGGGCCACGCCCATAATTACCATTATCAGTTTTAGCTACTTGCACTGGACCGAATGTTCTGAAAGTTTGCAAACATATTGAGCTGTCTTGACTTTACACTTTCATCATTAGAAAAGTGGGCAGTGCCACGCCCATTAAAAAAAGGTATCATTTTGAGGTACTTTCACTAGACCGATTATTCTGAAACTTTGCACACATATTGAGCTATCATGACCTTATGATTTCGTGATTAGAAAAGTGGGCAGAGCCACGCCCATAAAAAAAAGTTATGATTTTGAGGTACTTGCGCTGGACCGATTTTTCTGAAACTTTGCACACATACTGAGCTGTCATGACTTTACAATTTCGTGATTAGAAAAGTGGGCAGTGCCACGCCTATAAAAAAGGTATCATTTTAAAGTACTTGCACTGGACCGATTTTTCTGAAACTTTGCACACATATTGACTTTACAATTTCGTGATTAGAAAAGTGGGCAGGGCCACGCCCATAAAAAAATTATAATTTTTAGGTTTATGCACTTGATATTCAATTAAAATTAAAAATGCATTTTGATTCATTAAGGGGCGTAGCAACGAGCGCCGGTTTTGGCTAGTCACAAATAAAGATGATTGTAAGCAGTAAAAGAGAATTGCATTAGATTTGTGCTATTTACAATTGTTCTGACCAGTAAATTTGCTGTATCCACAAAAAAAGAGAATTCCCCTAAAAAAAGTTAAACCTAACACAAGATTTTGAATCGTGCTGAATGGAATAAAAAAAAAAGTAAAAAACTTTATTTATGTTTATTTTCAAACCGTGTTAAATCAAAACCTTGTAAAAAAGACCCTGTGTAGTTAGAAAGAGTAAAGAATAGTTAAAACTTGCATATCGTTGGTTACAAGTGGAAAGGCCCTCACTCAAATAATTGTAACTTTACAGGAGAAAGTAAAAATGTAATAGAAACTGTATTATCATAATGGAAATTCTTTTGTGAAATTTCTTGTAAAACTGTTATTTTTCATATTATTGCGTTAAATTTTTGTGTCAATGTGTGATATGTATTGGAATCACTAAGACACAATTTTGTAAAAAAACGAGGTAGGGCCTTTCTTCTTGTGACCATCGATACCTGTTTCTACACATACCTGTATGTAATATCAAACTTTTAAAAATATTTGAGAAAAAGTCGAAAAAATGTATAAAATTCGGAGATAAAAGTATTTTTGACAAATCGGTCCAGAATCGAAATAATTTGGTATATTTTTTTAATAAATTAAGTTTCTTGGAAATCTTTTTTATTTCAGTTCAAGTTTATCTTCTTATATAAATAAAAAGGGTGAAAAAATGTATAGTAATTCGGCTAGGCCGATTTCTGTAAAATTTTTTGTCAGTTATTCGTATTTTCGAGGAGAATCCCTCCGGAAAATGGGAAAAAACGAAATCGAAAAACATTGTTCATCAAATCGCTCTCTACTGATTACATTCAAATAAATCATATTGAAAATTTAAATATTTGTGCTGTATTATTACTCTAAAGTTTGTCTGAGGGCTTAAAATTAGGGCGAGGCGAAGTTCGCCGGGTCCGCTAGTTTATTATATTATTTAACTTCCTATAAATTTTTCCAAATTAATAATATTGTAATCATTATAAGAATATTTTAAAAACTATTGCGAAGTTGGTCGAGTGGAATACGTTTTTGAAACCAGCTGCGTTTAATAAAAGTTTCAGTTTGCTGTTGCATATACTTACATACCTGTATGTATGTATAATACCTTGGCAGTTGTATTTTGGTATTTACATACCTACAGTTAGGTTCCAAGCGATTTTGCTTTTCTTTTCAGGATTAATTTCGAGACTATTGCTGATTCAAGACATATTCATACGAATTGATTCAACAAAGCAACTTTGTAGTAGATGTTTTCTGTCAAGGAGATGTTTGTGAATATTTTGCATATTTTATGTGAAACAAACTGCACAGGCAGTGCAAAATGCGCGGAAATGTCCAATGACCACTTCATAATACGTCACAATTGAATCGAGTTCTAGAGTATCCCCCTTACTGTTAATAAGCTTGTTTAAGCATATTACATAAATATAAGGTTTTTTGATTTTAACATGACTGTTTTGTTTTAACTGATTTAGCTTTAAATATTGAAGGAAAAAATTTAATTTTACATAATCGTATTGTTTTTTGCAGTTTTTTATAAGCCACATGCATATATGTGAACATGACATTCAAATCCCAAAATCTGTAATTTTCTTATAATAAAAAATTTAGGTTTTTTCTTGGTTTTTTTGCAACTTTGCGTGCTAGAGATTGCCACAAAAAAATCTCAAGGTATAATATTATTTTTTTTAATGAAAATGAATATTTTTTTGTATTCACAAGGTGTTCTAAGGGTCTTATTTTCATAATGTCATAAATTCCCAAAACAGTTCACATTAATGTAGTAATGTAGCCATTTAAAATTTTTTTAAAAGATTATGACATTTTGACACTTAAGACACCATGTGATTTCACCAATTGTATATTTCGTAAATTCACAACCATATTACAAAAAGGATACATTGTACCCTAAACATTTCATGTTTTCAATAAACTCCAAGATTTGTAGTGCCAATATGTCAAAGGTTGACAGCTGTTACTTTGGCAGCTGCCAAATTGATAGACATTTTTCACTTACTTCTAAAATAACTCCATGTAAATATGTATGTAAATGTAGTAGGGTTAGAAAAAATAAACAACAACATATCAATTCAAAGTTAAATATTTCAGTTTATTTTTTATTCTTTTTGATTAAAACTCCAACCACTTTATGTGCTTTAGAAACCACATATTAAATTCCCCAAATAGTATACTTTGCATTCTCGCTCACGTATGAAAAATAAAATCTCAATGAAAAAAAAAACAAAATAAATAAATAAATAGAGTGAGGAGTAATAATAAAAAGAAAAGAAACAAACACCAAAGGATTAATATAACTAATATCAACTCGATTTTAACATCTCAACATTTTGTTTACTTAGGATGTTTATAAATATATTATTTTCTTCTTCATTTATTATTCGTATTAAGAGTTCTATTTTTTTTTGACGCATACGAACACTACACAATTTATTCTCTCGACCAAATATCCTAAATGAAATCAAATGATTTTTTTCCCCAAAATTGACATATGTATTTGTCCTTTAAAGATGAACAAAATATTTAAACGAAAAAAAAGAAAAAAAAAGTTGAATTCTTCAGAAGTTAAATGATGACAGTAAGAAGAGCAAAGAGCTTTATTAAAAAATAGTTTTGACATTTACAATACATTATTTATTTGATATTGTTATCCTTTAGAGTGGAACATAAGAACTTATTTATCATCATCATACTGAACTTCTATTTCTTATGTACAAATAGCTTTCTTTTACTACTATTTACATTATCTATGCTTTTTGGGTGGTTTGTTATTATTCGGAGGGAGAAGATTAAAAAAATAGAAAAAATATTTTCAATACAATTCATATGCAAAGCATTTCAACAAATCCGACTGAAGAATGTTTCCTTTGGTCTGTGTCTATAGTACACTGGAAAAAAAAATAAAAAATAAAAAAAATAAATTTAAAATATAAGATTAAATTAGTTATATTATTTTTTCTTTGCACTATTACTTAAGGGTTAGTATACATATATTCATGTTAATAGATAACTTAATAAGAATATAATAATAAATGGAATAGTACTTACGACTACATAAATATATGTGTATTTTTTATAACAAAAACTTAGTTCAAACAGTGTTTTAATGAAGGAATGGTTGGAGAGGTTTCTGCTGCAAAAAAAGTGATCTTAGTCAATGTTAGCTTTCGACCCAAACGTTCTTGTGTCGACCAGAGATCTGCAACGAATACTAATGAAGTAAGTCAACTTGAATCATTATTCATTATTTCGTTGATTTATACGCATTCAAACTTATTGAAAAGTCTTCACTACTTATACGCACTTTTAAATAAAATGTACTTAAAGTACTCATATTCATCAACATGTATGACTTAGTTGATTGCTATTGTCGTTCATGCAAAATAAAAAGACGATAAAAAGCTAGTATGACTCGCATACTCATTATGAAGTTATGTGTTTGGCTTGCCAGATTACAATTTGGCATTCACCATAATAATTGTGGATTGTTAAAAAAATTGACAATTTAAATTTAACAAAATAATACAAAAACAAGCAAAAATAAAGTGCTTGCTTTGATATCAGTTTAAGAGATTTTGTTTTTGCGTATTATCTTTCAAATTTAAGTGAGCACCTAAGAACGCAGTTTTTTAATTTGCTGCAAAAAACTTAAACATGAAAATAAAAAACACAAAACAACTGTTATTGTTTACCTCTTTTTATAGAAGCCAACCAAAACTAGCCTATAGGCCATATTTAGTTGCATTTATTTAAAAATTGAATAGTGATACTTGCAAAAATTGGGTATCACACACTGTAACATTGCAAATTTTCTGGCGGCCAAAAAATATCTTGCACTCTCGACCTGGCAACATTGTTTATTCCTGATACAATTGAGAGCTGTTAATGTTTTTTTTTTGTTAAATCAACTTGCATCATTCTATGAGGATAAGTAGTTTCCTAAAAATATGAATCAACGTGAGTAGTCTTGCAAATTATATAAATATGCGACGCTATAAATATAAGTACGACGTAGTACTTATGTTCATTGTGTGATCTAATTACTTATAAATCAACGTTGTTGTGGGTATGCGTACGTCAGCTCAGTTAAATTTCAATGATTTATACGCACTTATACTCAAGTTTTATGGCTCACTATGAATGTCGAAAAAACGACTCAAAGCCGATCACTGGTGTCGACCACATAAATACACTGTGAATAATAGCAGAACATTCTGTGCAATTTACAAAAGAAAGGGCTTGCATCAAAATTGATTTTTTCGGCTGATTAAGGCTCATTGCAATGGCTAATCAGCCGATTTTAATACCATATTTGGAGTTCTAAAAGTTTGTATCGTATCAATTATATTACTTTTCATAATTTTTGTAAACAAAAATTCGTTCAACATGGCCCGATAACGATCGCCATTGACCACGTCCACTGCTTGCTCATTTTCGAAGAAAAATGGCCCAATTATGCCTCTGGACCAAAATCCGCACCAAACAGTGACTCGTTTTGGGTGTATCGGCTTTTCAATGTATGCGTGTGGGTTTTCTGTGCCCCAAATGCGACAATTTTGCTTGTTTACATACCCGCCAAGATCAAAATGAGCTTCATCTGAAAAGATGATTTTTTTTTTTGGCAAAATCGGCCAAAGTAATGTCACAATATTTCTCAGCGTTGTTCAAGCGTATACACAATCATATTCGTTCAGCGGAAGGATAAAACTAATTATCTGTCAAATCAGATATGATTTAAGTGTTACCATTCAGGAAATAAGCACTAGTTGAAAAAAAAAAACGTTAGATGGCGGACCCTTCATATAAAATTCTAGTGTCGCAGTGTCTGTGATTAATCTCCTTCAAAATGGCTCAACATATTTTTATAAAATCTTATGTGCATATCGGGTAGGTCTAAGAATCGGTCAACATCTATTCTTCATACCCCTCAACGCCACGCCTTTTTTCACGCTCTTTAGGAAGGCCAGACTGCTGGACCAATCTTCTTGAAATTTTCACATAATATAACTAAGACTCTGATATGATTAATCTTTGGACCTGCTTAAAACTCAAAAATAAAAACCGTAGTCTCAAAAGCTTTTGCCGAGAAAAACTCAAAAATCGGTTTGAAACTGAGATATAAGAATAAAAGTACGAATGGTTCTGTGTTTTTGCTAAAATTTATAAACGCAATTCGTTTTTTTTAGCTTCTGGACACAGAGAGGAGCAAGTGGGTATCAATAGAAGGGGCTTTACCAGTAAAATACAGTAATTTTTGAAAAAATGAATATTCAAGATAGCGTCTAATATAAAATGGCGGAAATAACGGTGAAATATAGTAATTACGGCTTTGTACTCCATTACATTACTCCATTTTAATGGGTATCAAATGAAAGAGCTTAACTAGTAGAACACAATTAACTCTGTTAGATTCAAAATTATCGATGGCTTCGGAAATGATAAAATAAAATGGCGTATAACAATTTATCTTAAAACTAGGCTTAGCTACAATGTGGTTAATATTCTTATGTGTATCGTCATATAGTTTCAATAAAGGCCTAAGTTACATTGAAAAAATTTTACAGTTGAAGCAAAAAAGTTTCTAATATGAAAAATTTACCATTTGAAGAAAAATATACAGTTTTTTTTATTATTATTTTCAGAGATGTGAAACTTACACTTTTATGGATTTTTTTTCTGGTGCCGAAAAGGTCGTACATCAGTTAAAAAACGGTTTTGGTAATTAATTAAAATTTATAGTTTTTACTTAAATTTTATTTTATCTTTACCTAAAAAACATAAAATGTAATCAACAAACAAAAGTTTAATAAGAGCAAATTTTGTTTATAAAAAAAAACACGCATGTATAATAGACTAGGACTGGTACTAATATCATCCAAATATGTGGAGAAATCATGGTCATTGCAATGTCCTAGGTCTGGACCATATAACCCAACTTTGCATTACTCAGGAGTAGGCTCAAAGTCAAAGTCACTTTGTCACTGTTCGATGGAGTATCTAAACGTTTATTATACAGTTTTTGACAACACAACGTCGTTCGTAAATTATTGTGTTCTATAGGTATATACTTTATGTGTCATATAGAAAACAATAATTTATGAACGACGCTAATACAATCGTTAAAATATGAAAACTTGTCGCTTAACAACAAACTCTTGTTTAAAAATGGACATGGTCCATTACTACATTACATAGAACCATGTTATAACTTTTTCATTTCAGCTGCAATGGACAAAGTATTCCAATTTTATCTACAAGGATATTACTTATTTTCATGTGGTAAATAAGAATAAAAATCTTAACAATAGTTTGGTAGAAATACCTTGAGATCATTAAACTGTTTCCTTTTCTTTTAAAAAGGCGTAAGTTAAATTTTTGTTTTAGACATTTCTGAGCCTGCTCTAAGGGCTTTTAAAATTTGGTTGGTAAGAATATTACTTTTAATTAAAGCAGTGTACAATTTTTCTAGAACATATATTTTAATACGGTGCATTATAAACAATCAAAAAGTCGATTTGGATGTTTTTGTAATTTAGGGCTTTTGTAAATACATTTGACGACATGATGGTTAAAAGTATTATCAGATTTAACAACGCCGAATATAGCATTCTTACTTGTCTAATAATAGATTTGTCAATATTTAGAGGACTTTTCGAATCTTAAATTTATGATACTTTTTTCTTTGTTACTCTATCTTTGCCTTTAGGATAGTAGTTTTTTCGCTTGTTATCCTAGCTTTACTGTTAATCTTTTTGGAAGTAAGCTGAAAGCGACTTTGTAAACGAAAATACATACAAATGTATGTAGATGTGCAAAATCCATAAATAAAAATATTTGTTACATACTTTCTTTAAGGCAAAATTGTGAATTTGTTTGTATTTAACTTTTTTCGATTTCCTACATACATATGTACATGACACCAAAAACATTAAGGCTTATTAAAAAATGTTGGTGAGTTTGTAACCGTTAGAACAATTTCCTATAAAAAGAAAATTTATCAGTAATTTCTATAAAAACAAAAAAAATCTTATATAATTTTTTAAATTAAGATTTTATTTAAAATGTCTGACAAGACAAAAAATTGTGCTTGACATTTTTTGTAATAAGTTTTATGTCTCGGTTTATTCGGTAAAGAATTTGTTAAGTATTTGCTGTAAATAGGAAATTAACAAGCAATTATATTAAACTAAAGGTTCCGCCATCTAACGTTTTTTTTTTCAACTAGTGCTTATTTCCTGAATGGTAACACTTAGCTCATATCTGATTTGACAGATAATTAGTTTTATCCTTCCGCTGAACGAATACGATTGTGTATACGCTTGAACAACGCTGGGAAATATTGTGACATTACTTTGGCCGGTTTTGCCAAAAAAATCATCTTTTTAGATGAAGCTCATTTTGATCTTGGCGGGTATGTTAACAAGCAAACTTGTCGCATTTGGGGCACAGAAAACCCGCACGCATACATTGAAAAGCCGATACACCCAAAACGAGTCACTGCTTGGTGCGGATTTTGGTCCAGAGGCATAATTGGGTAATTTTTCTTCGAAAATGAGCAAGGAGTGACCGTAGTCAATGGCGATCGTTATCGGGCCATGTTGAACGAATTTTTGTTCACAAAAATTGAAGAGGAGGATATTGGCAACATTTGGTTTCAACAGGACGGCGCTACGTGCCACACAGCCGAAGCTACACTTTTTTTTATAGCATTTTCAAAAAAAAAAAAAAAAAATTGGCGGACCCTTTATTTCTACATATTGTATGTAGATATGGAATTTATTAAGCAATCTCTATAGAAATTTCGAAATTGTCTATAAATTGAGAATTAGTTATTCAATATAAAAATTTAAGTTTTATTGAAGAACTTTTAATTGATTAAGTGTTTATGATGTCGGTATGGATCTGATTTTATTTTCATAAAATTGTAACTACATATTCGTTTTGGGATATAACTTTTTGACTATATTACATACATACTGACATACATATATGTAGGTATGTACATGTACATATACGTATACATCTATATATATAAAAGTGAAACTCTGTGTGTGTGTGTGTTAGCTATAGACTCCGAAACTGTAAAACCGATCGGACTCAAACTTTGGCAAGTTGTTGTACACATACCAGGGAGTGTTTATGGGTGAAAAAAGTGGGCGGGGCCACGCCCCTAAAAAATTTTTAATTTTGAGGTACTTGCACTGGACCGATTTTTCTGAAACTTTGCACACATACTAAGCTGTCATAACCATATAATTTCGTGATTAGAAAAGTGGGCAGGGCCACGCCCATAAAAAAAGGTTATAATTTTGAGGTACTTGCACCAGAGCGATTTTTCTGAAACTTTGCACACATATCGAGCTGTCATGACTTAATAATTTCGTGATTAGAAAAGTGGGCAGTGCCACGCCCATAAGAAATAGGTATCATTTTGAGGTACTTGCACTGGACCGATTATTCTGAAACTTTGCACACATATTGAGCTGTTATGACTTTACAATTTCGTGATTAGAAAAGTGGGCAGGGACACGCCTCTAAAAACAATTATAATTTTGATAATTTTTGCACTGGCCCGATTCTTCTGAAATGCATTTCGATTCATTAAGGGGCGTAGCAACGCGCGCCGGGTTTGGCTAGTATTATATGTGTGTATAAAAAATTCATATTCATGGCCAAGATATGAATTGTATCTTGCATGTCAATGTGTGGTAATGTATGTGTGTACAATTTTTGACAAGGGTTGATAATACATTGTCATGACAGATTTTACTTTCTATAAATCAACATTTTGTAATATTTTGATAATAACATTTCCATATTGGACCAAACCATCCACATACATACTAATTGATGATGGTGACTTACAAAAAAATATTTTTTGTTTTTTTTTTTTAGTTTAAATCAAACGGCTGCCTTATTTCGTTTTTACTTTTAGTTGGGGCCATTTTTATGGTGATAAATATTTATCAAAATAACAACAACAACAACAATAAAAGATTAAATAATGGCTTCCCAGAATGGCATGCAAAATATTTAAACAAATAAGCAAAAAATAATGGGAATAAGACTGATAGAAATAAGGATTTATGTAAATGTGTGTGTGTGTGTGTGGATGTGTTTTTCTAACATACTTTCATAACCCATATTTAACACTGAGTTGATTAATTGTTGTCCTTCATTTTACTCTTTCAAGCTCTTAAACAAGTTCTTGTTAATGTTTTTGTTGTTTTTTGTCTGATGTAAATGGAACTTACTGTGGTAATAAAATGTTTGTTAATAAAAAATAAAAAAAAAAAAAAATTAATTGAGTTGTGTTCTCTGATTTTTCTTGGTATTTTTATTTAAGTTACTTTCAGTTTTTCTTAAGTATAATAAACTTAATTAATTTTATAGACTGTTGAGTGTTTATAGGGGATTATAATCTCATTTAAATTTCAAAAATAGTTCTTTAATTTTATCTTAAAGATATCTTTTTGAGTGGGGGGGGGGGGGGGGGGTTTGGTAAGTAGACAAAACGCTTTTGTTTGTTTAGCCAGAAATAGCAAAAATGGTCAAACGCTTAGTTAAATGGAATTTATGGCAAATTTTTTAAGAAAATTATTTAGAAATGTGTCAAAATTTATTATCATTTTGTTCAGATTTGTGTTTTAGATTTGTGAATTTTCAATTAAGGTTGTTAATGTAAATAGGAAACCACTGAAAATATGTTTAAAATAATTTATCAAAAATTTTGAAAAAACTAAAATTTATCACAAATATTAAAAATTGTATACATTTATTTAATAATATTATCGTTGTAGTAAAAAACATGTTGAATCGGTCGCGCAGAATTTTTACCAGCATTACATTATTCAGACTTAAATATAATTATGAGGCAATGTCAAGCCTGAGTACATATAGAAGATATCGTTCTGTAATGTGTCATAACAATAGGAATTTACTCTTAATCATAATTTGCATTGTTTTGGTAGGGAACAAATATTTAATCTATCATTTTGTTTCAGATTTGACATTTTGCTTTAGTGTATAGTAGAGCTGGAAAAATATTAGGTACTGCATATCAAGTAATTGTTCTTTTTTTGGTACTTAATACTAAAAGGTAGTTACCCAATACTTCAAAACTGTATTTTAGGAGTAAATTATCGGCTTATATACAACTCTGGTAAAAATTAAACCCTATAGGTGTATTTATTACATGTAAAAAAGACTAACAAATTAAGCTGACCGCCATTAAAACTGTTATCATTAAAAGCAAAAAAATGCTTAAGCATCTAATACATTTGCATCTGACTTTAATATTTGTAAGACATATGGAAATCTGCATGTCTGTCAAAATTGTACTTTTACAGACAACCGTCGCTGGCTGCTTTCCAGCAGCAGAGATTTTTGCCAACGGCTGTTGTCAGATGTTTTGACAGAAGAAAATAGAGCGCGCTCAAATTAAAATTTTGTCAGATGTCTCAACACATGTTTTTTACAGAAGTAATGTTTAAAAGGTAACACACGACATGTTCGTACTTAGCATTGTGGAATTTGACAAGCCAGATGTAAAAAACATGGCGTGTATTAGCTGCAAGTCTATACAATTAAGTTCGTCCCCATTAAAACAGTTGTATGTATAGAAAAGAAAGCAATTGTTAAAGCCTTATATAAACTAAAATTTACTGCCTTATTTATGAAAATTATTAAGGGCTTATAATTCTAAAATTTATTAAATATTTTATAGGAAATTAAAATTTATTGGAAATTTCCAATAATAGAAAATTTTTAATAGGCAAAATATTTTTATTTAAATAAACAAAATTTTGTATGAAAGTAAATCTTTTGAAGTGGAAATGTCTTATGAGTCATTCATTAACTTGTCTAAGAATTTTTATAAAACGAAAACCTTAAACACAAGAGATTTTTAAAACAAAATTAAAGAAATTTTTATTAAAAAATGCCTGCAAAATAGTACGACAATGTCTAAATTAGGCAAGTCTGACACATTTTTTTTTTTACGGATAATTCGTATGGATTTCTGCAGACATGTCTGGAAAATTTTATGTACGATATGTCTGATAGATTTCTAACTGATTTCGTAAGGATATGTCAGAGGAATTGCCCCAATAGCCTAATATAACGTAACTAAAAAATGTTTGGAAATTGACGTTTTGATGCTGAATTTTTTTTCAATGTCGCGATATACTCTTACGGAAAAAAATAAATTAACAAAATTATTCTGAATTTTTACTATTAACAGTTACTGTGAATGGTGTTCACAATCGAGAGATGATAACGAACTTTTTTGTGTTCAGAAATTGAGGCCACACAGTCGACAATGGCTCGTTTGCACGAGAAATTCAATGGTCGTATTATCCCACCTCGTGGCGATGTTAATTGGCTTCACAATCCTGTGATTTGACACCGTGTACGTCAATAAGCCATGAACAATTCAAGAGCTAATGGATGAGATAACTCGGCACACGAAAGATATTAAACCTCAATTAATTTAATTTAATTTAATTCAATTTCACACATAATTGTCATAGATCCTTCTATTATAATAAAAAAATATTAAGATAATTCTCTGAAAACTTTTTGTTTTATCAACAACTAACATCGTGCGTTTTGCTTGGACCATAAGAATTTCCCATGTCTTTCTTATCAAATATCTATCAGACATGTCTGTCAGAATTCGTGTTAACCACCTTTATGGTAACTAGACTATTCTTCTTGTTTTGTGTTGTGATGCGGACCAGAATTGTCCGTCAGGTGCCTAGTTTTTTTAAAATAACTTTTATTGTTAATCTACAATTAAAATAAGCAGTTGGTTTACAACGTTTTAACAAACACAAAACATAAAGTTTTCATTTTGAAATTAAAAAAAAAAATTAAAATTAAAGAAACAAAAAAATGTTTCATATTTATAGGAAATGTATACCTGTTGTTTTTGCATTGTGGCATTTGTTGCCATAATGCACATACCATAATAATAAACCTCGGTAATCATCCTAGTGTTTAAATAAAACTTATATAAATTTCTGACTGCAAAAATATATATAAAAGTAAAAAAAAAGATGTTTACCAGCAGCAGAGAGGAAAAAGTAATTTTGAATAAAAGCTGTTCTCTTAAATCCAACCGATATTTTTACAACTTTATTGTCACAATTGTTTTTCTCACAATATTTGTGGTTGCTTTTCTTTTTTTTTTTTTAAGAAAAGAAACATATCCAGCAACAACTAAAAGGAAATATAGCAACTGTCGCTGGCAATATTAAATAAGTTGTTGAACCACAGAAAACAGTTGAATTGCAACACATAAAAAGGACACTGCGACAATAAATGAATAGTGAAAGACAAAAAATGAATAAACAAGGAAAAAATGCAATACCACAATACACTGGTTGCTCATTGGGTCACTAAATGAATGAATGCGCCGGGATTGAGAAGCGACCGGTCGACAACATATTCAAATTGAAATATCAAACGAATAATAACAACTAAAACAACAACAGAAGCAGTAATAATGACACAACAAAATGACATTAAATATTCAACAAACAATTGATTTTGGTCATTTCTTCTCCTGTTTTTTTTGTTCCTTTTTTAAATAAAACAGTTTTAATTTAAAAAAATTCATATTTGGTCATAATATCACTACAGAAAGTGGTTAGCATTAAAAGTTTATAAATAAAAACTGTTTATATTTATATTTGCATAAAAATTAAAAAATAACTTATTTATTTAACAAATCTGGATGCAAGGAGCATAAAAAGGAATTAAAAATGAGCAACACAACACTGTCGTGTGTAGGGTATAAAAAAAAATGATTTTTTAATTAAGTCTTAATGGGGTTTCCAGTTAAATAAAATATTAAAAATTAAATTTTAAGTCAAAATATTTAAGTAATACAAGAAAAAATAATCTGACATTTTATATTTTTTAAGATTCACTGCCATCCATTCGGAAAGTCTAATTATACCCTTTACACGAAAGTGTAAAATGTTATATATAGCTTTGTAATTCCGTTTCATTTTCGACACCATAAAGTATATATTTTCTGAAAGCTTATGAATAGAGGAGTCGATAAAACTATGTATATCCGTATGTCCGTCTGTCCGTCTGCCCGTGTGAATTTTAAGTAGCAACCACATGTTCCTCAGACCTGTGTATGGTATCAATCTTTTGCAAATATGCAGGGATCAATTGCTATTGAAATTCAGCAAAATCGCCCTATAACTTTCCGAGATTTGAGCAAAAAACGTGACTGTGTCTGTTTTTTCCCATATTTTTACCACCAAAATTAAAATCTTTCAGCCATAAAATAGTTTACAAGTACCTGTGTTACTATTTGTAGATAAAATATGGCTCATAAGATGTTCGTGAAAAATTTCGAATAAATCGGGCTTTAATCGGTAAAATATATTTTTGCAAAATATATATTTCTAAAATTTACAAACGAAAACCAATTTTTTCAACTTCTAGACAACCAAGAGAGTCAATATTGGTATTATATGAAAGGACTTAATTAGCGCAATATAAGGCACTATAAAAAAATAAAATTCATGATGGCCGCCACTACAAAAGGAAAGAGCTTGAATAGAATACAGTTAACTATGTAAAAATTCAAAATCATGGATGGCGTCGAAAATAATAAAGACATATAACATGAAATCTAGGTTAAGCTATGATGTGCGATAATACTTATGTACATAATGGTGAAGGCTATTATCAGATGCAGCACGGCCGAATATAGCACTATTAATTGTTGTTATTGAAACCGTTAATCCTTTATATACTTGTACATGCTTTACATTATGCCTTTTCGTGTTTGTGTGCATGTTCAAGTGTCAAATCATTAGAGAAAGTCAGATAACTCCCATTCACTTACTTTTCATGACACTCCTTTGTCAAACACTTTACCCTTAATTATTACAAATTATCATACTCTTCATTTCTACACTAACTCATTTAAAAATTCCTATAACAACAAGGTCGGCTTATATGAAAAGTATGTTTGTATGGTAGTGTTAAAATCCCTAAAACATAATAAAACAATTAAGGATATACGTACACATTCTCTCACACCAGCACACACACACATAATGGGAACAGTTTAACATTAATTAATAAAATGGGAATTTGTTGAAGCAATTTATTAACAAATCTTAGAATTTAAAAACAGCACTAAAGAATAAAATATGGAAATAAATTATCTCGCTCAACAATAAATAACAACAATTAACAATTAATAAGTATTGTTAAAATAATAATTTTGTGTTTACCATTTGTGTTGGAACGCAAAGTTAAAGATATGAAGTCAGTCCAAAATAAATAGGTAGGAAAGGGGGATGCAGGAAGCAGGATTCGGCTCTAACACCCACACTTGAAGACCATTATGGTCCATTGTGTTTCCCTTTTTACAAAAAAGATAGAATATCGATTAGAAAAAGAGAAGAAGAGAAAAAGGGTTGCCAAAGATATAATAAATGAAAATAAGAGATAGTTGGTAGAAAATAGAATAGAAGAAAGAAATACAGATTCTCTACAAGCCCCACTGCAAGTTCACCAGCCACCTGACCCCCATGATGAATCCGATAATATTCCCCAGTTTGCACTCCGAAACATCACCCAACTCATCGTGGAATCGTCTACCTAATCACTTTAGCCTGTGATTCTGTAGCCTCGAACAGTGACAGACAATATGTTCCACAGTTTCCAGCTCCTCCTCATCCTCACATATCCTACAATAATCCGGATTCCGCGATCCCATCCTAATCCTAGCTCTCACAGGACAGTGCCCTGCTAAAACCTCAATAGTGGCCCTCAGACACACCCTTACTAGGCCCAGAAGTAACGTAGAGTCCGCTGAGTTCAACTTGGGCCATAAAGCCCTTGACCCTCTGTAGTCTCTTCTGTCCCTTCACGCCCTCTTGGCCCTGTCAAATACCCACGTCCTAATACGCCCAAAATATTAAGGTATCGGAGGCCTCACCATGCCTGCTTCGCTCGTCGAAACCAGTGCCGATCTACTGCGCGCAAGTTCGTCAGCAATCTTATTGCCGACGATTCCATTGTGCCCTGGTACTAGGGTGATCGATTATTCGACATTTTTTAGAAACCGTTTTTCAAATAGTTTGAAATTTAGAATTAAAAAAAAAAACGTTTTTTTTTTAATTTAGAAAAAACCGGTTAACCGGTCGAATACATAAAATATAATTTTTTCTTATACCCTTGATACATATATAGGTATTAACAAGTTTGTTCTATGGTTTAATTGCGTTTTAAGTTGACACACATTCAATAACATTATTATAAAATTCCGTTATTTAAAATAAAGATGTTAAAGGACAGACACTTTTTACCTAAAAGTGACCGAAAAGTTAAGTTTATGCTTCAATTACCTTTAACTTTTAAGGTTAAGTTTATACATTTAAAAATGCCATTGTTTCTCTACATGAAACAAAATATGGCAACTAAATTGTGACTTATATTTTTTTTCTACTCCGACCTTTTTCATTTTTTATTTTAAGTTTTAATTTTCTAAAATTAGTGAGACAAAACAGTAAATAAATCATCAAAAATGTTATTTCGTTTTGTAAATAAAATGTATAAATTTACATTGTTGCCACTACATTTTTTAAGAACTAAATTACTTTGTTAAAAGTAATCGGTATTTGCTCTGGTACTGCCATATTTAAACAAAAAACTTTGTTACAGGGAGGTTGTAATAATGAAAAATATTAAAAAGTCACTTCACTGCTCACGGTAGTCAAAGTTACCTTTTATTAACATAAACTTTATAGGCAAGTTGTAATAATGACCCTTTGTACGACAAACTATTTTAGTATACAAGTCATATGTTATCAGATATATTAGTTAAGCTATGGGTAGTCTTTAGTAC
This sequence comes from Phyto melanocephala, assembly GCA_941918925.1. Lineage (NCBI taxonomy): Eukaryota > Metazoa > Arthropoda > Insecta > Diptera > Rhinophoridae > Phyto > Phyto melanocephala. The sequence goes on along the minus strand of OW799233.1, from coordinate 130,051,594 downwards.
AAGTTGCTAGATTTTGTAGAAGCAAAATATTATGAAATCGAAAATGAGATAAAAAAGTATTACAAAGTACAATAACTTGGTCAAAAAACTTAACTGAACAGCTGATTATCACAGCTAATTAATTAAGCACAACATCGTATAAAATACCTGCTTTCCATTTAAAATAAATAATATTTAACCCTAATTATTTTTTTATTTTACATTTGTTTTTGAAACAACAAATAAATTTCTTGCAATATTATGAAAGAGTATTTAATAAATTTTCTGATTTTTTAAATTTTTTGGAGTAATAAATATAGTATGGTACGTTTGGTTGCAAAGAGAAATGAAATAAAACTAAAAATGAAAAAACCCGGTTTCCGTGAGTAAAAATACCGTTGTATTCGATATTCGAAAAATTAACATTTGCAAAAAACCGCCGGTTAAAAGAGTAAAAAACCGGGTTTTCCACCGGTTGTAAAACCGAGTCGATCACCCTACCTGGTACCCAATACAATCTGACATCGAAGGGGTTCATGATCCGTGCACTTTTCAACTAGCCTAGATTTTACATAATGTCCATTCAAGGCCTTGAGCGTCTAACTAAAGATGCATACATGAAGTTTTGTTGAAACTAAATTATTTTATAAAATACATACATATATTAATTTCGAACATATTTCTATATAAAATTATAAAAAAAAAATAAAAATATTTTAAAAAAGGTAAACAATTTAAAATAAATAGTTTACTTAAATACAATTAGTTTAAGCTAACTATTAGTAGTTAACTTTAGAACATCGCAATGCTAAAATAGTCACTTATCTCCATTAATTATAATCCAGGCATCAACTACATACCACTAGTTGCGAAAAAATTAACTAGTTGGTAAAACAAAGGGATAAAATACTTGTATGTATTTAGAAAATTTTAAAAGTCTTATTGGAATCCAATACAAAATTCAAGAGGTGATTTAAACGATGCTTTTAGCATTTTTTCGAGATGAATACGGCCTAATGACTCCTTCAGATCATAATTCGCTTTGAACAGACACTTTTTCCGGATGCAATGGTCTATATGTGAGAATTTAGCATGTTGACGTATCCACCAGGTGAGAAATGAGCTTTATTGCTGAATTTTTTAAATATTATCTTTTCTAGCCGTTTAAACTACAGATAATTGCTTTGTCAGACCGGCTATTTTGAAACCACTAAATGGATAACTCTTTATACGTTTTGTATTTAAGAGATGCTAATTAGAAAATCGAAACGATTAAAATTAAAAAAAAAAAAATACAAGGTATTTTTTCTTTAAAAAAAATTATTATTAAGGAAAATTTTTCGTAAAGGTAAAATTTATTGAAAATGTGGCATAAAGTAATAGTGAATTAAATTTTTTTATCAAAAGAAAATTTATCAAGGTAATTTGTAGTAGTTCAAAAAATTACTCTTTAAAAAACTTTTAAAAAATTTTATAATTTTCTAACTATTTTTTTTTATTCATAAGTATGTATGTAAATTTAATGATATACATAATTAATCTAAAATTTTTTAAAACAGAAAAAAAATAATTTCAAAGTAAAGCTGATGATTTTTTAATTTAGAGATCATACTAACTTTTACAACATAGTCTATGCTTTTAGGAAACATAGGGAAGACAAATTAAGTATGAGTACGGACCTGCGGGTAATTGAAATTTGTTTTTTTTTATTAGCACATATAAATTAAATACACAAAAGGAATTGCTGAAACATAATTTTTTCTGTGTTAATAAGAAAGTAAGTTAAAACCGGATTTGAAAAATGAACTTGCGACAGAAAATTTTCTGTGTGTGAACCAGGACATACCTGTCATTGTTATTAAATGTGTTTCTAATCAGTTAAATCAAGTTATATTTATTTATCAGGTAATCGCAGTTTGGAAAGATTTAAGTCATGCTAAATAATCGTAAATGACGACGATAGGAGAAAAGCACTACAACTTCTTCTGATAAATATTTAAATAAATCATAAAAATTTGCATACACATATGTACATACATAAATAAATACATTTATTATTGCGCATATGTTATTGAAAGGTGAATAAGGTTCGGCATTTCTAATTTATATATAGTATTTTTATTTTCATTTATTTTTAAATACCAACGAATGTGGTTTTTTTAAACACATAAATAATAAGAAAATATTATAATATTTACATTTAAAATATTCATTAGATAGATAATGCATTGGCCTAGATTTAAAAATACAGCCTCAAGTGTATCCTTTGTAGTTTACTTCAATTTATTTATTTTTAATTTTTTCTATTCTCATTGAACAACTTAATCCGCTTTAACATCTGTTGTACATTCTACATTCGATTTTAATTTATTTCCTAAGACTAATCACCCCATCGTCATTACCACCTTAATTCTCACTGTCCTGAACACCAATAGACCTGTTGACATACAAATTGAAAATGAAAGAAGAAAAGCTCGAATAGAATTGAAAAATAATAAACTACACAATATTGGAAATAGCCACAAAGTAAACCACTTGTGTAACAAGTTGTTTCCACTTGAAGTCCACTCAAAGAAGAACAAGAATTAGAGAAAAGGCATCCTATTTTTGCAATTTTCTATGTTTTCAATAAAATACATACATGTGTACTTACAAACTTACGTACAGTGAGTGCGGTGTATTTAAAATGTAAAAGATGTACAAGATTTACAAACAAAAATGAAAGTACTTATGAGCGAACGAATGCTCGAAGGTAGAAAAATGACTCAATACGATTGTGTGCTATCAAAAAGCCACAGTTTTTCTCTATGTGTACATTCATACGTATCGTTGGTCACAAGTAGAAAGGCCCTCACTCAAATAATTGTAACTTTACAGGAGAAAGTAAAAACGTAATAGAAACTGTTTAATCATGAAGGAAATTCTTGTAAAACTATGGACCTTAATGCTGTTGCGTTAAATTTTTAATGTTATGGCCTTTCTACTTGTGACCATCGATATATTAAGTATGAATATATGTAGTTTCTTACAGGTAAATAAACGTTATACATTTCTGAACGAGAAGTATACATCACTAACCAGATAAAGTGAAACATCATTCACTTGAGCTCTCTTAAACGTGAAAGTGTAATTTTACATTTTCAATTTAAAGAAAATCACGAGTATCAAGTACACATATGAAATACAATTTAAAAACATGCATGATTTAAGTAGCATATAAATACTTATGTATAGTAAAGCGTGATTTTTTAAGAGCTATAGGAAAGTTAAAAAAAAACACATAAAATTCAGAAAAATGCATAAAATCTTTAATTGAATCGATAGTACGGTCCATATAATTTAATGTTTGAAGATTATTTCATGCAAATGTTGACCGTGACTGCGCCTCAAATGGTCCATCCGCTTAGTCCAATTTTGACATACTCTTTCCAATATTTCGGCCGGTATCTCATGAATAAATGCTTCAATGTTGTCTTCCATTGCGTCTATTGAAGCGGGCATGTGTGTATAGACTTTAACATAGCCCCACAAAAAATAGTTTAAAGTCTTTAAATCGCACCATTTAAATTCATATAATTTCACTATGGACAAAGTAAATATATATTTACATATATTTTTTTTTTTAAATTATGGAGAGGTAGGTAAGATAAATTGGGAAACTCAATGAACCATATAGGTCCCAGCGTATGGGTGTTGAAGGTGTCTCTTAGCATCCGGTACCGTGAATTTGTGTATTTTGTACAGTAAATAATGTCAGCAAGACGCTAAGACCTGATTTGAGCCGTCGAACGACTAGATCGACACACATGTGAAATAAAAACAAGTAACAGTGCTATATTCGGCCATGCCGAATCTTATATACCCTTCACAACGTGTAGTCATGCAATAACAATTGTTTGGTTGGTTAGACTAAATATGGCATCGAATCCCAGCTGAACCAAAAAAATTTTATTTAAGATATTATTTATATTTTATTATTTTTTTTTTAATTTTTTTAAAAAAATTTTTTATAAAAATTTTTAAAAAATTTTTTAAAATTTTTTTTTAAATTTTTTTAAAATTTTTTTTTTTTAAATTTTTTTTATTATTTTTTTTATTTTTAATATATTTTTTTTTTGTAATTTTTTTTTTGGCATGTTTTTTGTATGTATGTATGTATGTTGTTGTTGTAATTGTGTAAAAAAACGAGGTGGTCGTGGTTTTTTGCTCATATCTCAGAAAGTTATGGGGCGATTGTGCTGAATTTCAATAGCGATTCATTCCTGGATATTTCCAAGAGATTGATACCATATACAGATCTGAGGAACATATAGTTGCTTCTAAAAGTTGATTTCAACCAACACACGGACAGACGGGCAGACGGGCAGACGGGCAGACGGACAGACGGTCAGGGCTTAATCGACTCCTCTATTCATAAGCTTTCAGAAAATATATACTTTATGGGGTCGGAAATGAAAATTGTAGAAATTACAAACGGAATGACAAAGCTATATATACCTTTGTGCACCACAGGTGAAGGGTATAAAAACATAAAGAATAAAAGAACAAATCAAACTGAAAAATTAAGATGGCTGGACAAAATAAGAAAAAGCTACTACTTAGAACAAAGACTAGCGTATCGATTCGTAGTTTATACACGCAGAGCAAATGACCAACAAAGCCAACAAGTACATCGAGGATTTATATCGAATTAATTCCGTCGGCTAGTGTTCGAGTATGAGTTATTAAATATTATGCTCATTTGAAAGTGGGTATTGGGTTATGGACAAGGAATGTCCGCATTGTAAAGCGTTTAAATTCAAAAATTAACTATCCGGGATATGTTGCTCGTCGGGGAAAGTGGTCAGCTCTCCATTTCTCTTTCAGTCATATATTACATTCCCACACACATACAATAAATTAGTTATTTTGTATTTGACTACTAAAGTTTTCACAAAAAAAATAACGTTGCTTTGACGGGTCAGTTTATTTCAATTTTAATTTTTCAGCTTTTAAAAATTCACCCAAAAAAAAAAACAGACAATCAAATTCATTGCCTATCGAATGGTTCAGTTCTTGCAATCGAATTTAAAATTACAATGTCTTAGTACTGGCTATAAATTTATAATCCGAATTGAAATCTTGTAGAGCAGTAAAATTCTACTATCACATTTAATCTATGTGATTGGCAACAATTGTGGTACTCTACATATATTAACAGGCAAGGTGATTTCATTTAAATATAGAAGACTACCAATTTAAATTGTTCTTTTCTTCCCAAACATCAATATTTTCGGAGAGTAACCATAAGTTTTGTTTTTAAAGCTGATGCGTAAGGGACGGACATTTAAGTAAATTAGTATTGATAATAAATTTTTAAGTAAGACAAAATACTTGTTGGTTTTTACTTTAAGGAGAGATTCTTAAATTAAATTAAATCAAGAAAGAAAACTTTACATTACGGTTAAAAAAATTAACCTTATAATAATCATTTAATAAGCCAACCCTCACAGCTCAATGGCTTTAGGATGACAATGAATAGTGAAAAGGAGTAGTAAAAATTCAATTATGTTATTAACAGTTATTGTCAAACAAAATGAAATCTTTTTTTTAGAATTATAAAGCCAATAAGCAAATAATTTTTAAGGGCAAAAGTACTCCCTAATTTTAGAATCTTCGAAAGGCTGAGGAAAAAAGGATAGCCCATAAAAATGAAAGTTTATTGAAGCAAACAAACAACTAATGATAATGGTCTTAAAACCGAAAAAAAAGCAGTCATTATATGCGAAAGTACTTTATTTCTATTTAACACATGCGACCAAACAAACGAAGGGGAAAATTACATCTAACAAAATAATTTAAACAAAATTTATGATGGTCTTAAGCAACAACAAATGTCAACCAACAAAAATGTCCTGCTTAAAAAAATTTTCTTTTAAAAAATTTATATTAAAATGTCAACTCAATATAGAAAAGTGAGGGAGGAACTAAAAAATACAAATAAAGGAAAAGTTTATTTTAATACTTTAACACAAATTAAAAATTATAGTCATCTTTGTTTTCTCTTTCTTATTTCATGTCCTTCAGAAAAATTTTTCTTGGATTTTTTCTTGTTGTTTACAGAAATTTTCCCTCTAAAAAATTATCATCAGAACTTAAACCTTTTAAATGATCATTTTTTCTTGTTTGTTGTTGTCATACTCTAGTGTGGCTCTTTAAGTGGCTTTTTATGTGTTGAGAAAAAAATAAATAAATAAATATACAAAGTCAAAGAGGAAGATGAAGTAAATAAGTTCGTTCCCAAGTGTAATATTAGTGTCTCAATCTATTTACATTGTTTTGTTTTACTTGGTCTGACTTTTCCACTACAATTCAATGTGACATTTAAATGTTTTTACTGTTTTTCCAAATTTCACTTGACTTTGCGAGGATTTGACAAACAATTTTAGTTTGTTAGAGTATTTGTAACACTAAGGGCCATTATTTTAACTAACCAATAGCTAAAGTTAGGATGTTATCGTACAGTTATCTGTTGTTCGTTGTTCGTTATTACAAGAGCATTTTAATTTAAAAGTGACAAATAATAATAAAGGAAAGCTCATCTTAAGGCACTTTTTTACACTATGTTTTTTACAGAGGCTTTGTCAATTGTACAATTTGTTTCTGGCGCCACAAACAATTGCCTTGCAAAACAGCTGATGTCAGATTCTTTGACAATTCAAAATAGAACATGCTCTAGTTGAAACATTTTTAACTGCACAGTACAGTGCACAGTAGATTTATATACTCTTAGCTTTAAGACACTATGTATGCATTTTACAGTGGGTAATTTATTTATTTTTTTCCACTCTAAACTAAAGGTGACCGATAAGTACGGTGACAATAATATTTAAATTAATATACAGAACAAGAAAATATGTAAATAAAAACAGGAACTATGTGTAAAGTACAAACAAAAAACCCTACATCTTTACTTTAAACACATATGAATTTATTATATTTTTGGTTTTCTTTTTTTTAACAAACTAAAATGCAAAAATTTACAAAAAGCAAATAGCGGTGCCCGATCTTATATACCATTATATGTTTTTCTAATCAAACCTTTATTTGTGATATTTTAATATTTGTAAGGCTATAAATGCAATATATCCGCCATTTTGTTTAGGATGCATTCTTAAATTTTATTGTTCAAACCCTTTTATTTGATATCAATATTGAGGGTTTAAAGGGGATACATTTTAGTTCATGACTCGGCACATATGTATATACTAGGGTGATCGACTCGGTTTTACAACCGGTGGGAAACCCGGTTTTTTTCCTCTTTTAGCTGGCGGTTTTTTCTAAATGTTAATTTTTCGAATATCGAATACACCGTTTTTTTATCCAAAGAAGCCGGTTTTTTATTTTTTTAAGTTTATTTTCATATATCTTTATAACCAATAGTACCATAGTATATTTAGTACGCAATAAGTTTTCAAAAATCAAAAAAAATAATTACTATTATATATTCTTTCATAATATTGTAAGAAATTTATTTGTTGTTTAAAAAACAAATGTAGAAAAAGAAAAATAATTGAGCTTAAATATTATTTTTATGGGATATAAACCTAACGTTAAAAGATCACTTTTAGGTAAAAAGTGTAGTTACAATAAAGAAAACCCAATAATCTCTCCTTCCATATCCTAATTTTAATTAATGGCATTTAGTGTGTGTCAACTTAAATTTCAATTAAGCCATCGAACAAACTAGTTTATGCCTATATTTGTATGTCTGTCAGGGGTATAAGAAAGAATTCTTAAAATGAAATTTTAAAGATTTTCTCCCTATCCTTTAAAATGTATTTCAAATTACAGAAACAATTTTAAACAAAATACGTTAGTGCATATTAGTTAAAAAAATCTATTTAACATTTAAAAAATGTACAGAAGGAGATACAAGAATTTATAACAGCCTTTTAAAAAGTCTTATTTATTTATAACTAGCCAAACCCGGCGCGCGTTGCTACGCCCCTTAATGAATTTGAAATGCATTCTGAATTTTAATTGAATATCAAGTGCAAAAACCTAAATATTATAATTTTTTTTATGGGCGTGGCATTGCCCACTTTTTTAATCGCGAAATTGTAAAGTCATAACAGCTCAATATGTGTGCAAAGTTTCAGAAGAATCGGACCAGTGCAAGTACCTCAAAATTATAATTGTTTTTATGGGCGTGGCCCTGCCCACTTTTCTTTTCACGAAATTGTAAAGTCATAATAGCTCAATATGTGTGCAAAATTTCAGTATAATCGGTCCAGTGCAAGTAGCTCAAAATGATACCTGTTTTTTATGGGCGTGGTACTGCCCACTTTTCTAATTTCGAAATTATTTAGTCATGGCAGCTCGATATGTGTGCAAAGTTTCAAAAAATTCGGTCCAGTGCAAGTAGCTAAAACTGATAACTAATTTTTTGTGGGCGTGGCCCCGCCCACTTTTTAATCAGGAAATTATAAGGTCATGACAGCTTAATATGTGTGCAAAGTTTCAGAAAAATCGGTCCAGTGCAAGTACCTCAAAATTTAAACTTTTTTAGGGGCGTGGCCCCGCCCACTTTTCTTAACACAAAATTTTTTAGTCATGACAGCTCGATATGTGTGCAAAGTTTCAGAAAAATCGGTCAAGTGCAAGTAGCTAAAACTGATAACTAATTTTTTATGGGCGTGGCCCCGCCCACTTTTTTCCACCCATAAACACTCCCTGGTATGTGTACAACAACTTACCAAAGTTTGAGCCCGATCGGTTTTACAGTTTAGGAGTCTATAGGTAACACACACACACACACACACACACACACACACACACACAGAGTTTCACTTTTATATATATAGACTAGCCAAACCCGGCGCGCGTTGCTACGCCCCTTAATGAATCGAAATGCATTCTGAATTTTAATTGAATATCAAGTGCAAAAACCTAAATATTATAATTTTTTTTATGGGCGTGGCATCGCCCACTTTTCTTATCACGAAATTGTAAAGTCATAACAACTCAATATGTGTGCAAAGTTTCAGAAGAATCGGACCAGTGCAAGTACCTCAAAATTATAATTTTTTTTATGGGCGTGGCCCTGCCCACTTTTCTAATCACGAAATTGTAAAGTCATAACAGCTCAATATGTGTGCAAAGTTTCAGAATAATCTGTTCAGTGCAAGTACCTCAAAATGATACATATTTTTTATGGGCGTGTTATTGCCCACTTTTCTAATCACGAAATTATTTAGTCATGACAGCTCGATATGTGTGCAAAGTTTCAAAAAAATCGGTCTGGTGCAAATACCTCAATATTATAACCTTTTTTTTATGGGCGTGGCCCTGCCCACTTTTCTAATCACGAAGTTATATGGTTATGACAGCTTAGTATGTGTCCAAAGTTTCAGAAAAATCGGTTCAGTGCAAGTACCTCAAAATTAAAACTTTTTTAGGGGCGTGGCCCCGCCCACTTTTCTTATCACAAAATTATTAAGTCATGACAGCTCGATATGTGTGCAAAGTTTCAGAAAAATCGGTCCAGTGCAAGTACCTCAAAATTATAACTTTTTTTTATGGGCGTGGCCCCGCCCACTTTTTTTCACCCATAAACACTCCCTGGTATGTGTACAACAACTTACCAAAGTTTGAGCCCGATCGGTTTTACAGTTTCGGAGTCTATAGCTAACACACACACACACACACAGAGTTTCACTTTTATATATATATATAGATTTATTGCATTTGTTTATTTTACTTGTAAAGAGTACCTTTTGTCCTTAAATTCAACTAATTAAAACTAAATTTGTCTACAGCATTCATGTCAGTTATTGCACTATTGTGTAATTGTGCAGCCAAACGTATATAAACTGTAAAAATTCCATATTCAGATATAATTTTTATTATAATCTTTTTTTACAATATTTTTTAATTTTTTCTTTAAATATTATATGTTATATATTCGAACCGGTTAACCGGCTTTTTTTAAATTCTAAATTTCAAACTATTTGAAAATCGGTTTCTTAAAAAAGTCGAATAATCGATCACCCTTGTATATACACTGTTTCTCCGTCATTTTGTAGGAGCAGCTATGATAGATTTTAGATTTGTTATAAGAAATTGTATTCTGTAAGTCAAGCCCTTTTATTAGATATTTATGCCGAGTCCCTTGGTTGTCTTGAAACTGAAAAAATCGTCAATGTTCGTTTGTAAGATTTAGAAAAAAAAAAAAAAAAAAAGATTTCTTCTTGAATATATTTCCAGTCTATGACTTAAGATTTGTTTTCACTATCCTAAAATTAATTAAGAGCTTAAAGATATATTTAAAAAAATATTTTTCCAAATTATTTTTGTCTATAACTTTACGAATTCGTTCTAAAATTAGAATAGCCCAAGAGGAAAATCGTATATTTAAATAGTAGCAAACGTGTCAATAAATAATCCGAGAGGTAAACATTTTTGATTTCGCTGTTAAATAAATGTCAGAATAGAAGCAGTCATGTTGATATGCTGATATCTTAGTAGTGGTGATGGGCAAATAGCAAAGATGTAGCGATATATATCGTATCGATATTATTCAATAGTATCGATATATATTTTTTAAAAACATCGATATTTCGATATATCGAAACAATGTTGTCAAAATATTCCAAGTTAAAAAATTAAATACACATAATACATACACATGTAAATATTGATTTTCGCATACAATTCAATAAAAACAATAAAATACTAAAAAAAATCAACAACAAATATTGTGGCCGTATTAAAGCTAAAAAAATATAGAACAAAATTTTAAATGCCATCAAATAAGTCACGAAACCATCACCTTACGATTACATATTATTCAAACCAATACTCATCGGATATGGACATCAGAAGAACTCTTTGCTTTATGTGATTCCCTGTCAATTAGCTTCTTTCAGCAGACCTCAAAGCGGGGGAGAAACTTGTTCCCTCTTACTATGTTTTGAGCGAATTATATCGCTTATTTTTAATATCGCATTTGAGGCAGCTGTTTTAGAAGTAAAAAGAATACTCTTGAACCTTGGGTTCAATATGGTAGCTATTGAAATAAAAATATTTTGTTATATTTTTTCTTCAACCTTTTTCAGAAAAGCGTCTTTTATAAGAAGCCCTAAAGTGGGCGAAGGAGGTGGGTGTTGCATCATTTGACGGACTAAATTTAAAATAGGAATGGCTTTGCTAGACGTCATAAAAAATTATGGTGAAAAACATATGATGCATGCGGTGATGCCAGCCAGTATTGTTGAAGAAAGTTATAGAGCTTTAAAAATATTCGAAAAGGTTCTGAAAACGATACTCGTAAATAAGAATCGATGTATCGATATATCGGGTTTTGAAATATCGGCCATATATATTGATTTTTTTTTTTAAATATCGATATTTTGATATATCGATATTTTTTGCCCATCCCTACTCAGCAAACTTTTGCCCGATTCTGCTGATTTGCAACACCAATTTTCTCCCCAATATTTCTTAAGGTTTGATGTCACTTAACCGTACGTGAAACATATGTTGATTTCAAAAAACACACGGACAGATGATAGTCACTTAATTAACTTCCCTCATTATAAACTTTCGGGAAATGTATTCTTTATGCGGTCGCAAATGAAGATTGTGTAATGTTTACAACGGAATGACAGAGCTATATATACCCTTGACAGCACAGATGCTGGTTATAAAAAGCTTTCAATGTGGTTTTATTCAGTCAAAAACATATGTATTCAAATGGTAACATTGAAAACTAAAACTAGGACAATAAATATTGATATTTTTTTAACATTTTCCATTGTTGATTAAAACTGTATTGATAGGACAAAAACAAATTTTAAACAGAAAATAATATACAAAACAAGAGCAAGACTCTTCAATAAAGTATTGTTCTGAATAATTTAGAACGTATGGTCACCGTATCGATAAGCTAAACGAAAGCTAGCTCATAATGTAAGGCTGATTAGTTAAAGTTTCTGCTATATGAAACAAAATATGACAACTTAATTACCAAACATTAGTTTCTTATAAATATATACCTTATCTGGAGAATATCGCTATGTATTATCATCTGCTAGATATTTAAAAATAAAATTTTAATAATAATAGGTGTCACACACAATATACACAACTAGCCGCCCGGTACGTGCTTCGCTACGTATCAAGTAAAATAATAAAAAAATTTAATTGGAACATCAAATTCATTTCTTCAAAAAAAAAAAAAAATTATGTACGAAAATTTCAAAAAAGTACAAAAATTCATTATAGAGTCTTTCAAGGAGAGCAAAACTACGTTTTTACTTTTTTCCTATTGCTATCCCTCTTAAAGATAAATGCTGTTCAATAAAGTACCAAAATTCAGTTTTTACCCGTTTTATCCCCTTAAAACTCAAAATTTCTAAAAAGTACCAGACACCTTTCTAATTATTTTTAACAGGCTCTTGGTCCCTTCTGAATTTTTGTGATATCTTTAGAGATGCTGAGTTACCGATTTTACCCTCTTTTACCCGTAAACCGCTCGACGGATTTTATGCAAACTTAACATAAACCATCTATTCAATAGTTTGAACAAAGCCTAAACATTTGGTTCGGATAGGTGAGCCCGTTCTTGAGTTATAAAATTACAACGAAAAATGGCATTGAATTTTATATATATAGATATTCAATATTTCTTTAAAAACTTTGCAAATTAAAAACATAAGTACTCAGTTCAAATTTGGTTATTATCTTTATTATTTAATACAAGCTGACCTGGTAAACATTGTTTTGCCTTCAAAGTGGTTGAAAAGGAATCGTTGCTTTGCCTTTAATTCTTTTGTGTTGTCACCTAAAAAGCAAAACTTTCATTAAAAAGAGAGACAGAATGTTATTGGCAAATCAAAAATTTAATGATTTGTTTAAAAATACCGTTCTAACAGCAACAAAAACAATAACTCATACCTATGATACAATACAGGTGTATAGAATGGTCAGCGCACAAATAAAATGACGATCGAAACAACGATTGAAAAGATTTAGCTCATCATTCCAATTAGAAAGACCAAATGTCATTGTACAAATTAGACATTCAGTGCATGGCTTGGTAACTTTTAAAGTTAAAAACAAGTAAAAGCGCTATATTCGGCCGTGCCGAATCTTATATACCCTTCACAACGTGTAGTCATGCAATAACAGTAAATTCACGTATGTATGTTAAAAAAAACAAAAAAAAAATAAAAAATAAAAAAAAAATTTAAAAAAAAAAAATTTAAAAAAAAAATTAAAAAAAAAAAAATTATTATATACATATATAATATATATAAAACAAAAAAAAAATAAAAAAAAAATTAAAAAAAAAAATAAAAAAAAATAATAATAAAAATATATATAATATATTAAATAAAAAATAAAAAAAAATAAAAAAAAAATTAAAAAAAAAAATTTTAAAAAAATTAAAAAAAAAATTTTTTTGCCTCAGCTGGGATTCGATGCCACGTTTTCTCTAACCAGTATACACGTTTGTATGTATGTATGTTGTTGTTGTAATGTTGTTTTTATGAAAAGAAAATCGAGGTGGTCGTGGGTTTTTGCTCATATCTCAGTTGTTTATGTACCGATGTTTCTGATTTTCAATAGCGATCTACTCCCGAATATTTCTAATATTTTAATACCTTACCCGGGTCCAACCTATGTCGGGGGGCTTCAAAAAGTTGATTTCAACATACACACGGACAGACGGTCAGACGGACAGACGGACAGACGGACAGACGGACAGACGGTCAGGGCTTAATCGACTCCTCTATTCATAAGCTTTCAGAAAATATATACTTTATGGGGTCGGAAATGAAAATTGTAGAAATTTCACACGGAATGACAAACCTATATATACCCTTTTTCACTGTGTGAAGGGTATAATTAAAAAATTATATACGGAAAAAGGAGAGCATTTTGTTGATATTTATATGGAAATATATAGATATTTTAAATGCCTTATTTCCGAAACCAATGGGTCATGCAAACTCCACATAAACCATCTACAGGCCATGCCCAATGTACACAGACATTTTTGTTAAAATCGGTCGACCCGTTTCCAAAGTTAGCGGTGACAGCTTAATTTTTTACATCTGACTTTAAAATTTGTGAGTCATATGTAAATCTACAAGTCTGTCAAAATTGTACTTTTACAGGCAACCGTCGCTGACTACTTTGCAGCAGCAGAGATTTCTGGCAACGGCTTATGTCACATGTTTTGACAGAAGAAAATAGAGCGCGCTCTAATTGAAATTTTGTCAGATGTCTCAACACATGTTTTTTTTTTACAGAAGTAATGTTTTAAAGGTAACACACAACATGTTCGTATTAGCAGTGGAGAATTTGACAAGTCAGATGTAAAAAACAGGCCGTGTATTAGTTGCTTTAGTGTACGTTTTTTTTATATATGTAGAATTACAGTTTTACAGATATACGTAAATTTCTTACTTTATGTAAAACACAACACGCCCACAATTATATATGCTTTGCATACAAGCATTTATATACATACATCTTTCATAATTTATCGACACAAAAAACAATAAATTTTATATTTTATATTATAGAGTACCCAATTGCCTTTTCGACAATCTTTAATTTTATTACAAATTCTTTTATTTTTATAGCTGTATTTTTTGTTATTTGAAAACCAAATTTATGTTTATTTATAGACTCACTTACATACATTTTTCTTTATATCCTCTCCTCTAGGTCAAAATAACTAAGGCAAAAGTAGAATTAAGTAAGACAAAAAAAGTAAAAAATAAAATCTAAAGAGCATCAACAATAAATATAACTATGTACTTCATTTAAAAAGCATAAATGTCAGGACAAAAACAAAATAAGAAAAGGATACGACTACAACTGACTTCAAACTGAAAGATACAAGTGAAGGTGTCAGATGTCAGTCGCTTAAATTGCAGTTAAACCATTTATAACAATGACAGCAGATTCACATTTTATTTAGTTGTTTACTTTTGCGATGAGGAAATAATTCAAAGAAAGAGAAACTAATCTATTTTGAAGGGAGTAAGCAAACGAAATTTTAAATTTATTTAGAGAGGTGGATTTAAATTTGTCCAATATAATACAAATGATTAAATTTTATGATAAGTAATACATTAGGGGTGTCCCAAAATTAATGCAAGATTTACATTTATCGCCATTTGTGTAGTTAAAGTTAGCCCTTAACAATATAATTGGACACTTAAAAGTCAGAGTTAGTACATATTCAGCATTACACAATAGAACAACGTGTCTTTATAATGGATTAACATTTCAAAAATATTGAAAGCTTGGCGGCCGCAATTCGAATTGCAAATTTCAAGAAGCTCTCTATAGCGTATACTTAATAAAGATCTGCTTACAAAAATCAATTAACACAACAACTGAAGCCTTATGATTATGTATAGCGAAGAGAGTTAGGTTAGGTTACAACAAATGATTTTTCCAATTTATCTCTTCACAGTTGCCGAAGTTAAAACACTATTCCGACAATATTTTGTACGAAATTTTCAAAGTTTTTTATGATTTAAAGACTTTTCACATGGTTTTCAAACAACTGCGCACGATTGCTTAAGATTTATTTCATTAAAAATGAAACACACGACAAAAAACATTTGTGTGTTGATAAATAATTTTAAATGTCAGTGCATTATTGGAGCAGAGTAGTGTTGCTGCCTTGAAATATCGCTTTGTGTTGAAAACGCAGCGTTGTTCTGCAAACCGACTTTAAAAAGTCAGCCTGGTTCTAACGGTATATAGCTTTGCCATTCCGTTTGTAATTTCAAGAATAGTCATTCGAGTCGTTCGAGCAATGTCAATCTATTTGTGTGTTGCTTGAAACAAATTTTTTAAAGCCATAACATGTTGGACAGATCTGTATCCATAACTTTATGAGATATGAGAAAATAAATACAACAACCTCTCTTTTTGTTCATATTTTTACTACAAAAATCAAACATTTTCAGTCCTATGATATTTTATAACACGTTCGCTACTATTTGTCAATATGATAAGTCTCTACTGATATTCGTAAAACATTTAAGACAAATTGGTTACTAATCGGTAAAGTTATAAGGAAAAATTTTTAATTTATTATTTAATATATCAAGTTACAAAAGCTTTTAAATAATTTTTAAATGCGCTAAAGTAGTAGTTTCGAAATTCGTGATGGCCGCCACTACATAATAAAAATGTTCTCACTTCAATCCCCTCAATATTGGCATTAAATGAAAGGGCTTAACCAGTTGAATACAATAAACTATGAAAAAGTTAAAATCTAAAGACGAAGTCCAAAAATGGCGGATATGTAGGTAAAATAAAGTAATTTCGGATTTGCTCCCTTCAAGGCCCACAATATTCGTATCAATTAAAATGGCTTGACCAGTCGAATACAATAAACTATGAAATGGCGGATAATTTTTTTTATCAACCCTATTAATATAGGTATCAAATAAAATTGCTTGACTATTAGAAAACAGTTAACCATATAACAACCCAAAATCAAAGATGGTGTCGGAAACAATAATAAAGAAAAGTGACGATAACATTAAATCTAAATTCTGGGCTAAGCTAAGATGTGGTTACATGATGGTGAAGGGTAAAATCAGATTCGTTACAGCCAAATAAATGTTTTTACTTGTTTTACTTTTTTTACTTACTAGAGATAAAAGCTTGATATACCCATTAATCTATAGATCAATGTAGTAAACTGCTACTGCTACTGTGCTTTTTATAGGACTTAACATTTGTAAGTGATATATATAAAGTTGTTATATTTTATATGAATATTCACACAAGCGTAATTGTAATGCATGCAAATTAAATATTTAAAAATCTTTTTATAACCAGTTGAAATTTCATATTGTTGCACTTTTGCTTGACTTAGCATTTATGATGTGAATGCCCCTTAAAAATTTTTCTTACTTTATTACACATTTTTCTATAATTATTATTTATAATCTTTTAATGCATTCTTATACGTAAATACTTTAAAATATGTAGTTCGTAGAAATAATAACAAATATTTATACAATCGTAAAAAAACATGCACATTTTGCTTTTATAACAATTCTTAATTTAATTAATTGTTAGGAGATAAAGAAAAATTCGAGGAATAAATAAAATTATTATCACTTGTAAAAACCATGATGGTGATTTGTGTTTTTGCAGTAGTCGCCATGAACTCTATAGCATCCAGCAAAATTGTAAAACTCATAAAGACAACATTTAAAACATTCAACAAGATAAACATATTTGAAACCTAAAGAAGATAGAAATATAACAACAAATTTTAAGATCTTCACAGGGGGAGTAGATTTATAAAAAATATAAAGGGTCCGCCATCTAACGTTTTTTTTTTCAACTAGTGCTTATTTCGTTAATGGTTACACTTAGCTCATGTCTGATTTGACAGATAATAAGTTTTATCCTTCCGCTGAACGAATATGGTTGTGTATACGCTTGAACAACGCTGGGAAATATTGCGACAAATCAAATCATCTTTTCAGATGAAGCTCATTTTGATCTTGGCGGGCTTGTAAACTAGAAAAATTGTCATATTTGGAGCACAGAAAACCCGCACGCATACATTGAAAAGCCGATACAACCAAAACGAATCACTGTTTGGTGGGTGCGGATTTTGGTCCAGTGGCATAATTGGGCCATTTTTCTTCGAAAATGAGCAAGGAGTGGCCGTTACAGTCAATGGCAATCGTTATCGGGCCATGTTGAACGAATTTTTCACAAAAATTGAAGAGGAGGATATTGACAACATTTGGTTTCAATAGGAAGGCGCTACGTGCCACAAAGCCGAAGCTACACTCGATGTTTTGCGTCCAGTTTAAAAAAAAAAGTTATTTGGCGGACCCTTTAGCTTATTATAATTTTCTTTCATCTTTAAAATATCTCAAGTGAAGTTTAATTGATTATATTTGATTTTTATTTAAGCTTGAGATCACTTTTTTGGTTTTTTATAAAAAATTTTGAATTTTAATTTTTGTTGTATTGTGAATATTTTTGACTTACCATGACAAGTCCATCTCAGTTGTACATGACCATATTGTTTCTTAAAATAACATTTACGATGTGAATAGTCGGGATAACTGGGATAAAATGGATGATTAGGAATTGGAGGTTCTGTTGTTGATGTGGTTGTGGAATAGGGTGAATCAGTGGACCAGGGAATATAATTTGGTTTTGTCGTTAATGGAGTAGTGGAAGTTGTTGGTTCCGCTGTTTCAGTAGTGGCAGTTGTGCTTGGTTCTATTGTAGTAGTGATAGTCGTTGTTTTTGGATTTTCCGTGGTAGATGTTGTAACTATCGCTGTTGTTACGGTAATTGCTTCCGTTGTAGTTGGTGGCACGGTTATTAACTCGGTGGTCGTAGTTGTAGGCGCTTCTGTGGGTATCTCTAAATCTGATGGGGGTACATCTTGTGTAACTACCATCATCACCAATAGATTCACGATAATCAAATATTTAAACTTGAGAAATATACATAAACATCAATGATTATTTGTTATTAAATATTTTATAACACTAGTATCATTTACCATAGTTTATTTCTTTTACAAAATTTTTAAATGATCACTTAATCTAATTACTGTGTTTCCTTTGGCGCGTTTAGTTTTAAACTGAAAGCATTTTCATTTGTTTATAGCTTTCCAAGTGCGCGAGATGCCCTTTCGTTGTATTTTATATTTGTATTTCGATTATATTTTCAGAGAATTTCACACATACATATGCTCGAATACATGTGCATGTATGTAGTTCCATTTGAAGAATAAAGCAGATCAGTTAATTTACTAAAAGGGGAAAATGGGAAGAACTCAATACTTAAGTAGACGATATAAATCAGATATGCTTAGAATGAAAAAAAAAACGAATTCTATTATTCGAATACATAATTAGTTAAGTATTTCGTAATTAATCTATATGCCTAGTAATCTATATCCTTTTTATGATTAAAAAAAGGGATAATCAACTACTTACCACTTTCCCATATATTTTTCGCACCATTTTTGTATTTGTTTCACTTTTTTAAAAATTTAATTTTTACTGATAATTTCTTAGTGTTTTGTATAATTTTAAGCAACAAACATTATGAGACATTTAACAATGATCGTTATGATGAAAATACTTGACTGTCAATAATAATGACGTTAATACTAAAACAATTAAATAAGTCAGGTAACATAAGGACTGAGTTCGAAAAAATTGTCAATAACATTTTTTGCAATAACGTTTTTTTAAAATACACTCAAATTGAAAATTTTATTTTATGGACTTTGAAATAAATTTATAAAAGTATGTAGTATATAATAAATTTATCGGTAGAAGAAACATTGTGAAAATTTTTGGAACTACCCTCAGTGAACATAGCAAATATGGTGTTAAAATTAAAGTTGTTAAACAAATTATTTCTGTATTTTCACTGAAGTTTACGGACGTTTAGAGATCATTCGAAAGACTTATGTTCTGGCTAAAGGAAAGTAAAACAATATCAGTCTCATGCTGAAGAGGAATATTAACATTTCAGGAAGAAAAGTCACTCAAAAATAGATTGTTCGGAGTTGTTTTGTATGCAAGGTCAAAAAGGACGTTGGAAACATAAATAACACGAAGACTTAATGCATCATGAACGACAGGACTTATGATTTAGCTATCTTCTTACAGCTTGCAGGCCAGGATTTCTACATTGCAGATACACGGGAAAGGTGAATGACAAATTTGAGACAAAAAAGTAATCGAAATTTTCTAAAAAGGTATTAAGGTATTAAGGCCTTGTCAGATAAAATTTTTGCCTGGCGTTGTGTTAGAAATTCGCTTTGACATTTAAGATGAAATAGTCGTTTTTATATGAAACATGTCACATAAAGCACTTTAAACGCAGCGCGAAGCTTAAAGTTAACTAACTCTCATCTTTTGTGTGCTTTGAAAATCCGTACTTGCAAACTTTGCGTAAGTGTTGTTATCTTTTCTCTCGCGTTTTTCGGTCAAAGTTAGAAGTGTCACGCAAAGCGACGAAGTTTTATCTGACATGGCCTTCAGAGAAGCTAAAGCCTTTCATTAGGTAGCATGAATTGTCTTTCTTTTGTTCCAATTGTTCAGAGCTCAGGCCAATTGACTGTGTTCAAAAGAGAAATAAAGGCAAGAAAAAAAATGTTTCGTCTAAAGCGGAGTTTAGCAGCTGGAGGAATATTCAATGGTACGATAAAAGCGTTAATGAAAGTGAAACAGGGAAATTACAAATATTTTATAAAATTAAAATAACAAGCAAAACATGTTTATAAAATAATTTTTAAGGTCTTAATTTCAACTTTTTTGAATTGTGTGATGAACAGTTTTTTTCAAACTCAGTCCTTAAATATGTGAATACATTTAACACTTGCTAAAAACGTAACAGCAACAATATTTTTATAATTCCAAACAAACTACTGATAACCTTTTTAGACATTTTAGCAGTATTTATTATTATTGTTGTTTCTTGTGAAAGAGATTTAAAAGAATTCATACATTTTCTTTGAATAGAGGGATAATTAAACATTTTGTTAAAATTAATAATTTTGCAAAAAACTCGAATATTTCCACTAATTAAGAATTTATAAAAAAAAAGAAAATATATGGAAAATTTTGTCTAAAAACAAACATCAGTAATAACTTGGTATAACTTATGACATTAGTTTCATCGAGAAAAAACATTGAAATGTCATACTTTAAAATACGACTATAAATGACGAAGATATAACAAAAAATTTAAAAGTGCGCATTTTTTTTCTGAAATTGCCTTGCAAATAAAGTTGTTATTCTAAGGTGTAACGCGCACTTTATTATACCTTTCACCTGTGGTGTACAAGGGTATATATAGCTTTGTCATTCCGCTTGTATTTTTTACAATTTTCATTTCCGACCCCATAAAGTATTTTTTTCTGAAAGCTTATGATTAGAGGAGTCGATTAAGCCCTGACCGTCTGTCCGTCTGTCCGTGTGTTGGCTGAAATCAACTTTTAGAAGCAACTATAGTTTCCTCAGATCTGTTTATGGTATCAATCTTTTGGAAATATCCAGGAATGAATCGCTATTGAAATTCAGCACAATCGCCCTATAACTTTCTGAGATATGAGCAAAAAACCACGACCACCTCGTTTTTTTCACAATTACAACAACAACATACATATTTACTGGTTAAGGAGCTAATACACGGCATGTTTTTTACAATTGAGTTGTCAAATTCTCCACTGCTAACACAAACATGTCGTTTGTTACCTTTAAAACATTACATCTGTAAAAAAACATGTGTTGAGACATCTGACAAAATTTTAATTAGAGCGCGCTCTATTTTCTTCTGTCAAAACATGTGACATCAGCCGTTGGCAGAAATCTCTGCTTCTTAGAGTTAACGTGGCATGTAATCCTAGCTGAGCCAAAAAAAAAAATTTTTTTTATTTTATATACTACTTATATTTTTATTATATTTTTTTTAATTTTTAAAAAAATGTTTTTAATTTTTTTTTAATTTAATTTTTTTAATTTAATTTTTTTAATCGTTTTTTGTTTGTTTTAAATACAATATGTATTTCTTTTTTTTTAATTTTTTTTTTGGAAACATGTTCATACATACGTAAACTCAATTTATAATTCTGCAATGGGATGTTTTGTATATGTACATATGTACGTATTTCATGTACAAACAATTGTCATTGCATGACTACACGTTGTAAAGGGTATATAAGAATCGGCACGGCCGAATACAGCACTTTTACTTGTTTTTTCTTCTCTTTTTATTCACTCAACAAACGACCTGGGTGCAGTTCTTGTTGCAGCTGTATTTTGTATGGTTTTAATACGTCGCGACGTCCTTACGTAAAATCTTCTAGGTGGTCAATCACATAATCCCATTGAATTGACGCAATCTTTGTTGACACTTTACGAGACAACAGCAATATTCTCCTGGGTATGCACTACTTTCATACATTTTGGGGGATTAATGCCGAATAAAGTGAAACTAGTTCAAGACTTTGTCACAGCAGCGTAATGACCTGCTCGGTTATTCGATGTAGAAGTTTGTGTATAAAAATGTATATTATACTACATTTTCTATAACAATAATTATTCAAGAATTTCTAAAAAAAATATAATATAGAAATTTTCTATAAAAAATGTTTGAAAGCTTCTATTAAAGTAAAATTCTTCGGAAATTTTCGGTATTACTGAAATTAGTTTTTAACCCATGCTCTCCACGTAGCAATATTTTTTGCTGCAATTGTCGAATTGGATTGGCTCCATAGAAATTGCGACGTGTAGACCGTAATTTGTCATATGTAGCAATTTTTTGCGCAATCATTTCTTTGCTTATTGCTTGAGCAATTATTGCCGCAATGAGGTGTCAAAATCATTCCATTTTATTTAAATTTTTAGCTTTTCTTTGCAGAAACAAAGAAAAATTAAAATAATTTTACCTGATAATAACTTATAGTGAAATATTAAAAAAACATTAAGGTTAAAACAAAAAAAAAAATAAATTTTATAAATAAATTATTGGTATCGTGTTCTCCACCCAATGCAAATAAATATACTTAAGAAATTAAGTGTCGTTATTTTACCAGCATAAATACCCCTTAAATTGTTTAATTATTTAATGAACTCAAAGCTCTGCAGTTTCGCATTATACAACCCCCCTTTAAAGTTTAAAAAAACTATTAAAAGTTGTTAATTTTGTTTGTCACTTTTGCCTTTTAAATCCACGTGCTTAATGACAACCCTCAGAATTCCAAAAGAGTTTTAGCTGATGAGCTGGTGCCTATTGCAAAATAAATAATTTAATTTGCATATAAAATAGATTGCATTGTTGTTTGTTTTAAATATGCCTATTGTTACCCTAATATTTGTCCGCCAATTGCATTATTTGACAAAGTCAAGACTTTATATTAAATAATATTTGTTTCATTATTCATTATTTAATGCGATATTGAGGTTCAGTTACCATTTCTGTGTTTAGTTTCGTATTGTTCATTTAAAACTGAATACGAATGGGTACGTTTGTTTTAAACTGTAAAGTGAATCAAACGTTGACCACAATTAATATATATTTTTTTTAATTTATTGTTTATATTTGTTTTGTTATCGATTCTAACAATGAGTGTGCATTTTTATTAAGAATATTCTGTGTGTTGTTTTGTTTCTGTTTTGTGATTTTTTTTTATAAATTATTTAATTGTTTCTTTAAAGATTTTTTGTGTTAGTAACTAATAAATTGCAAATTATTTAGTAACAAAACATTACAGTTATTATATTTTAAATTTTTAAATTATAGGCTATAAGTTCAATGTGATAACGACAAGAATATTTAAGGAAAAATTAGTCATCCGATACTAGCTGAGTGGAATGCATTTTCGAAACCAGCTACGGTTTCATCATCAGCACTCTTTTGATCAGAACTACAGGTGTTGTATGTAAATATCAACTATTACAGTTATTGTTATTAATTTTCAAGATGAATCATTATGTATTTCGTGCGTTTTTGTGTAAGAATGAAGATTTAAATTTTAATTTTAAGTTTGTATTCATACCGTTTATAGTAGAAATATGTTCTGCTTTTAGAATCCAAGCGATCGCTTTGAGTGAAAATGTTTCATTTGTTTTGTTATTGAAACGAAAACAAAATACGAGTAAATTTTTTATTTCACATGGGTTGTTAACTTTTATAAATAACTAGCCGAACCCGGCGCGCGTTGCTACGCCCCTTAATGAATCAAAATGCTTCCTGAATTTAAATTGAATATCAAGTGCAAAAAGCTAAAAAAATGTTTAATGGGCGTGGCACTGCCCACTTTTCTCATCAAGAAATTGTATAGTCATGACAACTCAATATGTGTGCAAAGTTTCAGAAGAATCGGACCAGTGCAAGTACCCCAAAATTATAATTGTTTTTATGGGCGTGGCCCTGCCCACTTTTCTAATCACGAAATTGTAAAGTCATAACAGCTCAATATGTGTGCAAAGTTTCAGAATAATCGGTCCAGTGCAAGTACCTCAAAATTAAAACTTTTTTAGGGGCGTGGCCCCGCCCACTTTTTTTATTACAAAATTATTTAGTCATGA
Organism: Phyto melanocephala; assembly: GCA_941918925.1. NCBI lineage: Eukaryota > Metazoa > Arthropoda > Insecta > Diptera > Rhinophoridae > Phyto > Phyto melanocephala. The sequence goes on along the minus strand of OW799233.1, from coordinate 130,027,502 downwards.
CAGCTCGATATGTGTGCAAAGTTTCAGAAAACTCGGTCAAGAGAAAGTAGCTAAAACTGATAACTAATTTTTATGGGCGTGGCCCCGCCCACTTTTTTCCACCCATAAACACTCCCTGGTATGTGTACAACAACTTGCCAAAGTTTGAGTCCGATCGGTTTTACAGTTTCGGAGTCTATAGCTAACACACACACACACACACACAGAGTTTTACTTTTATATATATACTAGAAAAGCCCGGCGCGCGTTGCTACGCCCCCTATTGATTAAAAATGTATTCTGATCTTAAATTGAATATCAAGTGCAAAAAGCTAAAAATGATAACTTTTTTTAATGGGCGTGGCACTGCCCACTTTTCTAGTCACTAAACTGTATAGTCGTGACAGCTCAATATGTGTGCAAAGTTTCAGAAAAATCGGTCTAGTGCAAGTACCTCAAAATTATAACTTTTTTTTTATGGGCGTGGCCGTGCCCACTTTTCTAATCACGAAAGTATATAGTCATGACAGCACAATATGAATCCAAAGTTTCAGAAAAATCGGTGAAGTTCAAATACCTCAAAATTATAACTGTTTTTCTTATGGGCGTGGCCCTGCCCACTTTTGTTATCACGAAATTATTAAGTCATGACATGTCAGTATGTTTTTAAAGTTTCAGAAAAATCGGTCCAGTGCAAGTACGTCAAAACTATAACTTTTTTTTATGGGCGTGGCCCTGCCCACTTTTTTAATCACGAAATTATAAAGTCATGGCAGCTCAATATGTGTGCAAAGTTTCAAAAAAATCGGTCCAGTGCAAGTACCTCAAAATTAAAACTTTTTTAGGGGCGTGGCCCCGCCCACATTTCTTATCACGAAATTGCTTAGTCATAACAGCTCGATATGTGTGCAAAGTTTCAGAAAAATCGGTCAAGTGCAAGTAGCTAAAACAGATAACTAATTTTTTATGGGCGTGGCCCCGTCCACTTTTTTTCACCCATAAACACTTCCTGGTATATGTACAACAACTTACCAAAGTTTGAGCCCGATCGGTTTTACAGTTTCGGAGTCTATAGCTAACACACACACACACACATACACACACACAGAGTTTCACTTTTATATATATAGATAAGTAGATGAAAAATTTGAATCAGGTGACACTAAGTACTACAATTCAGATATTTTTTAATTGAAAACAATTTTTGTAAGGGTAAACTTAAGACACAAAACTAAAAAATATTACTCATTTGCAATAATATGAAGTTAAACACCTAAAAGTACTATATTCGGATGTGCCGAATTTTTTATACCCACCACCAATTTTATGTACTTTTATAGCACTAACTTTATTATTTTGTTATTAACAGTAATCGCTATGGAATATGTATCACTTTCTTTGTATAACTTCGATATGCTATTAAAATATTTTCGTAAATTTAAACTTTCAATGAAAGTAGTTTAATTAGGCGTGTCAATATAGTTTCTGCTAATAACGACAACTTAGATATTTCAATATAGTCCTTTATTTTTCCGCAACTTTGTCCATAGATAAATTACATGAATTTAAGAAAATCCGTTCTATGGGTGGTGGGCGTTAAAGTGGGCGTGTCACCTTCATATTGTGGCATAACAATAATATTGACTAGAAAGCTATATGTACGAAATTTCATCATCATAACTCTAATTCTGTCGGTTTTCTGAGCATTTAAATTTCATTGACAGTAGAAAAGTGAAAAGTGGGCGTTAAAGTAGTCGTGTCATTGCAGTTTTTACTAATAAATTCAACTTAGATATATCAATAAATATACATCCACCATTTTTTTGGTGGCGGGTATAAAAATAACAACAACAGTTGTACTGCAGCCAACTTCCATTCCTAACGACTTGTCAAAATTAGATTTTCTAATTTCAAAACGTTGTCGCCGCGGTATTTCGGTTTGTTTCATACAAATTATATGAACATGAGAATTTCTGACCGCCAAAAACGCTTGCCGCTTTTGTTAAGGTTTGGCTGTTAATTAGGAAAATAATAAGTATTGTAATGTTTCGGTGTTGAAAGGTTAGTCAGCTTATTAGTGTTTTAATGCAGCCACCATTATCTTATAAATAAAAAATTAAATAAATATAAGTTTTAATAACAAAATTAATATTATTGTTTAAAATTTTATTTAATTTTGCTCCTATCATCAAAATAATACAAATTCTTAAAAAAAATCGTAAATAAAATCTTTACGTTGCATTTGCTCTTATATAAATGGTGTCTCAGTAAGAATGTATTTTTTCAATTATTTGCGGTTTTTTATTTTATTGTTAAATATTCGTCAATTGCCCCACGACTCTGATGAAAGGCCGTTACTTTTTACATAAAATTTTCTATGATTATTTTCACAGAGATGTGAGTGTATTTCACCGATGACACTTTCGAACTCGGATTTAAGGATTTGGTTCATTTGCATAAACCCAAAATTTCACCAAACCCCAAAGACTTCTTGTGAATACACAAAATAAAAAAATTACTGTTTAAGAAAACAACAGTTCTTTAACTTATTTGTCTCTGCATACTATATAGAAATAAATCAATACATCTTCAAAAAAATCCCAAAGCGTTTTATGTTCAAAATCTGAAAATTTGTCAATTTAAACTGTAATTGGCAGCCCTTGTTTATGTAGATTATAAATGTAAGTAATAACATACTTTTAGGGAAAAATATACAGTTATTTTTGATTTAATAACAACAACATACCCTGATGCGGAATTTATAAAGAATGAAATATAAATAAAATTAATCACATATAAATAAACATTAATATTTCAGAAATAATTAGACATCCCTTAAGTATGGCATATTTATAATTTTATATTATTTTTTTGTAAAAAAAAACTAAAATAGTGTTGCTAAAATAAAGATACGCCTACATGAGGGATAGATAATAAAAATACAATAATTTAAAAAACGCGCGCCGAGTTCAAAAATATAATATTAGAAAATAATATATTTAAGTAATTAAAGGGTTTTTCAATAAGAGCACTACAAAAGTTTTCTTTAAATAAAACAAAAACGGTTTTGGATATAAATGAAATTCTTTATTCCTGTGAAAGTACGTTCGATGCCATTATTTATGGAACTCGATTTCTTTTGCATGGCCACCACGGGTACGCTTGCAGAAGTGCAGACGCTGAACCCAATTTTCGCCGGCTTTCCAGCATAAATCGGGCCATAATTGCACGTTCGATATTCGTACAAAGTTCATCAATCGTCGCTGGCTTGTTGGAATAGACCATAGACTTGACGTTGCCCCACAGGAAATAGTCTAACGGCGTCAAATCGCACGACCGAGGCGGCCAATCGACTGGACCATTTCGTGAAATAACACGTTCTCTAAGCTTGGTTTCCAATAAATTGATTGTGACATTCGCTGTGTGGCTTGTGGCGCCATCCTGTTGGAACCACATGTCCTCCAAGTCCATATCATCCAATTGGTGCCAAAAATATTCTGTTATCATTAAACGGTCACGATTCCCATTCACAGTAACGTGCCGGTCTTGTTCATCACGTAAGAAGTACGGCCCAATGACGCCGCCGGCCCATAAACCGCACCAAACCGTAATTTTTTCGGGATGCAATGATGACTCATGGAGTACGTGTCGATTGCTGTCTGACCAATAACGCATATTTTGATTATTGACGAAGTCATTCAGCCAGAAATCAGAAATAACCATAAATTGGACGTAGCGCTCTTGACGTTGAGGCCTCTGATTCCGAATTTCGGTAGTAAATTTTAATAATTTCGACTCGTTGTTGGCTCGTATATCTATCCATCATGAAATGGCAAACCTTACTGGAGAGAAATGTCAAAAGAGCGGCAAAAAATATGGCGTCGTTTGCTGTTCCTATCGGTATACTTTTATAGCGTGCCTGTTTAAAAACCCTTTATAATAAGAATAATTTTCCACCACAACTACTACTACTTTTAGCTCCAAGCCACATATATATGAGCATAACTTGCTAACGGCTTGACGAATTTCTCTAATTCTTTTTTTGTTGTATTCATAATTTTGAGAACTGCTTTTTATGAAAAACAAATTAAGAATCTGTTCAAGACATCTCTCATTATAAAATAAATTTTGTAAAGCATTATTACTTGAGAACGACTAGACCTATTTTGTATGTGTTATATTTGTTATAACTAGGGCAATGATAAAAAATTGATAAAAAAAGTGGGCATGGCTAAGGAATGCTAAGAAAATGAATGAATTAATGAGAATGGCTCCTAAAACTACTCTGCCTCTTTTTGTGTTGTATTTGAAATTACCAGGAGAATATTTAAAAAAAAAATACAAAATAGAACTTGATATTCCCAATACACACAAAGAAGAAACATGGTTGTGGTAATTATAATCGAAGAGCTATACTATGATTGAATTATATGACTGTGGTTAAAACATATAATAGTTACCAGTTATCATTATTATTTTTTTTTAAAGTATCATTTAAAAATCATATATATGACTACAATTGAAATCTTTTTTACGGCAAATTATTGTCTTTTGCTGTTAGTTACATACTATATTAATTGTACTTACCTTTTTAATTGCAATCTTTGTTCGAATTTTTTTCTATTTTATCGTTTATGTTTACATTTTTTTTAATTTTTTAAAAATTCTTGTGAATTTTTTTCCCATCTCAAACTTTTAAAATAAAAAAAATATATTTAACAAGAAGAAAAACATTTGAAATCAAATTATTGTTTAAAGAAATCATAGCTTGATTGCTTTTATTGTGTTTTTGATTAAATAGGTGAAACTGAACCTTCTTTTGAAAGTTACCTTGAGCCAGTCTAAATTAATAATTTTGACTTAAATAATAGTTTAAATCTATCTTCTTTCTTTCTTTATATATAAAACAGGATGTATGTATGTATATAACGTATGGACTCCAAAACGGCTGAACCGATTTTGATGAAATTTTCAGAGAATATTCAGAATATTTAGGAGGGTGACACTGTTAAGTTTTTGGTTTTCGGTCTGCGGGCGGAGGGGCGTGGCAAAATCCAATTTTCATATTGCACCACCAATGACATATACATTTACTTATTTTGTTTGCTATGTTTTATTTTTTTTGAAAGCCGTTGTCATGTTTTTCAAAACGAGATATCAAATTCTTAAATCGGTAATGTAGTTCCGAAGATATTTAGAAAAAACCTATGTTAATAATGATCCAATATCAAAATTTTAAAACTTTCTAAATGTTGCATTCAAAAATCCGAGTTTTCGGTTTATTTACAAAAAATATTTACAGCTCAGTGAGCAAATTCAATTGAAATTGCCCGGCAAATTAATCAAATACAAATCAATCGACACAGTAATGGATGAAGAACAAGCCTTCAATTATCCCACTCAATTTTTGAATTCATTGGAACCACCCGGAATGCCACCGCATGTACTAACACTGAAGGTTGGATCACCGGTAATTCTTATTCGCAACTTAAACGCACCAAAGTTATGTAACGGAACCAGATTTTGATGGTCAATCTGTTCACCAAATTTAATCGAGGCAACAATCATCGGTTGCAGATTCAAAGGCGAAGACGTACTTATTCCATGAATTCCGACGACTTCCAACGATTTACCATTCCAATTCAAGCGGCTCCAATTCCATTCGCGTCTTGCCTTTGCTATTACCATCAACAAAGCATAAAGCCAATCATTGACTATTGACACTGCCAGTTGTATGTGGCTTGCTCTCGAGATGGCACGCCAAAGAATTTATACGTTTTTACACCAAATTAAAAAACAAAGAATATTTTCTCCGCTGGCCTTAAGATGAAGTAATAAATAAATATAATTTCCAATTTGCCTTAAATACATGCGTTTCTTTTTAGATTGAGCCCATACCTACACCATATGTAAGTTATTCTGTAAAAAAAACTTTATAATAGGTATTCCATGGATTTTTATTTGAAGGCCGTAAATTTCGTTAAAAGCTCAATTTAAATCGTGTGGTAATACAACACTAATGTTTGCTTAGGGCCAGAAACACGGACCGGGTCAGTTAGTAGAAAATAAAGCAATAAATTGTTTGAAAAAAAAAAATAAAAAAATTTACCAAAACACTACTGATAGTACCAGTGTACCGCTAAACTTTCGAATGTACAAAATTCAGTACAATAGTACCATAAATCCTATCAGTTTATACACTCGTATAAACTGATGCTAAATCTTTAACACTAGCTGATTAAAAAACAAACTTTTAATTTAATGTCGATTTTAAACAATTTATTATCATGTTATTATTAAAACGGTAAGCAAAACATTTTATTTGTTTAAGAAGCATTTCTTAAATAATTAACATTTATGTTTATGTTTTTTCGAGAATTTTCTCTTAAGTTTAAAATTAAGATTCTCCATTTCTTAATTAAATTAATTGGTATTTTGCGTGTTGGTTTGAATTAGGCAATACTCTTTTGAACATAAAACAAATCATTCATTAAATAATGATTAACTCGTGTGTTAAATTATTTTTTCTTATATTATTTTAAGGATTAAAACTAAATAAATTTAACAATAAATATAACAGTTTATAAAAATTATAAAAAGAAATTCATAATTTGGTAAAAAAAATTTCCTTTTTTTTGAAATTTTTTGGAAATTGAATTAAATTAAAAATATTGCTTGTGCTTGTGTGTGCATTTCGTAACTGGTAAATTTTGGTTAGTATTTGCATTTGGATAAAAGTACGTTTTTTTTACAACTTAGCGGATAACAAAGCAAAAAATAGCGATGGTATTGGTATACATTAATTACTTGGCTTACATTTTTTTTAAATATAATAAAGTTTTTTGATTAATAATTTATTCTAAATAATATTTCCTTAAATATTAACGTTATTTAAAAATCATAAGAATTGGCCTCATCGTCACCCTTGCGCACTTTGAAAACTAGTTTATAGAGTATTGCAGCTACAATAGCACCGGCAAATGGTCCCACCCAATAGACCCAATGATCCACCCACATATTTTGTACCACAGAGGGGCCAAAAGAACGAGCTGGATTCATGCTGGCACCGGTTAGATTTATCTTAAGTAAAACAGGTTGTAAAATAATATATTATTTAGTAACTGGAAATCTTTGAGAAAACTTTTCACTTACGGCACTTAAATGACCAGCTGCAATGGACAAACCCACAGCCAAGGGGGCAGAGCCTTTAATATCAGAACGGCCAGGATCGGAAACGGCTTTAACAACAAACACCAAAATGAAAGTAATCAAGGCTTCAATGAGCACAGCTTGTCCAACTGTTAGAGAGGCAGCATAACCCGACACACCCAATTCCGGACCGGCTACGACTTCAGAAACCCCAATCTATATTTTAATAGAAATATATAGTTTTATTGTTGTTTTCATTATATATTTAACTATGTTGACCAATTTGTAGAAGTAGTTTTACCTTGATAACAGCTGCACCAGCAATAGCACCCACACATTGTACTGCTATATAAAGGGTACTTTTGATTATGCTCATTTCACCAACAATTAAAAAGCCAATGGTAACAGCTGGATTAATATGGCAACCGGAAATATGTCCAATGGCCTGAAATGAAAAAAAAAAATAAATTAAATTTGTTAAAGTTTTTTAATTTAAAGTAAACAAATTTGGATGGTTGTAGTAGCACAGCACAACATATGTATGTATATTTTCTTTAAATCAGTTTATAAGGGATAAGCCAGAAATCACTTATACTTGCATTACGTTGCTTAAAATTAAAACCGGCTAGTTGTCGGTAAAAATATAATTTTTCAGATTATTCTTTCGTTTATCACAAATAAAAAAAATTCTTTGTAACAATAAGAATGTTAATATGAACTCGAGCCTGATTAAAATTTGAATATTAGTTTAAAACCGTTAAATATAAAAATTCTCAAAAATACACATTGAAAACAAAAACTCAAATTTATTGTTAATGGAATGGTTAAGTTTTTTTCTTTTGTAGTAATAAAATTTCTATTTTATTATCAGATTCGGCACGGCCGAATATAGTGCTCTTACTTGTTAAGGCACGAGTTGTAGCTGTAGACAAAAGATATTTCGTTTATATAGAACATACCATGACAAATTACGACTTTAGCAAGTATCAGCAAAAACTCTTAGAATTTAAGGATACTTGGTATATTCACAAGAAGTCCTAATTATCATATTATCTTAATGTCATAATATCCCAAAAATGTTAAAATAAATAAAAATTATTTTATAGTTTATTGTAAAATTTTTTTAACCTTTTTAAGATTTTCAAAAAATGTGTCATTACGAAAATTCGACACTTAAGACACCTAGTGAATTCCTCAAATATTTATTAAAGTTTTCTGAATAAGTGCACATTAAAAACAACAGGGGTGGCAGGGGTTAAAGCTACCCAGTTGGCCAGACGATGATGCCTTTGGGACAATTTATAATTTGTTGTCTACAAAATGCAGTTCAAAACAAGTTTGATAACAAACAGTAAATTTTGTCGTGTTTCAAAGAAATATTTTTGACATTTTTGTCTCAAGCCACATTTAGGACAACATGAGAAACCTTGAAGCATTTCATTGTGTTATTAGCATGACTCTGTCTATCCGATGGTCCATATTTTCTATGACACTGAGATATAATTGAGGTCCAATATCTTTAATGTGCCGAATTATCTCATCTTTTTGCTCTTGGATTGTTCTTGACTTATCGACGTACACTTTTTCTTTTAAATATTCCCACAGAAAGAAGTTTAATGGTGTCAAACTACATGATCGTGGCGGCCAGTTAACATCGTCACGTCGCGAGAATTACTCGTGCAAGAGAACCATTGTTTTGTTTGCTGTATAGCAAGTAATAATATGCTGTTAAAACCACATATCGTTCAGGTCCATATTCTCAATTTATAGCAACAAGAAGTCTGTTAGAATATCGCCATAGCGAACACCATTTACGTTAACTACTTGGCCGAACTCATTTTCGAAGAAGTACGGCTTATAAACCGCACCAAACAGCGACTCTTTGTGGATCCATTGGCTTTTTAACAATCACTCGTGGACTTATATTTGCCCAAATGCGGCAATTCTGCTTGTTAACGAATCCACTAAGGTTAAAGTGTGCCTCATAGCTAAAGATAATTTTCTTCTGTCTGTTCAAGCAACCATTACCCGACCATTGACTGACGATTAAAATGGTCAGTAGGCTTCAGCTCGTCAGTCAATTGAACCTTGTAAGCGTACACCCATAAAACAGAAAATCACATTCATTGCCGAATCGAATCAGTTCCTGCAATCAAACTTTTAATTTGTGATTTTAAAATTTCTATTGCAAAAATCATAATTTATTAGTGATGACTACATATTTATATTCCGAAACGAAATTCTGTAGGTGTATCCGTAAAATTCTACTATCACTTCTAAACTATGCGATTGGCAACAATTAATTGCGGTACTCACAACCGATATAGTTTTCTCTGTGTATAAATTTAAATTTTTATTCAAAATTCGCATCAATGATGTTCGTATGATGCTTAATTGTTGGGCATGACGACGAGTTGAGTTGACGGCACTTCTGCCACACTATCGCAAATAATAGTGATGTTTTTCACAGAACTGGGCGAGCATACACAGTTATTTTTACAATTCCTACAGACCCCGTTTGCTTAAATTTGCGCACAATTCTTTTCGTCTGGTCGATAAAATTACGCAATGCACGAAATACATTATGATATGAACAACCATTTATGTAAAAAGTTACAATAAACTTAACCCGCTGCTCATTTACATCGTAAGTTATGGTTGGACCGCCCTCTACTATGTTCATTCATAAGTACATACCTTTTAAAAGAGGCAATCAATATTCAATTTTGAGTTTTCAACTTTGTCGTTCGGTGTTTACACATATTTAATTACGCCTAGTCTGTGTTTACATTGAACATGTTTTCTTGCGGATTGCTTTTATTTTCTTTTGAATTGTGGGCGAGAGAAACGAAAATAAAAGAAGAAGGTTTATATATACATACATAGTAGGGTGATCGACTCGGTTTTACAACCGGTGGAAGCCCCGGTTTTTTCCTCTTTCTGCTGACGGTTTTTTCTAAATGTTGATTTGTCGAATATCGAATACACCGGGTTTTTTATCCGAAAAAGCCGGTTTTTTATTTTTTAGTTTATTTTCATATATCTTTGTAACCAATCGTACCAAAGAATATTTAATATGCGAAAATTAAATAAAAACTATTAAATATTATTCCCTAATATTGTAAGAAATTTCTTTGTTGTTTAAAAAACAACTGTAAAATAAGAAAAATAATTGAGCTTAAATATTATTTTTTTTATAGGATATAAACCTAACGTTAAAAGTTAAAGGTAATTGAAGCATAAACTTAGCTGATCGATAAATTTTAGGTAAAAGGTGTAGTTACAATAAATAAAAACCAATAATCTCTTCTTCCAGATCCTAATTTTAATTAATGGCATTGAGTGTCTGTCAACATAAATTTCAATTAAACCATCGAAAAAACTAGTTTATGCCTATATTAGTATGTCTGTCAGGGGTATAAGAAAGAATTTTCAAAATGAAACTTTAGAGATTTTCTCTCTAGCCTTTAAAATGTATTTCAAATTACAGAAATCATTTCAAACAAAATACGTTAGTGCATATTAGTTTAAAAGATCTATTTAACATTTAAAAAATGTACAGAAGGAGATACAAAAATTTATAACAGCCTTGTAAAAAGTCTTATTTATTTATTTATGTATTTATTTATTTTACTTGTAAAGAGTGCCTTTTGTCCTTAAATTCAACTAATTAAAACCAAATTAGTCAACTTCATTCATGTCAGTTATTGCGTTATTGTGCAACCAAACGTATATAAACTTTAAAAATTTTATATTTAGATATACTTTTTATTATAATCTCTTTTTTGCAATATTTTTAAATTTTTTCTTTAAATACAATATATTATATATTCGAACCGGTTAACCGGTTTTTTCTGAATTTTCAAAATAGCAACCGGTTCTTTTAAAAATTCTAAATTTCAAACTATTTGAAAACCGGTTTCTTAAAACAGTCGAATAATCGATCACCCTAATACATAGATACTTGAATGTACTTTTAATTCGTTTCCACAATTTCAAATCTGACGTTATTTAGTAAAAATATTTATGTGTAAACGTAAAAGCAAATTAAAGAAAAAAGCAAACTCTTTAAATGTAAACACAGACTTACTCTGTTACCATTTGACCACTAAAAAAATTTTAAAATTTATCTTAAATTGAACATAGTAGTTTAGACCCTAATTACGCAATTAAGGTGTACATATATACATATGTTTGAATATATAATAAGTGCATTCGAAAATGTCTGGAAGATATGATTAACATGGTACTACGACCACTTTTTAATTGTAAAGTAAGTTAAAAAAGATATTCTGAAAACTGACTTACATATGACAATGTCAAATAGGCATCGGTACGCACAATCAGATAACATTACTTTATGTTCAAAACGCCTCGTAAACTGTGAAGTAAGTTGTCTTAACCGCTGCCTTTTAAGTGAGTCTCATAAGAATTGAGCCAAGGGAAATCCAAAAAGAAATATGCATTATACTTAAAAAGCCTGGACTTATAAACAGTTAATTTACTGCACTATATACTTGGTTGCGGTGCTTTTTTCTAGTTAAAATTTGTAAGTATTTGAATGTCACACTTTTCAAAATGATAATAAATATTCTTTGAAACTTTCAGTGTTTTCATTTTTGTATTACATTGGAATTCAGTTCATGCACAAAAAATTTTTTTTATTGTTAAAACGCATATTATTACTTTGATCTACTTTCTTCTTTGAAATCTTTCCTGCATAAGTTGTCGAGTGTGACAAAACTCTTTGCATTTAACTGAAGGCGAAGAGATATCTTTTTAAAATAAAATTCATTAATGTTTTCAGAAAACACAAAAATTCATTTAGCACTAATTTATACGAGTTTTTTTTCTTTAATTTTTGAAACATATAAAAATGTAACCTACATTCAACAGGTATCTGCCTGCAACTACTCCACTCGTCTGCGATAAAAAGAGTGAATAAAGAATGTTTGAATGTAATTTTAAAATAATGTATGACTTAATATATATGTATGTACATACATACATATATGCGTAAGTTTATTCATATTTATATACGATTTTTTAATTTATAAGTACTTCAGCATAAATGAACTCATTTAATATTCAAACAACATTTACTTTAGCAAATATTTATAAATTTTTCGTTCGATTCTTACATGACACACTACAGTCAGAAATAATTGTTATTTTTCATAGAAAATTTCTTACAAAAAATTTATTAATAACTTTTGTTAGAAAAATTTAAAAATTTTTTTAAAAAATTATAGCAAATTTTCTATAAAAAATTTGCCGTAAAAAGAAAATTTATCTACAAAAAAATAAAAATTTTTTTTATAAAAATTTATCAACAAACTTTTCTTACAAAAAAAGGTTTTATCAAAGAAAATTTGTTTCAGGTTTTGTTTATATACAGGCAAATCCTGGTATTACGAACTATTTATTGTCAGGCCCATTTGATAAGACAAAATTTCTTATATCCTTAATTTTTGTCCTTTTTATTAGTTGAGCAAAAAACTCATTTAGTTAATAAATATCACAATAATAATATAAATTTTTAACATAAATAATTTCTATTCTGGCTTAAAATAATTTATCTATTATTAAACTTCTAAAAGCATTTTTATTAAATTGATTAAATTATATGTAATCATTTAAGAATATTGGAAAACTATTCCGATATTAGTCGAGTGGAATGCATTTTTCTATTTATGATACAACTTAATAAAATTAGAATTAGCATAGCATTCATTTTTAAATTTATCTTTCTCTTTCTTATTAAATGACATTTTTTTATTTTTTGTTCATGTTCATATTCTCTCTCTTTTTCCAATATTCTTAAATGATTACAATTTAATTTTTTTAATTTAAATAAAGTTCCAATAAGTATTAATTTATAATTGTAACACATTTTTAATTTTAAGAATTCAAAAAAAAAAAAACAATAACCGCTTTGTTATATGACACAATATGAAATATTACCGCATTGGATAAATGGTGTAATATGATGAGGTCTGCATATCACCCATATCATATCTCTTGTAGTTTTTATTAATAGTTTCTAAGGGGAGTGGCTAGTGGAATTGTCGAGAATAAATAGGAAATATATATATAGCCTAAAATTTAAAAATTTAAAATATAATACAAAATGAAAAAGTTCATAAAAATTAAAATACAAAAAAAAAACACATTGGCATGGTGTAAAATGAACATTGTTAAAACTAATACCATCTTGTTTAAAGCATGTGACATATATATAACACAACTGCATAATTGCAAAAAATTGCTTTAGAACAAATAATTCTTTATTTCAATTTTCAATACATTACTGAGTTAAATAGTTGATATTTACATACAACACCTGTAGTTCTGATCAAAAGAGTGCTGATGATGAAACCGTAGCTGGTTTCGAAAATGCATTCCACTCAGCTAGTATCGGATGACTAATTTTTCCTTAAATATTCTTGTCGTTATCACATTGAACTTATAGCCTAAAATTTAAAAATTTAAAATATAGGAAAAATTTTTACTAGCATTTTTATAAATGTACATATTGATGATTTTGGTATTCTACACTTAACTGAAATTTCGCAAATATTAATTTTTACCATTTTTACAAACATTTAAAATTTTTTATTTTTTTAAACGATTTTTTCTCATTTAAATTTCACTTTAACACGTGCACAGCTTAAATTTAAAAGATAAGGTTCGAAACAGTTTGTTTTAGACCAGATTGTCAAACAACAAGTTAAAGCGCTATATTCAGCCGTGCCGAATCTGATAATACCCTTCTCCGTCATGTACATAGGTTTAATGACCATATCGTAGCTTAGCATAGATTTTAGATTTCATGCAATTTTGTTTCAGACGCCATCTTGGATTTTACACTTTGTATAGTTTACTACGTTGTATTGGTCAAGCTCTTTTTTTGTTACCAATATTGTAGGGGTTAAAGGGGATAAAGCCGTAATTACTATATTTTATGTATGTATTCGCAATTTAATATAGGACGCCATTTTGGATTTTTTTCTTTTCATAGCTAACTATATTTTAATACTCAAGCCCTCTTGTGGATCAACCATATTGTCTTTCTTGGTTCAATAGAAACTGAAAAATACCGACTTACGTTTGCAAATTTTAGGAAAAACACCCAAGCAATTGTACTTTGGTGTTTATATCTTAGTTGGTTTCAAATTTTTAGCTAGTTTTTCCTAGAAATTATTATTTAGATTACGGCTTATAATTTGGTATCTTAAGCGCGTTCAAAAATTATTTAGGAATATAGAAAATTTTGATATATATTAAAATAAATGTGTTTATTTGCTCATAACTCAGATAGTTAATGGGTGATTATGCTGATTTTCAATAGCAATCTGCTTAAAAATATTACTGATATTTTGGTACCTTGCACGGCCTTGGCGGTGTCGGGGGGCTTCGAAAAGTTGATTTCAACATACACACGAATGCTTAATCGACTCCACTATTCATAAGCGTTCAGAAAATATATATGTTATGGGGTCGGAAATGAAAATTGTAGAAATTTCACGCAGAAAGACAAACCTATATATATCCTTTTACACTGTCGTGGTGGCGTTTTTTTATAAAGAGTAAACCTGTTTTTAAGCATTCGCAATATACAGTAGTATATTCGCTATATAATACAGAGAATATTATAAATTATACCGTTTGTTAAAGCGATATTCCTTGTACCGAGCTTTGCCTGTACAAGTTAGTTTTAAAACTAATTTTAAACCCACTATAATAGTACCATTCATTTAACATAAAATATTGTCTTCACATTTCAATAAAGACAAAAAAACAATTATTGTTACGCACATTAAAGCAAAATAATTCGCATAAAAAGTCAAACATTTATGAGGTGTTTTATTGTTTTTTTCGCAAAAAAAAAAAAAGAAATCGCACCAAAGAATATAACTATAAATTTCATGAGAATAAGCGATAAATAAGGTTAAACGCTCACTCACAATTGTTCGTACTCAAACATACATATAAACATTCATAAAATTATATGATAAACAAATCATTTAAACGTAAAAATTTTTTGTGAAACTTAATAAAAAAATGCATTCGAATTTAAAAAAAGAAGTTCAATACGATAAAATGAATTCATTGAATACGAATTTTAATGCACTGGTTGGGGGGGTATTTTAAATTGATTGAGTGAATGGTTTTGTGTAAGTGTTGCATATGTATATGTGTGAGAGTGAATGAGTAAGTAAGAGTATGAATGAGTATAATGCAATTTACGTATGAATTGACCATTAATTTATGTTATTTTTAAGATCAAACGAACCATTATCAAGAAGTGATGAAAATCGCATCTGTATAAAAATTTATCTTTAATATTAACCCCTAAAAGGCCATTGCGAGACTTATGAGTGAAATTAAATTTCTACATTATTGTTAAAAATATATACTAAAGTATCAAAAGACTTTAAATATAATTTAAAATTAAAAATTATTTCTTGTGTCAGTTTTTTTGGACTAATATTAGGGTTAAAATTCATCATATTAATATATATACAATCCCACAACAAATATAAATAAATATATTGTACGTTCAATGAACTTGCCTCTTTATTGCTACACTCATACATACATACAACTACGAGTATAAAAAAAATTTACAAATAAACCAATTGTATAAATTGTCTACTATTGTGCGTGTATAAACAAGTTTAAACTTAAAAGTAATAATTAAAAAATATATATAAGTGTAGAAAGAAACATTTCGTATTGACCGTGTACGTCAATGAATTAAGACCAGTTTACAAATGTTTTGCAAATGTTTAAACGTACATATTTTACGCATTACAAGCCAACCGTACGACAAACTGCTAACGAGTACTTAGATTCAGGCATTTAGAATTGAAAGATAAAATCAAAATTTTGAAAAACAAATGTTTTTACTAGACTTGCGAACGCCACAATTCATAAAAAACATTGCCCATACACTCACACTGATAAAGCAAATTTAACCGCTTGGGAACTAAAATAGACTAAAATAAGTAAAAACTAATTTTTAAGAAACTTAACCTTTAAAACGAGCCAATGATATAATTTTAATATTGTACAAATTCTTTACATAGAGAAAATTATTGATGAATAATCTGACTAAGCAATTCAAAATTGTTTCTTAAAAAATTTGCATAAGCAAAGTTTTATAAATTTCCTATTTATAGAAAATAGTTTCATTCAGTTATTCACTTCAAAGATTTTTTTTCGAAATGCTTTAAGAATGACATAATCTCTTCAAAAAATTTTGTGTTGCTCTAAAATGAATAAATTTGTATAAATTCCACTTTGCTGACGGCAAAATACTGCACATTTTGATAGATTTAGTTTTTCTTCTCCAATTTAATGAATATGAACAACAACCTATTTTAACTGAAGTGTTCAAGAATGCCGTTCTCTGCGTCATATAAAATTTCATATATATGTATTTCTTTAATACATATGTATATAATATTAGTATAGAAGTATAGATTTGAGAATTATAGTATTGAAAATTATTAATATCGGCCCATAAACTGTTTATATCAAACATTGTAACATTTTGCTTTGTTTTAAATAAAAATTGGCTGGCTTTTTAATATGCCTTTTATGGCAGATTACGCATGACACATATCAAACTGTTTTATCATTTTTGTTCAGTATTGTTTTTGCAAGTCATTATGGAAAGACGCACAGCTGTGTTACGAATAACAGCGTTCTGTGACAAATGTTTTTTCGTGCGATACAAGGAACTGACTGAAACCACTATTGCCAATACCAACACAAATTTGAGTCAAAGTTTACATTAGTAGATGAGACTCGAACAGCTTGGCTTGTCTTTGACAACTTGGCGTATTTCACGTAAAGATCTCGCCCTTATAGCGTACGAAATTCAACTTAAAGACAAGCGACTTAAATTTACGTCTTATTTTCAGTGAATGGGCTCCGGAAAAACTCAATGAAAATCCGGTGTTTTATCGTGTAATTTTGTTCGTGATGAAGCACATTTCTGGCGCAAAGGATACGTTAATAAACAAAATTGCCGTATTTTGATCGATGAGCAACCCGAAGAGTACCAAGAGCTACCATTATATCCATTAAAAACAACGGTATGGTGTGGTTTATAGGCTGGTGGAATCATTGGTCCATATTTCTTTGTTACCGTTAATGGTAACCGTTATCGCACTATATTAAAGGATTATGGCCTTCCTGAAATCCATTCTCCGATACGTGATTTAAGCAAGGCGGTAGTAAAACAATGAACTTGTCAAGAAATAATTTGGTGAGCAATAAATTTCACGTTATGCTACTGTAAAGCGACCACCTTGATCGTGCAATATAAAACCCTTGAACTATTTTCTCTAGGGATATGTAAAGTCTGAAGTCTTCAGAAATAATCCCATACGATCGACGTTTGGGAAGCCAACATTACCTGTGTCATTCGTGAGGTAAGGGTCGCTGAAGGGTTGCTCAAAATTGAACTTAATTTTTAATTTTTTATTCCAATTTGAACTTTTTATTATAAAAATTAAACAATTTTGCTCTTTAAAATAAAATTATAATTTTATTTCATTATATTATTGGTATAACGAAACTTTTTATTGAGACTACGAAATAAAAAACTTTAATTTTTATCAGCGTTTTTATAGTATTTTGAGCTTAAAAGCAATTTTTGGGATAAAATTTATGATTATGTATGAAAATAATGTGTCACAGCTAAAAAAATATTCTTTAAATGAAAAAAAAAACATTTATTCATTAATCCAATGAAATTTATTAATGAAACAATTTAAATTAAATTATTAATTTATACGATTTTAATGAAATTATTTCATTAAATTTGTAAAATTTCATTCACGTTATGAAATATATTAATGAATCAATGAAAAAATTCGTATAAAATCGATTCTTTGGATTTATGAATCATAATTCTTTCACTGCTATATGTAATCGGTGAAAGGTATTTACAATTCGCCAAATTTCCGAGAATGTCATTTTCTTTAAAGAAAATATAAAAATTTGTCAAAACTACTATGAATATTCCTTTCTCCTTAGATTATTTTATAAACTCATTGTCAATTTAATTATTTAGTAACAATAGTTTATAAATGATACTAAACCAAATAAATTATCGTTTTTTATCTTAGTTACCCACTGTAAAAATAATACACACCCGCATTTGCACTATAACTGAATTGTATAACGAATGTGTGTATTCGACGTCGAGCAGACTCAATATACTAATATTAAGTTGGTTTTGTTTTTAAATACAATTTTATGTTATTTGTTTGTCACTGATCTTTGTTATACACAAATACAGTCGAACTTCCCTATTATGAATCTGCATGTAACGGCCAACTGATGTCTTCATTGTTATTGATGGAACTTTGTTCTTTTTCGTTCTTAGGTTTCCTAATTTTTTGGGAATCACGTAATTATATATTACTTCTTTTCAATATTACATTTTGAACTTTCTATTTGTATTATATTTCAATTTTAAGTTTTTTGTAAGTTAAATATGATAATGACAGAATATCAAGGCAAAGTTAGTCATCCGATACAAGCTGAGTGGAATGCATTTTCGAAACCTGGTACGGTTTCATCATCAGCACTCTTTTGATCAGAACTACCGGTTTTTTGTGTAAATATTAACTATTTAACTCAGTATTGTATTAAAAATTGAAACATAGAATTATTTGTCCTTTATTTGTCATGATATTTCATATACTTATAGTTGAGTTAGTACGAAATTTGTCAACATCTGTTTTTCCCATATTATTTTGTGCACGTCAGTATCACAAGTTTTTTTAATGTTTACCTTTAGCTTAAGATGTCGCTAAAGCAATTTTTTGCAATTATACAGTTGCATTATATATGTCACATGCTTTAGACAAGATGGTATTAGTTCTAACAATGTACATTTTACACTAAGCCAAGTGTTTTTTTGTTGTACTTTTTTTTAATATTACATTTTGAACTTTCTATTTGTATTATATTTAAATTTTAAATTTTTTAGGCTATAAGTTCAATGTGATAATGTGATATTTCATTTACGTCATACAGTGTTGATAGTATAGGTAACAGAAATTTGTGTGAAATAATTCATTATATGGAGAGAAAAGTAGGTAGGTAGGGAGATGCAGGAAGCAAGAGCCACCTAAAACACCCCCACTCGGAGACCAATATGGTCTATTTCCTTTTATACAAGAAAGATAGAGGATTGATTAGAAAGAGAGAGAGAGAGAGAGTTGCTGAATATATAGTAAATGAAAATAAGAAGTAATTAGTAGAAAATCGAATAAAAGAAAAAAAACCCTGATTCCCTACGGGTCCCATTCCTTGTTCACCAGCACTCCGAAACATCACCGAACTCATCAGGGAATCGTCTACCTAATCACTTAAATCTGTGATTCTGTAGTCTTGGACAGCGACAGACAATGTGTTCCACAGGCTCTAGCTCCTTATTCTTCATACCGCGATCCTATCTACTAATCCTAGCTCCCACTGGATAGTGTCCTGTTAAAACCCTAATAGTAGCCCTCAGACATACCCTATCCAGACCCAGAAGTAACGTAGCGCCCGCTGAGTTCAACTTAGGCCATAAAGCCGTTGACACTCTGCAGTCCCTTCTGTTCCTCCACGCCATATTAGTCCTGTTGTATACCCACGATCTAATATGCCTAAAATAGAAACCAGTGCTAATCCACTGCTCGCAAGTTCGTCGCAATTTCATTGCCGATAATTCCATTTGTCCCTTTAAGGGCCTGAGAGCCGCCTGACTGTCCACGTATACCTTACCCCTTGGAATATGTTCTAAAATGAGATTCGTTGCCTTATAGATAGCCAGTATCTCTGCTTGGAACATACTACAGTCATCAGTAAGTCTGTAATACCTCTTGATATTCTCTCCCATAATATAGACATATTAGAAGAAAGTAAAGAAAGTAAAAGAAAAATTCGCTGTATGGAAATTGACTATGAGTTGAAAATCACTAACATTAAATAGCTTCATTGTAAAGAAGTTCACTATAGAAAAGTTCGACTGTATCAACATACATACATACGTAGATATATGGAACGTTTTTGTTTCTGTTAACTGCTAATGTTTATTTTTATTATAACTTTAAAATGTGGGCCATTATTAGTGTTGTCAACTTTTTGGATTTTTTATTAATCATCAAACAAAGTATTGTTGATCAAATCCTTACAATTTTATGAACAGGGAATTCAGAGTATATGTATATGATTATAGTAAAAATTTAAGACGATTTTTTACAAATTATGCAAATTTTTCAAAAATTTGTTTTTATTTTCGAGGATATAAAACAATTACTAACAATTTACAAAATGGCATATAAAAGCCAATAACAAAAAATTTTAAATAATTATTTCGAATATTTTTAAAAAAATATCTGTATATTTTTATGCGCTATTTATTTCATGCGCAGTTTTTAAATTTGTTCGTATTCCTAATACTCGTTAATACATTCATATTGTTTATTTATGTATGCACATGCATATGTACATATGTTTGTATTAATATATGCATGTAAGTAGTTACTACATAATCGTAATGAGTCTGGCCATTAGTGTTAGATTGTTGTTTTTCTTTCAGTTTTATCGTTGGCTGTTCTCTATAAAATGGTAAATGTTGATGCTGTTGTTGATATTATTAATGTTTGTTGTTAAATGTTGCCTGTTGCTGTTTGCCATTGCCATGGTTTTTGCTGTTATTTTTTTATTATTAGCTGCTTTTGTTGTTGTTACAATTGGTTCTATTCGTAGTGTTTACTACTTGTTGTTTTATTGTTTAGCTTTGGTCATTTATTAATAATGAACTTGTGCTACTGTGCGTTCCCTACTCGTCTACACATACTTATTAGCCTTTAAATCTAATGTTTATTGATGTATTAATGTGTTGATGCTATTATTGTTTGAACACATTGTTCTTGTTGTTGATTGGAAGCATTCGAATTGAGTATGAGTTTTGTAAAACATAGACAATTGTACGCACTGCACAGACAGTGGGGAAAAATAATTGATTTTTAAATGTCTATTGAGAGTAGTTTTTTATATTTTAAATTGTTCATGTGTTTAAAAAAAATTTCAAAATCGAACCCACTGTGCTATGTACAATTAGTGGTAAGCAATAAAGGTACTGAAAATACGTTTACAATGCTTTTCAAAAGTGTGTGTGCAATATGTTTAAAAATGTTTGTTTTTTAAATCTTTTCTAATGGTTAAATCATTCACAAATAAAAAGTCATCCCATGTAATGTTAAGACCATAATGTCAGTTTCTTTGCCCGCTTGTATAAAACAAGATAAACCTCGAATTAAAGAACCTAGAAAGATAAATCAGATTTGGCCGAAACAGAAAATTATACTAATCGGTTAAGCCCTTTGAGCAGTCTATACTAAATAAGTTTTGAACCACTATACCAATTATCATTGCTTGTACAAAAGTGGTGACAAAATGTCAGGTTATCAAGTAGAAGAGGTGGGTATATAACATTTGGTATAGAAGAATTTGCCGCTATTACTGGTTTTAATTTTAACTTTTTACAAATGTGCGTATCTGCATGTGTTGCAAGTATAAATTTTTAATCGCAATTTAGTGTTCGATTTGATTTTGTTTTGATTTGTGTAAATGTAGTTGTAATTTCCATAATTAGCATTCTTGCACGTTTTCCAATATTAAATGGCTGTTTAATCTAGTAAAAAAAACCAAACAGCTTAAGTCCCATCTAATGATCTAACCAACTGTTAACAAGTATCAATCTCAAAAAAAACCTATAATATCAGTTGAGTTCAATTTTGATTTGACTGCAGTTTTTGGCTTAATTTTTGAGATTAAACTTGCATTTAATGCAATTGAAGTCGTTTTAATGTAATTTTAACCAAAACAAATCCATATATAATCAAAAGGCAATACAAGTTTTTATTGAACGATTTTTGTTATTGCTTTTGTATGTACTGGCTCTTTTGCGTTTTTGGAAATTGAAGACAAGGTGGAATACGAGATTTTAATCAAAATAAAAGTTGAATGTTATTTGTAGCAGTCACCACCCTCTCATTTTTTTCTTTTTGTCAGTAATAATTATTGAACGTTGTTTTTGGTATTGTCCCACTGGGACACTGTAGATAAATTCGAAATATATTTAATAGAATAAGTTGGAATGTATTTATAAATGTCCTTGATTGATTAAATCGTTCATTTGCGTCAAAAGAGTCATAATTAAAAAATCGTATTTTTGAGAAAAAGCGCTTAAAATGTTCGACGAGATTATTTTATACATGGCATAATTTATATACACTCATTCCCTGGTTTGCGTCGTTTCAAAGTTGCGCCTTTTTTAAGTTTCCGTGATTTCGATATTGTGTGGTTTTTGCTTCTGTTTGCGTCGCATTGCTTCCTGTCCTAGTCTAATGTAAATTTGTATGTGAACGTTTTCTTCAAGTTTGTCTTCGTTGGTATTTTCAAATTACATTTGGTGAAGTGAAGTTTAATCTAAATATTTTTCAACAATAGGTCAAAAAAGAAAGCGTCTTAAATCAGGGGAGAAAACTGTCAATATTGGAAGAAACCTGGGATTAGCCCCTTTTACAATAAAAAACATTTGTTCCAGAGACGCTGATAGACTTTTACTATTAATTTATGTTCTATGAATTTCTTATTTTTATACCCTTCACCTGTGGTGCACAAGGGTATATATAGCTTTGTTATTCCGTTTGTGATTTCTACAATTTTCATTTCTGGCCCCATAAAGTATATATTTTCTGAAAGCTTATGAATAGAGGAGTCGATTAAGCCCTGGCCGTCTGTCCATCTGCCCGTGTGTTGGTTGAAATCAACTTTTAGAAACAACTATATGTTCCTCAGATCTGTGTATGGTATCAATCTTTTGGAAATATTCAGAAATGAATCGCTATTGAAATTGAGCACAGTCGCCCCATAGCTTTCTGAGATATGAGCAAATAAACACGACTGCCTCTGTTTTTTCCCATATTTTTACCACCAAAATTAAAATTTTTCAGCAATAGAATAATTTATAGGTACCTTTGCTACTATTTATAGATAGCCTTTAGAGATATTCGTGAAAAATTTTGGAAAAAGCGGGCTCTAATCGGTAAAGTTATAAGCAAAAGTTTTTTTTAAATATATATTCCAAAAATTTACAAACGAAAACCAATTTCTATCAGCTTCTAGACAACCGAGAGGGTCAACAATATTGGTATTATCTGAAAGGACTAGACTAGCGCAATATAAGCACTATAAAAATATTGAAATTCATGTTGGCTGCCATTACAAAATGGTGGACAATAAATTTATATATCGGTCAAATCTTGTATTTTAAAATGTAACTTCTTGAACAACCTCAATATTTGTATAAAATGAAAGGGCTTGACCAGTAGAATACAGTAAATTATTGAAAATGTAAAATCCAAGATGGCGCCTTAAACAAAATGGCGGAATTTTTTTTAACCCCATCAATATGGGTATCAAATGAGAGGGTTTGACAAGTAGAATACAGTTAACTACGTTAAAATTCAAATTCAAAAAATCGATGATGGCGTCGGAAATAATAAAGAAAAATGGAGTATAACATGAAATGTAGTACATGATGGTGAAGGGTATAATCAGATTCGGCACGACCGAATATAGCACTCTTACTTGTTTTGTATTGTGTTCGTTAGCAGACACATTTTTATATTGTTGTTATTGCAAATTAACAACTTATAAGATATTTAAACAAAAAAACTCTTTAATAATAAAACAAAAGCCTGCAGAAAAAATACGGTTCATAAATAAATTGACAGCATTTACCTTAAATATTCTGGTTAGTTTGTTTAATCTGATTTTGTTAAAATTTTTCGTTGTGCCAAATCAACAAAAATATATTGCAAATGCATTAAAATGCATTTGTAATATTTTTGAACGATTGAGTCTTTTAAGAAAAACCTCTCTGAAAATAAATTTTATTATACATCGCAACCTATTTCTACAACGTATTTTAAATAGCAATTTGTATGGAAAATTACGTTACGACAGTATTATGTTTGACCATTTAAATGGAAATTTTGCATGTGTATTGTTATTGTAAAAGAGGAATTCAATATTATTAAAACTTAGTAGGATTTTTTACATTATAGATTGCAAATTTAAAAAAAATTTTCACAAAATATTTAGATTTTAAATCACTTTATTTGTCCTAGTTGTGTTCGTAGTATTTGTTAGTAAAACTTCAACTTATTAACATCCTAGCAAAATAACAGATAACAAAATATTGAGTTGGAAGTAATAGAAAACAGTTCTTCACTACTTACAATTTGGCATCTAAACCCATTACTTAAACACGCCGATGTCTTACCACCCTCGCTTACAAATAGGGACTCGTATAAGTACTTATTACGGTTGCTTATAAAGGGTGTCCCAACTAGAACGCAATTTTTAAATTTTAAATAAAACACATATATTTAAAAAAAAATCGTGAAACTTTATTATATCGTAAAGTAGACAGAATGAGGTTATGTATGGAACAATATATCGTGCAGATGGCCGCCGCGGCTTTGATTGCACACACGCGATCTTTTAATGAAATTTTCAATGACTTTTTTGCATAAATGCTGCGGTATTTCATTAATGCAGCGTCCAATTTCCTCTTTTAAGGCTTGAGTCGTCGTCGGCTTATTCGCGTAAACCATCGACTTCAAAAAATCCCAAAGAAAAAAATCTAAAGGTGTTAAATCACACGATCTAGGCCGCCAATTCTGGTCTCCAAAACGCGAAAGACCACGACCGGGAATGCCTGATGCAGCAATTGAATTGTTTCTCTGGCTGTATGACATGTGGCGCCTTCTTGTTGAAACCACATGACCTCCACATTCATGTCTTCAATTCTAGGCAAGAAAAAACTGGTTATCATTTCAAGATACCGAACACCATTGACTGTTTGCGCTTGACCTGCCTCATTTTCATAAAAAAGGTCCAATGATTCCTCCAGCCCAAAAACCACACCACACAGTGACACGTTGAGGATGCATTTGCTTCTCGTGAATACTCGAGGATTTTCCTCACCCCAAATGCGACAATTCTGCCTATTGACGAAGCCATCAAGATGTAAATGGGCCTCGTCACTGAAGATGATTTTATCGGCAAAATCAGCATTTTCATGTTGTCTCTCCAATACCCAATTAACGAACTCCCTTCGCTGTCCATGGTCAGCTGGCTGGTTCCTGAGTCAATTGAAGTTTGTATGCATGAAGATGCAAATCTTTCGTCAAAATTCGCTGCATAGTGGATTTGGAGACACCAATTTGCTGAGCTCGGTGTCGAATTGAGGTGCATGGAGTTTGAGCGACATCATCACGTACAGCTGCGACATTTTCGGTCGATCGACCTGGTCGAAGGCGCGTTGTTGTCTTTACATCACTAACAGACCCAGTTTCGGCAAATTTATCTATTAATCTCTTTACAGTTGACTCTTTTGGAGCATTATTGTGACCCCAAATTGATCGCAATTTGCGAACTGTAGCCGCAAAACTTTCACCATTTTGGTAAACCAATTCCACAATGAAAATGCGTTGTTCATTCGTGTAGCGCTCCATTTTTATTAACCTCGTACCTTCTACTAGCAAACAATAACAATTGTTCAAATGCCAAACAATGACACTTCGAATGGCGCCAAATTTAAAAATTGCATTCTAGTTGGGACACCCTTTATATAGGGACTTAAATTAGTACTTACTTTTATAGCGATATATAAGTACTTGATTTTAATAACCTAAATAACCCATTACTATTATGGCCTTAAAGAATTCGTTCGGTTCTTCTAAGGACGAAAGTTCGTTTCGATTATTCAGCGATGCGTTAATTTGAAATTTAAAAACCAGTGAAAATCTATAAGTCATCACTTTGTTAGTGAATTGTTTTGCCGCTGTTGTCAAAATAGTTATTACTTATACTCTAAACTAAATTAGAATAATAAAAAGTTATGTATTTGAATAGCTTCTACCAAATTTCGCAATAAGTAATTGTATTGTGTGTATATCTAAGCAAATGTCTAAAATAAGTACTTACGTATCACATTATAATTCAAGTCATTACTAAAATACTTCTTAGTAAGACATACGATATGTAATAGTCATTGAAAAATATGTTGTTTAGTAAGAGCAAGTCATTACCTAGTTTTTGCTGGGATGTTTGCAAATTTGAAAGAACAATCTTCGGCGGCATTAAATTTGCAGTGCTGAATCTGATAATACCATTCGACGTAATGTACATAGGCATAGTAGCCACATTGAACCTTAGCCTAGACTTCAGACTTAATGTTATATGTAACTTTTCTTTATTATTTCTGACGTCATCTTTGATTTTGAACTTTTACATACTTAGCTGTACTCTACTATTAAAGGGCCTAACTAGTTTTTTATACTAATATTGTTGGGATAAAAAAAATTAGCGGCCATTTTGGATTATAACTTTTTCATAATTTACTGTATTCAAATTGTCAAACCCGTTATATTAGATACCAATATTGTGGAGGTGGAAAGGAAAAGCCGTAATAATTACATTTGACCCATATATCCATTTTATTTTGGACTTTTTCTTGGATTTCAACTTGTTTATAGTTTACGGTATTCTACTAGTCAAACCATTTCTATGAAATATATATTAAGGGGCTAAAGTTTATTTGCTGTTATCTCAGAAATCAATGGTGCAATTGTACTGTATTACAATACAGATCTGTGCAACATGTAGGGATTCTAGAAGTTGATTTCAACCAACAAACGGACAGACGTACTCTCTCAGTCATATGATTTATAGGATCGGAAATGAATATTTTAAAAATTACAAACGGAATGACAAAGTAATATATTTATAACCTTGAAACCACCGGTGAAGGGTATGCAAATATTTAAGATTTGTTAAGTGTTAAGAAAACTAGATTTATAAACCCTTTATAAGGCTTTGAATGTTTTTATAAATAAGACGACAGTATGTGTTAAGTGAGCCTAGTGGTTTTCTTCAGATTGAAACGATTTTTCTGAGATTTATTTGTTTAATTGTAAATGCTATAATCAATCTAAACAATTAAAGCTAGACACGGAGCTTTGCAATCAATAAATAAATTTCGCAGAATAAAATTTAAATATTCTAAATAGAAAGGCCTTCGATTTGAGGTGAAGGGTAGACTATGCTGAATAAAAACAGATTAATAAATCGATTTGTTTATGTGTAGATTATTATGGTTAATTGTAATAGTGTTGGGATTTTTAGTTAAAATCACAACCATCATCATCATTAATAGCAGCAACAACAATTTTGTTGTTATTGTTAATTATACTCGTAGCTTGATAAACCTGTTCAAAAAATGAGATTCTAAAACAAATCACAGACAACAAATTCATTTTCTAATTTAAACGAACAAATTAAAACAGCAACAAAAAAACTTTTTACGCATGCTTAAAAACGCATTTATGCAATTAGTGCAAATGTTTCTAATTCTAACGCAGTCAATACGTTGTATGCAGTTGTGTATGTGGTGGTGTATGTGTAAGTGTTTAACATTTTTTTTAATTTATTCGATTCATTTATCAAAAAAAAAAAAAATTAATTAAAAATAGTCCGACATACAGACGGACAAACTCATTTAAACATCGCAGATACTTATTTACGCATTTAAGTAGTTAAGTTCACAAAAAAATTTTTTTTCCCAATTTGATAGACATAATTTTAACGCTTAATTATGTGTATCCGTTAATTTTTTCTTACTGCAAAACTAAACTAAATAAATTCTTAATCTAAAACCAAATTAAACAGCAGCCAGCCAAACAGTCTGTCCGTTTGCCATTCACACAGTTGACAGCCGGGCCGGGCCAGGCCAACTCATTCATTTCATTCATGTGTGTAATTATCACACACGCATGCACGCACGCTCGCACATTCTCAACAATACAATTTAAGTTGAAGTTGGTCTTTAAGTTGTAGTCACTTAAGTAGTTATTGCAGTCACTCAGTCAATTTGTGTAAAAAATATTTTCGATTCTAGTTTTGTTTTTTTTTTTACTTTTGTCGTTTTATTTTTGCGTAAATCCGTTTATTTTTCAAGTTTTAAAGAGTTTTTTTTTGTATTTGGTCGTTGTGATTTTTTTTTGTATTTGTATTTGTCTTTTTTATTTGCCTTGAAGGTCAAGCGATTTGCTCTTTTCTGTTTTCTTTGACTATGTTGCTTAGAAATCATATTAAATAGGTATGTGGGTTAAAAAGCTTAAGGGCATAATATTATACTTAAACAAAAGTTTTTTTTTTTTTAAATTGCAACCACTTAAAATATAATAAACACAAAGTAATTAGTAAGTAATTTGTGTTATTGGCTTGTTGTTTTAATATTTCTAATAATTTGGTTTGAAATTTTTAATTTTTCCATCTTTTCTTTATTAAATTATTAAACAGTAAAATAAAGAATATAGTTAAAACAAATAAGAGCGCTATATTCGGCATGCCGAATCTGTTAATACCTTTTACCCTCATGTACATATGTAGGTATAAACACCACGTCGGAGCTAAACCTATATTAAAGGTTATTTAGGTATTATTTCCGACGCCATCTTTGATTTTGAATTTTTACATATTTAGATAACTTTATTTTACTAATAAAATGCTTTCATATGGGTATCAACCCATATTTGTGGGGTAAAAAAAATTTGTTCCGCCATTTTGTTTCAGACGCCGTATTTGATTTTACATTTTTTTAATAGCTTACTATAATAGTCTTGTACTTGATTTTGTAAAACAATCCCGTTTTATACTTGTTTTAAGAAAACCAGAAATAAATCGTACTTGAATTTTTAAGGACGATTTGGGCTTAAATAAAGAATTTAATTCTGTGATTTAGAAATTAATTTTTCTTTCTGTGTAAATTTAAAACTTTAGACTTTTTAAATCAAACTCTCAGATGGTTATTATTTCAATTAAAAATATATTCGTTTAAACTATTATTTCATTAAACCTTAAATTGTTTGCATTTATCAACTATATTAAACGACCGTACCTTATATGATGATTATGTAATCAAGTTTTATAAACAACTAGAAAAGCCCGGCACGCGTTGCTACGCCCCTTAATGAATAAAAATCCATTCTTAATTAAAAATTGAATATCAAGTGCAAAAAGCTAAAAATTATAACTTTTTATAATGGGCGTGGCACTGCCCACTTTTCTAATCAAGAAAATATAAAGTCATGATAACTCAAAATGTGTGCAAAGTTTCACAAAAATCGGTCAAGAGCAAGTAGCTAAATATGATAACTTATTTCTTATGGGCGTGGCACTGCCCTCTTTACTAATCACGAAATTGTATAATCATGGGAGCTCAATATGTGTGTGCAAAGTTTTTAAAAAATCAGTCAAGTTCAAGTAGCTGAAAATGATAACTTTTTTTTATGGGCGTGGCACTGCCCACTTTTATAATCACGAAAATGTAAAGTCCTAACAGCTCAATATGTGTGTACAGTTTCAGAAAAATTGGTCCAGTGCAAAATACCTCAAAATTATAACTTTTTTATGGGTGTGGCCCCGCCCACTTTTTTTATCACGAAATTATACAGTCATGAGAGTTCAATATGTGTGCAAAGTTTCAGAAAATCGGTCAAGTGCAAGTAGCTAAAAATTACAACTAATTTTTATGGGGGTGGCCCCGCCCACTTTTTACCATTCATAAACACCCCCGAAATGTGTACAACAACTTGCCAAAGTTTAAGTCCGATCGGTTTTACATTTTCGGAGTCTATAGTTAACACACAGACAGAGTTTCACTTTTATATATATATAGAAAGATGCACAGAAGGGCAAAAGGCGGTCGTTTCACGGATTAATTAAAAAAAATTTTAAGTACAGTAAACACTACAAGTACTCGCTTAAAGTACATAAAATTATACATCAGTAGGCGAAAAATAAATAACGAATAGGTAATGGTGCTTTTGTAGTAACGCATCGAAAAATATGCAGAAAATAGCTAAATCGTTTGCGTAATTAAATCATATTTACCTGAAGTAATTTTAAAAATTTATTAATCTAACCATACACATATTAAGTTCAGGTATTTCTTAAATTTCTAATAAAAATTATTTGTGGAAGTGCTTTTGTTTTTAATGTTTTAATTGGAAATTAAAAAAAAATGGATTATGTCATCTTAAGTGGACGTAAAATTATTAATTGAGCTATGATTTAGCAGATATCTTAATTTTATTTTAAAGGCTGAACAAGTGAGCGTTATTTGAAAAAAGTTATACTGCGCGTCGTTGGATCTCAGAAATTATGCGCG
Source organism: Phyto melanocephala (assembly GCA_941918925.1). Classification (NCBI taxonomy): domain Eukaryota; kingdom Metazoa; phylum Arthropoda; class Insecta; order Diptera; family Rhinophoridae; genus Phyto; species Phyto melanocephala. The sequence continues at coordinate 129,997,051 of OW799233.1, read as the reverse complement.
AATTAGTAATAGCCTTACGCATTGAGTTTACCAATAAAAAGTGCTTCGCGACTTCTGCTAATATTTTCATTGCTGTTGTTGTTGTCATTGTTTTGTTTTTAAAAATTTGCGAATGCCGTGATTTATTACGCGTGAGTTACGAATGGGTAACGCAGCTTGTTCTAAGAGTTACCCACATCAAATTTAGTTTGCTTCACTATTGCAGTTGTGGACATATAAATTGATCTGCTTTAAAAAGGCTTTTGGCCTCACTGTGTGATGACAAATGTAAGTAAAGAAGTCAAAATTAAAATGTTAAAAATTAAAAATTAATATAAGAGGAAAAAAAAAGATTTAACTAATACCCCTATTGAGAAATTAAAAGTTCTTAATAAAATTTCAGAAATTCAGTTTAAACTTTTTAACAGCCATTTGATTTTATTGATTCTTTAATAATTTATTTCTACCAAATCGTAACTCATCACTTTAAACAATCTAAGTACAGGGTCACATTAAGATGACATTTAAAAATCTACAACATTTAAGTAATAAATATTTTAGAAAGCACAAATGCATTCAAATAACTTTAATGATGGTCATAAATTAATTGTCTATATAGTTATTTTGTTAACAGTTTTTTTGTTTAACAATTTCAAATAAAGATTTTTTTTCTTATAGAGATCATGCAAGTAATTGTGTGATTATTTATTAATTGCGAAAAAGAACAACATAATTTACCTGTGCCAATGTGGCCACGGTTAAACCGAAAGTAAAAGCTATTTGTGGTACTGATGCTTTCCATTCTGAACCACCTGTACAACTGCCAACACCAATCACAACCAAAAAAAATGTGCCAACCAATTCGGCCATCAACTGGCGCCAAATTTTTTTATTATCTGTGATGTCCTTAACACCAACCATCGCTGACATATCTGCAAAATATGAAAATTTTATATATAAATTAATTGTTTTGTACAAAAGCTTATCTTAAAGTACTTTGGTTTAAAAAAATAACGTGAGTGTTTAACATTAAGTAATAACTATAACAAATAAATTAGCGGTAAAAATAAATAAGGTAAACAGGCCTTATAAAAGGCCTTATTTAGCAGGCACAAGGAATCCGATAGCCATTATAAGGGTAGGGGCTACCATATTCGCTTTTGTTAACGGGGCTTCCAGAAGACCTTTTATTGAAGGGTTCTTTAAGAACCTCTGAGTGAAGACTTATTAACGGGCTAACATTTTCTTATTTTTATACCCTCCACCAAAAAAATGGTGGGGGTATATTCATTTGTCATTCCGTTTGTAACACATCGAAATATCCATTTTAGACCCCATAAAGTATATATATTCTGAATCAGGGTTTGATTTGATGACGATCTAGCTATGTCCGTCTGTTGAAAGCACGATAGAGGTTGCACCGAAAAAGCTAGGGGGCTCAAATTTTGCCAGAATCTTTCATATAGACAAGGTTTGTTTAGTATTGAAAATGGGCTAAATCGAAATATTAGGAAGAGAGTTATAGCTCGTAAAGCAGGAGTAGGTCGAAAAAACCGTGTCCTTCGAACATCAAATAAATTGTTATTGTGTCCAAACGCATTAACGTAAAGTCATGAAACTTCGAATATATATTTCCTGAGTAAAATCAATATCTTTTCTTGAAAATTGCGTAAATCTATGTATTAGGAAAGGAGTTATAGATCAAAATATACGAAAATTTATGCCGCGCAGTGTATTTTTCAGTATATTTAAAATTTAAAACATAATAATACGGACAAAATTAGATGTACGATTCTGAAATTTGGCGCACTTTGCTTTTTGGTGAGAGGCTTTGTTGTGACGGAAAATCGACGTGACACGCCCACTTTTACGCCCACCTCCCATATAACGTTTTATCTTAAATTCATATAATTTCTCTATTGACAAAGTTTTTGGAAAAATAAAGGACTATATTAAAATATCTAATTCATATAATTTCACTATGAATAAAGATTTCGGAATAATAAAGGACTATATTGAAATATCTAAGTTGTATTTATTAACAGAAATAACTTTGACACGCCTACTATAATGCCCACTTTTCACGTTATCTACCGTTAATGAAATTTACATGAAATTTGCTACGTATATTTATATCTTCCTATCAATGTAATTGTTATGCCAAAAAATTGAGGTGATACGCCCACTTTTACACCCACCTCCCATATAACGTTTTATCTTAAATTCTTATAATTTCTCTACTGACAAAGTTTTTGGAAAAATAAAGGACTATATTTAAATATCTATGTTGTATTTATTAGCAGAAACTTTATTGACACGCCTACTATAACGCCCACTTTCATTGAAAGACTAAATTTACGAAAACATTTTACTAGCATATCGAAGTTATAAAGGGTGGTTAAATTGATGTTGATTTTGAATAAAACACAAATTATTTAGGAAATTATTATCATTTCTTTTTATAATGATAATATTTGTATGGTTCAATTATGTATGGAACAAAATATCGGCCAAATGAACACAGCCGAATATAGTGCTCTTACCTTCTTTCGTTCTGTTTTGAGCTCAGCACTATTAATTTTACTCTTTAGAAGCTAAATAAAATTAAATAAATTCTTGTTTATTTTTTTTAATGAATTTTCATTTATTTTATTTATATTTTTATTCGTTTAACCTTTATCTAGTTTTAGGAACAGTTTCAAACTGTCAAGAGTACAAAAATCAAACAAATAAATGGTATAAAGAACGACTATAGAATCTTTAGAAAGGAATACTCAGACTTTTTAGATGGATTTCAAAAAAGGTAGGATAGAATGAGATTGCAAATCAAAAAGAACATGTATATTAGTCTTTCAGAAGACCTGAAATGTGAAGCATTATTGATTTTTACTGCTGTGTTTGTTTAATAAACACTTGAAGAGGGAAAACAGTGACCATATTGAAGTTTACAAAAATTTCAAATAAAATCTATATATATAAAAGTGAAACTCTGTGTGTGTGTGTGTGTGTGTGTGTTAGCTATAGACTCCGAAACTGTAAAACCGATCGGGCTCAAACTTTGGTAAGTTGTTGTACACATACCAGCGTTTATGGGTGGAAAAAAGTGGGCGGGGCCACGCCCATAAAAAATTAGTTATCAGTTTTAGCTACTTGCACTTGACCGATTTTTCTGAAACTTTGCACACATATCGAGCTGTCATGACTAAAAAATTTTGTGATAAGAAAAGTGGGCGGGGCCACGCCCCTAAAAAAGTTTAAATTTAGAGGTACTTGCACTGGACCGATTTTTCTGAAACTTTGCACACATATTAAGCTGTCATGACTTTATAATTTCGTGATTAAAAAGTGGGCGGGGCTACGCCCACAAAAAATTAGTTATCAGTTTTATCTACTTGCACTGGACCGAATTTTCTGAATTTTTGCACACATATTGAGCTGGCATGACTAAATAATTTCGTGATTAGAAAAGTGGGCAGTGCCACGCCCATAAAAAATAGGTATCATTTTGAGGTACTTGCACTGGACCGATTATTCTGAAACTTTGCACACATATTGAGCTATTATGACTTTACAATTTCGTGAAAAGAAAAGTGGGCAGGGCCACGCCCATAAAAACAATTATAATTTTGAGGTACTTGCACTGGTCCGATTCTTCTGAAACTTTGCACACATATTGAGCTGTTATGACTTTACAATTTCGCGATTAGAAAAGTGGGCAATGCCACGCCCATAAAAAAAATTATAATATTTAGGTTTTTGCACTTGATATTCAATTAAAATTCAGAATGCATTTCAAATTCATTAAGGGGCGTAGCAACGCGCGCCGGGTTTGGCTAGTTATATATAAAGAAAACCCCTGGTTTAGTTTTTTATAATTTTTTTTAATGTGAAATAATCAAAGGATGTTAAAGAAAAGTTTAGTTTGGAAAAAATTCAATCAACTTTTTACTTTTCTGTCAATTCTTGTTCTGTGAAACTGTGAAATAAAAACTTTTACTGTTACTCTACAAACACTTTTAATTTCACAGTATCACAGAACAAAAATTTACACCCTGGCCTCCTTTTTTATAATTTTTTTGCATTGTGTTATCTTCAATACTTATTAACAATTACCACAAGTAGTGGGATTAAGATAGCAGCAAAAATATTGCTTTCAAGCACCACATTGTTTAAATATACATTTTATTTCGAAGCATTAAGAAAACACTTAAAGTGTACATACATAAATATATGTACATACATATAAAGTATAAGTGTAGTGTACGAGTATGTAGTGCAAGTTAAAGATAATACTCATGTTCGCAATTATCTGTGTAAAGTAGTGAAATGGTGTTATTGACTTAAAGCTTATAAAAATATAAACAAAAAATATTGCATAAAAGTAAATAATTTTTGTTAATTGTTTACTAAAACGTCACTGAAGGTAAATGAGTTTTTGAGTTTATTTTTAAATTTTGCCAGCGTACATCCAAGTCATATCTTTTATAAATATTAATACAAATTTTGAAATAAATTTTTTGTAAAGTTTTCTATATACAAAGATCTTGTTAAAAATGTTTTATTAAAATAATTTTTGAAAATTGTTTCGTTTTTGTTCTATGGACACATTGCTTAAATTTTAACTTGCAATAATGTTTACTGGGTTAAGCTAAACGATTTTTTTTGTAGCAAATCAATTTAATTATATGTCGTAAGAAAATTTACACAAAAAGAAAATAATCCAAATCTTTCTTTAATTTTATTTAAATTGTTTGTAAATAAAATATATATTGTTAGTAATACCGATCGGATATAATCGGAGGACCCTGAGCTGGATAATTGCTTTGGTCACAGGGCATGGCAACTTCAAATATCATCTGCACAGGATCAGGGTTGTGGAGGATGATGTTTGCAGAATGTGCCATAAGACTGCTGAGACAGCGGCGCATGTGGTATGCGAATGTCCGACAATGGCTGGCAATAGACTTACTACCACTGGCTGGCATACGTTGGGTGTGGGTGCTATGAGGGAAGGACTGTGTAATGAGGATTTTAGATAATAACAGATTATTACAATGTGAAGTCACAAAAGTCTAGAGCAAACGCCTGGGACGGCACGGAACTCAGTGAGATAAGGGTAATCTTGTAATCTCTGGGTAACGAAGAGGAGCCTAAAATGGACCCGTTTATGGCAGAGGCCTGCTTCGATATCCCCCCTACATGTATATACATATATAGTAATACCGGCAACTTTTTTTTATAGAGACGGAGAATTTAAAATTGCATGTATACAAATTTAAAACGGTTATAATATCCGTTCAATTTTTTTTATTATTTAGGTGATTTGGAGGTTTAAATCTCACACACCGTAGACAGTAAATCAATGACCAAGCAGGATTCTGCAGTAACCTAATTTTTTACACAAATTGCTATTTCAAATACGTCGCAAAATTCGGTCGCATTTTCTTCTGTTTTTTAAGGGGAAGCACACATACATCCAGCATTTTCAGCAAGCATTGTGGTAGGCTTTGTGATGTAAATTGTGATTGTATGAGTTACACAGAAAGTGATTGATAGAGAAACAAAAAAAAAAACAAAAACATTATCAGCCATTTTGTTTAGGGCCCCATTATGGATTTTAACTTTTTCATACATTTGAATGGTTAAGCCGTTTTTTTTACCCATTTTGCCATTTTGTAGAGACGGTCATTATTTATTTTAAATTCTTATACCATTTTGCATTCCGCTGGTCAAGCCCTTTCATATGATACGCATACTGGCTCTGTCGGTTGTCTAGAAGCTGAATAAAATTGATTTTCGTTTAAAAATTTTAGGAAAAACATCGTAGCAGTTGCATTTTGGTGTTTATATCTCAGTCAGTTTCGAACCGGTTAGACAGTTTTTCTCACCAAAAGTTTTCGACGCTACGACTGGTATTTTTATTTTAGCGTGTCCTAAGATTCGTTAGGAGTTTTAGTATAGATATATTTTATATATTTATAAAAATATTTAATAAAAAAATTTTTTTTGGGTATAACTTTGCTGATTTACCGCTGACGACTTTATCCAAAATTTGTTATAAAATGCCGTAGAGTAATACCATATTTATAAATAGGAGCAAACGGTTCTATTAATTATCCTATTTAGTGCTGAAAACTGTTGATTTTTATGGTAAAAATGTTGTCAAAAACGTGTTTATCTCGGAAAGTTATCAGACGATTGTGTTAGATTTCAAAAGCGATGCATTAATAGATAGATATCGGATAGATTGATACAAATCTGTAGAACATGTGAGAGCTTTCTGTCAACACACGGACATTGCTCAATCAACTCCTATAGTCATAAGCTTTCGGAAAATATGTAGTTTATATGCTTGGAAATTAATATTGTAGAAATTACAAATGGAATCACAAAGCACCGCAGGTAAAGGGTATAAAACCAAATAAGAAGATTTACCGTTACAGTTGTTGACTCAATAAAGTTGTAACCTTAGAACAAGCGAAAATTGTTAAATGCTTTCACAAGAAAACAGTGCTGCCAATTAAAAGTTCCCCGCCTCTAATTATCAATTGCGATTGATTTAGATTTTTTTTTTTAATTTTTTATTATTCAAATAGTTGTAAAGCTAATTTTATTAACAATTTAACTATTTTACATACGAGCCATTAAATTAATAAATTATTTGACGGACATTCAAAGATCTTAAATAAGTGACAACAACTAAAACTCGTTTAAATTTTACACAACGCAGTACAAATACAATTGAACTTTTAAAATAACAACAATAGTAACATAATTATTGTGAACAGAATACAAAAATGTGTCCCATAAAAAATGCTTGTCACATCATGTTAATGGTGACAACCTGACATGATTTAAATCAGCTCTATTTTTTACTAGAAAACAAATTAATTTGATATTACAGTAATTTAAAATTATTTCATTTAGCAGTAATTATTTTTGTATGCATTTTTTTAATTTGTTTCGATATCCAATTTAAATACAATTGTTCAAATCAACCCCCCAATTTATTTTATACCGTCTATTACAGTTTAAGTTATTTACTTGTGAACACAATTTCTGTTGTATCAGTTGTCAAATAATATGAAACGTCAGGCAAATAGAGATCAGGAATGGGAAAGTTAATCAAATGCTTCTTCTACAGACTTATTAAAACTATTTTAAAATAACTTTTAGTAAAGTTTTTTAGCAAAATAAAAAAAAATCAACAAAACATACGAATTAAAAAAATAGTAGATAATCTTTATTATTAAAATTAAAAAAATATTAAAAATAGTATTTCTTGATTCTGTAAAAAAAAAATTATTTTACTTAAAAACATATGAAATTAAGTTGTATTGTTATACAACATGTTTTAATGGGAATTACCCACAACAAGCATACAGGACTGTAAATCAATATAATAGCATGTTTCCACGGCACATTCAATTACTTGATTCGCTCTTTAAATTACTTAAGTGAATTACGCTGTTTCCACGACATATTGTTAATTTGATTTGAAAGTTTTTCTTCGTGCTTTTTTTATTTAAATTATCGTTTTGTTGTTTTGCGATGAACATTTAGAAATTTAAAAATTTTATATAGAAGATTAAATTTATTTTATCAATGGAGGCAAAAAGTAAGTAATAATAGTAAAAATATTGTAAATTTAGAAGAAATGTATGCAAAAAATATCATCAGTTGATCGAACTGCACACTTCAGGGAAAATTCGTACGTGGAACAGACTTCCCGCTGAAGTTCTTCCAGCCACTTACAATCTGGAAAAGTTTAAATCAAATGTCCCCACACACTACTCCCTTTCTCCTCCTACCCATAAACTATTTTCCTAATACCAACACCATGCATGCATGAATATGGGACATCCCCTGATATCCCATATGGGACCAGTGCAGCCAGCAAGCCCTCTAAACACAATTTCGTCTCATCCAATAATTTCGATGTGGCCAATAGTCTTCTAGGCATAAAAAATTTCTTTAAAATTGCTTTTTTGCTTCCATATTTTTTATATGTGAAATTGAACTTTTTCTTTTTGCTTTTCGCTTTGATTTTTTTGACAGCTGGATATGATAAACCACCAATAAAAATTAGAGAAGACACTGATTTTATTATAATTCGGATGGTAATTCCAAATGAATTGCCCACAAAAAAAAGTAATTTGCTTTGAAAGTTTTGCATGGGAAGATTATGTAATTTGGTTCGTAATAAGGATTTGAATTATAAATAAGACATCGAATTACGAATATCGTTGCCGTGGAAACATGCTATAACAAAGTAGAGTTGTCAATTAAGCCCGTTTTAGGCTAAATTTAGCTTTTTTCTATCTTGTTTAGCCGGGGAAAATTAATTTAGGGTTTTTTAGGCACTTTAAGTTATTTTTATAGATATTAAAAAATTGTTTCTTAAAAAAACCAGATTTTTTTCACAAAAAAAAAAATAATAAATAAGCAAAAACATTTTAACGCAATTGAAACATTGCTGGTGCAAGCCCTTTGCCTTTCAAACCGATTAGATCATTTAGGAGAGGTCTTCAATAACGATTTGATTGTCTTTCATTAAAACTACAAAGAACCAAATACTCTAAATATTACCTTAGGAAATAAAATTCATAATCAATTTTAAAATTCTTGTCCTCTTGTTTGCTGGGCAACTCGCTCACCTACACAACCACATTTTAAGATTTGACCAAATATCAATTAGAATTAACTGACATTTCTTTATCCTTTTTATTTATCAAATTTTATTAAATTAACATAAAACAAATAGCACATTGCATCGGGGGTTGTGAATTGAGTTATAGATTTTTACAATTCCTAAAAATCACTGCATCAGAAAAAAACATTCTTCAATTTAAAACTAAATGCAATAAATTATGAACACCAAATTTACAAAAAACAAAACATCTTATAAACGGGAGTTTAACTAAATTGTTAACGAAAAAAATAAAATTCATCAACATGCACTACTATTGTTAAATTCACAACCCCAAATTGTATTCTGTATCGCCTATCTAAATACAGTTTTGGTTTATTTACTTGTGATCACAATTTATGTTATACCAGTTGTATCGTTGTATTGTTAAACGTCAATTGATATTAAACGACAGATAAATAAAAATCGGGAATGCGAAAGTTGATTTAAATCTTACTTATTTAAAACTATTTGTAATAAAAAACTTTAAGCAAAGATAAAGAAAAATATTTTAGTTAAAAATATGTATATAAATTGTATATTATTTTAGAGCAAAAAAAATACTACAAAAACAATTTTTTGATTCTACAAAAAATTTCCATTTTCCAACCCTGTATGAATCCAGTACATCACTTTTAAAATGTATGAAATGAAATTGTATTGTTATACATAATTTTTCGTAAACTGTGTAACAAGAAGTGGACCTACATATTAAAATATAGATATATACATATCTGTGCCAAAAAGGATAAACTGCTTAAGTCGACATAAACTAGAATTGAAATAATCTCATCATTGCAATTACGGAATTCAAAGCAACCCTCGGGTAAATTTTAAACTATTTTCGACTATTTTCATTTGCTATAATAACTTTTTTTGACTTATTACTTTGTAAAATATATGAAAATGAATATTTTCTTCAATATGTACAGTGCAGAATTCATAAAATGATCTTTATTTAAAAAAAAGCAATTTTTAAAAACAACTTAAGAATTGAAAATAACTTGCCTGAAAAACTATAAAAACAGACATAAGCAGTTTCTCCTTTTTGTTACAGACATATTGTGGTGTCTATAGGGTATAATATGGTCAAGCTAGACTATAACTTTCTTAATTGTTTTACTATTGTCTTTTTGTTTACACGAATGTTTTCTATTGTATTGAAAATAGAAATAAACCCATGAAAATAATTTAAATATCATTGCAAATTATAGCAGGTAATTGTTAAAATTATTTACATATTTATATTTTATTATCTTTTTTTTCGCCAACAATAAAACATTACTTGTGTATTAAAATTTCCTAATTTTTTTTTCTACAATTTGTTAATTCATTTCTAAATTACACATTTTTTAATTTTACAACATCATTGTTTATTGAAGTTGGTAATTATAATTAAAATTCTTGGGGAAATGAATAATATTTTTCTATTGCGTTTCTCTGTTTTTTTAGTGACTTGATTTTGTTCAAAATTAAGACAATAACTAAATAATAGATGAAATATTTTATACTTTTTTCTATAAAGCAAAAACTTATGAAAAATGTTTGAGATGTTGTCATCATATACATAGACATTAAATGGCCTGTCTTTTTTTTAATATGTTTTTAATAGTGCTCATTAGATATTATCAGATTTTTGTTTTATTAAGGCTTAAAATTTAAAAACAAAATATTATTATTTGTATATTTCGTTTTTTATTATTTTCACACTTATTCTTGTGTATTAATATTTTATTAAGCCGCCCATATTATTGTTATTGATGTTAATATTTCATCATCATTAATTACACTTGCTTTAAAACGCAATTATAGTATTAACTGGATTCTAGTGAAATTGTTATAAATAAAATTTCATAATTAATTAGTAATAAATAATTAAAATAATATATGTATTCTATCTTGTATCGGTATAATTGAATCAAAAAGTATTTTCACATTTTTATTTCTCAATAAACTGGTAATGAAAATATAATTCCTTATAAGCCTTCTACATATACATTTACAATTAATCTAGTGATTAAAATAATGTAGAAAATGCAATGAAATAAATACAAAATTTTATTTCAATTTCTTTCTAAGCATGCAATAATTTTAAATTAAAAAATTTTTAAGCGTCCAAGCTTGACCAAATTATACCCTACCTTTTAATATACATATAAGGTATAAAAGTTGCTGTTACGATTTTGAGATTAGTCATTAATCCACTGAAGTCTTAAAACATTTTAAACAGTTTAGACCTGGTTGACAGCACTAGTTGTCAACCCATCATCACAAAGTTTCAATAAGCAGGTTTAAATAAGCAGATTTCTTAAGATTAAAGGTGAAATTTATTGGAAAATTTTATGACATAAAAAAATCAGAAATTTAACAATGATAAAATATTAAAAATTTTTTATAAATAAAAAAAGTTTTTTAACAATATTTTTATTGTCTATTATTTTTATAAATTAGGTGCATCTATTAAAAAATTCTATTAGTGTTTTGCTTTCAAAAGTTTGTAATAATATCTCTTATTCGAAAGGGTGACCTTTTCGCTATCTGGTTTTGCAGTGTGACTTTTTTCAGTATAAACAAGTAAAAGTACTCGGCCGTTCCGAATCTTATATACCCTTCACAACGTTGGTCTCATATGAAATACTTACATACATATCAAAAGCATACATATATAAAAACATTCCATTGTAAAATTATAAATTGAGTTTACGTAGGTCTGTTTCAAAAAAAAAAAAAAAAAAATAAAAATAAAAATTTTTTTGGCTCAGATGGTATTCGATGCCTTGTTTACTCTGACCAGTATACCACGTTTGTATGTATGTATGTTGTTGTTTTGAAAAAAACGAGGTGGTCGTGGTTTTTTCCTCATATCGCAGTTATTTATGTACTGATTTTCAATACCGATCTCCTCCCGAATATTTCTGATATTTAAGTACCTCACGCGAGTCCAGGCTATGTCGCGGGGCTTAAAAAGTTGATTTCAACATACACACAGACAGACTGACAATGCTTAATCGGTCGTCCTATTCATAAGCTTTCAGAAAATATATACTTTATGGGGTCGGAAATGAAAATTGTAAAAATTTCACACGGAATGACAAACCTAAGTATATATACCCTTTTTCACTTTTGTGTGAAGGTATAAAAAGATTCGTAACATGTGGCAATGCCAAAAATTATCAGTACACAGAAAAAAATATTGCTTAAAATCAAGTTAATTGACTAATTGATTAATTTTTAAATTTTTAATTAATTTAAATAATTTTTTTAATTTATATTAATTTCTTTTTAAATTTTATAGATTTCTATCAGTTGAAAAAAGAAGGTTGAAAATAAATTTGAAAAAATGTATTCATTTTAAAGGAAAGGTTTCAAAAAATTTTGATTAATCGTGTAGAAAAGGAAGGTTATATTTAAAGAAGTGGTCAATCAGCAAATTTTAATTCTAGTAAGTATGTATTTGCACAGCTAAACGCAGACTTTGTTTATAATAAATATCAAAGAGAGTTTGAACTTTATTGCAGATGGGACTGAAGTTATTAATCCTCGCAGTCCGATATATTCTGTTGGTTTGTAATTGATATTTTTCGCAATATATTTTCAATTGAAAATATTAATTTTCATTTAATTAATTGCATCATTTTTAGGATTGGACCATAATCAAATAAAATTGTAGTTAATATTAATAACTTCGTAATTGAAATTCATATTTATTTTTTTCTGTGTATGGTTTTCCATTTCGCCACGAATAGACAACATACGAATAACGCTTGTAATTATTATTTTTTATTATTAAAATTTGTGCTGTGAAAGAAATGTATTAGCGTAATTCACAATCTTGTGTATTTGCCATTGCAAATTTGCACCATTGCAAATATTTTCTATTTGTGTATACTCTGTTAGTGTAAAGTAAAAATATACTCTACTCCAAATGCACTGACGCAAGACCGTTTGCACAAGATTGTGAATTACGCTATTGTGTAAATTCTGTATATTTAATCCAAATTTCGCACTAGTTTAACTTTATGGGACAATTATTCGCCAACCCGTACATAAACATTCAATGAAAATTAAAAGATTTACAATAAAATTTATATAAAAAGTTTGAATATATTTGAACTTACAATTATAAAATAAAAAAACTTTTTAAATCAAGTACATTTTCGTCAAACTGAAAAAAATAGCAGTAAATGATGAATCAAAATGGTAGACTTAAAAATTCGCGCATTTCGTTTCCATTAAAACTTTTAAGTTAATTTAATGATATTCACATAAAAAATGTTACGTATAATGAATTAACAATTTCTTTGTAGTAAAAATAATAAAAACATTTGAGCATTAATTTTTACAATACAAAGTAATTTGCAAATTACAATTTCAATTTCAAAGTGAATTGCAAATTAAAATTTTTATTTTGTAATTATTTAACAAATATATTTCTAATATTGCAAGTACAAATTAACATTAATTGTTTGTTAAATATTTATAAAATGTTACTAAAAACCGTAATGTAATCAATATAATAAAGCAATAAAATACGGTAAAATAATGAATTTTGAATTTAAATATTGTAATTAAAAAAAAATGAATCAATATGTTTAATAAGTTATGGGAAATTGATTTTTCTAACCGCAAATTTTCAAAGTCACACTAATTTTTTTTATTTTGCACAAATTACTTAATTTATTTGAATATTAGTCGAACAATTAATAAACCCAAATGGTACTTACTTGTACTCACAAGAAAGTACTTAAGCGTCCGTGAATTTTGTATCTCGTACAGAAAACAAAACAAGATGCGAATAACAACAATAAAAATTAATATTTCAAGTTCAATGATATCTCACGTTAGTTTTTTTTATTTTTTTACTTAGAAGTGTAAGAAAAAAAATATGCAAAAAAAGATAGATAAATAAATAAATAAAAAAACGTGTATGAAAAGACTGACGGACAACTGACTTGAATCTCTGTCTACACAGTTTTAAACACAACGAGTATTGAATAGCCTCGTAGTTATACATACAAACACTTAGTTGTTGTTTTTCCGTGTAAAAAGTCATTCATAAAATCTTGGCTTATTTTCGATTCACATGATTGTCGTCTGTCAATCGGTGTTTTTAGTAGTATTTATATCATCATGTTTGTGTGCATTTACTTTATCTATTGATATTTTAGTCAGTATGTTTTATTATGCTGATTACCGATAACTTTTGTAGCACTCTAAACGTCGAATTTGTTGTCAGATATAATTATTTACTACACAAATGATTAGAAGTAATGGACTAAAGACAAAATACGTTTTGCATAACTTTCCTTTATATTTCTGGTGATAACTGTTCGCATTTCTGTCGAATATTCTCCTTAAGGGCTGTGATTGTCTGGGGCTTGTTGGCATAAACCCGGGACTTCAAGTAGACCCAATGAAAGAAGTCTAGGATGGTTTGATCGGGCGATGTTCACGCTGAGCTAACACCACCGTTAAAAAAAATCCACACAATTATTGCACGCTGTTGCGGAGTATAGCACTCTATTGTTTGTCTGATTGTATTATGCAGCTGTCTAAATATTTCACATATGTCAAATATGATTGACGTAAATCGCCATTTGAAAAAGCTAGTACATCTTACGAAAGGGTTATTAATTTTGCGTTACCTTGTATTTATTATTTGATGTTTCATTTATTTATTGAAAGATTTGCGTCTTACGAATAGGAATCGTTTAACAACCGAACAAAGGTAAAACTCACTACAAAAGTGGTGGTTTAAAAGTGGCTTTCAATGCCGTTTTTTTTCGATAAAAGTTTTCTTTGGCACTTGAAAAATTGATAGATAGATAAACAGATGAATTTTGAGTGCAAGAGAATATGAAGTACGTCAAACTTTATAGAAAATATTATAATTTTTATTCTGATTTTGTTCTATTGTAAAAGTCAAATATGTTTTTAAAAATATTCATGAAACTAATCAAGGCACATTTATTCATCAGGTAATTGCAGTTCGGAGCGAAATTTTTTGTTTATATTTTTTATATACAAAGTTTGACATTTGAAATAAATGAGAGAGGAGAGAAATTTGTTTTTTATCTATAGACTTTGACAGCTGAAATTAAAAATAAGTAAAGAAAAAAATAATCAGCTGTTCTAATAGGAGTACCTGATGATTAAATGCAGGTATACAGCAATTTAATAATAATTTTTAATTTTAACTATTATAAATTCCAAAATAAAACTTATTTATTAAATAAATATTTTTAAAGATTTTCAAAAACAGAAATCAATCACATCTTAACAATTTTGACATTTATATTTCTCTTTGTGTTATTGAAAAGAAATCTGCAAGATTTATTACAACTTGTTAAGAATTAAATAGAATGTTATTTTCACTTTTATCGTATAAATATGTTGTAGTTGTTGTTGTTATTGCTTGAACAATTTTATGAAAGTCAGCTTATTTGGCAGCAAACGAAAAAAAAAAATATTAAACACTTTCTTTTTGCTTCATTTCTATAGTCTTACACATTTATATTTTATTTCTTTTCATTTGAGAAAAGAAATGGCAAAAATTTGAGGTTTGAGTTTTACTACTTATTTTTGCTTTAACACAACAAAATTGCATACTCGTTTAAAATAAATAAATTGTAAATTGTAACATTTACAATGGACTTGGTCAAGTGCTTTGAACACTGATACTTGTCTTAAAGGTTGGCAATTGAAAGAAAGAGTCTCTTAACATGCAGGTTACAAGTTGTATTTTATTCAGTTTTTGGTTCTATAATAAATATTAGTATGTACGTATGTACTGAGAATAGCACATGTTATAAATTACTTATATGGGCTTAACTCCTATTTCTCAAACATCTCTGGTGTATTCAAAAAAGGTTCTAAGTGTCATATTGTCATAATATTTCAAAAAAATCAAAATGAATTAAAAGTATTATTCTGTTTATTGTAAAATTAAAATTAAATCTTTTTAAATTTTTCAGACATTTTGACAATACGACACTTAGGACACCTTGTGAATTTAGCAATTGTTGAAGACGATTGTATCTCTCACTAACTAACATAATTTATTGTTAGCTAAGCAGCTAACTGCATGTGTTCTAAATAATTCAACTAAGCGTTAGAGCAAATTCTAGGGTGTTTTATAAATTGCTAGGCAAGCAAATAAAGTAAATTAATTGTTAACTTCATATCTGTAGCTTGGAGCTAAAAGGGCCAATGTCAAAATATTTACTTTTGCGAAAATTTGAATTGAACTTTAACTTTTATAGGTGCTTTCATAGTGACATTGGACAGCATTTTATTTATGAAGCTGTTCTGGATTAAGTATGACTTTAGCTGTTTTACCATAATAAAATAGAGCAAGAAAACAAATCTAATGCAATCGTTAACTCAAAAGAGCAAAAAAAGTGACATTGGCCGTTTTAGCTCCAAGCCACAGATATAACACCTAGGTTTTTAAAAAAATTCGGCTGAACGGCAGCAGGAAAATTAAATATTAAAATTTTCGCTTATATGAAAAATTACCTCATTATTAATGTTATGTTTTCAATGTCAGAAGGATTATATTTGCTGTCATGGCGAATTAATACAGGTGACCTTAAGGACACAGCTGATTATGAATTCCCCTAAACTTTTTTACAAAATGTTTTTTAAATTTGTTTATTTTAATTAAACATATCAAAACAAATTTTCTAGCCCTGATATATGAGTTAGCCTTGACAGAAAACATATGCCCTGATGTAAACGACTGTGACTATTTGCTGTCCGAGCAATTTTTATTATACAAGGGATTGAAAAGATTGAAAATCTGATTAAAAATGGATCTATTTTATTAGGGGACACCATGGTAAAGGGTATATAAACCACAAATATAAATAAGTTTATTACTTTTGTTATCAAAATAGTACACTTATGTTAATTGTTAAATACCAAAACGAAATTCTCTTTTTGCATTCCTACCTAAATAAATTAAATCAATGCGAATAAGACAAATTTTGACATTACGCTTCCCGATCTACTGTGAATGTGTCTCGGACCGATAATAAATTTTTGGTTATAGTGCGTTATAATAAACAGACTTTTTGAAGTAAAAAAACAAAAAAACTTTTTGCATTACATAGCGAGAAAGTAGAATTCATTAATAAGTAGTCATTCTTACAGACAACGAAGGCTTAATATGAAAAGCTACAAAGTTTTCCAATAAATGTGGTTTCAAGGTATATTAGCAAGGTGCTCGCATCCGATCAGCTGATTGTTTTTTTAAAGCATTCACAAGTAGAGTTTTTTTAACAACGTGTCTGCATCCGTCAAAAGTATTTTTTTTTATTTTTTGTCTACGATAAAGTTTTAGTTGGTTTACAAAATTTTAAAAATTTCCAAAAACAGAATATAAAGGTTTTACATTGAATTTGTCAAAAAATCATCAAAATTAAAAAAAAGATTATTTGACATCTACAGGCATATATACAACAAGTAAGAGCACTATATACGGCTGTGCCTTTATATCAAAAGCTGTAACAATTACTTCTTGCAGTATTATAGAAAAGAGACCAAGTTTAAATCTGACACGATTTCGACGTATTGTGTATGTTATTTGTAAGTTTTATTAAAAAAAAATTATATTTATATACCTACATATCACTCATTTACTAACACAACGTCCTAACTCAAAATTTAAAATTTTGGAGTTAATCATACAGAATTGTTTTTCATTTCATGCTATATATTGTGTATACGTTGCATCTTTATATATTTTTTTTACATTCCACGATATGAAGAATAAGCCGTTTTTTGTCCATATGATGAGAGCGAGTAATAGACTTCAACTGTGACTATCTCGAAATGAATTTTTTTTTGAGTTATGACGTTGTATTAGTAAATAAGCGATATGTACATTGATAAAGCTATATTAACCCTGCAGGAAATGTTTATAGTGAAATAGTACTACTCACTATTGACTCTGTCGCCAATACAACTGACAAATTATACCCCAGATAATGGTGTTTGCTATAGACATTAGACATGTGCTGCTCATTTAAAATCCACTAGTGACGTAGAACTAGATATTCACCAGTTCATTTTAGTAATTCTTATCTTAACTTTTGGCACTTTTTACCTCATTAAATTAAAATATTTTTTTTTTTAAGTAAAACTAAACTACAGTTTATCATTTAAAATAATTTTACTGAAATTTTTTACCATTTTTTCTGTTTTGCATTACAAAATGTAAAAGTGTAAACGTTTTGTTGACAATAGCTCCAAAATGTCACCAAAATAGTCGAAAAAAGTGGTGACTTGCAGACACGACCCCACGCTTCCTGTAGGGAATGTACATATTTTTGTATGTATATACATATGTGTGTTTAAAAATAAAATAATAGTTGACCAAATCACTAAGCTTATTTCTAAATGCAGCAAAAATATGTATGTATGAATTTATAAATTTGATGTAAATTTTATTTCAGGTAACTGCGCTACTATAGTGTTTACCTTTGGAATAATACTTTCCACCTGCCAACAACGAATTGCAGTGGTTCTATTTACAGTTTGTATTGGTATTACCACAGACATGGGATTTTCAGGTGTCTATTGGCCTAGTATGTTGAATGTGGCACCAGCATTTGCTGGCCTGATATCAGGTATCGCTAATTGTTTGGCCACAGTAAGTGGCTTTTTGGCTCCATTGGGCATATCGAGTATAGTTAGGCAGGTAAGTTTTAATCTAATTTTTTACATTTTGTTCACATATATTTGCATAGAAAACTGTGCCGTGAGCCAGTGATGCATTTGGAGTCTTTTTGTTTTGGGCCAAATTGACGATTTAAAAAGGTAAAAATATTTTTGATAGTGTCAACAATTTTTGGGATATATTTAATTTTTAGCTTTTTACTTTAAAAAAGACAATAATAATACTTGTGGTTAATTCATTGTCTTATTTAAAAAATTAAGAGCACTTTATTCGCCTGTGCCGAATCTTTTATACCCATCACCAATTTTGTGTACTATTTAGCACAAAATTTATTATTTTTTTTATTAACTGTAATCGCTATGAAATAATCTATTTATATTTAAATATGTTTTACTTTCTTTGTGTAACTTCGATGTACTATTTAAATATTTTGGTAAATTTAGTCTTTCAATGAAAGTGGGCGTTAAAGTAGGCGTGTCAATAAAGTTTCTGAAAATAAATTCAACTTAGATATTTCAATATAGTCCTTTATTCTTCAAAAATCTTTGTCCATAGAGAAATTATATGAATTATGTATAAAGCGTTATATGGGAGGTAGGAGTGGGCGAGTCACCTTTATTTTCTGGCGTAATAATGACATTGACTAGAAAACTATATGTTCGAAATTTCATCATTATACCTCTAATTTTGTCGGTTTTATGAGCTTTTAGATTTTATTACTTAGCAGTAGATTACATGAAAAGTGGGCGTGTCAATGAAGTTTTTACTAATAAATACAACGTGATATTTCAGTATAGAGTCCTTTATTTTTCCCAAATCTTTATTCATAGAGAAATTATATGAATTTGAGATTAAGCGTTATAAGGAAGGTGGGCGTAAAACTTGGCGTGTGACATTTTTTTTACGTTAGTGCAAAGCCTTTGACCAAAAAGCAATGTTTGAAAAATTTAGAATCATACATCTAGCCTTGTCAGTTTTATTACGTTATAATTTGGAATATACCGAAAAATACACTGTGCGGTATAGATCGAAATTTCATGGCTTAACGTTAATGCGTTTCGACACAATTGCATTTTATTCGATGTTGGAAGGCCATGGTTGTTTCTTCGACCTACTCTTGCATTACGAGCTATAACTTTCTTCCTAATATTCCGATTTAGCCCATTCTCAATACCAAACAAGCCTTGTCTATAAGAAATATTCTGGCAAAATTTGAGCTAACTAGCTTTTTCGGTGCGACCTCTATTGTGCTTTCAACAGACGGACAGATGGACGGATATAGCTAGATCGTCATAAAATTAAACCCTGATTCAGAATATATATACTTTATGGGGTCTTTAATGGGTAATTCGATGTGTTACAAACGGAATGACAAAATGAATATACCAATTTCTTTGGTGGCGGGTATAAAAATACAATATTATTATTTATCACATAACAAAGTTTATAGTGTCTCAATTTGTAAACATTAACATTCAAAAATCGAAAGTGTTTTCACTTTAATCTAAACTACCCATAAATAATGAGAGCTATGAAATTAAGTGTCACAAAACAGTGAAGACAAATCAAATGTTGGCACCAAGCAAAAATAAATCATATATAAACAAAATTATTAGTTTATTAAAGTAATAAAAAACCTGAAGCACAAAACCATTTATATTCTTATAAAAATACAAGAAAAATTACGTATTTTATTGTAATGACATAAGAACAATTGATTTTTTGGAAAATAACAAAACAATTAATAAACATGAAAACTTAACACGAAAAAGGAACTAATGAAACAAAATACAATTAAAAGGGTATTCCCATAGCAAAAAAGAAAATAAATTAGAGAACGACGCAAATTCAATTATAAACAACGACATTCGAGGCCACAGGGGTTTTTTTACAACACATTTCCTAACATTAGCGACGCAATACAAAGCTACTTTATATTTATTTTTATTTTGGCAATACATATTTAGCGCAAATAGAGGTATTAGTGTATTTGAAATACTTAAAACCTTTTGGAGCTTTTACAGACATACATATGTACATACATACATATATTTGTAATTATACGAGTATTTCCTTATATCCAATAACTAGTGTGTCTTTAGCCTTAACTGCATATAATAAAATGATTTCACATAAATGATAATCTTTTTTTTTAGTTCTTATATTTTGAACTTGCATTTGAAACGCTCCTTAATTTCAACAAAGTACACGTGTTTGCAAACAGAAAAAAAAATAAGATTTTTATAAAGCGATAACTCTAAATGGTATAGTAATAAAAATGCATGTGCTTAGATAATTCTCTATGTCGGAAATGTTAAAATGTTAGTTTATACAAATTTTTTAACATCCACTGTTGCGGTTTTAAACAGGCAAATACAACATGTATGGCAACAATTTCTCATGGCCAAATGTCGGAAGTTGGATGAATTAGTAAAAACAAAAAGAAACAAAACCAACAAACATATGAAATCAGCAATGAACCCAAAGAAATGTTTTAAATAACAAGTGAATTATTTGTTTAAGTATCGGATATATATCGAGGTTACTGTAAAGAATAAAGGGCGGGAAATTTTTAAAAGCACAAAATATAGAATAATTATTGTTTAACACTTGAAAGATATAACAAAAAATTATAATAAAAAAAAGAAAGAGTGCTGTATTCGGCCTAGCCGAAGCTGATAATACCCTTCTCTATCATGTGCATAGGTAACATATAATGTTTTATTTTTTCCGACGCCACTTTTGACTTTGAATTTTTTCATAGTCAAATGTATTCTACTTGTCAAGCCTTTTAATTTGATACCCATATTGATGGAGTTAAGAAAACATTAAATATTCGCAACTTTATTTTGGATGCCACCCTGCATTTTTGAATTTTACACTTTTGCATAATTTAGTGTATTCTACTGGTCAGGGTCTTCCATTTAACTTCAATACTGTTGGGGTACAAGGGGACAAATCCGTAATTACTACAATTGACCCATATATCGTACATTATGTTTAGGACGCCATTTTTGTACTTTTTCATAGTTTACTGTATTTTAATGGTTAGGCCCTCTTATTTAATATTAATATTGTGAGGCAGAAAGTGGCAAAGCCATACTTACTATGATTGACCGCCATTTTGTTTACGGCATCATCTTATATCTTTACTTTTTCATAATTTACTGTATTCTACTGGTTAGGTTGATGGGTTTAAAGGGGGTACACTTTTAAATATTAGATTTGACTCTTATATACATACAGCAAGCCATATTGGATTTTAAATTTTTTATACTCGATTTTATTTTTCAAGTCAAGCCCTTTTATGTGATATGTACCAGTAAAAAAATCTCGATTTTCTTTTGTAAAATTTAGGAAAAACCACGAAGCAGTTCTTTTATGATGTTTATATCTCATTTAGTTTCAAGCTGGTTTGTCACTTTTTCGCAGTATTCCTTTTTGAGCCTATGGCTGGCAATTTGGTGTCTTTATTGTTTCCAAAAATTAATAAGACGCTTTAGTAAGTTGATATAATTAACACGTTGAGTGCCGTCATACAAAATAAAAATATATTAGTAAAGTGCCAACATATAATAACAGATGTAAATTAATATTTTAGTGATAAAAAATTAATTGGCGAAAATCGTTTTTTGTATATGTGTGTTATTTGCACCGTTATGTATGTGACAGCCGGCGGTACACGTGGCACACAGATAATATAATAAACTCAGGTGCCATGTGTACCGCCGGGAGTCACACTATTATTATTTTTATTATTTGATTATTTTACATACATCTCTATCTAAGGTACAGTCCCTACTAGCATAAAATGGATGTAAATTATTTTTATGGGAAGCGTCAAAGAACTGATGACATTGAAGACGATGATAATGATTTTGAAGCGTCCAGCTCTTTGCATGGACTGTTTCAATTAGACTCATTAGTTCCATTTTTATTAAATTTGAAGTTCGTTTTTTTATTATATGCAAGCCCAAAGTAAAATTATATATTATATTTTATTTATTAAATTTTGAATTATTGAAGTTGTTACGTTGTAATAAAATTATAATTTTTTGTTCCTATCTAATTCATGTAAAATAAAAGATACAGTGAAAATCCTCAAAACTAAAAAAAAATACTTTCTTCTGGGTGCCATAATATAATACTTATTCGTATTACTGTAGTGCCGCAGAAAATATGTTGAATTGAATTCACAAGTAACTGTGCACCGCCGGCGGTACACATGGCACTCTAATAAAAGTAAAGTGTGTACCGCCGGCGGTGCACACGGCACTCAACGTGTTAATATATATATTTATATGTTTTTAGTTTATTTTTGCCTATAACTTTGCCGATTAGTTGACGTCCACATTAAAAAACATTTGCAGCGAAACTTTTCAATTTATTGATAAAAGAGAAAAGAAGAATGGAAAAGGGGACAATGTTTTATATACATAAAATTATCTTTTGTTATTCTTATTCAGACTTGTAAAAAATAAGCCGAGTTTCACTGTGTGGACACGAATAAATTTTAAAACGAGAATTTGAAAAGGTTTTGAACAAATATTTCATAAAATAAACAAGGATTAGTGACGAATTCATTTAAAATATTTTACGAATACCCATAAAGGCATATCATACCTACAAATAGTAACAATCGTGTTAAATTGGTCAATCGACTCTTGGTTACAGAAAATATATATACTTGAGGTCGGAAATGAATATTGTAGAAATTACAAACGGAATGACAAAGCTATATATACCCTTGCCACCGCAGGTGAAGGGTAAAACAATTTTTTACTAATCAGTCTCTGACTGTGAACACTTTAATTCTTTTTTACAAACTGTGAAGTGCCCATGCCTACATGGCAAATACTTTCAAAAAAAAAAAAACACTTGTATATTCAACCCCGACCTTTAATTATTTTTAAGGAGTGTAATTGAAAATTTAACAATCTTTTTTTTGTTTTTGTTTCTCAAAAGCCTTAATTATCTAGTATTTATGAATATTCGATTATTATACCCTTCACACAGTGAAAAAGGGTATATATAGGTTTGTCATTATACCCTTCACCTGTGGTGCACAAGGGTATATATAGCTTTGTCATTCCGTTTGTAATTTCTACAATTTTCATTTCCGACCCCATAAAGTATATATATTCTGAAAGCTTATGAATAGAGGAGTCGATTAAGCCCTGACCGTCTGTCCGTCTGTCCGTCTGCCCGTCTGTCCGTGTGTTGGTTGAAATCAACTTTTAGAAGCAACTATATGTTCCTCAGATCTGTATATGGTATCAATTTCTTGGAAATATCCAGGAATGAATCGCTATTGAAATTCAGCACAATCGCCCCATAACTTTCTGAGATATGAGCAAAAAACCACGACCACCTCGTTTTTTTCACAATTACAACAACAACATTCATACATACATACATGTAAAAAACATACCAAACAAAAAAATTACAAAAAAAAAAAATATTAAAAATAAGAAAAAAATAATAAAAAAAACTACAAAAAAAAATTAAAAAAAAATTTTTTAAAAATTTTTCTAAAAAAATTTTTTAAAAAAATTTAAGAAAAATATAAAAAAAAAAAATAAAATATAAATAATATATTAAATAAAATAAAATAAAATTTTTTTGACTCAGCTGGGATTCGATGCCACATTTATTCTAACGTGTACGTATGCACGTATTTTATATGGGATGAATGGTGATACAAACAATTGTTATTGCATGACTACACGTTGTGAAGGGTATATAAGATTCGGCACGGCCGAATATAGCACTGTTACTTGTTCCGTGTGAAATTTCTACAATTTTCATTTCCGACCCCATAAAGTATATATTTTCTGAAAGCTTATGAATAGGGAAGTCGATTAAGCCCTGTAAGTCTGTCCGTCTGACCGTCTGTCCGTGTGTATGTTGAAATCAACTTTTTGAAGCCCCCCGACATAGGTTGGACCCGGGTAAGGTATTAAAATATCAGAAATATTCGGGAGTAGATCGGTATTGAAAATCAGAAACATCGGTACATAAACAACTGAGATATGAGCAAAAACCCACGACCACCTCGATTTTCTTTTCACAAAAACAACATTACAACAACAACATACATACATACAAACGTGTATACTGGTTAGGGAAAACGTGGCATCGAATCCCAGCTGAGCCAAAAAAAATTTTTTTTAATTTTTTTAAAATTTTTTTTTTAATTTTTTTTTTATTTTTTATTTAATATATTATTTATATTTTTATTATTATTTTTTTTTAATTTTTTTTTTTAATTTTTTTTTATTTTTTTTTTGTTTTATATATATGTATATAATAATTTTTTTTTTTTTTAATTTTTTTTTTAAATTTTTTTTTTTTAAATTTTTTTATTTTTTTTTTTTTTTTAACATACATACGTGAATTTACTGTTATTGCATGACTACACGTTGTGAAGGGTATATAAGATTTGGCACGGCCGAATATAGCGCTTTTACTTGTTTTTATTAACAGAGTTTTATTAAAAACTAATTTGACTTGTATTATTGAACTGTAAAACCCTTTATTCCACCTTTTCCTGGCCACTGTTTGCCTTTATTTTGTTTGTGTAAGAACTCATTGAAAACAGCAACAAAAATAAATAAAATTTATAATTGCAAGCGCCATCATAAACAAAAATTTATTAAGAGAAAAAAACAATATAAAGAACAGCGATAAGATTAGAACTGCCAAAAGGAATGCTTGACATTAATTAAATATTCTAATCGAATTAAATAATTAATTAAAAGTTTTTTTTTTCAAATGAAAACGGTACAACACACTTTATTTGCTTAAGTAAAACATGAGAAAATCTATCATTATGGAAAAGGAAAAAAGGCATAACAGAATAATAACTGCAATTAAACAATTTTTTTATACCCTTCACCTGTGGTGCACAAGGGTATATATAGCTTTGTCATTCCGTTTGTAATTTCTACAATTTTCATTTCCCCCCACCCCATAAAGTATATATTTTCTGAAAGCTTATGAATAGAGGAGTCGATTAAGCCCTGACCGTCTGCCCGTCTGTCCGTGTGTTGGTTAAAATCAACTTTGAGAAGCAACTATATGTTCCTCAGATCTGTATATGGTATCAATCTCTTGGAAATATCCAGGAATGAATCGCTATTGAAATTCAGCACAATCGCCCCATAACTTTCTGAGATATGAGCAAAAAACCACGACCACCTCGTTTTTTTCACAATTACAACAACAACCTACATACATACTGGTTAAAGTAAACGTGGCATCGGATTCCAGCTGAGCCAAAAAAATTTTAGTTTATTTTATTTCATTTTATTTAATATATTATTTATATTTTATTATTATTTTTTTTAATTTTTTTCTTGTAATTTTTTTTTAAATTTTTTTTTAATTTTTTTTTTGGTATGTTTTTTACATGTCTATACATACGTATTTTATATGAGATGAATGGTGATACAAACAATTGTTATTGCATGAATACACGTTGTGAAGGGTATATAAGATTCGGCACGGCCGAATATAGCACTGTTACTTTTTTTTTTTCATTGTTATAATGAACAATATTACAGTACATGCTCGCAAATTAGAACCGCTTTGTTTTTGAGGCAATTTTAATTTCTGACTTATTCTAATTTCTGGACGTTTTTTATGCCCTTCACAGTGAGTGTAAGGGTATATATAGGTTTGTCATTCTACAATTTTCATTTCCGACCCCATAAAGTATAAATTTTATGAAAGGTTATGAATAGGGGAGTTGATCAAGCTCTGTCAGTCGGACCGTCTGTCCGTGTGTATGTTGAAATCAACTTTTTGAAGCCGCCCGACATCACCTGGACCCGGGTGAGGTATTAGAATATCAGAAATATTTGGGAGTAGATCGGTATTGAAAATCAGAAAAAGCGGTAAATAAACAACTGAGATGTGAGCAAAAAACCACGGCCACCTCGTTTTTTTATATATGTATGTTTTTTACATGTATGTACGTATATCATATTAATGAGATGACTTTAAAATTTGTTTTAATCCAATTTTAATATAGACTGCCAAAATATGTACACGTACACGTGTACAAAATAATTCTTATTAACAATATATTTTCAGTTAGGACACTTCTCTAGGAAGGGTTAAAATTCTTATGAAGCAATATTTGAAGCAATTTTGAGCATAGGTGCAAAAAATAAGTATGACTTATTAGAAACAATATAGAAAAAATTATACCTTAAATATGTATTACTAAATGCGCATTAATCTTAAAGAATAATTTTTAATTGATTTTTAAAAAACACACAATTTCTTTCCTGAAGATGCTACACAAAGGAGTAGCGAAATATTGAATAATAAATAAATCAACAAATATTTATAAAGACCTCGAGCTTGAAAAATCAATTAAAAATTTTATAAAATAAAGGTCAAATAAGAGCAATAAGAACTTAAAGAATAATATTTTTATTGGTAAAGATCAAAAAATAAATTTTTTTTTTTACTGATATGCTTTTGTGGTAAAGGAACACAGATAAATATACTATTTCTCTTAATAACAACAACTATTTAATGATTTTTAATTAAAAGCCCATAATAAACATTATTATCCACAATTATATCGCATATAAGAAACATGTATTGATAAGAAAAAAATACAAATATTTTGTTTAGGGTAAATGCGAATTAATACAGGTGTCTGCGTCACAGCAACTAACACAACAATGCAAAAACAACATGTATATTTTTGTTTTTCTTTAATGATGGATGTCAATAACTGCTGATAAATAAATATAAAAAGTAAATAAACAAAACTGTTTTAGTGGTTTTAATGAAAAAAAAAAAAAATTTTTTGTTAATTATTATCAAATTTTTTTACCAAAGAATTGCGACACTGTCCCCTAACCATTTTAAAACCTACAACTTGTTGATGCCTACCTAAAGTTGCCTTTTATCTGCGCGTATACAGCTAATTTTGAGATCTTCGCATACTCGTATCACAAAAACTCGAACATAGTTTATCTGAACCACAAAAAAAAAAAGAAAGTAGATCTGAATGACTGCAATAGTTTTTGAGGTACAACATGCGATATTTTTTTGCGGGCAGTCTAAGTTTATAGGAGAAACAGGTAGAATGACTTCAAATTGTACAAACACACATTAAGATTGGCTTGTAAATTGTGTTCGTTCATAGTGTCATTTATAGAAAATATATTTTTAAATGTTTTAAAATTTTCTGATTTTGCTGTTATGTCCTTTTTGAATTTAGTGTGCGATGTATTTTTTATTTTCTTTATATATGCCGTGACTCTACGTTAAAGTTGATGGCACGACTTGATCAAACTGTACAACTTTAATACGATGCGTAGAACAATAATAAAAACAAATTTGAAAAAAAATATTTTTATGCTATTCCCAAGACTTTTGAGTTTTATTGACATATTAATGATTTTTTTGTGAAAACATTTTTTTTTTAAATTTAAAAACAACAATATATTGTAAACAATATTTTTTTCAATATACATATTTTTAAAGAATAACAATAAACAATGAAATAACAAATATTATAGAAATACTAAATCCATTACTTAAAACTCTATGTATAAGCTAACAATTTAAATAGAATTTAACATTTTTTGCCCCATCGTTCGATTCTATCCAATTTGTTTAACGAATTGTAAATTTTTTATTAAAATGTCTGGTAGGG
The DNA here is from genome assembly GCA_941918925.1 of Phyto melanocephala. Classification (NCBI taxonomy): domain Eukaryota; kingdom Metazoa; phylum Arthropoda; class Insecta; order Diptera; family Rhinophoridae; genus Phyto; species Phyto melanocephala. The sequence continues at coordinate 129,969,019 of OW799233.1, read as the reverse complement.
ACTAGGATTATAAAACTTTAACATTTATAGTTTCTGAAATATGTTTTAAAATTATTTTTTTTCGTATCAGGGGTATTACTTTCCTTACTCCGTTCCTATAAATTTGTGGCTATAATAAGACAAATGTGATAAAATACACAACCCCAAAAAAAACGTCCAGTACACTTTTAACTTATTTTTAGCTCAACAATGCAAGTTTTTATAACACCCAACATAAATTATAAAGCTTTAGGTACTCAGAATATACTGTTATGATTTTGTATGGAAGGTGCCACGCCCTCTTCAGAGTTTACAAAAAATATGTGTTTAAAAAAAAAAATCAAAATCAATGCTGCCGTTCTCTGGTGATGCGCTCAGCAACGGACATCATTTCGTTTTTATATATAAAAGATGAATGTTTATTTGTCCTTTATGCTCGCCTAATCAATTAATCATATTGTGATAAAACTTTGGTAAAGACTGCTAGAAATACTCGTGACGATTTCTGGCCATTAACAGAGGGCAGTGCGACACCCATACAAATTAAATTTTATTTTTTAACTACTTCTTAATAACAAATTTGTTTTAAATTTTATACGTACATAGAGTATCTGTAATATACAATTTAATGGGCTGTGCCACGCCCATAAACTATTTCTACTTAACCTGATATTTGTTAAACTTTATTTTCTTTAATAACACAATTTAACCATTGGCCATCGTGCAAAATGTTGATGGCACGTAGACGATTTTGAACTCAAACAATGAACAGTTTGTTCGATGATTAGTATGCAGACATATATTAGAGAGAATTAGTAAGAAATAAATACATATATGTTTTTAAACGACAGAAGAGGGAATAGAAAAAAATTTTCACTAACAAAAATATCAGAATACATCTTATCAGCATACATGTATCGATCTATATGAAAAATGGATCAAAACTTGCAAACTCGTATAAAAAATTAACAAATTTATGAAGCAAAACGACTCAACTTAGACACTTTTGGTGTCAAAATAAAAAACATTAAATTAGCCTTTAGGTGGTGCTGTAGTCAAATTATTAAATGCTAATATCTGCATTTTTTTAATGTACTTATTGAACTGCTGGATTGATCACACGTTGCGCAGGCCATCGGTGACATAGCTAAGTTCCAGTAAAAGACGCAAAGAAGGGGCTATCTATCGCATGCTTGGGGGTGCCAATGTAGATGCGTAATTAGTCAGACCCGTCTAAGCTAAAGAAAAATTAAACATCCATCATCTATAGAATTGAATGGAATGACTTTGTATTGGTTCTTCGATCCTTATGAGAACAATGGATCGATAATTATTGCAAGACCAACAATGCGTTCAGAAAATAATAAATATTATCAATTAATAAAAAAATAAAAATGGAAAAAGCTTTTTTCCTATCATATTCCTGTTTTTTCTAGCTTAATGCATTCCAATATTAATATTATACATATATTATATTATCAGGTTTAAATAAGTTTTAAATTATAAGTTTTATAATCTGCATTATAAAGTTTCGTTCAATCGATACTTTATTTTGTTATTCGAATAACCGGTTAAACAACAAATGTTTTAACCCAAAACCTTTAATGCAAACATAATTATTGCTTAAAAAAAACAAAATATATTTCGACATAATTTAAACAGCTGTTAAGTCATAGAGAATTAGCGCTAAAAATATTTATAAATACTCGACAAATATAGCTCATAGTGATTAAGCCTATCTATATATATAAAAGTGAAACTCTGTGTGTGTGTGTGTGTGTGTGTGTGTGTGTGTGTGTTAGCTATAGACTCTGAAACTGCAAAACCGATCGGGCTCAAACTTTGGTAAGTTGTTGTACACATACCGGGGAGTGTTTATGGATGAAAAAAAGTGGGCGGGGCCACGCCCATAAAAAATTAGTTATCAGTTTTAGCTACTTGCACTTGACCGATTTTTCTGAAACTTTGCACACATATCGAGCTGTCATGACTAAATAATTTCGTGATAAGAAAAGTGGGCGGGGCCACGCCCCTAAAAAAATTTTAATTTTGAGGTACTTGCACTGGACCGATTTTTCTGAAACTTTGCACACATATTAAGCTGTCGTGACTTTATAATTTTGTGATTAAAAAAGTGGGCGGGGCCACGCCCATAAAAAAAGGGTACAATTTTGAGGTACTTGCACCAGACCGATTTTTCTGAAACTTTGCACACATATCGAGCTGTCATGACTAACTAATTTCGTGATAAGAAAAGTGGGCGGGGCCACGCCCCTAAAAAAGTTTTAATTTTGAGGTACTTGCACTGGACCGATTTTTCTGAAACTTTGCACACATATTGAGCTGTTATGACTTTACAATTTCATGATTAGAAAAGTGGGCAGTGCCACGCCTATAAAAAAAATGTATAATTTTGAGGTACTTGCACTGGTCCGATTTTTCTGAAACTTTGCACACATATCGAGCTGTCATGACTAAATAATTTCGTGATAAGAAAAGTGGGCGGGGCCACGCCCCTAAAAAAATTTTAATTTTGAGGTACTTGCACTGGACCGATTTTTCTGAAACTTTGCACACATATTAAGCTGTCGTGACTTTATAATTTTGTGATTAAAAAAGTGGGCGGGGCCACGCCCATAAAAAAAGGGTACAATTTTGAGGTACTTGCACCAGACCGATTTTTCTGAAACTTTGCACACATATCGAGCTGTCATGACTAACTAATTTCGTGATAAGAAAAGTGGGCGGGGCCACGCCCCTAAAAAAGTTTTAATTTTGAGGTACTTGCACTGGACCGATTTTTCTGAAACTTTGCACACATATTGAGCTGTCATGGCTTTATAATTTCGTGATTGAAAAAGTGGGCGGGGTCACGCCCATAAAAAATTAGTTATCAGTTTTAGCTACTTGCACTGGACCGAATTTTCTGAAACTTTGCAAACATACTGAGCTGTCATGACTTTACACTTTCATCATTAGAAAAGTGGGCAGTGCCACGCCCATTAAAAAAAAGGTATCATTTTGAGGTACTTGCACTGGACCGATTTTTCTGAAACTTTGCGCACATATTGAGTTGTCATGACTTTACAGTTTCGTATTTAGAAAAGTGGGAAGTGCCACGCCCATAAAAAAAGGTATCATTTTGAGGTACTTACACTGGACCGATTTTTCTGAAACTTTGCACACTTATTGAGCTGTCATACTATACAGTTTTGTAATTAGAAAAGTGGGCAGTGCCACGCTCATAAAGAAAAAGTTATAGTTTTTAGCCTTGCACTTGATATTCGATTAAAATTTAAATTGCGATTAAAATTCATGAAGGGGCGTAGCAACGCGCGCCGGGATTGGCTAGTTTAACATATTTAAGAGAATAACTCTCCTATTTTGTAAATCACTTCACCTCACCATTACACATTTTCCTTAGAAATTGTGTGTTTTTTTAATTTTTTGTGAATAAATACAGTGATGATATCTTGTTTTTTGACATCTTAAACATGTGTATCATATAAATTAAAATATAAATATTAGATTTGCTAAAAAATTTGCATTAACGTGCACGCTGCCTTTGTCTTATGTTTTAATTTAACCCTCAAAAAATCGGCAAACGTGTTTGATTTAAGCTGTTAGCAAAACTACATCACAGACCATTAACCGCAAAAAAATTATGCATATGAAATTTATTTATAAAACACAACGAACTAAATTATGAGTTTCAATCTAAAGTTTTAGATCAATGTTAAAAGAAATGAAAATAGCACACTTTTGGGTTTGGTTTTAAGGAAAAGAATCAAGCACTGCGTTTCTGTTTTATTTCGATCGTTAACATTGCCAGAATTTTTTTCAAAGAATTTTCTTTTTATATTTTTAATAATATATTTAAAATATTTTAAACAAAATATTTGTATACATCCAATTGTCTTTCCAATTATCTATTTGTTATAATTTTCTTTTTAAATTTTCCATGTGATATAAATCGACTTCCTATTAAAAATCTTAATAAAATCTTATTAAAAGTTTCTAGATTTTTAAACAAATAATTTTAGGTAATTGTTTTTTTAAAAATTTTACTAAAAGGATTTGTCAAGCTATAAAAAATAATTTTTTAATAATATTCTACAGAAAACATATTCGGTAAATTTTTAATAAAAGGCAACACTGTCATTTTTTTAATATAAATTTTCTAAATATGTACGTATGTATGTATGTGTGTCTGCTGTTATTTTATTAAATTTTGGGTGGGCTCAACCTACATATATAATACACTCACACATATGAACCCAACTACGGTTTTTGCATTCGAACCGAATCGAAATTTAAATTAAACTCGGGAGTCTTTAATGTTCTTGTTATATGGGTTCTAATAAGACTATTATTTTTTACCTTTTCATCCATATAGAACTGGTTTTCTGTAAAAATTTTATTAATTAAAATCTCATAAAGAAGTTTTAAATTTTATGAATTAAACCGTTCACAAAGCTGTTTAAAGACCAACCAAAATTAATGCGTTAAGCATAATATTGTGCCTAGATAAATAAACGGTTTTTAAACAGGCACGCTACAAAAGCTACAAAGGGACATCAAACGACGCCATATTTTTTGCCACTCTTTTGACATTTCTCTTCAGTAAGGTTTGCCATTTCATGATGAAAAGATATACGAGCCAACAACGGGTCGAAATTATTAAAATTTACTACCGAAATTCGGAGTCAGTGGCCTCAACGTTAAGAGCACTTCGTCCAATTCGTGGTCATTTCTCATTTCTGGCTGAATGGCTTCGTCAATAAGCAAAATATGAGTTATTGGTCAGACAACAATCCACACGTACTCCATGAGTCATCATTGCATCCCAAAAAAAAATTACGGTTTGGTGCGGTTTATGGGCCGGCGGCGTCATTGAGCCGTACTTCTTCCGTAATTATCAAGACTGGCACGTTACTTTGAATGGGAATTTCTACCGTTCAATGATAACAGAATATTTTTGGCCCCAATTGGATGATATGGACTTGGAGGACAAACAGCAAATGTCACAATCAATTTATTGGAAAACAAGTTTGGACAATGTGTTATTTCACGAAATTGTTTAGTCGATTGGCCGCCTCGGACGTGCGATTTGACGCCGTTAGACTATTTCCTGTGGGACTACGTCAAGTCTATGGTCTATGCCAACAAGCCAGCGACGATTGATGAACTTCGTACGAATATCAAAAGTGAAATTGCAGCACTATCGCCAGATTTATGCTTAAAAACCATCGAAAATTGGGTTCAGCGTCTGGACTTCTGCAAGCGTGCCCGTGATGGCCATGCAAAGGAAATCAAGTTCCATACATAATGGCATCGAACGTACTTTCACAGGAATAAAAATTTTTAGTGATATCCGATATCCAAAACCGTTTTTGTTTTATTTAAAAAACTTTTGTAGCGCTCTTATTGAAAAACTCTTTATAACGATGCTTACCTAAAAACGAGCGTCAACGTTGTGTACCCAGCAAAAAAAATTAGAAGTAGTGAAAAGCGAATTGCATTTTCAAGACATCTAAATCAATTGTGTAAAAGCATTACTTCTAAATGACTTCCTAAATGTAAAATAATTGTCAAAAATGATGTGCTTAAAAATGCATGTAATATCATGCTAAATATCTTAAACAATTCATGTAAACAAACAAATTCAACTCATGAAACATCCAATGATTCTCATCAAATATGCATGAGTTCTAAATATGTACTTAGAATGGAGTGCAGTTCATTAATGTATTCATGTAAACACATGATCTGCAATGACACGCTTATGTTAAAATCATTAGTGTTTTCACCTAAATTTAATCACTTCGTCACCAGTTGAACCCCTACAAAATCACTTCTTTTTCATAGATTTTTTTGCTGGGTAATGTTATTTTATTTTGTATATAGAATTTACTAAATAATACGAGTTTGATGCGCTATGAGCGTGCAAGGCAGCCTCTTAATAATATTCACTTAAATCAAGCACTCCATCGGCATCTGAGTTTCCCCAACCCCTTTGTGTACGAGGTACAGTATTCTCCTATGTCAGAGGTGCTGGCTATATCTTATAACCCAGACTAACAAAAAACAAAAAAGAAAATAATTTTTTATGACCTTCTTTTGCTTAACAATGCACAACTTTCTTCCTAATGAACCGATTTACTCCCTTTCATACATTTTTGATGTATTGAAAATATTTTTACCAAATTTGATACGCCTACCTTTTGTTGTTCGAGCACTATCGCGCTTACAACATGCGGACGGATGAAGCTAGATCGCTATTATTAAAACACGACTTTTACTTTATTGAATCTTAAATAAATATTTCGATGTGTTATTAATGAAATGACAAAATTTGTTTTTGGTGGTAAGTTTAAAAACAATAAAAACAACAATAAGTTTAAAAACAATAAAAGTTGTTTTGCAGTCACTACCTAATGAGCCTAACCTAATGATTTAGAATTACCGTAAACTTATTACTAAATTATAGAGACGATAAATTTGGTTTTATTTTTGAAAAACACTTAAAACCGACTATCCATAAATTTTGTTTTATAAATTTTCTCTTCACCAAATATTTTTAATAAAATATTCAGATAAAGAAATATTTTAATATTTTTTTCTTTATACATAACTTTTTTCATAAAATTTCTTAATAAACCTTTTGACAAGTTTTGTAAACAAATTTTTATTTATTTATATTCTTTTTTTAAGTTTGTGTTCTATTAAATAGAAAACATCATATATATCAAAACATCGCTATCAGTACTATATTCTACTAATACATAGGTCTGAATAATTATAAACTGTAATTAAAACTGTTTATTTAACTTTAGTAGTGAATTAAAAAAAAAATATAATTATCAACATGCGAATTTCAAAAAAACACTTGGGGCTAATAACAGCAAACAAGACTAAAAAAATAAAATAGAAAAATCACCATTAAGACATAAACAGGAAATTATTTCTTGAAAGAATGTAAACGAAAACTATGATGGGACAACATCAAAATATCGTTATAAGTTATATTTTTGAATTGGTAATAGAAAGCAAAATAAATTTGAAACAATTAATGTTTATTTTCTACAACACATGTCAGGTGATAACAATAGAAACTAAAGTTTGTTTTAATTATTTTTTTCTTATTCTCAAGAAAAAATATTTCGAATTTTTTTTCTTTTGCCAATATGAAATTATTAAGATAGCAAGATATCAGTACAAATATACATGCATAGATACTCACTACTAACAAAAAAAAAGTTTTCATATGAAAGACAAATTAGTCTTTTAAATAAAAAACAACACAAGTATTTTCGCTTTTATTTATTTTTTTTTTCTTTTCTATTGTATGTTTAATTTCATCTATTTTTTTTTATCTACATCTCCGTCTGCTTTTTAGTGTCTTTTAAAGCTCGAGCATGTTTTAGTATCTTTTTCTTCTTCTTTAACATTGCTCAAGCTGTTTATTCGTATTTGTATACAGTTATTGTAGTTGTTTTTATTTAAATATTTATTTTTGTTTGTTTTTATTTACAAAACATTTAATACTTTATTGTTTTATAATATATCGGTTGGCTGTTGTTACTGTCTTTTTTTTTTTGTTGTTTTAGCCTTAAGTGAAAAGAAGTGTAGGGGGTTGATAATTTGTATGTACATACTTATGTATATTATTTAGTCGGCGTATAAGAGTACAAAAGCTCAATGTGTTGCTTATTATTTAGTTAATTTTTCGACAAATTATGGAATCGTTGTTTATCAAAAATTTAAATTTTTTTTTGTTTCAATAATATTTTTTTTTAGCTTTTTTTTTTTTTAGTTTTCTATTTAAGAAAAATTTAAATGATAAAGTTTTTGAAATAAATTCTTCATAAAAAGTTGTTTTATAAAACTTGCATCTTTATGAGAAATTAAATTTTTAAAATAAATTATAATTGTATAACAATGAATATTGCTTGAAAAAACTAATGTAAAATAAAATAATCAATTTTTATTCAATCATATTTTGAAATGATTCAAGTTGGCTGTCTTTTTGGCGGCTCTTTAGTGTGGAAAATTTTCGCCCATGCGTTACTCATTGGTAACAGCCATGGCAGATTAATGTACTACATGAACCAAACACTCGGTTTTTTGAGAACGACATGGATAAGCTGTGAATTAAGTTTAGCAAAGAAAACTACCAATTGAAGTTATTTTCCTTGTGCTAACCTGGTAGTTGGATTATTTCTTTTGAAAGTTGTAATGCCTTCAAATGGTCTTGCATATAGAACTGCAAGCATGGCGGTCACTTTGAATTTGGTCCAATTTATCATCTCGATGTATTAGTCACTCTCGAATAAAACGAACAGCAAAACAAAATAAGAGAGTAGTAACGATATTATTTCATCTATCATTCGATAAGAAATCACTGTAAATTACTGAAATTACTGTAAATACTGAAGAAATGCCGAACAATTTTCTGAAATAGTTTAGCAGGAATTATTAAAATACTTCTTTCGCAAAGGTTTTAATGATTTATGGCGAATTTTAATTTTCTGATATAAGGGTTGTGCATTAGGGTGGTAGAAACTGAGATCTGGTGGGTAAATATTAGAACAGGATACTTGTGGTCAATGACTGACTATTAAAGCAAAACATTGGTCTCAGAAGATATAACGACAAAATGTATTTTGGCGACACCTACGTTCGACAAAAAATTGTTTTTCTTCGAAACTGCCTTGCAGTAATACTTTATATTCGGTGGTGTACCGCGTAATTTTTTTTATCGCTAAACATATAATTTTTAAAATAATTAAATAATCAAAATAATTAAATGATCATATATTTGTCATTATCATGTTTCCACTTCTAAGTTATCGGTTTAAAAAAAAGTAGCCTATGTGGTTCATTTTAGCTAAATGAACTACTTACATCATAGTCCTATGCAGTCATGGACGATATCATTTTTAAACAAGAGATTATAGTTAAACGACAAGTGTTCGTGTTTTAACGATTACATATATTGTTGTTAAAACATGTGAAATGGTCGTGTAGGTGCTCCATCGAGTAGTCACAAAGAGTAGTTTTGAGACCATATATTTGTCATTAGCATGTTTCCACTTCTAAGTTATCGGTTTAAAAAAAAGTAGCCTATGTGGTTCATTTTAGCTAAATGAACTACTTACATCATAGTCCTATGCAGTCATGGACGATATCATTTTTAAACAAGAGATTATAGTTAAACGACAAGTGTTCGTGTTTTAACGATTACATATATTGTTGTTAAAACATGTGATATGGTCGTGTAGGTGCTCCATCGAGTAGTCACAAAGAGTAGTTTTGAGACTACTTCGATGGGTTATATGATCATTGACATTGTAATGTTAAATCGACCATGTTTTCTCCATACATTTTGGTGATTTTTAGGTTTTTTTTTGGCTAAACAGGAGCTACAATAAATTCTTTAATGGTAGGATTTCCGGAAAATAGCGATAATTTTATAATTATATTATAGAAATTTTTCCAATATTTTTATTTTTTATTACTTTGTACAAAATTTAAATAAATTTAGTTTTATTTACTTAATACGAGTATAAGTTTTTCTTAGAATAAGTATAATTTTAGTAGTTATGTGAGTAATAAAAAAAAATATTTATTTAATTAATTAATTTTATATCTCCTCAACACCATTTTACACACTGCAGGACAAAAGTATATGAATACTAACGGTATTGTGTGTGAGTAAACTTAAAAGCTATTAACGACTACGTTTTTTTGTTAATTTAAAAAATAACAACAACGTTGTATGTATTTAGAAAATAATTGTGATAATTAAATTTTGATCTTTGAAAAACTTCTAATGCGTAAATTATGTGCAAAATTTTGATTAATTGATTGTGTTCCTAATTTTCTAACAAATTTGTATAAAAAATGAACAATTCTTAATGCAAAAATCTATCTTAACAAATTGAAGTTAAAGGCACAATAACAAGGCATGTTCGTAAGAATCGCGGCAACAAACAGAACAATTAAAAACACATGTATTTTATTTTTGTATAAAAATCTGCATATGTCACTTAATGGTTCTTAATTTTTCTTTAATATTAATTTTTTTTAAGAAACCTCTATGTAAAAACTTTCTATGCTCGGTTATGTATTATTTAAAACGTTTTAAACAAACTAAAAAAGCAAATTATTTATTGTAGAATAAAAATAAGAAAATAAGTTTGACAGATGCAGACAAATTATTAAAAAAGTTGGTAAGTCCGATAAATTGTATATAAATAAAACAATCAGCTGATTAAATACGAGTACCTTATTCATTTGCCTTGAACAACAACTTTTTACAATAATCAAAATTAAAAAAAAAAAAATTAAAATTAAATAAAATATTGACTATTTTTCTGCTTTACTTTTTTAAAGCTTTATTTTTGAAATATATGTATATTGATAAAGTTTACTAACAAGAGCAAACATATGCATTTCGCAAGACTAATAATAATGGTGCCATGAATACCTTTATTACTTTGTTTATATTCATTTAATAATTTAAGAACATTAACAAGTTAGCGGTACTTAAAGGCAGTTATTTTTAAAACTACAACAACATCAAAAACATCTTTATATTCGGATAAAAGCGTAATTAAGCTGCTTTAAGCTTATATAACAATAATATATTTACTTTTTTGTTGTTGTGGTTTTAATATTGCGTGCTTATTATTATGCATGGGAGGATATTTCATGGAATGAAAGGAATAAAAAGAGAAAGATATAAAATGTATTTTTAAAATATTTAAATTGTTTGCTTAATTAGCAGTAGTGTAAAGATACTTAAGTGTACATTCATATTTACAAACAAACGTATGCTTTATTTTTATTTGTTCTGTAAATACATACATAAGTATGTACATAAGTACGTATGTACATATCGACTTGTAAAAATATATTATAAAAAAAGTCGACGTAGTTTTTAAATAAACATGGCTGGATATTTGTTAAACATTTTTAAATTTACAAAAAGTAATTAAAGTGTGTATGTAACTAAATTAGGGATTCACATTTTTTTTTTGAAATAATTTACGAATGCTAATGAGGCAAAACAGTTCATTGGTAAAATGTATTTACATTGAATGTGCGTTTTAAGAAATTAACAAAAAAAGTTTTGCCTCTAATTTTAGTAGGTATATAAAATTATAGTCAAATACAGGTTGGTATTTAGGAAATATATATTGTATTCATAACACACATAATATAGGAAATGCAACTTTGTATACTCATATATTGAAAGCGTAGGAAGATATTATAAGAAAAATTCTTTGTTTTATTTAATTATTTTTTTAAAAACGGTGTCCAAATTTGAGGTAACATTCTTATTTTAATAAAAAAGAGCTCTTTTTTTAATATACCTAATAAATGTATTTTAATTTTAGTTTATTACTAATAGCTTCCGGGTCAATATAAAGAATTATGTTAGTCTTGTAGTGAAATCCTCAATACTTAGGGCCGTATTCATAAAAAATATTTTAGGTTTACTGAAGGCCTATTCGATAAATTTCTCTACAACATCTGTCAAATAATCCTTTTATAAACATAAAATATTTTTTATGAATACGGCCCTTAAACTCCTATCAATGATTGATACATATCTGGATTGATTTGAAGTGTTGTTGGATTAGTGCTGTACACTTTCGATTTCAAGAAGCCCCACTATAAAATAGTCTAAAAGTGTCAAATCGCAAAATATTGGTGATCAATTCACTTGTGCTCTACGAGATACAATACGATTTTTGAACTTTTCTGTTAAAAGATCCATTGTATCTCTTGATGTGTGGCAAGTGGAACCATTTTATTGAAACCACAATTCTTTACGTCTTAATCATTAATTTTCCACAACATAAATTTTCGAATCATCTATGTACCTGCAGCAGTTTGGATACTATTCATATATACAAAACTTATTTATTTTTAATTCTAAAGAAAAACTTTATTAATACGCTTTAAATGTTTAGAGAAATTTTAATTTTAGAATACAGGATCTAAATTGCATAATGATGTTATTTAAACGATGTAAGGGTTGGTTTCTTAAAAAAATATCAGTAGAAATGATACCGTCGATATATCATTTATATAAAGACTTATTAAGATTTCCGTTTAGCTTCTTGGTGGCGATAGCTTTGGTAGGTCCCAAATCTCTCACTGGTTATGTATCCGCACATAAAAAAATAAGATACGCAAAACATACTAAAACGAATACTACATCAACTGCAATACACGATGAATTCAGCAGAGATAGGTGTTTTCTCTCGTTATGCCCACCCAAGCATTTCGCGGCAGCATCTGCTTTAAAATTTCTCTACTACCCTTTAATAAATTTTTTAAGTTCTTTTACTTTGTTTTGATTTACATACACGGCTAGCACCGGTAAAAATACAACCTTGTGATCACAAAAGTAAATACTACCACGCCCATACAAAGTAAATTATATTTTTCAGTTTCTGACGAAATGATTTAATGATAAGAAAAATGGGCGGTACTAAGCCATTGTAGAAATAATTTTGACTTCGTTTTAAGACTTAACAATAAGGAAATAAATTATAGTTAATACAAAAGCTAAGCAAGCACTCTTAAGCAAAAAAGCTTTAAGAAAATAGTATTTTATAATAAAAAGTTTTATTATAACTATTATAAAATAATAAATAAGAAATTAAATTTTGTTTTTTTCTTGAGCTTAAGAAAAAGAACAATCTATATATATAAAAGTGAAACTCTGTGTGTGTGTGTGTGTGTGTGTGTGTTAGCTATAGACTCCGAAACTGTAAAACCGATCGGGCTCAAACTTTGGTAAGTTGTTGTAAACATACCAGGGAGTGTTTATGGGTGAAAAAAAGTGGGCGGGGCCACGCCCATAAAAAATTAGTTATCAGTTTTAGCTACTTGCACTTGACCGATTTTTCTGAAACTTTGCACACATATCGAGCTGTCATGACTAAAAAATTTCGTAATAAGAAAGGTGGGCGGGGCCACGCCCCTAAAAAAGTTTAAATTTTGAGGTACTTGCACTGGACCGATTTTTCTAAAACTTTGCACACATATTAAGCTGTCATGATTTTATAATTTCGTGATTAAAAAAGTGGGCGGGGCCACGCCCATAAAAAAATAGTTATCAGTTTTAGCTACTTGCACTGGACCGAATTTTCTGAAACTCTGCAAACATACTGAGCTGTCATGACTTAATAATTTCGTGATTAGAAAAGTGGGCAGTGCCACGCCCATAAAAAAAAGGTACCATTTTGAGGTACTTGCACTTTACTGATTATTCTGAAACTTTGCACACATATTGAGCTGTTATGACTTTACAATTTCGTGATTAGAAAAGTGGGCAGGGCCACGCCCATAAAAGCAATTATAATTTTTAGGAACTTGCACTGGTCCGATTCTTCTGAAACTTTGCACACATATTGAGCTGTTATGATTTTACAATTTCGTGATTTGAAAAGTGGGCAATGCCACGCCCATAACAAAAAAATAATAATTTTTAGGTTTTTGCACTTGATATTCAATTAAAATTTAGAATGCATTTCGATTCATTAAGGGGCGTAGCAACGCGCGCCGGGTTTGGCTAGTTTATTATTATAAAGATTAAGAAAATTTAACGATACTTTTTAATAAGTAACTACATATGTTATAAAATAATTGGTAACCCCGTCGTCTCTTATTTCGACCACAAAAAATATTGGTCGTTTTCTTTGCAGATATTTTAGGTAAATTTTTAAACACGTTTCATCTTCCATTGCAAGGCAGTTTTTGAGTTTTGCTAAGTTCTTTATTTTTTTTGTCAAGCAATTTCAAATTCGCCCTGATTTTCGGCACAGTTTAAAAATTAATTTTTCGCTATGTCTTTATACCCTTCAGACAGTGAAAATGGGTATATATAGGTTTCTCATTCCGTGTGAAATTTCTACAATTTTCATTTCCGACCCCATAAAGTATATATTTTCTGAAAGCTTATGAATAGGGGAGTCGATTAAGCTCTGTCAGTCTGTCCGTGTGTATGTTGAAATCAACTTTTTGAAGCCCCCCGACATCGCTTGGACCCGGGTGAGATACTAAAATATCAGAAATATTCGGGAGTAGATCGGTATTGAAAATCAGAAACATCGGTACATAAACAACTGAGATATGAGCAAAAACCCACGACCACCTCGATTTTTTTTTCATAAAAACAACATTACAACAACAACATACATACATACAAACGTGTATATTGGTTAGAGAAAACGTGGCATCGAATCCCAGCTGAGCCAAAAAAAAAATTTTTTATATTTTTCATATTTTTTTTTTATTTTTTAATTAATATATTATTTATATTTTTATTTTTTTTTTAATTTTTTATTTTATATTAATTATATATATTTTAATTATTTTTTTTTTAATTTGTTTAAATTTTTTTTTTAAATTTTTTTTTAAATTTTTTTTCTTTTAACATACATACGTAAAGTTATAATTTTATAATGGGTTGTTTTTATATATGTATGTTTTTTATATGTATGTACGTATTTCATATGGAATGAATGGTGATACAAACTACTGTTATTGCATGACTACACGTTGTGAAGGGTATATAAGCGCTCTTACTTGTTGATAAATTAATTTTTATATTTGAAAGCTTTCAGAATCTCCAATGACATTCAGCTAAGAAAGCTTAAATAATGATTATGCTACCACTCTGACATAATTAAAATTTTCTGCGCATATTAAAACTCTGACATGTCTTTCTCAATACATATGTAAGTACATAAATTTTTTGCGATCATTTTCAATTTAACCTACACTGTACAACACATGATTTCGGGACTCAATTCTGATAATTGTTTATGAAAGAAGACCCAAAAATAAGAACTTCTGCATCATTAGTTTGGTCACGGCACATCAAATAATAATTTAAAAATTGATTTGAAGTTAGTAAGTATCGTATAGGGGAGTATGTCACGTTTAAGGCTCTTTTCTTTGTCATAACTTGAGAACCACTAGTCCGAATAATCTGAATTAAATTTAAAAAAATTAAGAATTACAATTCCTTTAATCTGTTCATACAACGTTTCGCTATATAAGCAACAGTTTCGCAGTTATAAATAAATGTATGAAATAAATGTATGAAAATATTTATTTAATAAGGTTTGCTTTTTCATCATACATCGTTTCACGCTTTCTGCGTGTGTGAAAATAATTAAAATATAGCGATATTTTTGCTCAGTTTTAAATACGCAATGTTTCGATATATACCTGTGACAAGGCTATTTGTTGCTCAGACTCTTGTTGCAGTAAAAACTACCTAAAAGTATTCGACGAAGCATAACTACATCTGTTTGCTGTGCATAATGGCATAGTGATAATATTTGACTTTATTTATTTTGAAAAGGGCATTGGTAAAAAGCGATGGTAACGAAATTTTTGCAATTAGAGCTTGACAACGCTACATTATATACAAGTGACGCAACGCTTAAAGTTTTAAAGTTAAAATTTTGCAAACTGTTCAAATTTCCGCAAACGCTCATTAATAGGTAGCTTGAAAATTTCTCTGAAGTTTAGAGGCCCAGAAACTACAAATGTCATCCGCCTAGATGAACATGTCAACATTCGAGACCATTTTGCCGGTATAAGTTTGTAAATTTTGGACCGATTCATTAAAAATTGAACTGAACGCTTTAAATACTACCAGCAAAGTCGAGGCCAAAGCAAAGCCGAAGTCAATGAGCTCATTATTTTATTCAAAATTTTTAATTTTTTTCATTGGTTACGACTTATATAGAACTTTGAGTAAAAGAAAGTTTAGTAAAAAAAATAGTAAATACTTTGCGAACATAATTTTATGTTTTCTTCATACAAATTTAATGTTTCTATTGTTTTTACTTGCAGTTTATTATTTAGGTATTTTCATTTTGTGGTTTTGGTCTTGATCGTTTTCGGAGAACCCATATCTTAGTTTATAAAAATTTTTTCACGGTAATTATTGAACCCGATCATGTTAGAATTTTAGGAAGTTCCTAAACTATTTTGGTTATTAAAATTTTAATATAATGACAGTAAGAGTGGTTAGACATAAAAAAAACCGCGACAGATTGCTACTTGAGGATTTTAAAACCATGTTTGTTTATGTTTACAAAACCTAAGTTATAACATCTCTAACGAAAATAGAAAGTCAGCTCTATTTTCGTTAGAGATGTTTTAACTTAGGTTTAGTAAACCCGTTGTTAGAGTAATTAAGTTGTTAAAAAATTAAATTAAGCTAATCTGTCATAGTTTTGTGAAATCTTAATGAGTTGACAATAAAAAAAAATAAACTTTTATTTTTCCATTAACTAATTCTGTAATAAAAATCATAAAATTATTTCTTTGCAATATAAAACCTTTTGTTTTGTTTTTTGATCTAATAAATGATAAAACAGATCTAATTAATTTATTACTAAACCTAAACATTATGAAATATCTTTTCCAATAAAAACATTTTAAACCATACGAGTGCAACATGAGAAAAAAAATTGTTGTCTCCAACATTTTGGTTTGAATCAAACAATGATCGTTATAATAAATGAATACCTCCAAAAAAGTGCATCCCAATAATGATGTTAACGGTTTTGAATTTTATTTATTTTTTTCACAAAGAAAACTAAGCCACACACCAACGATATAATAAAGTCACACGAAAAAAAGAAATCAATACTTGAACAGAATTTATGAAACAACTAAAAATTGTATGTGATTGAAACATTGAAACCAGTTTGTGAATTGACACAGTTTGAATAACCAAAAATACAAAAAAAAAAGAAAAAAAAAATTTAAGAAATAAATACAGATAAAAATGCTTAATTAAATATTTAATTTATACTCTCACATTAGTTAATGTTATTTTAAACACTGAAATATTAAAAGTAAAACTGAAACAAAAAAAAAAAAAGAAATCCAAATTAAGTAATTTTACGGCTTTTGTGGTGACTTGCAAAACCAGGAAATAAGATTAGAAAATTAAACTCGTAAAATAAAAATTAAATACGAGTATGTTAAATAAATCATATTTTTAGCTTAAAAACGTGCGAATTGCAACTCGACGTATTTAGGCATTAAGTCTGATTTATTCAATATCTATCTTTTTCAAAACAATTCTAGGTCAAGGACATTTGTTTAAAGTTTTGATGTGTATCTTTAGAATTAGCAATAAATGGATGAGTTTAAAATGAAGCATATTTCTGTGGTTTTCATGAGCAACCACGTATGTTTTAAAATCTAATTATTCAGGAGAGCTACAAAACCGTGTAAGTGTTGAACGATTTTTGAATATATACAAAAGTTACATTGTTATGCCATTAAAAAAAATCGGAATGGGTCCATCTTATATCAGAAGTTTTTACAACTAAGTAAAGGGCGTTTAAAACCAAGCAATATGGCATTATTAACTCAAAATCAAATAAAATTAACATAAGCGGTTGCCCATGAAAACCACAGATTTGTTATACCCTTTTCTTATTAATTGCTTTTGACATGTAAGTAATATTTTATTTTTTTGATTTATGTCACATTTTCTATCTGCTTTATACTTATATGCTGTCCTTTAGCCACTCAATGAAATTAGGGCGTCACTAACTTTACAAAACAAATTCCATTAAAAAATATAATTTTAAAATAAAATTCAGGATTAGTGGATTAGAGGTATTTTGTTATTGAATTTATATTGATTTATAAATTAAATTAAATTTTTAATCTAAAATGTATTTTTTAAACAAATTTCTTGCAAACTTATTTACAAAAGCTTTATAGAACATAATAAAAATATTTGCAAGTTGTCAAACTTTTATTGAGTAAGGTTAATTGAATATGTGAATTTTAATTGTCTCCATTAATATGTATGTCTGAACATAGTAAATATAAGAAACTGTAACTTGTTGAATTTACACATTTGTTTCGAACAAGATTTTTCGGCTCCACGAAAAGCCCCCCAATGAAATAACGCCCAAACGAGAAATGAAATATTCTCCAAATTTTTTTCATACATTTTTGGGTGTTATTTCATATGAAATAACTCCCAATTTTTTTGGGCCGTCTTTCATATTTTTTGGAAATTATTTCATTTCTCGTTTGGGGTTTTCAAATTGTGAAATAATCTCCAATGAAATAACACCCAACAAATTTTTAAAATTCGGGGCTTGTTTCATAGCGTGTATAATTTGGGTGATATTTCATTCTGTATTCGGGGGTTATTTCATTTTTAAAGCTTTTGGTTTTGGGGGTGTTTGTAAATAAATTATATAAAAATAGGCCTTTTACAAGAAAACTTTTAGCCTGTGAATATATTACAATATCTTTTCAAATACATAAATAATAACGTTCGGGATTTGGATAGTGTGACCTTCGTGACAGACTACGAAATTAGTCTACGGACGGCAATAATTATTGTTTTCCCTAAATCAAAAGTAATCGGTTGTTGGTTCCACTTTTGCCAAGCAGTGAGAAGGTCCATAATAATAAAGTGTAACCAACTGGCAGCATTTGTACATACAACGTATATTTTTTCCATCTTGATTTCATGAGCAACCGTTTTGTTTTAACTTATCATTGCTTACGTATAATGTATTAAGTTTATTATTTATGTATGCACATGAAAATAATTTTTTTGTAGTTGGGTTTCAAAAATAAACATATTGGAAATATTAAACAATTCTTTGTCCATACTTTCTTACATCTCCATTACAGAAAATTACTGTCTTCTTTACAATATTATAACTATAATAACGTTTCCCATGAGTTGAATTTTCAAGCCATTCGTAAAGTTTTAGGATAGCTCGTTGGTAGCTGATCTGAAATTGCTTCCATCGTATAAGGGAAAATAACTGCACTTGACTTAGTCCATTTACAAAACCAAAAGTAGTCACTATTAAACGAGCTTTGTATGTTCTTTCACCAAAAAAAATTGATTATGAATGCTGGCACACTTTCGAAGTTGCATATATTCTTATTATGAAGAAGACGCCTGCGGGCCTCCACACGATTTATATCAATAAATATGCGATTTTGCTGTTGGTCCATATTGACTTCATTAAATCCTTAGTGAAACTGACTCTTTTATGAATTTTGGGCATAATTTCATTTTTGTTGCTGATGGGGTTTATTTCATTGGGGGTTATTTCATTTTCATCATTGGGAGTTATTTCATATAAAATAATAACTCCCAAATATTGGGGGTTGTTTCGTTTTCGTTTTGGGGCTTAATTCATTTATTTTTGGATGTTATTTCATTCACTGTTTTTGGGTGTTATTTCCAATTTTTTGGGGTTTACTTCATTGGGGATTGTTTCCTGGGCGTTATTTCATTGGGGGCTTTTCGTGGAGCCGATTTTTCTATAAAAAAATTTTTTCGCATTGTATGATGTCTCTCTTCATGAAAGAAGGGGTGAAATAAATTTGTTTGGTCGGGAGTCCAGACAAATTGAGTTGCCATATCATTGCCTGTTTTTCAGTCAAAATTACTAAATACACTTTCAAAAAATATTTTCCGTATACTACTTATCATTAAATTTATCTAAAATTTATATAGAATTTAATATATATTCAATTTACCAAAATTTTGTTATAAAAAATTGATATTAAAATTGTATAAACAATTTTATATATCTTTTCAAAATGTTTCTAAAAATTTGATTTTTAATAAAAAAAACTATTGTGAATGTATTTGATAAATCCTTACAACTTTTAAGTCTTTTAAACCGTTTACAAAATTTATTATAAATAAGGTCAGAAATATTTAAAATTATTTGAATTTTTATTAAATAACTTCTAAATACATTATTGGTATTTAAGGTGCTTGTGCTGGGGGTCAATTCTCGTTCTGTGAAACAAAAAAAAAATTTAATTTCACATTTTTACAGAACGAGTATCAGGATCATTGAACACCAAATTGCAAAAGAAAATATAAGTAGAACAAAAACAAAGCATCTATTTTACGGAAGTTTAAGTTGTCATACTCTCTGTTTTGTTTTACCATACACATAAAGCAGTCGTTTTGTAAAAAAAATTTGTATTTACGGCCCATTTCACAAAGTGTGATTATAATTTAACATGAACTTTAACCGTAAGTTAGGCAAAATTGAATTTTACAAAGTACGGTTAGCATATAACCGGCAGAGATTAATCAAAAAGTCTCTGTTAAATTTAACCGAACAAAATCTTCCGGTTAAAGGCTTTTATTTAAATAAAAATAAACAAGTAAGAGCACTATATTCGGCTGTGCCGAATCTTTTATACCCACCACCAATTTGATGTTTTATAGCACAAAATTTATTATTTTGTTTTTCACAATAATCGCTATGCAATAATATCTTTATACTAAAATATGTATCACTTTCTTTTTATAACTAGTAAAATGTTTTTATATGCTAGTAAAATGTTTTAGTAAATTTAGTCTAGGGATGGGCAAATTGGAAAAATCTATCGATATTTTATTTTACCATCGATATTTATTAATTTAAAATATCGATATTTCGATATATCGACTGAAACATATTTACCTAGTTATTGTTGAAATGATTTACATTTGAGAAAACAAACAAAAATAGATGTATATTAGGCTTCGTAGTAACTTTTTATTCCAATTTTTATAATAAATAAACTAGATATTATAATATACTTATATTAATAGGAAACAGGCTCATTGTTTGTTGTTTTTTTGAAAAACTTCCACACATTGGACATACTTTATATTATATTTAATTTTGTTTTACCCAAAAAAAAAAACAAAATACTTTATACCTAACCTCAACTTTAACAATATGGTTTGCAGTCAGTGATGCCAATTCTTAAATAACAATAGCGAGTAGTTGTAAAACTGTTTAGTCAAACGATAAACTAAAAAGCGTGACATCATTGTTGATAGAAGCAGCCCTACAAGAACACTGACAGTAATTTGATGCATTAATGCATAAGTATAAGTATATAATTAGAATACTAGTATAATTAAAACTAAATTCGCCCTTGCTGCTGTACCTTCTTTTGGAAAACTTTTAAAAATATCGGCTTCGATATTAGTAAATAAATATCGATGTATCGATATTGAGGTATTTAAAATATCGGCGATTTATATCGAAATTTTTTAAACTAAATATCGATATCGATATATTTTGCCCAACCCTAATTTAGTCTTTCAAAGTGGACTTTAAAGTAGGCGTGTCAATAAAGTTTCTGCTAACAAATACAACTTAGATATTTCTATATAGTCCTTTATTTTTCTAAAATTTAATTAATAGAGAAATTATATGAAGTTGAGATAAAGATAAAAATTTACGTTACAAAAGGAATGACAAAATGAATATACCCCCACCATTTTTTTGGTGGCGGTTATAAGAAGATTATTATAGTAAAATAACTTATAAAAAATTTATACTTACCAAGGAACGTATTTAAACTATTTTAAGTAAAAAATTTATTTTAAATATATATTTGTCTTTCATCAAAAAATTGCTAAGAATTTGTGTATATTTTTTTAATCTTTTCTTTCATTCCACTATTTTTCGTAAATAATAAAAACCAGTATTACCATACTTTTTCTATAATGTTAGTGTTAACTAACCGAAAGATGGTGAAACGCAAAACACTAACCGTATGTTAAATAGTTTCGGTTAACGATATCGGCGATTTGTTTATGTTCCTGTTAAATTAATATAATCACAGATTGTGAAAAGGGCCGTTAGTATATTAAATTTAACTAAATTTTGTATTTATATACCAACTCAAGAAACGGAAATAAGGTACAGCTAACATAAGTACATAGTTATTATAGAAAGAATTTCTTTCTTTTGTTCTTTAAATAGCGGTCTCAGCTAAATATGTTTGGTATTAAATAATAAAACCAAAACGTTTAAAATTGCCCCTCATTTCAATGAGAATAAATGATTTGCCTACATCTAATTTAACCACTTATTCCTGCAATATCATTAACTCCAATTATTGTAAACTCATGTTGTTGTTATTGTTGCTGCTGTTATATGCCATGAATAATTGACAGATTTGATTGATTTGTGTGGTTTTTCTAAGTTCTAATTCTAAACAAATTAAATCAGACGTTAAAGGCTGTGTCATAAAAAGAGGGTTTTCTACAACTTTTTCAAGTCTAATTTTTGTTGTTGTAAGTATACATTTAAGATTTGATGTAATTTTAGTGAAACTGTCTTTTAATTGACTGCCATAAAATATGTATTTTATTTAAAAATGAAATTTCAGTAAGCATCACGACAACGTTCAGAAAATTAAAAAAAAAAATTAAATTAAACGTTTGGTAGATGTTGCAAAAAAATAAAAATAAGCAAATATGTTTGATTCGATGGGCCTGGACGAATCTAATATACTCTTCATCTTCACACGTGTGGGTGTGATTGTTGAAGTGAAGCTTAAGAAGATAAAAGTACATCCAATTTACTCACCTCATTTAGTTGTGTATTAGTAATACAGCCTACCAAAAATTTTTGTTGGCAGGGGCCAAATTACGGCATTCAAACGTAATCAAAATTTGAAAATTCTTATTAGAATCTCCAAACCTAAAGCACAGCGAACTCGATCGTTTGAGTAAAATTTCGATCGTGATCTAATGCCGTAATTTGGCCCCAGACTTTACTAACTTTCCGTATTAGCTATATGGAAATGCTAAATTTGTTTGCATATGAAAGGGCAACAGAATAAATCCTCGGACAGAATAGGAGGAAAAAAAATATTTATCAACCACACCCTCTTCTCAAACCAATTTTTTTCCATTCATATATTTCAATTAAAACTACATATATGATAAAGTTAGCTGTTTCACCAGCACACACTTTTAGTTTTCGTACCATTTTTTTTTTTGGTCTTTGCTAGTAACTAATTTCTAAACGATATTTGTTCAAAACTTCATAAAAAAATTCAATACCTAGCCATGTGTATTTAAGTAGCATTTTTTTAATTTTCCCCATTACTTGCTGCTACATTTTTTTTAGCGGTACGTAAAGGGAAGGCATAATAATAAGCGTTTATTAATTGCAAAAAAAAAGACTTACAAAGTGTAAAAATTGAAAGATTTTATACCCTTAACACAGTGAAAAACGGTATATATAGGTTTGTCATTCCGTGTGAAATTTCTACAATTTTCATTTCCGACCCCATAAAGTATATATTTTCTGAAAGCTTATGAATAGGGTAGTCGTTTAAGCCCGGTCAGTCTGTCCGTCTGACCGTCTTCCGTGTGTATGTTAAAATCAACTTTTTGAAGCCCCCCGACATAGGTTGGACCCGGGTAAGGTACTAAAATATCAGAAATATTCGGGAGTAGATCGGTATTGAAAATCAGAAACTTCGGTACATAAACAACTGAGTATGAGCAAAAACCCACGACCACCTCGATTTTTTTTCACAAAAACAACATTACGACAACAACATACATACATACAAACGTGTATACTGGTTAGAGAAAACGTGGCATCGAATCCCAGCTGAGCCAAAAAAAATTTTTTTTTAATTTTTAAAAAAATTTTTTTTAATATTTTTTTTTTATTTTTTTTTAATTTTTTTTTTTTTTGTTTTATATATATTATATATATAATAATTTTTTTTTAAATTTTCTTTTAAATTTTTTTTTAAAATTTTTTTTTTTTTGTTTTTTTAACATACATACGTGAATTTATAATTTTACAATGGTAATTTTTTATATATGTATGTATGTACGTATTTCATATGGGTTGAATGGTGACACAAACTACTGTTATTGCATGACTACACGTTGTGAAGGGTATATAAGATTCGGCACGGCCGAATATAGCGCTCTTACTTGTTTTAAAATATATTTTCCTGTTTAAATCAATCGATTCCAAGAATATTTTTCAAAATTTCTTAGATATTTTATTTCATAAAATTTTTGTTTTAATAAGGGGAATTCCCTTATATTTTCCCAATAAAATTTTTAAACAGACAAAAGCTTTGTGACTTAGGTTTTATTTATTTATGAAAATTTTCCGAAAATATCAAAGCTGTCATATGTAATACACGTATGTAAAACAGACGTATTATTTTTACAAATTTACGATTTTGAAAATGTTTCTATGCAAACAACTTATGGTGTAGGAACTCAGTTTAATTTACTAATAAAAAAAATTTAACTAAAACGAATTTAATCTGAGAGGTTCCTTTTTCACTCAAAAGAAACATCAAACTATATGTAAACATTTTTTGCAATCAAAATTTTATTTATTTATTATTTCTACATAGCATATTCTGCGGTCAATCCATTCGACCGTAATCTAGTTGTAAATGTTTGGTGTACTTTTTCTACCATATACATAAAGCAATGTTTGTACTGCAACAATGTTATTTTTTCTAGCAACAATGTTGAATCAACATGCATTACTTTATTTTTATTTGCTGTTTTATTACACAAATATGGTTTGCGCATGGTTTAGTAACAACTTTAAATGCTTATAACTCCCTAAATACAGAACCAAGATTGTGCATAGCTGCAGGAAAATTTCTTGAAAATGGTATATTTGCTATTAAAATCGGTTTTATAATGTGAGCGTTAACTGCGTAACAAAAAGTTGACTTTCATATTAATAAATAAGATTTTGATATCAAGCAAGGTAGACTAATAAGGTAATGTACTATTGGTGATTTTTAAGTTATTATCTTTTTGACAACACTGGTTTAAACAGCTGACGCACGTTTCGTGTTTTGTTTCACTGTCAAACATCTTCAGTTTGGTCTATAATTTAACCATGAATCGTCTTACAAACGAACAACGCTTGCCAATTATTGAATTTTATTATCAAAATGCGGGCTCTTTTAAGAAAGTTCATCGCGCGCTTCTTATCTAAAAATTGTGTCCAGCGACGAAGCTCATTTTTGGCTCAATGGATACGTTAATAAGCAGAATTGTTGATTTTGGAGTGAAGATCAGCCAGAAGCAATGCAAGAGCTACCAATGCATCCAGAAAAAGTCACAGTTTGGTGAGGTTTATGGGTTGGTGGCATCATTGGACCGTACTTCTTCAGAGATGATGCGAATCGCAACGTTACTGTGAATGGTGAGCGCTACCGTGAAATGGTATCCAACTTTTTTTTTGACGGTGCCACATGCCACACAGCACGCTTAACAATGGACTCATTGAGAGGCGAGTTCGGTGAACATTTTATTTCACGTTCGGGAGCGGTCAATTGGGGGGCTATGTTAAAGCTCATGTCTATACACACATGCCCTCTTAAATTGACGCATTGGAAGATAACATTGAAGCATTTATTCATGAGATACCGGCCGAAATGTTAGAAAGAGTATGCCAAAATTGGACTAAGCGGATGGACCATTTGAGGCGCAGTCACGGTCAACATTTGCATGAAATAATCTTAAAACATTAAATTATATGGACCGTACTATCGATTCAAATAAAGATTTCATGCATTTTTCTGACTTGTATGTGTTTTTTTTTTAATTTCCTATAGCTCTTAAAAAATTACGCTTTATTTAATCAGCTGATTGTTTTTTTTCATACCATTCATAAGTAGTGCCAAGTTTTTTTAATAATTTGTCTGCATCTGTCAAGCTTATATATTTTTTTTTTTGTCTACAATAAATAAATCGTAATTGCAATTAGTTTAAAATGTTTAAAAAAGTACAAAACCGAGATCATAAAGTTTTTACTTTAAAGTTTAAAAAAAAATAAAAAATTTGTCACATTTGCAGGCATATACAATATAAAAACAAAATGCATGTGTTTTTAAATTGTTTTAGAGCCCACAAATTATGGACTCGTCTTTATTTTTTGTATATTATACTATAGATATTAAGTTGCAATCTAGCATGTGACCGCAACTTCGTTTGAGTAGTTATCGCCATGGAAAGTCCCGTATGTCCGCGATTAAGCAACACAAATCTATACATTCATTAACTTTTTGAAAATGTTTTAATATAATTACATGCTTTGTTGTATTTTATATAACGATTTTCACTTATTAAAGAAAATGAGAAGTGAAAAGTAGGCAGTCTGTTTAAAAAATTTAGTTGGCCAATATAGGAAAAACAAATTTTTTTTTTCATTTTACTAGGAATTGTTTAATTTATTTTTTCTTTACAAACCATCTTCTGAAAATTTCGAATAAAATAAAAAAAAAAACACGTGATGCCCTTATATACATGGACCGTTTAATTTTTATATACACAGATAATTAATTTTAAGGTCAATAGGTCTACAAACATTTTTTGGAAGAAATTTAGTTTTATCAAACTAAGCCGTTTATCGTAGAATGTTCGAGAATTTTTCAAATTAAAATCAATAAAATTGCTTAATAAGTGTCTTATAGAAATACTTAGTTTTGAAAATTTTTACATAAAAATATTGTTTGCTTGTGAAAAAAGTAAAACGTATTCTGCAGTTATGAAAGTTTCCTAAAGTTTATCAAAATCCATCCAGTAATCTCTGGGTGAAACGTGATCAAAAAGAAAGACAGACATACAGATAGACAAAAATTCTAGGAGTTGGAGTTTCGTATTCTGAATCGTTAACTATAAGCATCGTCATAAAAATTTTCAAAAAATATCCCATGTTTATAACAGATTTGAGTAGTTTAGGTAGTATAGGTTTACTATAGGATTATTAACCAAATTTTTATAAAAATCTTTTATAAGAATAGATTACATATGTAGATGCATATATACATAAATACATACAAAGATACATTCACACACACATACACCGGCATATCTTACACTTATTTACATGTTGTTTTTGTTTACTTTCTATTTAGGTTTATTTAAAAAATTTGTCGCTTTCATCGAAATTGAGAAAGGAAAATTTTAAAATAAATTGCAAAAATTATAAACTTTTACTTAAAGTTACATTGTATTTTGGAATTTATTTCCCATGACCAGAAAACATGCAATATGCCGTTATTTATCAATACTTGTAGTACTAACGCTTATATTTTAAATAAAAATTTAACCATGTAATCTTTATATTAAAAACCATTTACTTACAAGTGCTTTTGTAAAAAAAAACGAAAGAAAATATAAATTAATGAGCAAAAGAAAATAATCGAGACGAGTCTAAAATTATTTTATCACTAGCAGAACCGCAATCGAAAATCGTAGTAAACCAACCGACAACCGACCGTAGACTTATAGCTTTGAATACATGTTCAACGGTAGTAACTCCATCGAAAGCATAATTTTTTTATCTTATCTCTAATGAACCACGTAGAACTGTGGTATTTATCTCCATGGTAGCTAACCGATCGACAGTTAGCGAATTAGTTTTTCGTCAGATGTTGCGATAACGCATATCTTTTATCTCGTTTACAAGGTTGCCAGATAGTTTTTTAAATCGGTATTTTAACGGTTTTTGAAAAAGTTTTTGTTAGAGTGTAACTGTGATTTTTGTTGAAATTTTTTTAAAATTTTATTTTTAAATAATTATAATATTAAGTGTTTAGATAATTCAGAAAATATTTATTAAGAGCTAACAGGCAAACCTAAACAAGAGAGGCAAGATTTTTTAGTTTTTAAAAATTCTCATGTTCATATAATCAAATTAGTTGGTTTAATTAAAAGACATATGAAAGTAGTAAAAATACCCGTAAGAATGAATTTTATTTCAAATGTTTATCCCTATAAAATTTTGTCATACAGATGAACATTTTAAAAATAATCCTTAAAGAAAATAACCATTAAGATGAATTTGGTATCCCAAAAGGCATATATTTATACTACTCGTGATATTCTTGGGCTTGTTAGAGGCACAATTTTCGAGATACTAAATACTTAACTGACACGAATTTCAATTTTCTAATTTAGGTATTAAAAAAAAGCTGACAATGAAATCACATTACAATATATACTTTATTTAAACAAACGACAAAAACGTGTTTTTTTAAGAAAAATTTTAAATTTTTAATTTTTATTGATTTAAGTTATTCATCTAATCAACAAACACAAAAATTATATTCTCCTAGATAAAATTTCAAAAACTACATTTTACACATGGACATATTATTTTATTTATTAGACATAAGTAATAATATTTTCTATAATTTCGGTGGAACAGATTCTACATATCGCAGAAAAGGAAAAAAGTTGTTTGTTGTGAGTTGTCCTCACAAAGACTGTGAACGACTTTTGCAAGTCCATATTATCAATGGGTTGCTTTGCTAATCAATACTCATTCAAGCACATACAAGTTTGGATTGACAAATTCATTGTAAGTACTTTTTCCTAATGCCATTGCCATGTAAAAGTTATAAAAAGTGTAAATGTATAGTGACAGAGCTGCGATAGTTGAATTATAAAATTAAAAACCTTTTTGAAATTTTTCAAAAACAACGTGTCGGATTCGACACTGCCAATATTAATATTATTAGTGAAATGAAGTAACTCAATTTTGATAATAAATCGATTTGAAACTGTAAAAAAATATGGATAGATAACAATTCCGTCTCTTCTGTTAAACTTCAAAATGGCGCACGAAAAGTTCCAGGTCAAATCGCACAGTGGTAGTTTCTATCTCTTCTACCTTTTCATCAACTTCACCTCATTTTTATTCTATTTAAAAAAAAAAATGGAACTGTAACTTGTTGTCTACATTGATAATAAGATTGTACAAAAACTGTGTCTACACTATCGAGAATATAAAATTAAAATTTTTGGCTGTCCTTTTGTATGACTTCCTAAAATCGTTAGGTTCAAAACTACGGATTTTTAAAAAATTTGCCGCGAAGGCATTTAAAGAAAACGGTATTTTTAATTATTAAAGATCAAGGTTATATCTTATTTCTAACTTAAAATAGAAATAATTACAAATAAAATAGTAACAAAAGTTCAGAACTTATCTTAAAACTGTACAATCAGGGGTGGCAAATGATTTTCATAAAAAAACGGTATATTTAAAAAAAAAACAAAAATCGTCGAAGTATCAACAAATTACAAATACTCATTTTAAATAGAATAAAACATGTTTTTACTGTAAAAAATGAACATACAAATTAATACAAAATCTATATTTTAATATTTTTATATTTAATGTTCAATTTTTGAAACAGTTTCATTACTAAATTTAAAATAAACTTCTGAAATTTTTTTTGTAAATATGTATTAAGTCTTCACGAAACATCAAAATTGTGTTTTTTTAGGTTGACTTAATTAAAAATTTGTGAAACATATTCGGAAGAATGTGAAAGGATTATAACTTTTACAGTATTGAAGATGCACCCCTAGAATCCCCACGATTTAAAACTAAAAATTGTTTTTAAAGAGTTTTTAAAATTTCTTCACTTCTATCCAAAATTTCTTAAAAATTACAAAATTTAAGAATTACTCTTATTTTTTATAATTTTGTTGGTATAAATTTTGCAAATTCAATATAAAAATTATTGTAATACAACTATTTAAAATAGAAATAATGTAGCCTTTGTAAAGCTCTGATTTTGATATTTTTTATATTTCAATAGACAACAATTTAAAATACACCACATCAAATTTCCAAAATTTTATTGACTGTTGACTCTTTTTAATGTAACAAGTATTCCTGTGTTGCACAAGATTAATTAATTATACAAAAAATAATAAATAAACAAAATAACTGTTTTTTAAGGTGTTTATCAAAAATCGCTATTTTTGTGGAAAATTTGTAAAAATGCCGAAAAATTGGCAAATATGGCAGGACTGTAAACAATACAAAAATGCGATCCGGGTTTGACAAGTATATTAGAATTGTCTGGATGTAATTATCTATAAAAAATTCACAAGGTGTGTTACCTTGTTGTATTGTTGTAATAAAAAAATCAATAATTTAAAAACACTTTAAAGTTAATTTTAAAATTTAAAAAAAATTATGAAAATATTACAATACAACTGATATTACACCTTGTGAATTCTACAAATATGTTTTGTATTTAACCGCTTTTGTTTATAAATTGAAATTTTATAAATAGGCTTAAAAATAATAATTAACAATAATAAAGATGTTATTTATAAGAGGATAGTTTCTCAACAGTGGCATGTTTCATTATTATAATTAATACTCTTCACAATAGTGACTTCCCTAAGTACAAATGTGTTAGAAAGTTATAGTCGCACAACATTAACCGTATCGAGCCTACATAAAAAAATCAAATTATATGATAGATTTCGACATTTATGCTGGTAAATTCAATTAAAATCTATAAATTGATGGCTTAATATAAAAAGTCGTATCTTGATTATTAGTTACTTTACAGGAGAAGGAAAAAGCTAAATAAAATTGGTTTGTGTGGTATTTTCGACTACAGCACAGTATATTTGTCAGGGGTGGTGTAAGTGAACTGTCAGGATACACGTCTATTTATATGTATGCAAGTATGTATGTATTTATGTATGTATGTTTATGAAAATGTATGTGCGTTTGTTGGTAACGTATGGTGCCAGAAACCGTAAAAGCTATAAAGCCTTATATTTTACCATGGTTTAAAGTCGATACATTTTGAGTCTGCAGTTACAAGTCCCATATTAATTGCATTAACTTAAACGGCTCATATTCACAAATAAGGTTGCTTTTGGTGTAAAAAGAAACTAAAAATTAACGATTGTCTAGGCGTTGTAGTCGAATTATTCAATGTAATATATCTGTGTATAAAAATCTCCACTTTTCGTATGTACACACACGTTCATCCCGAAAACTATTGGACAGATATACATACATACGTATATTCTGTGTTTATTTTAGAACCATTAGTTCGATCCGGTTTTCGCTACGACTAGTATACATATATAAAAGTTTGTAATGAACCTTAAAATTTAGTTCATAAGAGACAAATATATATTTTTTTTACACGATCGATAGTATAATATTACCATATGATTTTCATAGAACGAGAATCAAGTCTATTACTAGTATTTGTATAGGGGCTATCATGAAGTGATAACAACCAGAAATTAAAAATGTTTGTGAGTAAGTTTTATGTTATATGACACCTAGTTAAAACGCGGACTAATAGACCAATATATTTGGCTAATTCACAAGGTGTCCTAAGTGTCGTATAGTCATAACGTCATAATTAAAAAAAATTTCAAAAAGGTCTTAAATTTTACAATAAGTAATAAAAAACTTTTAAATCAGTTTTTTTTATTTACGACACCCTTGTAAATTTGCTAATTGGATTTAAATAAGAAAGTTAGTTATTCTAAGCTGATTAAAAGTGGCTGAGAGAAAACTATTTTGTTGCGTATTTAATTAAATAAACCACTGCTTTATTTATGAGGTTGAACTATGAAATAAAATTTCTCTAAAATATATGTACATCATCGTTCATTGTTAATAAAAATTTTTCAAAAATTTACACATCAATTTAATCAACTTGTTAGCTTAGTTGTACGTGTGTCATAACTTCATTGATGACACACCCCTGGAAACAAATTTAATTCATTTTAAATAATTCGCCAACACCCATCATCATATAATAATTCTTATATAGACCTAAAGGTGTGAAAAGTATTGCGTTTCTTTTTTAAACCCTTAAATCATTAATAATTTTCTGCACATGCTTTTCTGGCGAAAGAAAAAGAAAATTAATGAAGAAAAAGGCTTTTCATTCATTTTCATAATTTCGCCATAAATGAAGTTGTTTTCTGGTGAAGGTTTGTTCCTTTTTTGTTTTTCCTCCTTTTAGTGTATAATTTATCACGTCCGTACGTACTTCTTAGTTAAGGCATACGGGGCACGAGTTTTTTGCTTAAGGTGTGTTCTAAATGAGTCAAGGTTTTGTTTCTATTATATTTAAAATGACCTGCTATTTTGCAAAAAAAAACAAAATATTATAAATTCCTTTTTTTGATATATGTATGCATGTATGTATGTATTTTGACATAATAATTTTTTATTATTTATTGTTATTATTTTTGGTTGTTATTGTTGTTATTGTCATCGTCTTTTAGTGAAATGAAATGATGTACTTGCTGTTGTTTTTGGCTCATTAAAAGGTTTTAATATATACTTTTGATTTTTTACACCAATGTCAAGAGTTGTTAAAATATGACTATAAAAATGTATATACTTATGTGTGTATTTAAAAGGTTTGGTTTGAGTAGTTTTTTTTCCTTTTTTTTATTGCTTTTATTAGAATAATGGGTAATAATTTCTTAAATACAATGTTTTTTTTTTGTCATTGAAATGTAGAAATATCAAATAGCTTATTATTTAGGTACTCCACCCCTATTGTTAAAAAGAGATTTACAAGTGCGATTAAAATTGTAGACAAAAATCGTCAAGATTTAATCATCAGTATGTTTTGTTTAGAACAGTGATTACCAACTGTTTTGATACCGCGTTCGTCGCGAGTAGTTTTTAATTTCTACATTCGTATAAAGTTTTTATTTTCTTAAAAATTTTAGGTATAAACGTCTACTGAGGGTTGTACGTTGGTTCGTATGTTAGTTGATATTGAGGAGAAAATGGGTATGGTAAACCACTAATATCGGCTAACAAACAGCTAAAATATAAGAAAAACATACGACTGTCCTTTTTTTTCCTGAATTTTGTATACCAGTATTAATATTTAAAAGTCTCGTATAGTTTACTGATTTGTTAGTGAATACTTTTTATAGACGTACTTAAGTAGTTTTTGAGTGATTTGTAGAAAGTCGGTCATGAATTGGAGAATATATGGGCAAATATATTTAAAAAAATTATTCCAATTATTATTTATAAAATAAAAATCAATCTGTTTTTACTAGGTATTTGCATCGTGGCAACGAATATAACAATGCAAACACCACAGGCATTATGCCTTTGTCAAATAATTTTTTCATACCATTCACCTGTGGGGCGGACTGTGTATATAAATTTGACATCCGGCTAGTAATTTCCACAATATTAATTTCCGATCCTATAAAGCATATTATTCCAAAACTGTCTGCCCGTATTTCCGCGTGTTAGTTGATATAAATTTAAAAAGCCCCCACATGTAGTACATATCTGTATGTAGTATCACCATTTTGGAAATATCCAGTAAACGCCATTGAAATACAGTACAGGCGCCTCATAACTTTCTGAGAAATGAGCAAATAAACAGGACAGCCTCTGTTTTTTTCCTACATCTTTGTCATAAAAATCAACATTCTTTAGCATAATTTATAGACATATTTGCTACTATATCTAAATTTTATACGTACAAATTGCTCTAGAATTATTTATAAAAAAATTTTGGATAAGTCGCTCAGTAGTCGGAAAAGTTATAGGCAAAAATATTTTTTAAAAATATATATATTTTTAAAAATATCAAGTTACTAAAGGTCCTAATCAATTCAAGGAAAAACTAAAACTCCAAAATACAAGCAATTGCCTCAAAAATTAGTTCTGAGGAAAATTGACAAATCGGTTTGAAACTAGCTAAGATATAGGCACAACAATACAACTGCTTCGGTGTTTTCCTGAAATTAACAAACTAAAATCGTTTTTTTTTAGCCTCTGGTTGGAGTGATATGGATCTAAAAAAAGGGCTGCACTTTTAAAATACAATTCGTTCTAATTTATTTAAGATACAAGATGGCCGCGACTGCTAAATGGTGCAAAATAAATTTATGTATAAGTCAATTCTAGTAATTAAAAATGTACCCTATTCGACACCACAATATTGGTAACAAATAAGAGGGTAGAAACTAGTGGAAACTCACAATCTTAAAACTAAAAATTATAGATGGCGTCGAAAATAATAAAGCAAAATGGCTTATATATCTGAAACATGTAATTGCCAGTTACATATATGCTTACGGCTTTATTTATAACAAGAAACTATCTGCTAACTAACGAGCTGCTAACTTTTTTGTGTGTAAATTCCCATAACAGAAAGATAGCAGCTTGTTAGTTAGCACAAACTTTCTTATTATGAATAACGCCGTTAGATTTATAAATCACACACGTTAGTCATATCACTCTTAGTCCTCGTCCATATGATGAAAGATTTGTTGCAAAACTTTTTTAAATTCCCTTCTAAATTGAATTCGTGTCCAATCACTAAAGCTCGGCTTACGAAACTTTTATTTTATTTACATTCCTTCATCTAGCCAACTTCTTAGAGAATGAGAAGAACAAGAAAACATTGTACCTTTTTACGTTCGTTTTTCCTTCTTTATCAGCAAACTTAAAAGTTTTACAAAAAATGTTCTATAAATGTGGACGTCGACTTATTTGTTTTTAAAATTTATAACGTTCAAAATAAAATGTATGTTTTTTAAATACTTAGTAGATTTACAATGTTTTTTTTAATAATTTAATTAAAATATGTTTATAAAAGGAAATTTGTCAATATTTTAAAAAAATTTTAAAAATTCAAAACATATTTAGAACATGTTTGTATATGCCTATGTATGTTTATATTATAAATTCTGTCGATTTATTTCAACACCTTTAAGCGATATTACAAGTTAATTTCAGTTCGGAGAGAATTTTTTTGTTTATATTTTTTATATATGAAGTTTGACATTTGAAATAAATTAGAAAAGACAGAAAATTGTTTTTTATTTATGCATTTTGACAGCTGAAATTTAAAATAAGTATTGAAAAAAATAATTAGCTGACGAATCCAGAGTACTTGATAAATAAATATGCCTTGCGATAGTATTCAGAATTTGTATAAATTACTGTAATAAAAGTCTGAACCTATTTAAACCCGGTGCAGTTACGGTCCCCAAACATATTTTTGTATTTTATCAATTTTAAGATAAATTCTGATATTATTGTTAGTGAAAATTAATAGTTAATTGTTTTAAGTAAATTATTTTATAAATCTCTTTCTGTCGTGCCCGTATAAGCATTTAGTTCTTAGCAAACTTCTAGTATAATTTTAAATACCACTCTATTTTCTATTATTGTATTTTTTGTTAGAAATGTGATATTGTCTCGCAATAAAGAGTACCCTTTATACTAACCCGGGTGTAAAGGTACCTTTATACAAAATTTATTCAAAATCTATTAGGTTGTTTTTCAAGCAATTAAGTTCTGGGAGACAGACAGACAGTCATGTAAATCACATCTTATTATAAGTACACTATAGATTTTAAAAATACTATATACACTATATACGGCATATATGTAATAGCCTTACTTAAATAGGGCCATAATGGACGGATTTTTATGATCTTATCTTTTTTCTCTTCGTAAGAAATAGAACATCGCTTATACTTAAACGAAAATTTGAAAAGTGTGCGTGTTATCTCCAATACAAAGAGGATGAACTGTCTATGTAATTTCTTCATGCATGTAGGATTTTATCTTGAGAAAGCCTTGACAGATTTTGTAGATTTTTTTTTTGTTATATTCATGTTCACCAGGACATGGTTTGTATAAAGAAAAAATAAAAACTTTAATAAAATTTCTTGGATATATAAAATACAATTTTAGCATGTATGTAAGAGGATCACTTGAAAACAGCTTCATCTATTTCGTTGATCCTTCTTGTGTTGCATTTGCAATTACCAGGACAAATCTTGTATATAAAAATAATTTAAAAAGGAAACGTTATTTTCTAAATATAGAGAAAATAAAAACTAATAAAGGGTTTTTAAACAGGCACGCTACAAAAGTAGACCGATAGAGACAGCAAACGACGCCATATTTTTTGCCGCTCTTTTGACATTTCTCTTCAGTAAGTTTCGCAAATTCATGATGGAAAGATATACGAGCCAACAGCGAGTCGAAATTATTAAAATTTACTACCTAAATTCGGAGTCAGTGGCCTCAACGTTAAGAGCGCCACGTCCAATTTATGGTAATTTCTCATTTCTGGCTGAATGGCTTCGTTAATAAGCAAAATATGCGTTATTGGTCAGACAGCAATCCACACGTACTCCATGAGTCATCATTGCATCCCGAAAAAATTACGGTTTGGTGTGGTTTACGGGCCGGCGGCGTCATTGGGCCGTATATCTTCCGTGATGATCAAGACCGGGACGTTACTGTGAATGGGAATCGTTACCGTTCAATGATAACAGAATAATTTCAGCCCCAATCGGATGATATGAACTTGGACGGCGCCACACAGTGAATATCACAATCAATTTATTGGAAACCAAGTTTGGAAAACGTGTTATTTCACGAAATAGTCCAGTCGATTGGCCACCTCGGTCATGCGATTTGACGCCGTTAGACTATTTCCTGTGGGGCTACGTCAAGTCTATGGTCTATGCCAACAAGCCAGTGACGATTGATGAACTTCGTACGAATATCGAACGTGAAATTGCAGCAGTATCGCCCGATTTATGCTTGAAAACCGTCGAAAATTGGGTTCAGCGTTTGGACTTCCGCAAGGGTGCCCGTGGTGGCCATGCAAAAGAAATCGAGTTCCATACATAATGGCATCTAACGTACTTTCATAGGAATAAAGAAATTCATTGATATCCAAAACCGTTTTTGTTTTATTAAAAAAAAACTTTTGTAGCGCTCTTATTGAAAACCCCTTTATGTTTGTATGAGAATAAACTGAGATTCAATCGATCAATTAAGTTGCTTTTTGTGTGTTGTATTTGTAATTACCAGGATAAGGTTGGAAAAAAAACAAAAAGAAAAAAAAAATAAAGTAGGGTGTGATATCTCCAATACAAAGAGTGCCCCGTGGACTAGTCAGTAAAAGGACAAGTCAGTTGTTTGGGGGTTGCGGGTTCGATTCCCGCCGGAGACTCTCTGTTTGCTTCTCTTTCTCTTCTATCCTAAATATTTCTATTCTTATTCTTTTTTACTCTCTATTAAGGCGTCACAATGGACCGTAATGGTCTTCGAGTGAAGGTGTGAGGGTAACTTTGCACCAGTTTTACCTACCTACCTACCATCTCCAATACAAGGAAAATATATTTAAAGTGATAGCTAGGAAACTGTATTTATAAATGCCTTTTATTTACAATTTGTAAATTTCACTCGTTTAAAAACCAGGTCGGGTATCTAATAAATAAGTTTTTACTTCTTTAATACCGCAAAAAAATAAAATAAAACAAAAAAAAAAAAGAAATTAAAATTTAAAATTGACCATCGAATTCTAGTTTTGGTTATTTTATATGAGTTTGCAAAATTCATTCAATAGTTTTTGTCCGGTTTGACAGCTACTAATGAAAATTAAAAGTTTTAACAGCATTTTAAATAAATTCGCTACATTTGCCAAAATGATTAATATAAAAATCTTTTGATTATTGAAAATGTTTATGGACAGAACAATAAAACAATTAAAATATTTTATACAAATTTAAACAAGTTTTTATACCCTACACCACC
This sequence comes from Phyto melanocephala, assembly GCA_941918925.1. NCBI lineage: Eukaryota > Metazoa > Arthropoda > Insecta > Diptera > Rhinophoridae > Phyto > Phyto melanocephala. Next base: position 129,931,787 of record OW799233.1, on the reverse strand, counting down.
ATAGGTGTTAAGAGTGTTCTGATTCTTCTGCAAAGTTCGTTTCTTTGAATATTTTGGCCTAGAAAGTATATATATAAATTAATAGTTTTAATAAAGTATTTCTAATTCCCCCTATTATATCATATTTCAGCCAAGATCAATACTTCCTAGTTTCCAAATTTTAGATTTATAAATTCCGAAAATGCAAAAAATTAGTATAAAATAAAAAAAAAACTTTTTGTCCTTCTTTATAGTTTTCAAACTCAAGTTAGATTAATAGCACCAAATTTCAGAATTATATATATATTAAAAACACACAAAAAATTTAAAGTACCATAAAAATTTAAAAAAGTACCTTTTGTGCTATTCTTATAATTTTTTTATTTAAAGCTTAAATTCATAGTCCCTAGTTTAAAAATTCTAGCATCATGAACATAGAAAGTAAATACATAAGGTACCATAAAGAAACATAGAAAGTACATAAGGTACCATAAAGATGCGAAAAAGTACCGTTTATGTAACTCAATATATTGCATTCTCTACGTGAATCAATAGTCTCTAATTTCAAAATGTTAGCTTCTTAAAAGTAGGAAATAAAGAAAGTACCATAAACAACCTTAAAAGTAACGTTTGTGTCGCTCAATATATATTCATTCTTAACTTCGATCGATAGTAGAAAATTAAAAAAATAAGTTTCTAATATCAAAAAACGTAGAAAATACAAAAAGTACCATAAATTTACGAAAAAGTACTGTTAGCGGCACGCCAGCCGAAGCGATGTCTAGTGACTTCCACGGGGATTTTGAGTAAAAACCAAATACAAAAGTTTTATAAAATACTTGATTTATTTAACTAATGTGTGTAATGGCAAATTTATTAAAATTCCTAAATAAATCAAAGTAATTAAGATTAATTATGCAACTTTTAAAGAAGAATAAAAATATTTAGGTTACATACTTTTTGGTATGAAAACCACTCCGAGACAGTGCTTAAGCCTTCTTTTTGCGAAAAAACTTGTGATGAATTAAAAATGGTGAAGGCTTAAACATGGCGACGTAAGCCTTTTTTCTCGTTAAGTTTATCAGAATTACATTTAGAAAGAGTATTAAGTATTTAGAACTAACAATAAGGTATTGCCAGATAAAATCATGGAGATTTTGGTTGTGACGTTAACAAGTAAATTTTGGGTCATTCATTAAGTTTTCAGTCTCACCTTGACTTAATAGTCTCTAATTTCAAAATTCTGGCTTCATATGCTTAGGAATATTTAAAAAAAGTATCATAAAAAAGAGAAAAAGTACCTTTTTGGGGATTCCATATCAATGTACAAATTCCAAGTTTAAAATATATATATATCAAATACTGTAATAGACATAATTTAAAGTAAATTAATCTACTCTTTTTTTTATAAAAATTAATTTGTTTTAAGAAGTAACGAACTATTCTTCCGAATTTTTCCCTTTCTATTTACCCTTTTATGAATGTGTTTTATTTTTACTAAATCACATAGTGATTTATGTCGCGTGAAATCTCTATTATAAATTTTATTCGACTCTACCCAGTAATTAGGAATTATACACATTTTCCCGGTTTGAGAATATTTTTTTATTGCTCTTTTAAGCATTAAACACATAGACGACATCAGGCTATACAGCTACACGACAACAACGGTAGTTGGCTGCAATCGTTGCCGTGTAGTCAGATACTTATTTATTTAGAAGACGACAGCAACAGCTTTTTATTAAATAAATGTACATTTTAGTGGTGCCACTTAAAGTATTTCACTTTCTTAAAAATAAAATCGCTTGTTGTAAAATTACGTATACCAATTACTAATTTAAAAACAAATAAATTTATGTTTAAAAACCTTGTTATTTTTAAATTAAATAATTTTTTAATCGATATAGAACTTTTTTTTCGTCTTTTTCTTGTAAATAAAGGTATTTTTAATCTCATATAAATTAAAAATTTTTTGTTATATTGACATCACTGAATCTGCTTTTGTCGCTTACAAAAATAGAAATTAGCCTAAGTGGGCGCCACCGCATAAATGTAGCCGTGCTGTTGTGATGACTTCAAAATAATCGTCTCTTTTTAAACGCGTGTATTTTATTTTTTACATATTGTAGTCGGCAGCCTGCTGTCGTCTATGTGTTTATAGCATTAGTTTCAAAAATTTTCATAACAATAAATTCATGTTTGTTTTTTGAAATTACCAAAAAGACATACATTTTTTACTCCTCCTACCCTTGTATGTAAAATAATGCCAAAAAAATATTAATATTTTTTCGCCGTGTAACTCATACAATTACAATTTTTTTCTATGTTTAAATATGTGTTCGGAAGTACCAAAATATTTTTATTTTTATTATTTTTTACCAGATTTGCTTCTTATACCCTGTTCAGACAGATATTTTAAATACTTTTAATTTAGTGTTGATTGAGCAATTAAAATAAGTGTTCACATACTACTCAATTTATCTTACTCCATTAGCATTTGACAGCTGTAAAAATACGATGTATTTTTACCAAATCAAATGATGCCTTCTCTTCAGTTTTTTTCCTGTTCATAAAATATATTTACAATTATGTTTATATAAATATATATATACTTATATATAAATATACATGTATTTGAATTTATTCAAACATTACATAAAAAATTTTCATCAATCATTTTTCATTTTCTTACTTTTTGTTTTTTGTATATTTATTTGTTTGACATTAGAAATGCCACCTAAGAATTTTTTTTCTTACTGGACATACTTCTCAAGAGTTGTATTTTGAGTTTTAGACAATAAGTGAAACAATTAAATATATATTGCTCAATTTATAAGTAATTTTCAGTATGGTAAATTGAGCTCAATAAAGGCCTTTAATTGCGAGAATATTTTAAATTGACAATTAAGGCGCGTGTGTGAACAAAGTATTAGGTTCTTAATATTCAAAAAAGGGCCAGACACCTGTCAGCTAATTTTTTGAGTAGAGTATAATACCTTATCAAGTTAATCTGAAGAATTTTTAGTTAAGTAGATATAAGGTTACCAATTTTACCCGTTTTTACCACCTTAGAGTTTCAATTTTTAAAAATCCCTTTTTAGTGTATGTATACGTACATGGGAAGAAGAACACATCATCGAACTGCTGATCATTTAGTCACAGGACACATTTATATTTGTATATACTTAGATTACATATTTTGTTAAAATATATTTACTATAGATTCCCACTCTTAAACAGTAACTGGTTTATTTTGTAACAGATTTTCGCAGCTAATTCATAACATTATGTTAAAAATTTACTCACTCTTACAAAAAAAAAAAAAAATAAAATTAAATAAATCAATAAATAAACTTAAACACTAGAAAAAATTTGCAAATGCTATATATCATTTTTCTAACTCATATTTAAATAAAAACAATTAAATCAATATGTATGTATTGGATGTTCGTTCCAATAAATAATTTTAAACAATAAAAGTAAATAAAAATATCGGATTATTTATAAAATTAAAAAAGAGAAATATTGACAATGGACTACTGAAATGTAATTTTTTTAATAAAATTTTTATTAAAAAAATTGGATATTAAAGAATATATTCAACAATAATCGGAAAAAGGTTGAATGACATTAAAAAATAAAAATAAAAATACAAAACTAAACAAAAAAATATTTTTCATGAATTAAACAAAACAAAAGATCATTTGTTCGGATTTTTTTTTATTAAATGTACCTAAAACAATTATATTTCCAGCAATTTAATTTAAATATATTAATGTTCTTGTTAAATATACAAAAAATATTTAAAATATTTTTATTTTATTTTTAGAAAATATCAATTAATGTATTATAAATAAAAAATTTATTTAAATAATTCTTAAAAAAAATCGATCAAAAATTTTCTTTAAATAGTCAATTAACAAATAATTATCCTATAAAAACATTAAAAATTAAAAAAAAAGAATTTATATAAAAAAATTGTTGTGACTTTGATATACAATCAATTTTGCTGCATCAATAGGCTTATTATGTTCTTAGTAGTTCTCTTGCATATTTAAGAATAACTGCATTATTCCTTATCCGATTTGACTAAATCTACTTAAGACTTTTTATTTTGCAGTCATAAGAAAATAAAAAAAACATAAAATCATTATATTGTATAAAGTCATAATTTCAACAGTCAAAAATAGTTGTTTATTAATTTATTGAGCATAATTATTACAAAAATTTATAAGTTCGTCACACAAACAGCTACCGTTTGGGGCACCGATTTAAACACACGATTTGTGTAAATAATAAAAATTATAATATAATTTTTTAAAATCTAAAAAATTTTGGGTTTACAAAAAAAAAAAACACAATGTTATTGTTATTACAGATTCAACTTGTAATTTATGTTCTCTTGAATTTGGTATTATTCAGAGAATTGTCTGTGAGCGAGATCACTTAACAGGGTTGCAAAATGAGAACATCAAAATTGTACCAAGAAGCTCATAAAATTGTACTTTTCGAACCCAATTGTACCAAAAAATTTTATTTTAAAAATTTTTTTAATTTTTTTTTTTTTAAATAAAAGCCAAAAAAAAAACATAAACATAACATACAATTGTACATAAAAATTCATTTTTGTAATATTAAAATTAACATTTGTTCCTAAAAATTAATTTATACTTTAAAAGTATATCTTTAAAAAAAGAAACTGCACTAAGATATATGCGAACATATATTTGTACATATTTAAACATAAAATAAATAACATAAAAAGTCTACCGATATATTCATGAGATCAAATTGGTTTTGATAACAAATTATTTGGTATTTTGAAACTAAAACAACAAGAATTTGATGATCTTAACAAATCTTTTATCTGTATAAGACCGGAAACTGTAGGCACATGAAGCCTATTTCGTTCTTTCGTTTTAATAGTATTTTGGAAGGAAAAAATCGTCTGCGAATGTGGAACTGATAATGTCCCACCTACAACTGTTGAAAGTTCCGGAAACATTAATTCATTCAATTGGTTTTTTATTTCAGAAACTTTAGCCCAAAAGTTGCATATACTTTCATTTTTTAAATCTTTTAATACTTCTATATCTGTCAGGGATTTAAAATTTTATTAGAAGTGGCACTATGCTATTCGTAAACATAAACTGAGATAGTTAGTAAATTGTACCAAATGGGTAATTGTACTTTTGAGGTTTAAATTGTACCACAAAAAGTACAATTGTACCAACTTTTTCAACCCTGTCACTTAATCTATATATATAAAAGTGAAACTCTGTGTGTGTGTGTGTGTGTGTGTGTGTGTGTGTGTTAGCTATAGACTCTGAAACTGCAAAACCGATCGGGCTTAAACTTTGGTAAGTTGTTGTACACATACCGGGGAGTGTTTATGGATGAAAAAAGTGGGCGGGGCCACGCCCATAAAAAATTAGTTATCAGTTTTAGCTACTTGCACTTGACCGATTTTTCTGAAACTTTGCACACATATCGAGCTGTCATGACTAAATAATTTCGTGATAAGAAAAGTGGGCGGGGCCACGCCCCTAAAAAAGTTTTAATTTTGAGATACTTGCACTGGACCGATTTTTCTGAAACTTTGCACACATATTAAGCTGTCGTGACTTTATAATTTTGTGATTAAAAAAGTGGGCGGGGCCACGCCCATAAAAAAAGGCTACAATTTTGAGGTACTTACACCAGACCGATTTTTCTGAAACTTTGCACACATATTGAGCTGTCATGACTAAATTATTTCGTGATTAGAAAAGTGGGCAGTGCCACGCCTATAAAAAAAGGTATCATTTTGAGGTACTTGCACTTGACCGATTATTCTGAAACTTTGCACACATATTGAGCTGTTATGACTCTACAATTTTGTGATTAGAAAAGTGGGCAGGGCCACGCCCATAAAAAAAATTTTAATTTTGAGGTACTTGCACTGGTCCGATTCTTCTGAAACTTTGCACACATATTGAGCTGTTATGATTTTACAATTTCGTGACTAGAAAAGTGGGCAATGCCACGCCCACAAAAAAATTATAATTTTTAGGTTTTTGCACTTGATATTTAATTAAAATTCAGAATGCATTTCGATTCATTAAGGGGCGTAGCAACGCGCGCCGGGTTTGGCTAGTTGTAAATAAATTCGAAAGCAATTAATTGATTTTTATGATCGATATCTTATTTTGTTGCTATTACATGTGGCTTTGCGGTAAAGAAATAAATTTAAAAATTTTTCCGTTTTCGATTTTTCATGAGTTTTTAAAAACAAAAAAAAAATTGCTATTTTCACGTTAAAAATATATTTTTTGCTTTAATTTTTTGTTATAACTCCGAAACTACTGAGCCGATTAAAACGCAATATATAAACGGATTAAAGGCTATCTATATCTAAATTTTTTAAGTTTATTTTAATAATATCGGACAGTTTTTTAGTTATCATTGATTATGTGGAGAAGCTTCTAAAAAATTTTGAATTTTACTTAAAAATTTAAAAAAAAAACTCTTCTTCTTTTTTAAAAAATATCTTTATTTATAAAATTGGAGACTTATAGATCTTATATATAAACTTCTCGTGTCATGGTGTTTGCGATTAAACAACTCCAAAATGGCCCAACAGATTTGCATGAAATTTTGTGTGCATATCGGGTAGGTATGAGAATCGGCCAACATCTATTTTTTATACCCCTCAACGACAGGCCTTTTTTCACGCCCCCTATTCATGAACCCATCTGCTTGAAATTTTTACATAATATAACTAAGACTCTAGTATGATTAATAGGATACTTTTTTGTACCACGCCTACTTTAACGCCCACTTTTTTAATTATGTACTTGCATCGATATAGTTTTTAGTGCTTTTCTTTAAATTGTAATTTATTTAACTTATATATAGTCCAGCTAATGCAGAAATAAACGTTTAAAAATCGGTCAACATCTATTTTTCATACTCCTAAATATTAAGAGTGACTCACTCCCATGGTCAATATATGCCTCACCTAAATAACGTAACGACTTCGATGAAATTTTAAACTTAGATAGATCTGCATACCGTAGAACACATACTTATGGTTTACGTTTTTTTTTCTAAAAAAATATTTCATAGAAATAGTTTATATGGCAAAATAACGTTTGCCAGGTCAGCTAGGTTTTATATAAAAATTATTAACAATTTAATCTAGATTATTTATTTATTTTATTTATTTATTTTAAAAAACATAAAAGTTCGACAAATAAAAACTAAATATTAAAAAATAGATTTTTATTGTTTATGTACAATAAATTTTAAAAATATTAAACATTATATTTATTTGGTTGTTGGGTTTAAGCTGGTTTATATGCATTTCACTGGTGCTTATGCCAGATCATCAGTAAACCTTTACCCAAATTCTTGAAAAAGTTTAAAATTTTTATATGTTATATTGTTAAATTCTCATTAACAAAATGAGAATTCAAAAATAAAACAAAAAAACTAAAAAAAACTTTTTCAAAAACCCAACCAACAATTTTTCAATTTTAATTTATTTTATTTTTCTAATCCCATATAAACCAGCTTAAACCCAACAACCAAATAAATATAATTGAAAAATTATGGGAGCATATCCTAAATAATTAAGTAAATTAATATTAAACATTTTTATTAGAAATGCGTCAAAATATTTTACGATTTTATATATAAAATAAAAAATAAAATAAATATTTTTTAATTAAAAAACTTATCAAAAATTTCTTTATTTTGATTGTAAAATAATAAATAAAAAATGCTGGAAAAAGATATTCCGAAACTTAAGAATTTAGAAAATTGGAGATTTATAGATTTTTCTATATAAATTTATTAAAATTTTTTATTTATTATTTTTATTATTATTATTATTTATTTATTTTTCCTATAATATCTATTCTCTTTCTAATAAATCATAAAAATATGGGACATTTTTTTTAAGAAATGCGTCGTAATGTTTATATAAATAATATTTTAGGATTTTTTTAAATATTTTTTTATTAGAAAACTTATCGAAAATCCTCTAATTTTGATTGTAAAATAATTAAAAATTAATTTTTTTGAAAAATAAATTTTCTAACTGTGCAATTTATAAAATTGGGAATTTTTAGATTTTTCTATTGAAATTTTTTAAAATTTTACTGTAAGTATTTTACAATAGGTTTTAAAAATATTCAAAATTATTTAAAAGAAATGCGTTAAAATTTTTTAATATATATTTTGAATTTTAAATCGAAATGTATTTTAATTATTTTTTCTTAAGAGTTTTTTTTTAATCTATAAATATTTACCATGTTGAAAATATTTGATACTCACCGACTTTTTCTACCATTTTTAGGAATTCTTCTGTGTGTTTAAAACCAAAAACTGAAATTGTAAATATGTATGTATATATTTTTTACAACAAAATAACACTTTATTATTATTATTTTTTATTATGATTAAAAAAATCTTTTTTAATATGTATATAAATATTTCTTATTTATTTTTAAGCACAGTTTTCGATTTGTTTACTTTTTTAATTTTATTTAATTTAAATTTGTTGAATTCACTTGGCTTTTTAATTAATTAGTTTTTTTAATCAAATTTGTATAATTTTTAAAAATTTTTCTTTTAATAAAATTAATTTTTATACGCGCTTGGTCTGAGTTGCTAACACTTTCAGTGTTTGAACGTAAATAAACGTTAGTTGTGTATGAACTGAAACTTAGATATGAACCGAAACGGTATAAACAAAAACAAAAACGGCAACAACTTAAAGTTTGCAAAATTTTATACAAAAATATTAACTCTGCCAAGTTAAAATATAAACAAACGTCTACTGAACTGTAGCTTAGTCAGCCAACAAGCTGACACAACAACACACACACACTTTAGAAAGAAAAAGTAAAAATCGACAACACGTCTACTTTAAAATGAAACATTAGCGTCAACTGTTAAAGACGGCAATGTCTTCATTAACGTTGATTTACGCATATAATATTATAGGTGCTGACGTAGCTGCAGACGTCTCCATTACGCTGTTGCAGCGCTGTAGCCGGCATATATTAGTAACTTAAATAACGATCTCTTTTGGCTTAGACGAATACAAAAATGAGTGCCCGACTTTTGTTTACAAACAAAAACCAAAATACGACGATAGTTTAAACTTGTTTTGTACACATGCGAAAAAACAGTTAGTTAGTGGTCTGCTGTTAAAGTTTCAGTTTTTCTTCGTTAGTAGGTGTCTTTATATGTGTGCCTTTTCTAGTATATGTTTGTAGGTGTGCTTGCAATTTGTTGCTTCTACCCAATAAACATTAATTTAAACTTATAAATTCGTTAGAAACTAGAGTTGTTTCGTTATATAAATATTCTCAAAGAAATTTAACACAATTTTATTTAATAATTTTTTTAAAATATTTTTCAATTTAATTAAACATATAATAAAAATATTTCATTAAATAAAACATGTTTTATTACATTACGAAAGAAGGTAAAATGTACGAAAACTTACCCAGTTACTTTTTTAGTCTATTTAATATTTAAGACATCATAAAACCGACAGAACTGGATATATGATTAAAAAATTTTTCAAATATAGGTTTTTTGTCAATATTATTATAACGGAAAATTAAGGTGATAAGCCCATCTTCTATATGACGCCCTCTTTTTAAGTAGAAATTATTACCAGATTATTACTTTGAAATGCCTGCTTTAACACATATCTCTCACATATGGCACTACCTACTATTAATAAAACTAACAGAATAAGAATTCGGTACTGAATTTTAAAAAACTTCCAAGATAAAGTATGAGAAATTAAAAAATTTTAAAACGAGTTAGAAGACTTGGAAATTAAGATATTGAAATTCTAATCTTACGATCAATCATTCGAGGATTCGGCCTCGTGTAATGCTGTTTTTTATTAAATGGAGAACATTTTACTGAAAAAAATTTTCATTGAAATTTGGTCTTACTTTTTAAAAATAACTTCATGTAAATGTTGCCCGCGGCTTCGGTCCAAAAGGTCCATTCGTAAGGTACAATTTTGCACCATTTTTTGAGCATTTCGGCCTGTATTCCATGAATAACACGTGTTATGTTATACTCTAAGGCTTCAATCGTGTTTGTCTTGTCCACATAGGCAAACGACTTCACACAACCCCACAAGAAATAGTCAAGAGGCGTCAAATCACATGATCTTGGCGGCCAACTCAGTTTATCGGGAGATAAACTGCTTACCAAATTCATCCTTCAATATGTCAATTGTTTCACGAGCTGTGTTGTATGTGGCACCGTCTTGTTGTAACCACATATAAACCAAGTCCAACTCAGCGAATTGGGGCAAAAAAAAGTCGCGTATCATGACTTGATATCGTTCGACGTTGACGGTAACGTTTCTTCCACGGTCGTCTTTGAAGAAAAATGGACCGATGATGCCACCAGGCCATAAACCACACCAAACTGTCGTTTTTTCGGGATGCATCGGTAACTCTTGTACGGCATGTTGCTGTTTATCACCCCAGATGTGACAGTTTTGCTTGCTTACGTTTCCATTTAGCCAGAAATGAGCCTCATCGCTTAACACAATTTTTCGATAAAACAGTGGATTTCACAGAGCACGAATTTTGATAATAAGTTTCAACGATTTGCAGTCGTTGCTCGCTTGTGAGTTTCTCCATGATGAAATGGCAGAACAAATTGAACACTTTTCACTTTTACAGATGTAGTTTGGACACAATTACCAACCAGTGCTACCAGCCCGAAAAACTTAATCCATAAAAAATCATCCTTTACATATGTTTGAATGTACGCTCTCGCAACGCAAGGTAACTGCAATTCGGAGAGAATTTTTTTGTATATATTTTTTATATATGAAGTTCGACGTTTTGAATAAATAATTAAGAGATAGAAAGAGAGAGAATTATATTTTATGTATGGACTTTTACAACAAAAAATTCGTTTGTCCGTATTACAAAAAACAACTTTGAAGACTTTAATATCTTATAAATGTCTTCCTATCAAGTTCATGTCTCCTGGTAAAATCCTATAAGTTATCCAAACATACAAATATTAATGTATAATTTCGGAATCATATTTAAACTCGACACAAATAGCTTTATATATTATGGAGCAGGGCACAATATGGCCATGACCCAAGTTTAATTATTTGCTAATATAGTGGACTCATAATTATAATTACCAACGTTTTCTTTTTCTGCTTGTTGGGTATTTTTGAAAACATATTTAAACGTGTTTATGTGTTGGCTAGGGCAAGGTCTTCTTATGTTTTTGGTAAAAAAAAAGTTTACAATACATGCATGCAAATAAATAAATAAATAAATAGTCATGTTCTTACCATATTTAATTGTGTGCTAAGAAAAGGAAATTAATACCTAGTTTATTATTAGTGTTTATAATATTGTTCAATGTCTTTAAATGTTATAAATGTAGAAATGTGGAGTTCAAATAGGGACTCCAAAATGTTCTCGTAGAAGAATCCTATTTAAAAACTATTTTTAATACAAAATTTTTTAAGGTGTTAAAATCTAATTTTAAATTTTAAATACGCTAAAAAAATATTCTATATTATAAAATAAAAAATTATATTATATTATACAAAATTTTTTATAATACATATGGGAAGAGAATTTATTTTTTATTAAATTATATATGATTGAATTAAAAATTTTTTTCGGTGTGTTTTTTTTTTGGAAATATTAAACGTAAAATACGTTTATAGAAACAAAATATATTTTACAAATTTTTCAATTCTTATTCTTTTTTAATTATATTATTTTCAATAAAAATTTTTTCCGGTGTATTTTTTTTGAAAATATACAATATTTTTAATACGAATAACAATAGAATAACAAATCAGCAAATAACCTCCACTGCTAATAACATACGTTTTTATCAGCCTAATCGGGCAGGTGGCATCTCACTTTAACTGTGGGACTCAAACTATATACCGTTAAATTTATGAGTTGATTTTTAACAATTTATTCCCTTTAAATAAATAAAGAATTCTGTGCTAAATAAATTAAAGATCATATTTATTTTCATATATTTAGCTAAATTATAGGCTAAAATAAGTTATTATTCGAAATGATAGTGTTCTTTGGAAAAATATAGACAATACGTTTTTGCGTTATTACTCCCGGTAAAATTGTCCAAAATAGTTGAAAATTAGTTTAATGCTAGTTTTAAATTCTGAGATTCTAATAATGTAATTTTCTCAATTTTAGTTTATGTCGCCTTAAGCAGTTTTGCCTTTTTGGCACAGATTTTTTTGTTTAATTTTTAAACATATTAAAGTTTTAATTAAAAAAAGAATTAAAAAATTTTACATGTAAATAAATATTAAAATAATTATATAATTGGAATAATGAGTTTTTATTTGAAAAATTGAAACAAGCTGTTTTTATTAAAAATAAGATTCTAACTGTTTTTTTCCTCTTTATTTAATGACAAAAAAAAAAATAATAATAATAATAATAATAATAATAATAATATTATATTTGACCATGCCGAAGCTCATTACACACTTCAACATCATGTACACTCAGGTCTTTTTATATGCGGTACTTTTTTATGCGAATTTGAATTTATGCGATTTTTAAATATTCAAATTTTTTTTTTATATATAAAAATAATATTTAGATAATTGATAACACTGGGCTTTGATATTTCTGTTAAGGTTTGTGCTTTCTGTAAAGCTTGTAGATTTCTGTTAAGGTTTGTACTTTTTGTTAATTAATGCGTTTCATGCGAAGACCAGCAGCGATTATTTGAAATTTGGGATTTCCCTTATAGATTTTGTAAGCAGGCGACGAAGAAATGTTCTAACGTACGTTTGCAGTTAAGTCATTGACATTTGAATTTTGCATTAAATTTAAAATATTTATTGTGGTGGAATTTTACAGAGATTTTTAAATTTTAATTATCGAAGGTGTTGAAGTTTCGCTCCAAAAAGTAAGTGTAATTTTTTTATGGTTTCAATGCTAACATAAAATTTTGGATTCGATTTTAAGAAATTTATATGGAGAAAAATAAGAAAAAACGACAAACGATTTCTTTAGAGACCAAAATCGAAATTTTGGACCGCTTAGCAAATGGAGCTAAAAATAAGGCTCTGGCAGACCACTAGGCGAATCATCAATCAGAGATTTAAAAAAAAAATGAAATTTCCTTTTTTTATTCGAATTTGGTAAATTTTTAATACTTCAATTTCAATTTATGCGATTTTTTTAAATTCCGGAACGTATCCCTAGTTTTTGTATGGAGCTAGAATCTTTTTTTATGCGATTTTTTTTATGCGGTTTTATGTGGAACGCATCTACCGCATAAAAAACGACCTGAGTGTATATCATATCGTATGGTGGCGTAGCCTAGATTTTACCTTCAATCTTATAATCCATTTTCTTCATTATCTGAGGCCTTATTTTATTTTGAGTTTTTACATAGTAAACCGTATTTTTCTAATCAAGCCCTTTCATTTGATACCCTTATTGATGGGTTATAAAAAACATTATTTAATCTTTGTTTCGCATGTCATCTTGAATTTTTTATGTTTTCATAGTTTCAATCCTTTTTACTTGATAACAAAATTGTAGGTGTTGAAGGGGAAAAGTCGTAATTACTATATTTGATCCATATCTCCGCCATTTTATTAAATACTCAATCATGGGCTTAAACTTAACATACTTTTATTGTATTTAATTGGTCAATCCCCTTCTTTTGATACTAATATTGAGGGGGCTTAATTAAACTAAGCAAATCGATTTTTGTTTGTAAATTTTAGAAAAAACACGATAGCAGTTGTATTTGCTTGCTTATATCTAAGTTAGTTTTAAAACGATTTTTGAGTTTTTCCTAGAAATAGTTATCGAGATTACGTGTTGTTATTTTTTTGTGTTTAAAAATTATTTGGATCTTTATTAACTTGATATATTTAAAAATCTCTATTTAATATTTAATATGCTATAAAGTGGAGTAATTTTTGCAGAGGTAAGAGTAACTGAAACAAAATTAGATATTTATGTTCCATTCAAAGGGTACTTTATTAAAAAAATTAATTAGGCCCCTTTCGCATTAGGCAACTATAATTGCGCAAGTATAATTTTATTTTTATTTATTTTCTTTTGAACTTGCTTTTATGTTCACATTAAGCAACTTTATTGCTCAACTTCTTCCAGTTTCTTCCAATTTCTCATCATTTTTAAATATTTGATTCACTTATAAACAAATAAAATTTTCACAAACACAAAATTACATAACACACCGAAGAAGAAATAAAAGACAATGTCAAAAACAAATAAATATTCCAAGACAAGAATGACAGCAGAAGCAGAATTGCCAAGTACAAGCAAGTCAAATCAACTCAAATCTCAGCAATTCTTTCCCCTTCACACCGACCTTTCCTCACAAACACAAGAATTGCGCAATTATAGTTGCCTAATGCGAAAGGGGCCTTATATTCGAATCATTGTTGTCAAAAATATCCAGAAAAATAAGAATATATCGTACGTTACATAAAACAGAAGTGATTCTGAAGTATATATGGAAATATGAAAAAATCTGCGAATCTTGGAGGTATTTTTTCTTTTTTTAATTTCTTACACTAGACCAAATATTTTTCATTTAAAATCCATCATAATTAAAAACAATCCTTAAATGATTTTATAAAAAATTCACTTTTATATCGTTCGTGACATATCGTACGTGACAGATTTTTCTCTAATAGTTTTCTTATGTAATAAAATTTATATTATGTTAAGAAAAAAAGTTAAATTCTAAGTAAAGTGCTCTTGCGACTGTTCAAATACGAATGACGGAGACAAAAAATGTTTTTGCACTACGTACGTGACATTAAAATAACATACAAGGGAAATAAAAAAAAAATACCGCTTACTGGACTCTATATTTTCTTTTTATACCCTTCACACAGTGAACAAGGGTATATATAGGTTTGTCATTCCGTGTGAAATTTCTATAATTTTCATTTCCGACCCCATAAAGTATATATTTTCTGAAAGCTTATGAATAGGGAAGTCGATTAAGCTCTGTCAGTCTGTCAGTCTGTCCGTGTGTATGTTGAAATCAACTTTTTGAATCCCTCCGACATAGGTTGAACCCGGGTAAGGTATCACAATATCAGAAATATTCGGGAGTAGATCGGTATTGAAAATCAGAAACATCGGTACATAAACAACTGAGATATGAGCAAAAACCCACGACCACCTCGATTTTTTTTTCACAAAAACAACATTACAACAACAACATACATACATACAAACGTGTATACTGGTTAGAGAAAACGTGGCATCGAATCCCAGCTGAGCCAAAATTTTTTTTTTTTATTTTTTTTAAATTTTTTTACAAATTTTTTTTTATTTTTTTTTATTTTTTATTTAATATATTATTTATATTTTTATTTTTTTTTTAATTTTTTTTTTTTTAAATTTTTTTTTACTTTTTTTTTAATTTTTTTTTAAAAAATTTTTTTTTTAAATTTTTTTTTAAATTTTTTTTTTTTTGTGTTTTTTAACATACATACGTGAATTTATAATTTTACAATGGGACGTTTTTATATATGTATGTTTTTATATGTATGTATGTATTTCATATGGGATGAATGGTGACACAAACCACTGTTATTGCATGACTACACGTTGTGAAGGGTATATAAGATTCGGCACGGCCGAATATAGCGCTCTTACTTGTTTCTTATGGATCTTGTTAATTGTTGTTGTTACCTAATTTTTAAATCATATTTACAATCACAATTTATTTTTACAATTTAGTCGCTAAAAAAAATTAGTTGATTGCAATTCTTTAAAATAATTCAAAGAGATAATCAGATTAAACTCTTATTATTGCTCTTAAAATTATTTAATAAGCTCTTAATACCTCCGCATAGTAAGATTTTAGTGTTTTTTTTTATCAATAAACTTTTATTGAAAAACTTTTAAGAGTTTTTATTTTTACAGTCGTAGTTGACATAGGCCCATACCTAAACAAGAGCGTTGAGCGTGAAGCGTTGCAATTTTGCATGTATTTTGTTATTGTAACAAAAACAAAACACATGTAAAACTCCAACGCTTGACGCTCAACGCTCTTGTTTAGGTATGGGGGATATTCATGAAAATGTCCATATGTAAGTTATTAAGCCTATTTGAAATAAAATTACTCAAGAAGGAAATACTTATATATATTTTTTACATATTTAGTTAATTTAAGATAATAAGTATGTGTTTACAATTTTAATTACTTTTTGGCCAATAATAATAATAAATGGAAATTATTGGTGTAATCACGTTAGATTTCCAAAAATGTTTGACTGATACCGACAACCTAAATATTGAGACATTTTTAACGGTATAATAAAATGGAGCTTAGTAGAGTAGATTGAAAAATCTACTTAAGTACCTCCTAAGCTCGGTATCGGACTGAAAGTAATGTTGACTTTAGACACATCTACTAAAACGCTGAAGTTTTTTTTATAGTAAAAACAAAAAATATTTTTATATAGTTATGATTCTACCTACCCGATATTTTTCAAACAGATTGACCACATATTTTTATTATTCAGCTCCTTATTTAATAAGTGAGTTGATCATAATTGCATTAAGTTGAACAAATCTTAAAAAAAAATCCTAAATTTGGTGATGTGTTATATTTTTTTTTATATTTTTTCCAACTGACAGAAATTTCTTTGTTTTTCAAAAACATTTATTTTCAATGAAAAAATATAATTAACTAAAATAAGCAAAAACAAATCAAATAGTCAATTATTTAAAAAAATTTAAGAAATATTTTTTCTGTGAAACATACACGAAAAAAATTTTTATCCAAGTATTTTCGATCAAACACTTGCCTAAAAATTATTTTTTTTAATAAATATTTGCAATTTTTTTATAAATGTTTTATGTGTTTTTATTTGTTTTATTTTAAATAAATAATATTAAATAATAATATTAAAATATGAAAATTAATACTAAGATTCACTAATTCAAATTTCATTCAATTGTAACATAAATAGGAATTTTAAGTTACATAGTAGTATACCGATAAAGAGTGCTGATGATGAAATCGTAGCTGATTTCGAAAATGCATTCCACTCGGCTAACATCGAAAAAAATTTTAGAAAGAATATTCCTAAAAATGGTTACAATTTAATTAAATTTGAATTATAAAATTAAATGAAAGAATAAATGAACTTAAGCCAAAATAAAAAATGGTTCACATTAAAATTTAATATATAGAAAAAAGTTCGAATAAAATATAAATATATAAATAATATTATATTAAAAAAAACATTTTTTTCTCGTATTTTTTATATTTTTTATATAAATTTTACTTCATTTGGTTAATTCCGTTTTTGAATCTGAAATTTAGTTTTGCTGTGTATGAAATAAAATTATATTGTTGTACAAAAAATGCTAATGAAAATAACCAACAACAATCATAAAATACTATTTATTAACTGATACAAAAAAATGCTAATAGTACATTACAACGGGGATTGTAAATTAAACAAATACAACCATTAGCATGGTGACTCGTATTTATTGCGTATAATCCTGTTGTGCAGTCGAAAACAGCAACAACAATATATAAAATTTATAATTGCAAGCGCCATCATAAACAAAAATTTGTTAAGAGAAAAAAAATTATAAAGAACAGCGATAAGATTAAAACTCTCAAAAGGAATGCTTGACATTAATTAAATATTCTAATCGAATTAAATAATAAATTAAAATTTTTTTTTCAAATGAAAACGGTACAGCACACTTTATTTGCCTAAGTAAAACATGAGAAAATCTACCATTATGGAAAAGGAAAGAAGGCATAACAGAATAATAACTGCAATTAAACTATTTTTTTATACCCTTCACCTGTGGTGCACAAGGGTATATATAGCTTTGTCATGTCGTTTGTAATTTCTACAATTTTCATTTCCGACCCCATAAAGTATATACTTTCTGAAAGCTTATGAGTAGAGGAGTCGATTAAGCCCTGACCTTCTGTCCGTCTGCCCGTCTGTCCGTGTCTTGGTTGAAATCAACTTTTAGAAGCAACTATATGTTCCTCAGATCTGTATATGGTATCAATCTCTTGAAAATATCCAGGAATGAATCGCTATTGAAATTCATCACAATCGCCCCATAACTTTCTGAGATATGAGCAAAAAACAACGACCACATTGGCTAAAGTAAACGTGACATCGGATTCCAGCTGAGCCAAAAAATTTTATTTTATTTTATTTTATTTTATTTTATTCCATTTTATTTAATACATTATTTATATTTTATTATTTTTTTTAAATTTTTTTTAATTATTTTTTTAATTATTTTTTTGTATTATTTTTTTGTAATTTTTTTTATTATTATTTTTTTTTAAATTTTTTTAAAAATTTTTTTTTTTTTTTTGTATGTTTTTTACATGTCTATACATACGTATTTTATATGAGATGAATGGTGATACAAACAATTGTTATTGCATGAATACACGTTGTGAAGGGTATATAAGATTCGGCACGACCGAATATAGCACTGTTACTTGTTTTTTTTCAATAAACATGCTCGCAAATTAGAACCGCTTTGTTTTTGAGGCAATTTTAATTTCTGACTTATTCTAATTTCTGGACGTTTTTTATGCCCTTCACAGTGAGTGTAAGGGTGTATATAGGTTTGTCATTCCGTGTGAAATTTCTACAATTTTCATTTCCGACCCCATAAAGTATATATTTTATGAAAGGTTATGAATAGGGGAGTTGGTCAAGCTCTGTCAGTTTGACCGTCTGTCCGTGTGTATGTTGAAATCAACTTTTTGAAGCCGCCCGACATCACCTGGACCCGGGTGAGGTATTAGAATATCAGAAATATTTGGGAGTAGATCGGTATTAAAAATCAGAAACAGCGGTAAGTAAACAACTG
Organism: Phyto melanocephala; assembly: GCA_941918925.1. NCBI lineage: Eukaryota > Metazoa > Arthropoda > Insecta > Diptera > Rhinophoridae > Phyto > Phyto melanocephala. The sequence continues at coordinate 129,912,882 of OW799233.1, read as the reverse complement.
AGATGTGAGCAAAAAACCACGACCACCTCGTTTTTTTCACAATTACAACAACAACCTACATACATATTGGCTAAAGTAAACGTGACATCGGATTCCAGCTGAGCCAAAAAATTTTATTTTATTTTATTTCATTTTATTTAATATATTATTTATATTTTATTATTATTTTTTTTAATTTTTTTCTTGTAATTTTTTTAAAAATTTTTTTTTTGGTATGTTTTTTACATGTTTATACATACGTATTTTATATGAGATGAATGGTGATACAAACAATTGTTATTGCATGAATACACGTTGTGAAGGGTATATAAGATTCGGCACGACCGAATATAGCACTGTTACTTGTTTTTTTTTTCATTGTTATAAAGAACAATATTACAGTACATGCTCGCAAATTAGAACCGCTTTGTTTTTGAGGCAATTTTAATTTCTGACTTATTCTAATTTCTGGACGTTTTTTATGCCCTTCACAGTGAGTGTAAGGGTGTATATAGGTTTGTCATTCCGTGTGAAATTTCTACAATTTTGATTTCCGACCCCATAAAGTATATATTTTCTGAAAGCTTATGAATAGGGAAGTCGATTAAGCCCTGTCAGTCTGTCCGTCTGTCCGTGTGTATGTTGAAATCAACTTTTTGAAGCCCCCCGACATCGCTTGGACTCGGGTGATGTATTAAAATATCAGAAATACTCGGGAGTAGATCGGTATTGAAAATCAGAAACATCGGTACATAAACAACTGAGATATGAGCAAAAACCCACGACCACCTCGGTTTTTTTCACAAAAACAACATTACAACAACAACATACATACATACAAACGTGTATACTGGTTAGAGAAAACGTGGCATCGAATCCCAGCTGAGCCAAAAAAATTTGTTTTTCAATTTTTTTAAAATTTTTTTTTTTATTTTTTATTTAATATATTATTTATATTTTTATTATATTTTTTTTAAATTTTTTTTTTTTAATTTTTTTTTTGTTTTATATATATTATATATATAATAATTTTTTAAAAAAATTTTTTTTTTAAATTTTTTTTTTAATTTTTTTTTTTTTTTTTTTGTTTTTTTAACATACATACGTGAATTTATAATTTTACAATGGGATGTTTTTATATATGTATGTTTTTATATGTATGTACGTATTTCATATGGGATGAATGGTGACACAAACTACTGTTATTGCATGACTACACGTTGTGAAGGGTATATAAGATTCGGCACGGCCGAATGTAGCACTCTTACTTGTTTTCTTTATTCTAGTTTTTTTTATTTTTTTAAATTTTTTTTTAAATTTTTTTTTTAAATTTTTTTTATTTTGTATTTATTATTTATATTTTTATTGTTTTTTAGTTTTTTTAAATTTTTTTTATATCTTTTTTTTTAATTTTTTTTTTATTTTTAAATTTATTTTTTTTTTAATTTTTTTATATATGTATGTTTTTTACATGTATGCACGTAAGTATATCACATTAATGAGATAAAAGGTGATACAAACAATTGTTATTGCATGACTCCACGTTGCGAAGGGTATATAAGATTCGGCACAGCCGAATATAGCACTCTTACTTGTTTTTTCATATAAACAATAAAAAATTGAGTAAATTTACTTCCAAAAACTAAAATAAAATATTTAAAAATTTTTTTTAATCCAACTTAAATATAGACTGCCAAAATATGTACACGTTTATCAAATTTTACAAATAAACTACAGAGCTTCTTCTTCTATATAATAGTGTACAAAAAAATTTTTATTAACAATTTATTTTCAGTTAGGACACTTCTCTAGGAAGGGTTAAAATTCTTATGAAGCAATATTTGAAGCAATTTTGAACATAGGTGCAACAAATAAGTATGACTTATTAGAAACAATAAAGCAAAAATTATATCTTAAATATGTATTACTAAATGCGCATTAATCTTAAAGGATAATATTTTTTATTGGTAAAGATCAAAAAATAATTTTTTTTTTTACTGATATTATGCTTTTGTGGTGAAGGAACACAGATAAATATACTATTTCAGTTAATAACAACAACTATTTAATGATTTTTAATTAAAAGCCCATAATAAACATTATTATCCACAATTATATCGCATATAAGAAACATGTATTGATAAGAAAAAAATACAAATATTTTGTTTAGGGTAAATGCGAATTAATACAGGTGTCTGCGTCACAGCAACTAATACAACAATGCAAAAACAACATGTATATTTTTGTTTTTCTTTAATGATGGATGTCAATAACTGCTGATAAATAAATATAAAAAGTAAATAAACAAAACTGTTTTAGTGGTTTTAATGAAAAAAAAAACAATTTTTTGTTTATTATTATCAAATTTTTTTACCAAAGAATTGCGACACTGTCCCCTAACCATTTTAAAACCTACAACTTGTTGATGCCTTCCTAAAGTTGCCTTTTATCTGCGCGTATACAGCTAATTTTGAGATCTCCGCATACTCGTATCACAAAAAATCGACCATAGTTTACCTGAACCACAAAAAAAAAAGGAAAAAAGATCTGAATGACTTCAATAGTTTTTGAGGTACAACATGCGATATTTCAGTCTTAGTTTATAGGAGAAACAGGTAGAATGACTTCAAATTGTACAAACACACATTAAGATAGGCTTGTAAAAAAAATATATATTTTTAAATGCTTTAAAATTTTCTGATTTTGCTGTTATGTCCTTTTTGAATTTAGTGTGCGATGTATTTTTTATTTTCTTTATATATGCCGTGACTCTACGTTAAAGTTGATGGCACGACTTGATCAAACTGTACAACTTTAATACGATGCGTAGAACAATAATAAAAACAAATTTGAAAAAAAAATATTTTTTTTCCCAAGACTTTTGAGTTTTATTGACATATTAACAATTTTTTTGTGAAAACATTTTTTTTTAAATTTAAAAACAACAATATATTGTAAACAATATTTTTTTTCAATATACATATTTTTAAAGAATAACAATAAACAATGAAATAACAAATATTATACAAATAATAAATCCATGAATTAAAATTCTATGTCTAAGCTAACAATTTAAAGAGAATTTAAAATTTTTTGCCCCATCGTTCGATTCTATCCAATTTGTTCAACGAATTGTAAATTTTTTATTAAAATGTCTGGTAGGGACTAGGATTATAAAACTTTAACATTTATAGTTCCTGAAATATGCTATAAAATGATTTTTTATTGTCGTATGAGAGGTATAATTTTTCCTACTCCGTTCCTATAAATTTGTGGCTTAAAAAGACAAATGTGAAAAAATACTTAAACCCAAAAAAACGCCAAGTACACTTTTAATTATTTTTAGCTCAACTATTCAAGTTTTTATAACACCCAACATATATAATAAAGCTACTCAGAATATACTGTTGATTTTATATGGAAGGTGCCAAGCCCTCTTCAGAATGTACAAAAAAAATGTGTTTAAAAAAAAATATCAAAATCAATGCTGCCGTTCTCCGGTGATGCGCTTAGCAAGGGATATCATTTCATTTTTGTATATAAAAGATAAATGTTTATTTGTCCTCTATCAATTAATCATATTGTGATAAAACTTTGGTAAAGACTGCTAGAAATACTCGTGACGATTTCTGGCCAGAGGGCAGTGCGACACCCATACAAATTAAATTTTATTTTTTAACTACTTCTTAATAACAAATTTGTATTAAACTTTATACGTACATATAGTATCTGTAAAATACAATTTAATGGGCTGTGCCACGCCCATGTTCTATTTCTACTTAAACTGATTTTTGTTAAACTTTATTTTCTTTAATAACACAATTTAACCATTGACCATCGTGCAAAATGTTGAATGCACGTATACGATTTTGAACTCAAACAATGAACAGTTTGTTCGATGATTAGTATGCAGACATATATTAGAGAGAATTAGTAAGAAATAAATACATATATGTTTTTAAACGACAGAAGAGGGAATAGAAAAAAATTTTCACTAACAAAAATATCAGAATATATCTTATCTGCATACATATATCGATCTATATGAAAAATGGATCAAAACTTGCAAACTTGTATAAATAATTAACAAATTTTTGAAGCAAAACGACTCAACTTAGACACTTTTGGTATCAAAATAAAAAACATTAAATTAGCTTTTAGGTGGTGCTGTAGTCAAATTATTAAATGCTAATATCTGCATTTTTTTAATGTACTTATTGAACTGCTGGATTGATCACACGTTGCGCAGGCCATCGGTGACATAGCTAAGTTCCAGTAAAAGACGCAAAGAAGGGGCTATCTATCGCATGCTTGGGGGTGCCAACGTGAATGCGAAATTAGTCAGACCCGTCTAAGCTAAAGGAAATTTAACATCCATCATCTATAGAATTGAATGGAATGACTTTGTATTGGTTCTTCGATCCTTATGAGAACAACAGGACATAATATAATATAAAATGGATCGATAATTATTGCAAGACCAACATTGCGTTCAGAAAATAATAAATATTATCAATTAATAAAAAAATAAAACAGGAAAAAGCTTTTTCCCTATCATATTCCTGTTTTTTCTAGCTTAATGCATTCCAATATTAATATTATACATATATTATATTATCAGTTTTAAATAAGTTTTAAATTATAAGTTTTATAATCTGCATTATAAAGTTTCGTTCAATCGATACTTTATTTTGTTATTCGAATAACCGGTTAAACAATAAATGTTTTAACCCAAAACCTTTAATGCAAACATAATTATTGCTTAAAAAAAAACAAAATATATTTCGACATAATTTAAGCAGCTGTTAAGTCATAGAGAATTAGCGCTAAAAATATTTATAAATACTCGACAAATATAGCTCATAGTGATTAAGCCTATTTAACATATTTAAGAGAATAACTCTCCTATTTTGTAAATCACTTCACCTCACCATAAGACATTTTTCTTAGATATTGTGTGTTTTTTTTATTTTTTGTGGATAAATACAGTGATGATATCTTCTTTTTTGCAATCTTAAACATGTGTATCATATAAATTAAAATATAAATATTAGATTTGCTAAACAAAATTTGCATTAATGTACACGCTGCCTTTGTCTTATGTTTTAATTTAACCCTCAAAAAATCGGCAAACGTGTTTGATTTAAGCTGTTAGCAAAACTACATCACAGACCATTAACCGCAAAAAAATTATGCATATGAAATTTATTTATAAAACACAACGAACTAAATTATGAGTTTCAGTCTGAAGTTTTAGATCAATGTTAAAAGAAATGAAAATAGCACACTTTTGGGTTTGGTTTTAAGGAAAAGAATCAAGCACTGCGTTTCTGTTTTATTTCGATCGTTAACATTGCCAGAATTTTTTTCAAAGAATTTTCTTTTTATATTTTTAATAATATATTTAAAATATTTTAAACAAAATATTTGTATACATCCAATTGTCTTTCCAATTATCTATTTGTTATAATTTTCTTTTTAAATTTTCCATGTGATATAAATCGACTTCCTATTAAAAATCTTAATAAAATCTTATTAAAAGTTTCTAGATTTTTAAACAAATAATTTTAAGTAATTTTTTTTTGAAAAATTTCACTAAAAGGATTTGTCAAGCTATAAAAAAGTAATTTTTTAATAATATTCTACAGAAAACATATTCGGTAAATTTTTAATAAAAGGCAACACTGTCATTGTATGTATGTGTGTCTGCTGTTATTTTATTAAATTTTGGGTGGGCTCAACCTATATAATACACACACACACGGTTTTTGCATTCGAACCGAATCGAAATTTAAATTAAACTGGGGAGTCTTTAATGTTCTTGTTATATGGGTTCTAACAAGACTATTATTTTTTACCATTTTATCCATATAGAACTGTTTTTCTGTAAAAATTTTATTAATTAAAATCTCATAAAGAAGTTTTAAATTTTATGAATTAAACCGTTTACAAAGCTGTTTACAGACCAACCAAAATTAATGCGTTAAGCATAATATTGCGCCTAGATAAATAAAGGGTTTTTTAACAGGCACGCTACAAAAGCTACAAAGGGACATCAAACGACGCCATATTTTTTGCCGCTCTTTTGACATTTCTCTTCAGTAAGTTTTGCCATTTCATGATGGAAAGATATACGAGCCAACAGCGCGTCGAAATAATTTAATTTACTACCGAAATTCGGAGTCAGTGGCCTCAACGTTAAGAGCGCTACGTCCAATGTATGGTCATTTCTCATTTCTGGCTGAATGGCTTCGTCAATAAGCAAAATATGCGTTATTGGTCAGACAGCAATCCACACGTACTCCATGAGTCATCATTGCATCCTGAAAAAATTACGGTTTGGTGTGGTTTACGGGCCGGCGGCGTCATTGGGCCGTACTTCTTCCGTGATGATCAAGACCGGCACGTTACTGTGAATGGGAATCGCTACCGTTCAATGATAAAAGAATATTTTTGGCCCCAATTGGATGATATGGACTTGGAGGACACACATCGAATGTCACAATACATTTATTGGAAACCAAGTTTGGAAAACGTGTTATTTTACGAAATGGTCCAGTCGATTGGCCGCCTCGGTCGTGCGATTTGACGCCGTTAGACTATTTCTGTGGGGCTACGTCAAGTCTATGGTCTATGCCAACAAGCCAGTGGTGATTGATGAACTTTGTACGAATATCGAACGTGAAATTGCAGCAGTATCGCCCGATTTATGCTTGAATACCGTCGAAAATTGAGTTCAGCGTCTGGACTTCTGCAAGCGTGCCCGTGGTGGCCATGCAAAAGAAATCGAGTTCCATACATAATGGCATCGAACGTACTTTCATAGGAATAAAGAAATTCATTGATATCCAAAACCGTTTTTGTTTTATTAAAAAAAAACTTTTGTAGCGCTCTTATTGAAAACCCCTTTATGTTTGTATGAGAATAAACTGAGATTCAATCGATCAATTAAGTTGCTTTTTGTGTGTTGTATTTGTAATTACCAGGATAAGGTTGGAAAAAAAAACAAAAAGAAAAAAAATAAAGTAGGGTGCGATATCTCCAATACAAAGAGTGCCCCTGTGGACTAGTCAGTAAAAGGACAAGTCAGTTGTTTGGGGGTTGCGGGTTCGATTCCCGCCGGAGACTCTCTGTTTGCTTCTCTTTCTCTTCTATCCTAAATATTTCTATTCTTATTCTTTTCTTCTCTCTATTAAGGCGTCACAATGGACCGTAATGGTCTTCGAGTGAAGGTGTGAGGGTAACTTTGCACCAGTCTTACCTACCTACCTACCATCTCCAATACAAGGAAAATATATTTAAAGTTATAGCTAGGAAACTGTATTTATAAATGCCTTTTATTTACAATTAGTAAATTTCACTCGTTTAAAAACCAGGTCGGGTCTCTAGTAAATAAGTTTTTACTTCTTTAATACCGCAAAAAAATAAAATAAAACAAAAAAAAATAAAAAAAATTGACCATCAAATTCTAGTTTTGGTTATTTTATATGAGTTTGCAAAATTCATTCAATAGTTTTTGTCCGGTTTGACAGCTATTAATGAAAATTAAAAGTTTTAACAGCATTTTAAATAAATTCGCTACATTTGCCAAAATGATTAATATAAAAATCTTTTGATTATTGAAAATGTTTATGGAGAGAACAATAAAACAATTAAAATATTTTATACAAATTTAAACAAGTTTTTATACCCTACACCATCATAGGTATTGAGAGTGTTCTGATTTGTGTGCAAAGCTCGTTTCTTTAAATATTTTGGCCTAGAAAGTATATATATAAATTAATAGTTTAAATAAAGTATTTCTAATTCCCCCTATTATATCATATTTCAGCCAAGATCAATACTTCCTAGTTTCCAAATTTTAGATTTATAAATTCCGAAAATGCAAAAAATTAGTATAAAATAAAAAAAAAAACTTTTTGTCCTTCTTTATAGTTTTCAAACTCAAGTTAGATTAATAGCACCAAATTTCAGAATTATATATATATTAAAAACACACAAAAAATTTAAAGTACCATAAAAATTTAAAAAAGTACCTTTTGTGCTATTCTTATAATTTTTTTATTTAAAGCTTAAATTCATAGTCCCTAGTTTAAAAATTCTAGCATCATGAACATAGAAAGTACATAAGGTACCATAAAGAAACATAGAAAGTACATAAGGTACCATAAAGATGCGAAAAAGTACCGTTTATGTAACTCAATATATTGCATTCTCTACGTGAATCAATAGTCTCTAATTTCAAAATGTTAGCTTCTTAAAAGTAGGAAATAAAGAAAGTACCATAAACAACCTTAAAAGTAACGTTTGTGTCGCTCAATATATATTCATTCTTAACTTCGATCGATAGTAGAAAATTAAAAAAATAAGTTTCTAATATAAAAAAACGTAGAAAATACAAAAAGTACCATAAATTTACGAAAAAGTACTGTTAGCGGCACGCCAGCCGAAGCGATGTCTAGTGACTTCCACGGGGATTTTGAGTAAAAACCAAATACAAAAGTTTTATAAAATACTTGATTTATTTAACTAATGTGTGTAATGGCAAATTTATTAAAATTCCTAAATAAATCAAGGTAATTAAGATTAATTATGCAACTTTTAAAGAAGAATAAAAATATTTAGGTTACATACTTTTTGGTATGAAAACCACTCCGAGACAGTGCTTAAGCCTTCTTTTTGCGAAAAAACTTGTGATGAATTAAAAATGGTGAAGGCTTAAACATGGCGACGTAAGCTGTTTTTCTCGTTAAGTTTATCAGAGTTACATTTAGAAAAAGTATTAAGTATTTAGAACTAACAATAAGGTATTGCCAGATAAAATCATGGAGATTTTAGTTGTGACGTTAACAAGTACCTTTTGGGTCATTCATTAAGTTTTCAGTCTCACCTTGACTTAATAGTCTCTAATTTCAAAATTCTGGCTTCATATGCTTAGGAATATTTAAAAAAAGTATCATAAAAAAGAGAAAAAGTACCTTTTTGGGGATTCCATATCAATTAACAAATTCCAAGTTTAAAATATGTATATCAAATACTGTAATAGACATAATTTAAAGTAAATTAATCTACTCTTTTTTTTATAAAAATTAATTTGTTTTAAGAAGTAACGAACTATTCTTCCGAATTTTTCCCTTTCTACCCTTTTATGAATGTGTTTAAGTTTTTACTAAATCACATACTGATTTATGTCGTGTGAAATATCTTTTATAAATTTTATTTGAATCTTACTGGGTAGAATAGGAATTAAACACATTTTCCCGGTTTGAGAATCTTTTTCTTTTTGTTGCTCTTTTAGTTTCCAAAGAAGACAATAATAAAAATAAATTCATTTCCTATTGCATAATATATTTTTTTTATAAGTACCAAAAAGACAGAAATTTCTTACTCCTCATACATGGTATGTGAAACAGATGCTGCAAACATAATAATAATTTTTCGCCGTATAACTCATACAATTACAATTTTTTCCTATGTTTATGTGTTTGTCTTTTTACCAGTTTTGCCCCTTATACCCTGTTCAGACAGATATTTTTAATTGTTTCAATTTAGTGTTGATTGAGCAATTAAAATAAGTGTTCACATACTATTCAATTTATCTTACTCCATTAGCATTTGACAGCTGTAAAATACGATGTATTTATACCAAATCAAATAATGCCTTCTCTTCAGTTTTTTCCTGTTCATAAAATATATTTACAATTATATTTATACATAAATATACATGTATTTGAATTTATTCAAACATTACATAAAAAATTTTCATCAATCATTTTTCATTTTCTTACTTTTTGTTTTTTGTATATTTATTTGTTTGACATTAGAAATGCCACCTATTTTTTTTCTCACTGGACATACTTCTCAAGAGTTGTATTTTGAGTTTTAGACAATAAGTGAAACAATTAAGTATATATTGCTCAATTTATAAATAATTTGCAGTATGGTAAATTGAGCTCAATAAAGGCCTTTAATTGCGAGAATATTATAAATTGACAATTAAGGCGCGTGTGTGTGCACAAAGTATTAGGTTCTTAATATTCAAAAAAGGGCCAGACACCTGTCAGCTAATTTTTTGAGTAGAGTATAATACCTTATCAAGTTAATCTGAAGAATTTTTAGTTAAGTAGATATAAGGTTACCAATTTTACCCGTTTTTACCACCTTAGAGTTTCAATTTTTAAAAATCCCTTTTTAGTGTATGTATACGTACATGGGAAGAAGAACACATCATCGAACTGCTGATCATTTAGTCACAGGACACATTTATATTTGTATATACTTAGATTACATATTTTGTTAAAATATATTTACTATAGATTCCCACTCTTAAACAGTAACTGGTTTATTTTGTAACAGATTTTCGCAGCTAATTCATAACATTATGTTAAAAATTTACTCACTCTTACAAAAAAAAAAAAAAAATTAAATTAAATAAATCAATAAATAAACTTAAACACTAGAAAAAATTTGCAAATGCTATATATCATTTTTCTAACTCATATTTAAATAAAAACAATTAAATCAATATGTATGTATTGGATGTTCGTTCCAATAAATAATTTTAAACAATAAAAGTAAATAAAAAAATCGGATTATTTATAAAATTAAAAAAGAGAAATATTGACAATGGACTACTGAAATGTAATTTTTTTAATAAAATTTTTATTAAAAAAAATTGGATATTAAAGAATATATTCAACAATAATCGGAAAAAGGTTGAATGACATTAAAAAATAAAAATAAAAATACAAAACTAAACAAAAAAATATTTTTCATGAATTAAACAAAACAAAAGATCATTTGTTCGGATTTTTTTTTATTAAATGTACCTAAAACAATTATATTTCCAGCAATTTAATATAAATATATTAATGTTCTTGTTAAATATACAAAAAATATTTAAAATATTTTTATTATATTTTTAGAAAATATCAATTAATGTATTATAAATAAAAAATTTATTTAAATAATTCTTAAAAAAAAATCGATCAAAAATTTTCTATAAAAAGTTAATTGATAAAGAATTATCCTATAAAAACATTAAAAATTAAAAAAAAAGAATTTATATAAACAAATTGTTGTGACTTTGATTATACAATCAATTTTGCTGCATCTATAGGCTTATTATGTTCTAAGTAGTTCTCTTGCATATTTAAGAATAACTGCATTATTACTTATCCGATTTGGTTAAAGCTACTTAAGACTTAAATTATTATTTTGCAGTCATAAGAAAATAAAAAAAAACATAAAATCATTATATTGTATAAAGTCATAATTTCAGCAGTCAAAAATAGTTGTTTATTAATTTATTGAGCATAATTATTACAAAAAATTATAAGTTCGTCACACAAACAGCTACCGTTTGGGGCACCGATTTAAACACACGATTTGTGTTAATAATAAAAATTATAATATAATTTTTTAGAAACAATATTTTGTAATAAATTGGTTTTATAAAAAAAATATAATTGTTATTACAGATTTAACACGTAATTTATGTTCTCTTGAATTTTGAATTAATTGTTAGCTGGATCAGATAATTGTCTGTGATCGAGACCACTTAATTGTGAATAAACTCGAAAAGATCAATCGATTTTTACGATCGATATCCTTTTTTGTTGCTATTACATGTGGCTTTGCGGTAAAGAAATAAATTTTAAAAATTTTTGCCGTTTTCGATTTTTCATGATTTTTTGGAAACAAAAAAAAAAAATTTATTTTCACGTAAAAAATATATATTTTTGCTTAAATTTTTTATTATAACTCCGAAACTACTGAGCTGATTAAAATGCAATATATAAACGGATTAAAAGCTATCTATATCTAAAATTTTCTAAGTGTATTTTAATAATATCGGACATACAGTTTTTGAGTTTCATTGATTATGTGGAGAAGCTTCTAAAAAAATTTTGAATTTTACTTAAAAATTTAAAAAAAAACCTCTTCATAGAATTTAAAATTTGGACGATATTTGCACTACTGGAATCACAATACATCAAAATTGCATTGTGGTTTTTAAAGCCTTTAAAATTTTGTTGCCTTGTGTAATAGGGTCCTGGCTTTCATAAAATAATATATACAGACATATACTCAAAGTTAGCAAAAGTTTAAACAAGTTCTTAAGAAACAAGTAAGAGTGCTATATTCGTCCGTGCCGAATCTTATATACACTTCATAACGTGTAGTCATGCAATAATAATAGTTTGTATCACCATTCATCTCATATGAAATTCGTACATACATATAAAAAACATACATATAAAAACATCCTATTGCAAAATTATAAATTGCTTTTACGTGTTGCCAAAAAAAAAAAAAAAATTACAAAAAAAATATTAAAAACAAAAACATTAAAAAAAAAAATAATCAAACTATAAATAATATATAAAATAAAAAAATAAAATAAAAAAAAATTTTTTCACGCCCCCTATTCATGAACCCATCTGCTTGAAATTTTTACATAATATAACTAAGACTCTAGTATGATTAATAGGATACTTTTTTGTACCACGTCTACTTTAACGCCCACTTTTTTAATTATGTACTTGCATCGATATAGTTTTTAGTGTTTTTCTTTAAATTGTAATTTATTTAACTTATATATAGTCCAGCCAATGCAGAAATAAACGTTTAAAAATCGGTCAATATCTATTTTTCATACTCCTAAATATTAAGAGTGACTCACTCCCATGCACAATATATGCCTCACCTTAATAACGTAACGACTTCGATGAAATTTTAAACTTAGATAGATCTGCATACCGTAGAACACATACTTATGGTTTACGTTTTTTTTTTTCTAAAAAAATATTTCATAGAAATAGTTTATATGGCAAAATAACGTTTGCCGTTTATATAACGTTTATATAAAAATTATTAACAATTTACTCTAGATTTTTTATTTATTTTATTTATTTATTTTAAAAAACATAAAAGTTCGACAAATAAAAACTAAATATTAAAAAAAAATAAATTTTTATTGTTTATGTACAATAAATTTTAAAAATATTAAAAATTTTTATTAGAAATGCGTCAAAATATTTTACGATTTTAAATATAAAATAAAAAATAAAATAAATATTTTTAATTAAAAAACTTATGAAAAATTTCTTTATTTTGATTGTAAAATAATAAATAAAAAATGCTGGAAAAAGATATTCCGAAACTTAAGAATTTAGAAAATTGGAGATTTATAGATTTTTCTATATAAATTTATTAAAATTTTACTACAAATTATTTATTTTTCCTATAATATCTAATATCTTTCTAATAAATCATAAAAATATGGTACATTTTTTTTAAGAAATGCGAAAATCCTCTAATTTCGATTGTAAAATAATTAAGAATTAATTTTTGGGATAAATAAATTTTCTAACTGTGCAATTTATAAAATTGGGAATTTGTAGATTTTTCTATTTATATTTTTTAAAATTTTACTGTAAGTAAGTTTTAAAAATATTTAAAATTATTTAAAGGAAATGCGTTAAAATTTCCTAATAAATATTTAGAATTTTAAATCGAAATATATTTTAATTATTTTTTCTTAAGAGTTTTTTTTAATCTATAAATATTTACCATGTCGAAAATATTTGATACTCACCGACTTTTTCTACCATTTTTAGGAATTTTTTCGTTTTTTACTTCTGTGTGTTTAAAACCAAAAACTGAAATTGTAAATATGTATGTATATATTTTTTACAACAAAATAACACTTTATTATTATTATTTTTTATTATGATTAAAAAAATCTTTTTTAATATGTATACATATAAATATTTTATTTATTTTTATTTTTAAGCACAGCTTTCGATTTGTTTACTTTTTTAAATTTATTTAATTTAAATTTGTTGAATTCACTTGTCTTTTTAATTAATTAGTTTTTTTCAATCAAATTTGTATAATTTTTAAAAATTTTTCTTTTAATACAATTAATTTTTATACGCGCTTGGTCTGAGTTGCTAACACTTTCAGTGTTTGAACGTAAATAAACGTTAGTTGTGTATGAACTGAAACTTAGATATGAACCGAAACGGTATAAACAAAAACAAAAACGGCAACAACTTAAAGTTTGCAAAATTTTATACAAAAATATTAACTCTGCCAAGTTAAAATATAAACAAACGTCTACTGAACTGTAGCTTAGTCAGCCAACAAGCTGACACAACAACACACACACACTTTAGAAAGAAAAAGTAAAAATCGACAACACGTCTACTTTAAAATGAAACATTAGCGTCAACTGTTAAAGACGGCAATGTCTTCATTAACGTAGATTTACGCATATAATATTATAGGTGCTGACGTAGCTGCAGACGTCTCCATTACGCTGTTGCAGCGCTGTAGCCGGCATATATTAGTAACTTAAAAAACGATCTCTTTTGGCCTAGACGAATACAAAAATGAGTGCCCGACTTTTGTTTACAAACAAAAACCAAAATACGACGATAGTTTGAACGTGTTTTGTACACATGCGAAAAAACAGTTAGTTAGTGGTCTGCCGTTAAAGTTTCAGTTTTTCTTCGTTAGTAGGTGTCTTTATATGTGTGCCTTTTCTGGTATATGTTTGTAGGTGTGCTTGCAATTTGTTGCTTCTACCCAATAAACATTAATTTAAACTTATAAATTCGTTAGAAACTAGTGTTGTTTCGTTATTTAAATATTCTCAAAGAAATTTAACACAATTTTATTTAATAATTTTTTTTAAATATTTTTCAATTTAATTAAACATATTATAAAAATATTTCATTAAATAAAACATGATTTTTATAACATTACGAAAGAAGTAAAAATGTACGAAAACTTACCCAGTTACTTTTTTAGTCTATTTAATATTTAAGACATCATAAAACCGACAGAACTGGATATATGATTAAAAAATTTTTCAAATATAGGTTTTTTGTCAATATTATTATAACGGAAAATTAAGGTGATAAGTCCATCTTCTATATGACGCCCTCTTTTTAAGTAGAAATTATTACCAGATTATTACTTTGCTTTAACACATATCTCTCACATATGGCACTACCTACTATTAATAAAACTAACAGAATAAGAATTCGGTTCTGAATTTTAAAAAACTTCCAAAATAAAGTATGACAAATTAAAGAATTTTAAAACGAGTTAGAAGACCTGGAAATTAAGATATTGAAATTCTAATCTTACGATAAATCATTCGAGGATTCGGCCTCGTGTAATGCTGTTTTTTATTAAATGGAGAACATTTTACTGAAAAAAATTTTCATTGAAATTTGGTCTAACTTTTTAAAAATAACTTCATGTAAATGTTACCCGCGGCTTCGGTCCAAAAGGTCCATTCGTAAGGTCAAATTTTGCAACATTTTTTTGAGCATTTCGGCCTGTATTCCATGAATAACACGTGTTATGTTATACTCTAAGGCTTCAATCGTGTTTGTCTTGTCCACATAGGCAAACGACTTCACACAACCCCACAAGAAATAGTCAAGAGGCGTCAAATCACATGATCTTGGCGGCCAACTCAGTTTATCGGGAGATAAACTGCTCACTAAATTCATCCTTCAATATGTCAATTGTTTCACGAGCTGTGTTGTATGTGGCACCGTCTTGTTGAAACCACATATCAACCAAGTCCAACTCAGCGAATTGGGGCAAAAAAAAGTCGCGTATCATGGCTCGATATCGTTCGCAGTTGACAGTAACCTTTCTTCCACGGTCGTCTTTGAAAATAAAATGGACCGATGATGCCACCAGGCCATAAACCACACTAAACTGTCGTTTTTTCGGGATGCATCGGTAACTCTTGTACGGCATGTGGCTGTTTATCACCCCAGATGTGACAGTTTTGCTTGCTTACGTTTCCATTTAGCCAGAAATGAGACTCATCGCTTAACACAATTTTTCGATAAAACAGTGGATTTCACAGAGCACGAATTTTGATAATAAGTTTCAACGATTTGCAGTCGTTGCTCGCTTGTGAGTTTCTCCATGATGAAATGGCAGAACAAACTGAACACTTTTCACTTTCACAGATGTAGTTTGGACACAATTACCAAACAGTGCTACCAGCCCGAAAAACTTAATTCATTAAAAATCATCCTTTACATATGTATGTAGTATGTACGTTCTCGCAACGCAAGGTAACTGCAATTCGGAGAGAATTTTTTTTTGTATATATTTGTTACATATGAAGTTCGACATTTTGAATAAATAATTAAGAGATAGAAAGAGAGAGAATTATATTTTATGTATGGACTTTACAAAAAAACAACTTTGAAGACTTTATTATTTTGTAAACGCGTACATAAATGTCTCCCTATCAAGTTCATGTCTCCTGGTAAAATCCCATAAGTTGTCCAAACATACAAATATTAATGTATAATTTCGGAATCATATTTAATCTCGACACAAATAGCTTTGTATATTATGGAGCAGGACACAATATGGTCATTACCCAAGTTTAATTATTTGCTAATATAGTGGACTCATAATTCTAATTACCAACGTTTTCTTTTTCTGCTTGTTGGGTATTTTTGAAAACATATTTAAACGTGTTTATGTGTTGGCTAGGGCAAGGTCTTCTTATGTTTTTGGTAAAAAAAAAGTTTACAATACATGCATGCAAATAAATAAATAAATAAATAGTCATGTTCTTACCATATTTAACTGTGTGATAAGAAAAGGAAATTAATACCTAGTTTATTATTAGTGTTTATAATATTGTTCAATGTCTTTAAATGTTATAAATGTAGAAATGTGGAGTTCAAATAGGGACTCCAAAATGCTCTTGTAAAAGAATCCCATTTAAAAACTAGTTTTAATACAAAATTTTCAAAAGTGTTAAAATCTAATTTTAAATTTTAAATACGCTAAAAAAATATTCTATATTATAAAATAAAAAATTATATTATATTATACAAAATTTTTTATAATACATATGGGAAGAGAATTTATTTTTTATTAAATTATATTTGATTGAATTAAAAATTTTTCCGATGAGTTTTTTTTTGAAATATTAAACTTAAAATACGTTTATAGAAACAAAATATATTTTACAAATTTTCCAATTCTTATGGGAGGAGAATTTTTCTTTTTTAATTATATTTTTTTCAATAAAAATTTTCTCCGGTGTATTTTTTTTGAAAATATAAAATATTTTTAATACGAATACTAATAAAACAAGAAATCAGCAAATAACCTCCAAGGCTAATAACATACGTTTTTATCAGCCTAGTCGCGCAGGTGGCATCTCACTTTAATTGTGGGACTCAAAATATATAAATTTATATTTATGAGCTGATTTTTAAAAATGTATTCCCTATAAATAAATAAAGAATTCTGTGCTAAATAAATTAAAGATCATATTAATTTTCATATATTGAGCTAAATTATAGGCTAAAATAAGTTATTATTCGAAATGATAGTGTTCTTTGGAAAAATATAGACAATACGTTTTTACGCTATTACTCCCGGTAAAGTTGTCCAAAATAGTTGAAAATTAGTTTGATGCTAGTTTTGAATTCTGGAATTTCAATAATGTGATTTTCTCAATTTTAGTTTATGTCGACTTAAGCAGGTTTGCCTTTTTGGCACAGATTTTTTTTTAATTTTTAAACATATTAAAGTTTTAATTAAAAAAATAATTAAAAAATTTTACATGTAAATAAATATTAAAATAATATAATAAATGTGAATGTTTGTATGTTTAGATATTTGTTACTCAATCACGCAAAAACGGCTGAACGGAACTAAATGAAATTCGGCACATAGATAAATAACAACCTAGATTAACACATAGGCTACTTTTTATCCCAATAACCAGGCGAAGTCGTTTGGAAACTCATCATCACACAGCCTATACGGGTTGATTGTGTTGTAAAATTTTTATTTTTGTTGAAAGTTTTGATTTTTCTTTTATATTTTCAAATTCAAATTTTCAAATTAATAATTCTACTAATAGGTATAATAAGTGTGAATGTTTGTGTGCTTGGACAAATTTGACAAACATATAAATAACAATCTAGGTTAATACTAAGTCTATATTTTATCCCTATAACTACGCAGACGAAGTCGCGGGCACCATCTTGTATTAAAATAATTATATAATTGGAATAATGAGATTTATTTGCAGAATAAAAACAAGCTTTGTTTTATTAAAAGTAAGTTTCTTACTGGTTTTTTATTATTTATTCAGTATAATTACTAAGAATATTATATTTGGCCATGCCGAAGCTCATTACACACTTCAACACCATGTATATCATATCGTATGGTAGCGTAGCCTAGATTTTACCTTCAATCTTATAATCCATTTTGCTTCATTATCTGAGGCCTTATTTTATTTTGAGTTTTTACATAGCAAACTGTATTCTTCTAATCAAGCTCTTTCATTTGATACCCTTATTGATGGTTTATGAAAAACATTATTCAATCTTTTGTTTCGCATGTCATCTTGAATTTGTTATGTTTTCATAGTTTCAATCCCTTTTACTTGATAACAAAATTGTAGGTGTTGAAGGGGCAAAGTCGTAATTACTATATTTGATCCGTATCTCCGCCATTTTATTTAATACTCAACCATGGGCTTAAACTTAACATACTTTTATTGTATTTAATTCTTTTGATACCAATATTGAGGGGGCTTAATTAAACTAAACAAATCGATTTTTGTTTGTAAATTTTAGAAAAAACACGATAGCAGTTGTATTTGGTTGCTTAGATCTCAGTCAGTTTTAAAACGATTTTTGAATTTTTCCTAGAAATAGTTATCGAGATTACGTGTTGTTATTTTTTTTGTGTTTAAAAATTATTTGGATCTTTATTAACTTGATATATATAAAAAATCACTATTTAATATTTAATATGCTATAAAGTGGAGTAATTTTTGCAGAGGTAAGAGTAACTGAAACAAAATTAGATATTTATGTTCCATTCAAAGGGTACTTTATTAAAAAAATTAATTATATTCGAATCATTGTTGTCAAAAATATCCAGAAAAATTAGAATATATCGTACGTGACATAAAACAGAAGTGATTTTGAGGTATATATGGAAATATGAAAAAATCTGCGAATCTTGGGAAGTATTTTTTCTTTTTTTAACTTCTTACACTAGACCAAATATTTTTCATTTAAAATCCATTATAATTAAAAACAATCCATAAATTATTTTATAATAAATTCAATTTTATATCGTTCGTGACATATCGTACGTGACAGATTTGTCTATAATAGTTTTCTTAGGTAATAAAATTTATATTATGTTAAGAAAAAAAGTTAAATTCTAAGTAAGGTGCTCTTGCGACTGTTCAAATACGAATGACGGAGACAAAAAAATGTTTTTTCACTACGTACGTGACATTAAAATAACATCCAAGGGAAATAAAAAAAAAAAACAAAATACCGCTTACTGGACTCTATATTTTCTTTTTTCTTATGGATCTTGTTAATTGTTGTTATCTTAATTTTAAATCATATTTACAATCACAATTTATTTTTACAATTTAGTCGCTAAAAAAAATAGTTGATTGCATTTCTTTAAAAAAATTCAAAGAGATAATCAGATTAAACTCTTATTATTGCTCCTAAAATTATTTAATAAGCTCTTAATTCCTCCGCATAGTAAGATTTTAGTGTTTTTTTATCAATAAACTTTTATTGAAAAACTTTTAACAGTTTTAATTTTTACAGTCGTAGTTGACATATTCATGAAAATGTCCACATGTAAGTTATTAAGCCTCTTTGAAATAAAATTACTCAAGAGGAAAATACTTATGTATATATATTTTTTATATATTTAGTTAATTTAAGATAATAAGTATGTGTTTACAATTTTAATTACTTTTTGGCCAATAATAATAATAAATGGAAATTATTGGTGTAATCACGTTAGATTTCCAAAAATATTTGACTGACACCGACAACCTAAATATTGAGACATTTTTAACGGTATAATAAAATGAAGCTTTATGGAGACGATTCAAAAATCTACTTAAGTGCCTCCTAAGCACGGTATCGGGCTGAAAGATATGTTGACTTTAGACACATCTACTAAAACGCTGAAATTTTTTATAGTAAAAACAAAAAATATTTTTATATAGTTAT
This sequence comes from Phyto melanocephala, assembly GCA_941918925.1. Classification (NCBI taxonomy): domain Eukaryota; kingdom Metazoa; phylum Arthropoda; class Insecta; order Diptera; family Rhinophoridae; genus Phyto; species Phyto melanocephala. The sequence goes on along the minus strand of OW799233.1, from coordinate 129,892,825 downwards.
GATTCTAACTACCCGATATTTTTCAAACAGATTGACTACATATTTTTATTATTCAGCTCCTTATTAAATAGGTTAGTTGATCATAATTGCATTAAGTTGAACAAATCTTAAAAAAAAATCCTAAATTTGGTGATGTGTTATATTTTTATTTTATATTTTTTTCCAACTGAAAGAAATTTCTTTGTTTTTCAAAAACATTTATTTTCAATGAAAAAATATAATTAAATAAAATGAGCAAAAACAAATCAAATAGTGAATTATTAAAAAAAATTTAAGAAATATTTTTTCTGTGAAACATACACGGAAAAAATTTTTATCCAAGTATTTTCGATCAAACACTTGCCTAAAAATTATTTTTTTTTAATAAATATTTGCATTGTTTTTACAAATGTTTTATGTGTTTTTATATGTTTTATTTTAAATGACATTAAATTAAAATTATATTAAAAAAAAAACATTTTTTTCTCGTATTTTTTATATGAGTTTTCAATTTTAGTGAAAGATCCTAGTTAATATTAAATTTTACTTCATTTGGTTAATTCCGTTGTTGAATCTGAAATTTAGTTTCGCTGTGTATGAAATAAAATTATATTGTTGTACAAAAAATGCTAATGAAAATAACCAACAACGATCATAAAATACTATTAACTGATACAAAAAAATGCTAATAGTACATTACAACGGGGATTGTAAATTAAACAAATACAACCATTAGCATGGTGACTCGTATTTATTGCGTATAATCCTGTTGTGCAGTCGTGTCGCAATTTGTCTACAATAAATGACTTTGAAATTTGTATTTATGATTTTTTTACTAGTCATGCTTATTTTTAAAACTTATTTAAAACAAATTGATTTGTATATTTTTACTATCAATTTTTTTTTTTTAAGAAAGAAAGTCTTAATAAGAAACTCTTCAAACTACAATACATTAATGAAATTTAAATATATATAAATGTAAAAAATACAAAAAAAACTACTTTAAAAATATTGTTGACAACACTGCTTATACGTAAGAATGGAGAGAAATTAAAATTTTATCAGGTTTCTTCCGCAGCGCAATGTCACGTTTACAAAATAGTACTACTACTATCGTTTAGTAATAGATTTACACATAAGTTCCGTAACCCTACGTTGCCACAGGCAAGTATTTACTTGCAAGTAGTGTATACGTATTACTAACGAAAATCAGGAGAAATGCCAAAAAAAACACAAAAATTTTTTGAGTGGCTACACAGCACAGTGCAAGTTCATTTTTAAAATGTCGTCAACAAATAAACTTCAAACAAATTTTAAACAAATGGCGCTGCTTCAATTGGTAATTAAGTGTTGTCAATAGCCACTGTTGAACGTTACCTTTAGACATGTAACTTTTTAATATAATTTTTTTTATTAAATATTGATATTTATATTAAAACTTACATTTTAAATGAATATTTATATTTTTTTCTTAATATTCTTCATATACATATATACATATTTATTAAAAAAATTAGCTGAATTATTTACCACAATTGTATGATATATTGTTGAGTTAACAAAAAACTCAGTATTAGACAACACTGTTTTTCGGCTTGTCACTTTACTTGCCGTAACTGTAAAAATTTTACTTGCTTAAAAATTTCTTCGCAAGCTGAGTCGCAGGTTGCCAAAGTGTAGTTGTGTTAGTAAAAAAGTGTTAGTGTATTGGTTTTTTTTCACTTGCACTTGCATGTGGCAACGGTAGGTAAGGAAAACTAATCAGCTGATTCGGAACGTGTGCGTTTACGTAAGAGTACCCAGGCCTTTAGCTCTAACAATGAAATGACAAACCTAAACAAGAGCGTCAACGTATTCGAATCACAAGTAAAGTTAGCTTATTCTGTTTAAAAAAAACTCACAAAGCAAAAAAAAAATGGAGATAAAATTGCTAGATTGACATGAGAATACCTAAAATGGCATAGCAGATTGTAATTATTGTTTATCTGTTAAGCGGTTTACTGCGTTCATTGGTCCTTCATTGTATATTTCAATCGAAATGTGGACCTAAATTGATTTTATATAATTGGTTATTTAAGCTATTGGACAAGCTATTGCCCTGATATCATTTTAACTAATAATCGCTGTTATAAAAATATATCGTTGGCCACAAGTAAAAAGCCACTAACTCAAATAATTGTAACTTTACAAGAGAAGGTAAAAACGTAATAGAAACTACATTATCGTAATGTAACTTCTTTTGAAAAATTGCTTGTAAGACTGTTGTTTTTGGTACTATTGCGTAAATTTTTTGTGTCAACATGTATTTGTGTAAAATGTATTGAAATCACCGAAAAACTTTATTTCGTAAAAATTCGAGTTAGGACCTTTCCACCTGTGACCATCAATATAAATGTATAATATAAAACTCAAAACCTTGTGGATAGTAACCAAAAATTTTCTTTATTAATCTAAATTAAAATTGCGCTTTATTGTTGCGTCTTAAATGTACGTTTTAGTGTAGATGATCACATAAAATATTTAAATTTAGACCTGCCATAATGGGATTACCTGGTTACTTAATTTGTCGTTTATCACACTCTATTTTATTAGGTTGTTTTTAAACTTTTATTATTTATTTTATTTCGTCGTAAGTCTGTTGTTATTACATTAAAAAAGTATTTACAGGATACCACTCCTTTGACATGTTTTTGCAATAGACAGCTTGTATGTCATTTGTATTGAGTGGTTACGTTATGTCGGTGCTGTATTACAATTCCAATTTTGAATTAATACACATATATATATGTATACATATGTATGTACAATAATACTAATGCTGTAAAGAGCTAAGTACTTAGAAGTGGAAAAGGTAAAGGTTTTGGTCGAATTCGATGCAATCTAAAAATAACCTTAAAAATTTGCGAAAAGTTCTTAATTTAAAGAAAATGTTTTACAAATTAATTTTGTTTACTCCTTTTTTTGAATATATAATATTTAGAATTCCGTTGCATCTGCAATATAAGTATATTGACCATTAATATTATTTAACTACTACAAAACAACAAAACTCGTTCTTAAATTTTTAACTTTGAAAAATTTCAATCTAAACTACTTTTTTAGTCTAACCTTTTACCGGTGAACCCTTTAACGCTTGACATCTTCAGATCGCAGAGTGTTGATTTTACATTTCTATATAATTGATATATTTTACCCGCTGAGAAATCTATCTACATATATAAAAGTGAAACTGTGTGTGTGTGTTAGCTATAGACTCCGAAACTGTAAAACCGATCGGACTCAATTTTTGACAAGTTGTTGTACACATTCCAGGGAGTGTTTATGGGTGGCAAAAAGTGGGCGGTGCCACGCCCATAAAAAATTAGTTGTCATTTTTAGCTACTTTCACTTGACCGATTTTTCTGAAACTTTGCGCACATATTGAGCTGTCATGACTTTATAAATTAGTTACTAGAAAAGTGGGCGGGGCCAAGCCCAAAAAAAAGTTATGAAAGTGAGGTACTTGCACTGGCCTGATTTTTTGAAACTTTGCACACATATTGAGCTTTCATGACTATATAATTTCGTGATTAGAAAAGTGGGCAGGGCCACGCCCATAAAAAAAGTTATAATTTTGAGGTGCTTGCACTGGACCGATATTTCTGAAACTTTGCACACATATTGACCTGTCATGACTTAACAATTTCGTGATTAGAAAAGTGGGCAGTGTCACACCCATAAATAAAATGATTATTTTTAGCTACTTGAGCTTAAACGATTTTTCTGTAACCTTGCACACATATTAAGCTGTCATGACTAAACAGTTTCGTGATTAGAAAATGGGGGCAGTGCCACGCCCACTTGATATTCAATTTAAATTCAGAATGCATTTTTATTCATTAAGGGGCGTAGCAACGCGCGCCGGGCTTTTCTAGTAACATATAAATTCCATACAGTCTTTTAATGATTAAATATTTGTCGGTCTTTTTGCATGTGGTTGTCTATGCCTTTACTTGACCCACCGTTTTTTATTTATTTTAAATACAAGATCTGAATTACTGTTCATCAAAAGAACGATGTCGGGTGCAAATTCAAGGTGATTTAAGTGACCTTGTAGTCCCAACGTAATTCCCTTGCCGATGTGTATTGCTCTTTTCAAAACTGTATCCAGCATAATATGTAATAGGAGAGCGGATATTACACACCTTTTCGGACTCCGTTTTTCATCTTTATTGACTGACTAAAAAATCGTTTATATTTAGGTGTCATTTATACAGAGCTGGCATTTTGGTAAAAATTTTAAACATAGATATTAACTTAAGTGGGACGTTTTTAAAATTAAGAGCGCTCCAGATAATACTGTGACTCAATTTGTCACATGCTTTATCAAAGTCAATTAAGCATTGGAATACGAAGAACGTCCAAGACTTTACAAATGATCAATATTGGTGTAACTTTATGTGAAGTTATTTTGGCAATTATTCGTCTAACAATCTTACCGATTACAATAGCCAAAGTAATGCTGCGCCAGTTATTACGATTTGTCAATCCTAATCCCCCTTCTTGGATATTTTTTATACCATCCTGTCTATCATATAATAGCGTTGTCATTCCGTTATTTCTACAATATTCCTTTTCGACAATATAAAGTATATATTGTCTGAAAGCTTTTGATCAGGGAAGTCGGTTAAATAATTTCCGTCTGTCCATGTGTGGGTTGAAATCAACTTTTAAAAAACACCAAATGACGTACAGACCCGTATATGGTATCAATATTTTAGAGATATTCTATTGAAATCCAGCACAACCTTCCCATAACTTTCCAAGATATGAGCAAACAAACACGACTTTATCTTTTTTTACAGTTTTTAATTTTATGTTAATTTGTAGACATGCTTAGAACTACTTGTAGATTTGATATGCCACTAGGGCTATTTGAAAAAAAAAATTTGAACGAATCGGTCAGTAATCTGCAAAGTTATAAACAAAAATTTATTGAAAAAATATATTTTTGGACAAGCTAAAGACAACAAATTACAGGCCCTAGTCCCGGAAAGTGAGGTATAATTACTAAAAAAAGACTTCTTCGGTGTTTTTTTTCCGAAAATTTAAAAACGAAAATCAATTTTTTTAGCATTAATAAATTTATATATGAGTCAAATATTTACTTAAACAATAGGGATTGAAAAGTAAAATACAGTAATCTATGAAAAAGTTAAAATCTAAGGTGGCGTCTTAAATAAAATGTCGGATATATCGGTCAAATATAGTAGGTTAGGTTAGGTTAGGTTGAAAAGGAGGGGCACTAAAAGCCCAAACCCATGACAGGTATACACTTATGCCCAGTTGGCATGTTGTGCGCTCCATGTGGGAACCGGAATTTCCAATTATTATGGTTTTAAATCATAATTTCCCATAAATAAATATCGAACTAGTTCAAGAACTCAGTCCCCTCAATGTAATTCCTTATGGATCTCCAGTTTGAGTTCCCCAGGTACTCCAAATTCGGCATAGTATCCAATGTAAAATTCTCGCGTCTAATATGCCCAAACGCAGGACAATGACAGAGATAGTGTATCAAAGTCTCATCCTCTTCATCGCATGCTCTGCATTCAAATATAGTAATTAAGTTTTTATCTCCTTCAACCCTCCTAAAATATTTGTATCAAATTAAATGGCAAAACCATGAGAATACAATTGACTATAAACAAATCCAAGATTACGTCCGTAAAAAAATGTCGGAAATTTTTTTCTTTACCTTATCAATACGGTTTGTCGTGTTAAATATATTTATTAATTTAAAATTTTGGGTATTATTATGATTAGCGCTCTCACTTATTTTATGCCATCTGCTAGTTGCTCAAGTATTTCTTCACTTTTTCATTATTTTCGAATAAGTATATTGTTTTAGTGTTGGTAGGTGAAAATTATAAATGAGATAGTGTTATTAATTGATATTAAACATTGAACATTATAAAACAGTGCCACCAATTGTAAGTTCTTCTCTTATAGAAAAGAAAAAATTGAGAAAATAAGTGCTGAGTTAATTAAGTTAATTAAGACTTATCTTCCGCTTGTTACCATCCAAATGAAAAACTTAATTTTTTTTTATTACCAATGCAATTGTATTCAAACTTTTATTTAAAATTTCTTTACAATCTGCACATCATGATGATGATTGTAATTCTGTAATTTAACTAATGTCACTATAGAATATACAATTTACGAATATAGTACGAGGATAAATTTTCTACAGCAACAATTTTAAATGCAAAAACAATAAGAGTTAACAAATTTAACACGATTTTGAACGTGCTTTGTTAACGAAATTTCGCAAATTAGAATTAATAATACAATGATGTAAATTTATATTGATGGAGATACAAAATAATTGTAATAATCATAAAAAAAAACAAATCAAATAAATGCTTGTCTTAATTAACGTCATAGTCATTTTAAGAAGTTTATTTGTTTGTATTTGAGAATAATTTAAATTCAAGTCGATACTTTAAGAAGAAATGTTTTCGAGAGATTATTAAAATTATTAAGATAATAAAAACAAAATTTAATAGAATATACCAATTATAATGATCTGATTATCGAATTATAACAAAACTGTAGGAAACGGAAATTGTTGGAAACTGTATAAAATGAATGTTGTTGTCACTAAAGGTGGCTTCACACTATTGTACTGAGTGTTAGAAACTAAAATAAAATGAAAAAGTATAAAGTGTGAATACAAAATGTTATAAAATGTCAAAAAACACAAATAGAAATTTGACAGTCGTATAGCTCATTTAATTTTTAAAAATTTTTCTAAACACTATGGCCCATAATCATAGTCATAGACAAAGTATGCTTTAAATTTTTAAAGTAGATTTTTTTCAAAATTATCAGTTTTGCCTACCATAGACAAGCAAAAGCCGACTTTAAACGTAAAAGCATATTTTAAAGTTAAAACAAACAAAAGTTGTTTTTAACATCAACTTTAAATGCAACAGCTGTTTGTTGTATACATACATATAAAATAAAAATTTTAAGCAATTGAAAAATAAGAAAAATTAGATTTTCTCTAGATAAAAAAATATGTGTACAGTTAACAAAATTAGAGCGGATTTTGTCCTTCTTGAAGATTTGCAGGAGCAAAGAAAACCCAAAAATTTTAAGCAAAGGTTTGACCCTTTTGAGCTAGACGAAGATGAATTTCTGGCACTCACTTTCATTCTAACCCATTGCGATTTCAGCTTAGGGATTTCCCTCTCAAAACCTGCGGAAGCCATGGTATCTCTTATTGTTTTCCATGCACCCTTTTTTTCATTGATCATGGAAGCGTCATTTCCTTTGTGCTCTACAATTTTAATATGTCCATTTATGCACTCCCGCAATAACTCCTTTTCGGCAGTAGACCAGTTTGTCTCTCTTTCCCTAGGTTTCTTTTATGGAAACAAACAGTTGTTAATAAAGTTAGCACTAGAATATCTTAAAAAATATAATTCTACCTTTTCTATTTTTCCACAAAAAACATTTTTGTTTTCAATTTTGCACACAAAACACTTGAATTTTCCATTTTTAAACACCAAAAACTTTTGTTTTTCTTTGCCGCCTTTAATTATTTGCTCTACAATATTTATATTTTACGCCAGCTGATTAGAGATGACACTTGTTTATATTTTGATGCAGATTGTATGAAATCGATTATTAAATTTGACGCAGCACCCACTTAAAGTCAGTTCAAGTTAAAACATACTTTAATTTTGATTATAGTTCACAATTAATAAAAGCAGGTTTTTAATTAAAAGTTGTTTTTAAAAAGAACCGACTTTACTGTTTAACTATGATTATGGGCCTATGATTTTTAATTTTATCAGAATTTTGTTTTAACAGAAGAACTTAGACAAAATCACGGGCTCAATTCACGTTTTGTAAAACTGTGAAATGAAAAGTTTTTGTGTGTTATATCATATGGTGCCACCCTACTTTTTTCAGTACAAAAACTTTGCTTTTCACAGTTTCACATTCACAACGTGAATTGATACCCAGGTATGGAAAATTAAATTTTTGTCCGTTATCAGTACAATAGAATTAACTTCTAATTTGAATCTAATTGAAAATTATATACAATTTAAATATTATTACAAAAGTAAATGGTTTTTTTTTTTATAACAAAATCGATACGATTTATTAAAACGTCCCATGTTTTGTGTTACAAAAAAATTGACTAACATATAAGATAATTTTAAAATTCATAGTGTTTTTACGTGATATATATACTACATATATTTTTAAATGAATGTGCTTAAGAAAGTAATTAATGAAATACAATAAGAACCAGTATAAAAAATTTCAATTAAAAAATTAATTAAATTGTCCGTCTCTGATGAAGATAACAGAAACAGCTGTTGATTTTGCTTTGACAAAATCCAATGAAATTCTAAAGACTTGTAGAATAGTGTAAATCGATCTTTAGTGCTATAATGTCATATTAATATTTCTTTCAAATTTTGTATAACAATAATTATATGTCCACACCTCATTAGTTGCACAATTTAAATCTAAATTTTTCTTTGTGCTAGTGTTTTTTTTTTCATTTTTGGTTTAACCACAATTTCGTGACTTTTTAGTTATGAATGAATAATTTGTTGAATGAACTGGCAAAATACTTGCATAAATATATTTATTCCCTGGTAGGTACATATACATGTGTATCAACTTTATTACAGTGCTGTCTGGGTAGAGTGAACTCCCGATGCTATGAATACCTCGTTAGCGTGAACACCAGAATGTTTACATTGACCACTCTGTAGAGTGAACACTCATGAACCTCTATAGAGTGAACATACTTTATAGTGAGTTTTTAGGTTTGGCGAAGGAGAAAAACAATGAAAAAGTGTATAAAAATTAAAGAGAACATAAAATAACGGTAAAGTAACGATTATTTTAGAGGAAGTTGACAAGTTACTCTCACAAATACGCATTCTATGAAGTGTTAATTTATTTAAGTCTGCGCGCTTGTTCCATTAAGGTCGTGTCATTAGGTCAATAGAGAACAGAGAGCCAAATTCTGGACAAGACGTCGTCGGCAAATTTGAACTATTAGATGATGAAGACAATGGCGAAACACCAGCTAACACAAATCAGATATCAGCTGCTGAAGCCATTAAGGTTTTGAAAAGGGTATCAAATGGGATGAGGCTGATACTACAAATTTCGCAAATATACAAGATCTACATAGCCTTCGCAATCAAGCAGTACAAATATCGGCAAACAAACCAAAGAAACAAAAAACTATTACTAATTTTTTCCAGTCATAAATTTAAACTTTAGTATTACATGGAAATAAATAAAATTTATAAATTAGTTTTTTAAATAAAAAAAAATTCAACCATGATTTAGTGAACTACCAGGGTATAGTGAAATCGCTCTGCAAATATTAGTTCACTCTACCCAGATAGCACTGTACTAGTTTTACAAAATTTAACCACAAATTTCTGTAAAAAAATACTGATTTATTGTCAAATCGTTTGCATATAAGTTTGTATTACATGTCTTATTTAATAGTTCTTCAATTAAAGGCTTTAACTTGTTCATTTAAAGTTGATTGATTTTGATGATTGTTATTGATTCAAACATAAAAGGGTTTTATTTTGCACAGTGACTTTAAACAATAATATTTTTTTATACTTAAAAGATATGAGGTAAAAGCTGCGGAGAAAACAAATACGCTGACATAATTTTTGCTGCATGGATTAATCTCATTTACGTATAAAATTATGCAGATCTATCACAACTAAAAACAATATAAAAAGATACAATATACAAACATAATTATAGAATATGTTAGTAAATTTTCTCTGGCAAATTCAATTTGGATGCCTAAAACTAGAGTCCTCATCTACAGTCTTTGTCCATATAGCGAATATATAAATTTTTAGATATGCTTTATAGGGGAAGTAGGTATAAATGTGGGCATGCCATAATAATTTGTTTTAACTCTTCAATTCCCATAGTGAAAATAAGAAGAATTTTTATTTTATTTTTGGCTAAAAGAGATTAGATATTAAAAAAAAAATATATATATAAAAATATACTTGCTAAATAAACCGCCCAATTTTTGGTTAAAAAGCGGTCACCTACAGGTGACACTGGGCACTGTGTAAAGTTAATGGTTTAAAATACCCGTTTTTTTTTAATTTTTTCATAGATATAAAATATGAATTATTTAATAATATATATTTATTTAAAAGAAAAGATTAAAATTTATTTATTGTGGAAGCTGTACCAATATTTTATATGCAAACCGATATTACACTTAGCACACATTTTTCTAGTGACAGGATCCAATGCATGACAGTTTGATACAATGTTGACAATTCTATTATCATGCCACTTAGCTGCAATAATTTCTTCGGAAAATTTATAACATAGCTTACCCCTTGGTTATTTTTTCATTTCTTTTGAGTTTGGCATATTGCAATTCTCCGTACGGGTTTCCCTTATAGTGCCAGTTGCCCAATCGTTCTGCTAGCGTAAATATTTAAGTATTGGCAAATTGGTAAAAAACAAGTAACAGTGTTATATTCAGCCGTGCCGAATCTTATATACCCTTCACAACGTGTAGTCATGGAATAACAATTGTTTGTATCACCATTCATCTCATATCAAATACGTACATATGTATGTATATACTGGTTAGAATAAATGTGGCATCGAATCCCAGCTGAGCCAAAAAATTTTATTTTATATTATTTAACATATTATTTATATTTTATTTAATATATTATTTATATTTTTTTTTAATTTTTTTTAAAAAAATGTTTTAAAATTTTTAAAAAATTTTTTAAAATTTTTTTTAAATTATTTTAAAAGTTTTTTTTGTAATTTTTTTTATTATTTTTTTATTATTTTTAATATTTTTTCTTTTTGTAATTTTTTCTTTTTTTGTATGGTTTTTACATATATTTATGTATGTATGTTGTTGTTGTAATTGTTTAAAAAAACGAGGTGGTCGTGGTTTTTTGCTCATATCTCAGAAAGTTATTGGGCGATTGTGCTGAATTTCAATAGCGATTCATTCCTGAATATTTCCAAGAGATTGATACCATATAGAGATCTGAGGAACATATAGTTGCTTCTAAAAGTTGATTTCAACCAACACACGGACAGACGGGCAGACGGACAGACGGACAAACGGTCAGGGCTTAATCGACTCCTCTGTTCATAAGCTTTCAGAAAATATATACTTTATGGGGTCGGAAATGAAAATTGTAGAAATTACAAACGGAATGACAAAGCTATATATACCCTTGTGCACCACAGGTAGGGTTCGGGAATTCCCGGGAATGAACCACTTAGCATTCCCGGAAAAATTTTGCTCTTATTCCCGGGAAAACGGGAAATAAAAAATCTGTAGTATATGAGGAAATATATTTAATTTTATTTTTAATTTCTTATCTGTTTTGGTAAATTTAGAGAATATTTGAATAAAAAGTAAGGTTTTAAATTTATTAGCATTTTTTGTTTGTTAAGTATTTACAACTTTTCTCAAATACGAATATGTAAAAGAAAAACAAACATCGTCGGTCAAAAATATTTCACGCCAAAGTTAACGACTTTCTGGAATTATTTTTAATAAGTGCTTATAAATTTCAAGTGAATTAATTATATACATACATAATTAGTTGTTTTCTTGTATATAAATGTTTTTTATAACAACCGTAAATCCAGCAGTAGTTTCCGTGGTTCTTTTTTATAAATATAATCGTATGTAAAAATTGTTTTTAAAAGTGGTCACATAATTTGTAAGTATTATTTTTTTTTTTTTTTTATTTATGATTGAATTTTTCTAATAATACTTTTTTATAAAATTCTGTTTGTTTAGAAGCAAAATGTCTGAAGTCTGGAACTATTTTCAAAAAGTAGACAACGCAGCACAATGTAATATTTTCCCGAAAAGGTTAATGTCCAAGGGCGGTAGTACTAGTGGTCTCATACGGCACCTTCTTTTGGTTCATAAAATAAAATTTGAAAACGATTCTTTAACACCTGCACCAAGTAAAAAAATAATTCCACCATTAAAAGTTTTTTAGACACCCAAACATTACCAGAAATTGTTTCAAAATTGGCAGCAGTCGATGGAATATCTTTTCGAACAATTACACAAAGTTCTTTTATTCGTCAAAATTTTTCCAGTAAAAATATGACATTACCAAAATTAAACTGATGTTAAAAACAATGTAATAAAATATTACAACGCCTTTAAAAATACGATGGTGAAAACAATATCGATTAAAATTTGTGACAATTTGTGGTTTGCTCTTGTATTAGACGAGTGGAGTAGTGTTGCCCAAAAAAAAAATCTGTTTACATGGCAATAATTATTTTTATAATTTGGGTTAAGTTTATATTTCCGGAAGATGTAATGCTGACACAATAAGGACTCTAATGGAAAATGAACTACTACTAAAACAATGAATTATTAACCAAATCGTGATGTTAAAGTTAACAAACATTATTTATTTTAAAAGAATTATTATTTTCGGGAATCCCGGGAATTCCCGGGAAGACGATTTTTTAATTCCCGTTTCCCGGGAAAGTAAAAAGACCGGGAAATCCCAAACCCTAACCACAAGTGAAGGGTATAAAAATTATTGAAGTACAAATGGTAAGATCTTATATCTTGGGGCAATCTGGAGTGGAGCTCTGAAATAACAGTAGCTCCTAGGACTAATTCCGGCTGCATCTTTAGACTTGGTCCTGACGCACCCTGACATAGTTCACAATTCACAAATATCCATAGCGAGTAGCTGCAGTTGGGCGGCAAGGACGTACTGTCTGCAAGATGGTGATATTGTTGAATTTCATTACTAGGTCATTGTATACGTGTCACTCTTTACTTCCCAAAACATTCTCATACACTTTGGCGTCAAATATCCTGTAAGCAACAGTATTGCGATGTAAACTCTAATTTCATCAACAGTCACATTCAGTGTAAGATTTCTTTGTAAAGCATACAAATTACTCATACCAGCTAGAAACTCAACAAGATTTTTGCTATAAAGTAATTAAAAAATTCCACGGCAGTCATCTCTTCCTGTTCCTGCCTTACCTACAAGTGACACTCGGTATAGATTGTTATTTTTTATGAGAACCAATTAATTTTTTTTAATAACTTCATACTAAATAATTGCAGTGAATATTTCGAAGTAATAAAGAATACAAAAATTTTGAATTCTTACCCTTTTGGCATTTTTATAAATGTTTTTTTATCACAAGACACACAAGTACGTAAAAATCAAAACCACTGCGTAAAAATGCTCAAAAATGCTCAAAATCCCCTATTTTAAATAATGGCAGCAATGCCAAAACAAAATTAGATACAAAACAGGGTGTTCTCTGTGTATTATTAATATTTTTATTATTCATTGGTTTTTGTATTTATGTTTAAAAATTCCGTTAATCTTTGTCACCTGCAGGTGACACTGGAAAAAAGACAATCGGTACCAAACAGTGGTTCCTTTTGAAGAAAAAATTTTAAAAAATATGAAATTTTTAAACTACTTATGCGAATGGCATGAAACACACTGAAGATCGTAGTAGAGAATCAAATCTTCTCAATCGTTGCATTTTGAGATGTCCTGCGCCAACTCAGGGTAGCTCTACAGTTCTCTTAATGAACGGACGAACAACGGTTTAATGCAACTTGTAGATAAGTTTTACGTTAATTCTCCATATAGAAATCTTTATCTTAATCTTTTTTTATGTCAATCACGTTAATTTTATCGTCTACATTTCTACCAAGTTAGGCTTAAATGTAATCACGAAAATAGCACAACCCACAGAGGAAAAGTGTAGAAAATTGTTTTTAATTTTTTTTCTAGATTTTGGCTATTGTGCATAAATGGGATATAGAATTTTCCGCATGATTGTTTTGCTTTTTCATTCCAAATGTCTTAATAATATTGTTAATCATGTCTTCTGGCATAAGTTGATTTTTATAAATTATTAAGCTTCATAAAGCATTTTTAAATTAAATTGCAAGCATTAAAGAATATTACGAAATAATTATGATATTAGACGAGTGCAATGCATTTACGAAACCAGGGTATCAATTCTCGTCCTATGAAACTGTAAAATGCAAAGTTTTTGTGTGTCATTTCATATGGTGCCACCATGCCATTTGCTATACAAAAAATTTTCATTTCAAAGCATTAAGAACGATAATTGAGCCCCAGCTACACGCAAAGAAAAAATATGGTTGTGGTAACCATAATCAAAGAGCAACATACTATGATTGAATTGTATGATTATGTTTAAAATAATAATGGTTACCAGTTATCATTATTATGTTTAATTTAAGCATCATTCAGTAATCATATATATGACTACCATTGAAATCGACAATCTTTGCTTTTTTACGGCAAATTACTGTCTTTTGCTGTGACATACACATATTGATTGTACTCACCAATTTAATTGCAATTTTTTTACCAATACTTTTTTACATTTTCTCGTTTATTTTTCAATTTTCTTTAATTTTTTAAAATTTTTGTTCCTTTTTTTGACATCTCAAACTTTTAAAATAATAAAAATTTATTCAGCAAGAAGAAGAACATTGAAATCAAATTATTATTAAAAAATCATAGCTTGATTATTTTGTAATCATACTGTTGTCTCACTTATTATTTAATGATTATTTTTAATTTCTAATGCTTTTGAATATAATGTTATTTTTGTCAAATTAATTTTTTTAAATCATACTATTTTTAAATGATAACCATTTTGAAATTTTGACGAAAAGTAATCATTAAACGATACAATTCAAACAAATGCTTGATTATCGTGACAAAATATATGATGAAATGAAACAAAAATAACTATTACTTGTTTTCGAAAACCAAATATTGTTATAGAAACTATAAAATGACCGTCGTGATCATGTCGTAACCATGATTTTTCTTTGCGTGTATAGATTCATCATCAGCACTTTTAATCAGTGTACTCGTATTTGACCTAAAACTATTATTATGTTACAATTTTAATGAAATTAGAAAATTGTAAGTAAATCATTTATTTATTTTTTCAATTTTTATCAAATGACATTTTCCTAATTTTCATTCTCTCATATTCTCAAAACTTTTTGTTATGAATTTTTCCTGTCAGTAGATAAAATTAAAGTTGAAAATAGCGCTATAGTTTTGGTTAAGTTTTGGCAAAAAAAAAAATTTATAAAATCTTTTTTATACGTGACCTAATCTATTATGAGCTAAATTATCTTTGATATGGTGGCTGTATTAATAAATTACTGATTTCGTTTATTGCATTTTCAGAAAATTTTTAAAAATACATTTATTTTTGACTTTTATTAACTACTGAAGTATTTGTAGTTTTACTGATATTGTTTATTTGTTAACTTAATGAATTAACAATTCAGACGTTGCTACCAATGATTAATTACTAAACGATTATTTAAACAAACAATTAATATGGCGTTTAAAGCAATAAAAATCATAATAAAGAAATTTACGATTTTTCAAACAAAAAAAAAATAAATAAATAAAAAACTTCACAAGCGTAAAGATTAGACTGCGACTTATGTACTGTTAATGGCTAAACATTAAACTATTTAAGTAGACCAATTAAGATATTAAATTATTATTTAATATTGAACGTGTATGTTAAAGTAGATAGGAAAGGATAGTGCCTGAAGCAAGAGATTATTTTAACACCCACACTCGGATACGCATGTGGTTCTTTGTGTTCCCTTGATAAACAAAGAATTATACAAAAAAGCAATTATTGAATATAGGGTAAATTAGGGAAAGGATTAAAATGAAAAAACCTACAAAAAATATTTCTATTTAGCCCTCATTGTTTGTCCACCAACCACCCGATCCCCAATTTTAACCCAATGATAATTTCTAGTTTGCATTACAAAACATCACTCAACTCATCATGGAATCGCTTACTTAACCACCTAACTCGATGGTTCTGTAGTCTCTAGAAGATGATTCTATCTCTTCTTCTTTCTCACACATCCTAAAGTGGTCCGGAGCGATCCCATTTACTGATCTTACCGTTTACTGGATAATGTCCAGTTATAACCCATATAATCCATGGCCATCAGACATACGCTTTATAGATCCAGAAGTATCGTAGAGTCCGTTAATTGAACCAAAAACAAAATTCCGAATCCGCAGGAATTTTCCATTACAAGCTGACATATTTTTTTTAAAGTAATTTACGTCACCGGTTTTTCTTTTAATAAGTAAGAGTGTTATATTCGGCCGTGCCGAATCTGATGTACATGTACATAGGTATAATCCTACATCGTAGGTTAACCTATATATCATGTTACACGCCATTTTTCCTTATTATTTTCGACGCCATCCTTAATTTTAAATTTATATGTAGTTAACTGTATTCTACTGATAAAGCCGTTTTATTTGATACCCATATTGATGGGGTTAAAAAAATTTTATCCATCATTTTTTTTTAAACGCTATCTTGGATTTTAAATTTTTTTATAATTTACTGAATTTTACTAGTCAAGTCCTTTCATTTGAAAACAATATTGAGGGTGTTCAAGAAGTTACATTTTAAAATACCAGATTTGACCCACATATAAATTTATTGTCCGCCATTTTGTAGTGGCGTTCAACATGAGTTTTAATTTTTCTATAGTGCTTATATTTTGCTAGTCAAGTTCTTTCAGATGATACCAACATTGGCTCTCTCTCGGTTGTCTAGAAGTTGAAAAAAATTGATTTTCGTTTGTAAATTTTTGGAATAAATTTTTTTCAAAAAAAATTTTGCCTATAACTTTACCGATAAGACATTATATCTACAAATAGTAACAAAGGTACCTATAAATTATTCTATGACTGAAAAATTTTAATTTTGGTAGTAAAAATATGGGAAAAAACAGAGGCAGTCGCGTTTATTTGCTTATATCTCAAAAAGTTATGACGCGATTTTGCTGAATTTACACAGCGATTCATTCCTGGATATTTCCAAAAGATTGATACCATACACAGATCTGAGGAACAGGTGGTTGTTTCTAAAAGTTGATTTCAACCAACGCACGGACAGACGCACAGATTCATAAGCTTTATGGGGTCGGAAATGAAAATTCTAAAAATTACAAACGGAATGACAAAGCTATATATACTCTTGTGCACCACAGGCGAAGGGTATAAAAAGATACGAAATTTCGTAAATTTACTATTGGTGAAAGGATCACTACTATCAGCGAAACGGCCGTGGCTGCCGACTTTGCTTGGGTATTTAGTTAACCACTTACTTTTGGCAAAGAAACACGTAATTCAGACGACTATTTAAGATTCTTTTAAGATTCTTTAATCTTTTAATAACAGAAAATATTCCGTGTTTTATATTTTTTCTTTTTCTCTGCCCTTCTCGTCAACAAATAAAAAAACCGTCATGAGTTTTCATATCATTCTATAAATCGAGTGAAAATATATGTTGTGTACAGCTGAATATTTATGTTTTAGGTTAGAAGTAGATCTAGTGCGAAATTGTGGTATACGTAATTTTTGTTGTGCTTTGGATGAGCGATTAATGAATGACGGACATATACTTACTTTATAAATTATTTCATGTAAATGTTGCATGTGGTTACGTGACACCATACAAATCGTATTAACAAAATTGTGTCAGATTAAAGTACGACACTTTTGTTGAGACTCCCTATCACTTGGCGCGATTGATATTAACTAAGCAAGTTCCAAAATAAACTTGCTTTTTTAAAGTGTTCCTTAAACAAACTCAAGTTTTAACAAAATTTCAAAATGTTTATAATTACTTATTATATAAAACATAATTCTACTATTTGAGAAAGTTACAAATTTGTACCTTGTTACAACTGAAAATAGGCATTTATCACAGCTAATTATTTAACAATTTTTCGTAGAAGAAAAGTTTTTAAACTTTATAGAAAATTCTTTGACGTAATGCCAAAAAAGCCGTTTTTGTTTAATGCCAAGCAAAATATGCAGTTGTGCTAGACTTAAGTTATTTATACCAAATTTTTTATTTTGACTTTAGAGTTTTTTGCCTGACTTCAAAAAATTATTTGAAGTGTTTCTTACACCACCTCCTCTTTAGACATCTCTCACTATGCTTATTAGTTTAAATAATTTTTTTTATGCAAACAATCGAAGTAAACACCATAGAAATAAAGTGTTAATTAAAATAACAACGGATAATTAATTAGCAAGTTATAAAATTCTACACTAAATGCAACAACAAATAAACAAATAAAAATTGCTGTAAATAATTATAAATATTTGCTGAGTTTGCATTAAAATATTAAATTCCATTCAATGGTAAAGAAATTACTTTTTTATGCATTTTCCGCTAAGATAAAAAAGTTTAGATTTTGTATTCCTGCAATAAACATCTTTAATAAAAATTACTCAATTCACAACTTGTCTTAGTAGTCGTAGGTTGTAAAAAAACGGTGATAGTACTTACATTTCCATCTATTATAAATGTAAAATCGATATATATATATAGAAAGATTTATATGTATTTGTTTCGCCAACAATCAAAAAATAATGAAAAATTATTTACTAGATTATTCGGGATATGGGCCCATAATTTTTCAATAGATATTTATTTGGTTGTTGGATTTAAGCTGGTTATCCCGAATAATTTAGTAAATTATTTAATAACAAAAGATTTTATTATTCGGTTGCCCTTATAAACATTTAGTGTTAACCAACGGTTAGCCAAATGTTAAAGGGATTAGAAAAAGAGGGTAAATTAAAATTTAAAAATTGTTGGTTGAGTTTCCGAAAAAGTTTTTTGTTTTATTTTTGAATTCTCATTTTGTTAATGAGAATTTGAAAATATAATTTATATCATTTTAAAACTTTTTCAAGAATTTGGGTAAAAGGTCTACTGACGATCTGGTATAAGCACCAGTGAAATGCATATAGACCAGCTTAAACCCAACAACCAAATAAATATCTAATAATGAAAAATCTTAACAATTACATAAGTACGTGTACTCTACCATTATAACATAGAAAATGTAACATTTAGTAATAACATCATGTTTTAACAGCAATTTATGTCTGTTGTAGACGGAGTGTAATGTTGTATAAACAGTAAATGTAGAGATTACAACTACTAAGACGTATGTATGTACATATGTATACAAGGAAACAATATTATTCAGCAAGAAAGCATAAAGGCACTTTTGCACACTATCGGTCTATTTCATAAAAATCTGTTAAATAAACCCTTTATAAAGCTTTAATAATTTTTTGAAAAAGGCAGTATGTATTTTACAGTGTGCTTATCAAATTTTTCACTGCAGCGTGTTCTATTTTGTACAGAGCACCTGACGTCAGCCGTCGGATTAATTTAACGCGTAGGTTTAAAAGCAAAAATTATAAACCGTTCGAAAATTGTAAACCTTGACAAACTTGCGTAATTACAGATGGGTCGTACAACTGACAAAGCCTCTCCAAAAAACATACTAAATGGTATACTTTAGGTGAATGCCCTTTGGAGCATAGTAATTGGAAAAAAGAAACATTGATATATTACACTCTTAAATCCGAATGTAAATGCCGAGGATCATACCATCTAACTTTATGGTGTTGCTCTTCCCACAAATATGTTTTTCTTTGAGTGTATGGTTGGAAATTAAGAGAGTGTCCTTACTAACATAAACCCATACCCCATTTGTATGTACGTCTTAATTGCAATAATAGTTATTGCAATAAGTTTTTTTGCCCCGGTGGACTAGTAAGTAGTGTAGTAGTATGCCAGTAAGAGGGTTGCGGGTTCGATTACAGCCAGAGACTTGGGTCTGTTTCACTACAACGGGCAAATGGTCTTAGGTACTCAGCTCCATTAATTAAATTAGAATATAATTTGTAATTGTGTTGTAATAAAAATAAATAAATGAATAAATAATAAGTAAATAAGTTTTTTTGCGTATAAATTGTGAGTCAGTTGAAGTAATGATTAACAAAATTTGTTCGTAAAAACGAACTAAAGTAACTAATTGACCCAACTCTAAACAGGATCACTTCGTTCTATTGAGTGATTCGTTAATATTAACCCATTTGTTCATGAGCGACACAGCTATAATTGCCTACGTATGAACGTAGTAATAGAACAATTAAACATAACCGACCAGTTTTTGCCAGGTATCAAACCCGTGACATGTTTAAAATTTAAATTTTTTAAATTCTCATGTAAATGAAAAACAATTTACTTTTTTTTCTGTATTATTTTAAAAACTTAAACAATGCAAAATAATTTATTCATCAAATGTTAAAATATCCATTTTAACTCTTTTTCTTTTCAGTTTATAGCCAAAATAAAAACATAAACTAAAGATAGTAAAAACCATAGCAAAATCTATAAAAAAAACAAGTAAGAGCGCTATATTCGGCCGTGCCGAATCTTATATACCCTTCACAACGTGAATTCATGCAATAACAGTGGTTTGTGTCACCATTTATCCCATATGAAATACGTACATACATATAAAAACATACATATATAAAAACGTCCCATTGTAAAATTATAAATTCACGTATGAATGTTAAAAAAAACAAAAAAAAAAAAAAAATTTAAAAAAAAAAAAAATTTTTTTTTTTAAAAAAAATTTTTTAAAAAATTATTATGTATATAATATATATAAAACAAAAAAAAATAAAAAAAAAAATTAAAAAAAAAAAATTAAAAAAAAAATAATAAAAATATAACTAATATATTATATAAAAAATAAAAAAAAAAAATAAAAAAAAATAAAAAAAAATAAAAAAAAAAATTTAAAAAAAAATTTTTTTGGCTCAGCTGGGATTTGATGCCACGTTTTTTCTAACCAGTATACACGTTTGTATGTATGTTGTTGTTGTAATGTTGCTTTTGTGAAAAAAAAATCGAGGTGGTCGTGGGTTTTTGCTCATATCTCAGTTGTTTATGTACCGATGTTTCTGATTTTCAATAGCGATCTACTCCCGAATATTTCTGATATTTTAATACCTCACCCGAGTCCAAGCGATGTCGGGGGGCTTCAAAAAGTTGATTTCAACATACACACGGACAGACGGTCAGACGGACAGACGGACAGACTGACAGCGCTTAATCGACTCCCCTATTCATAAGCTTTCAGAAAATATATACTTTATGGGGTCGGAAATCAAAATTGTAGAAATTTCACACGGAATGACAAACCTATATATACCCTTTTTCACTGTGTGAAGGGTATAAAAAGAAAACTAACCGATGAGATGTGAGAAAAACCATGTTAAAACATATTAATAGTAGACATACTAAAGTTTATAAACAGTGGACATCTCCAGCACGTTCAAATAAATGATTAGTATGCAATGTTGTAATTGTTTGATGATATTCGCCAGTATCGCTATTTGTAGCTGCAGTAAGTAATATCGGTAGACAATCAAATAAACTTTATATTTAACACCAACGCGGAAATACAAATTTATGTCAATTCAACAATCTATTGCACATGAATACATGATGAATTTAATTAGTATCTGATTTCAGTTTCAGTTTATGGCAAACGCATGTAATTGTTTATTATCCGTTTACATAAATACTGGGTAGGCCAAAAGTAAAAAAAAATTAATAGCGTTTTTTTTTAAATTATAAAATATACAAAATGAAAATTTTCGTTACACTTAGTATTAGAAAAATTGTCACTTAAATAATCCCCGTATTCAGTTAAAAATTGTGAGATCGTTTTAAAGCATTTTTCATATAATCTTTTAAAATTTTTAGCTGTAGCGCTCAAACTTCTGTAGGACCCCTTTCTGACTAGGCAAGTCACTTGCGCAATGGGTAAGGTCGGGTTAAGAGGAAGAAACTTGTTCAATAAATTAAAAGAAAAATTAAATATAAAACAATAAAAATTTAAATAATATATAAAATAAAAAAAAAAATTTTTTGGCTCACTCTAACCAGTATACCACGTTTGTATGTATGTTTTGTATGTTGTTGTTGTGAAAAAAAAACGAATTGGTCGTGGTTTTTTGCTCATATCTCAGTTGTTTATGTATGATCTATTCCTGAATATTTCTGATATATTAATACCGGGTCCAGGCGATGTCATGGGGCTTCAGAAAGTTGATTTCAACAAAATGATAATTGTAGAAATTTCAAACGGAATTACAAACCTATATATACCCTTTTTCACTGTATGAAGAGTATAACAAGTAAAAGAGAACGAAACTTGGGCAAGTCAATGCTGAGTCGTGCTGAGCAAGTTCAAAGAAAACTAAAAGAAAATAAAAAACTAACTTGCGCAAGTGACTTGCCTAGTCAGAAAGGGTTGTAACAATCTCTGGGTTGAGTTTTTGTGTCGGGCTTGTTCACATATACTAGCTCCATCAAATAACCGCGGAGGAAATAGTCGGGTACTGACAAATCTAGCCAACAAATTTCTAGATATTATTTGCTCTCAAAAAATTTAACTCAAAGGTGTCATTGTATCTCGGGCAGTGAGTTCATCCTTCTAAGACCAAACAAGGGCAGGACTTAAAAGGTTTTTTTATCATAAACTCATACCGCTGTCCACTAATGGCTACTGCACTTTCATCTTAATTTTTGAACAAATAAGGCCCAATGATATTTTCAAATGTAATGCCACACCATATTGTACAATTGCCATTGATGAAATGGCCCTAGATTTTCACAACCCCGGAGCCTACAAATTTACTTCTGAACCCTTTCGCTACAAGTTTTTTTCCTATTGTTGGTCCTGGGAAGAACAATAAATACTCAACTTTTTTTAATTTTTAATCCTAAATGTGTTTTTTATGTATACATATGGATACGGATTTCGTGTGTGGTAGCGAAAAATGCTATTGTGGTATATATTTTTTTAATAAATAAGGGTTTGCTTATTTTAGAACTTCTAACACATTTTTAAATTTTTAGTTTTTAATAAAAACAAACATTTGGGGGATTCATAAACTTATATATGTTAATATAAAAGCATAAAAAATATGACTGCTATAAACAACCTCTCATAATTTAGTGTGCTCTTTCAAATTTGAGTTAGCTGTTTAAAAAGAAGCAGTTATAAAAACTTAAATTAAAAATAAAATAAAAGGACGAAAATAATAGCCGTTTCTTGTAAAAATTATATTTTTGACATTGTAATGGCTGACTCAATTAGGTATAAACAAAATTGCATTTGTTTAAATTTAAACGAACTTTTTTTAGGTGATGAAGAATAAGCTAATGAAATGTTTTTAATAAACGTTGCTAGTTTGCTTACTTATCACTGAAGCGTCCACCTTGGGGTTTAAAAATCTGATAAGTGGCAGCAAAGCATGTTAAGAAAATTTGACGATAATCGATTTAATCAGATGGTTTGACTGGAAGAAATTCTGTATATAATGGATTTAATAAAATACGATGATGTATTGAAAATAAGTTCTAAAACAGCACAGCTTCCAATAGATATACATTTAAAAATCGAAATATATCGATTAGGCTTTTCTGCCAAATTATTTTATTAAATACGCAATGTAGCTACCCTTTTTGGTGCAGGTGATGGTGATACAATTCAAATTTGTACAAAACGTGTTTTCAAAGCTAGATTGAAATTAAAAGACAAATTCCTATACTGGCATGAGATAGAACGGCAAAAAATTTTATTCGCAACTAAGGAAGAAATGCCAGGCTGCATTGGGTATATAGATAGCTCAGAAATAAGATTATCTGAAGCACCTGTCAAAGTCCACGAGCTATTTTCTTTCGAGAAAAAGTTTATACGCGGTGAAGATATCAATAAGGTTAAGGCATATTAACAAACATATTGCACACGTATATCATATGTCAATGACAACGGCGTTTGAATATTATAGCCGGCTCAAATAAAGACTTTCGGCCGTTCGGCTTAGATTTCTATTTAAAAATTATGACAAAATAATAAACATAAATAAAGCAAAAAGACTTAAGATTTTAGGACCTTTTTCTTTGAAGTACAAAAACAACCGTACCGTTGATTCCCCCAATTTTATATTCTTACGTGAACAAAATAAAAATTATAGATCCTAAGTTCATATAATTACAATAAATATAGAAAAAAATAATACATAAATATGTATGTAAATTAATATTTAATACATAAAATACATATAGAGCCGTATTCATAAAAAATATTTTAGGTTTATTAAAGGCTTATTTGACAGATGTTTTATAAACCTAAAATATTTTTTATGAATACGGCCCGTAATCTTAAACAACAAAATATGAAATTATTTGAAGCAACTTCTCGATCCATTGCACTTTGGACACTTGTATCTAGTTTATCCTTTATATCCTTTGAGTGTCGTGTGTTCTTGCCAATGCTGGTTTTAGCATATCGATCATAAGTTGATCAATTTAGTGGTCAAAAATCTTAAGAGTCCTCTTCCCAGATCTGATTGACTTCTATATAAATAAAAGAGTAAGATCCATTTTATCTACTCCTCCCATATTGATGTTGTGATCTGATGCAATATTTGGTTTTGCTATATAAAAAATATTTATTTTCTTTTACCCTTTATTAGCCGGCTCATGGCCATGGATTGACATGAATTACACAATTTCCCCATCAAGCCATCTCGGAAGAAATATTTTGTCTGCTCTTTCTATTCGAAAGTCAAAAATTCCACGGCCTTCTTTATTCAAATCCTTTTCAGATTAAAAATAAACTATCAATCTATTCCCTTTTACAAATAACTTTTTGGCGTAAATATAAAATCAAATTAGCAGTTGTTAGCAAAAATAATTTTTGATTTTTTAACAACCTCAACTTACATTTCTATCTATATGGATTCATAAAATGTTAAAAAATTCGCAGACCCTTTTTTTTGTTAAAAAACAAAAAACTATAATTGAAAAATTGTAAAATAAACATTTCTTTGTATGACTAAAAACCACGCCAAACTTTCAATTTATGTAGGTGAATGTAATGGTTTCTCATGAATAATTTGTGGATTTTCTTCGCACCAAAATCGCCAGTTTTGTTTTTTTTATTGTGAAAGTGAGCCTCAGCGGATTAGATGATTTTCTTAAAAAGGTCGTTATTGTTTTTAAGTTGTTCCAAGGCAAAATCAGCAATTCACGACGGTCCAATGACGTCAGTTCTTGAGTGAGAACAATTTTATACGGATGCAAACCCAAATCCTTTCTCAAAATCCGCCAGGGTGTGGTTTGGGACAGTCCCAATTGTTGAGAACGTCTTGAAATCGAAAAATTGCGGTCTTCAGTCATAGTTGCCTGAACGACAGCAATATTTGGACTACATCGTTCGGTTTTTTGTCTTATTGGCATTTGAACATTATGTAAAGAAAATGTAAGCTAAAATTTTTTAACAATTCGACAAATAGCGAGCACACTTGGACGATTTTTACGGCCACAAAATGGCAAAAGCGCACGAAAAGTTGCCATTGGAGAACGATTATTTTGATAATAAAACTGAATAATTAAAAAAAAAAACTAAACAATTTGTAAACGTTGTTCTTGCGTATATCTCTCCATGATAAAATTTTAAGCACTACTGAATACAATGAAAAACAAATGGCAGATCATGACTTATTGCAAATGGCCGAAACGTCACTTTAAAATCATATTATTCCTATTGAAAAATCTTATATTTTTATAATTTCAGGTAGAAGTTTGAAATGTTTTTATGAAAATTATTCGCAAAACCTTAGAAAACAATTGTTTGTCGATATTCAAATCGGTTTACTGATTTAAAAATTGATATATGCCTCTAAAGTTAAGTGTATTCATATGTAAACAATGTAGCTTCATCACTCATAATCAGATTTTCAATAAAGTTGATTTCATTTCTGGTCAAATATTGAAATTTAACGAACAATTTAGACTTTACCGTTGATCTGCGGATCTTAAATCTTCCACTAATAGCACTTTGTATGGGAGTAATTTTTTAATGTGCGAGTCATTTTTAGCTGAGAACAATGCCTTCAGGTTGCTCTCCATGTTCAGTATTTGTCGCAGTGCGAATAAAATGTAGTCTACCGGTTCGAGGCAAATCCTTTAGTGCCATGTTGGCGGTGGCGATGGACTTATAAGCAACAAATCAATGCTTTAGAGAGCAAAATTCTAACATTAAAATGACGACGATATGCTCTTTGCGTTAAAGTATTTCATCGCTGAATAAAATATTAAAATATTAAAATTCTATTATTCTTGTTCATTGTTCAGTTTTGATTCTCTTCATTTATTCTTCACTGAGAAAAAGAAAATATATAAACAAAAAATTTATTAAATTTTGAAGACTCATGATGACTTTTTGGGCTACCCTGTAGTGTGTATAAAAATTTAAAAATTAAAAAAATAAATAAAACATTTTCAATATAATTTTATTTAAAATGACTAATTTAAAATTTTTATTAACTTTATAAATGACTATATAGAATGTATAAATGCATCAATCAGATCATCTTCCACACTAGTTAAAAAAAAATATTTTTATCTTTTAGTGTAATCAGCGATAATACCTATCGAACAGTTTTTGTAACTTTTTATTAGTGGTTTCACAAGTGTTTATTATTTTGTTTATTGCAGTAAAAAATACATTGCATTTATAAAACTCACTGGGCCAATTCAAAGTAGACTCTCATATTGTACTATGTCATATAATTCATATTAATATGGCTAGTGACTTTGAACACCTCTTGTTAACAAATTATGTATTTAATACAAGAAAGAAGACAAAGAGATGACGCTGTTAAAAATTGTGTGTATACAGGAAAGAAGAAAATAGAAAATATTCTCTCTGAGAGCTGAGAAGCGTAGAAATTCTCTCTGAGAGACAGTATGGTTAAAAATATGACATAGGCAATTTCTTATACATAGGAAACAAATGTGTAAAGTCATATTATTATTTTTGTATGGAAATTACTAACAAAAATTTTATGCATGCATAAAATAATATGAAATAGTACAAATATGATTTATATGCAACCACTTTGAATTGGCCCTCTGTATATACGCACAAACTGCTTGCATTAAAAATTTTACTTTCAAGTGCTGCCGAATGAGAAACATGCGTCTGCATGCAACAACTACTTTCCGCTTTCATTTAAAATTTTTTTTATTATACCCTGTGAAATTTCTACAATATTCATTTCCGACCCCATAAAGTATATATTTTCTGAAAACTTATGAATATGAGAGTTGATTAAGCATTATCCGTCTGTCCTTGTGTATGTTAAAATCAACTTTTTGCAGCCTCCCGACATCACCAATACTCGTGAATATCAAAATATCAGAAATATTTGGGTGCATATCGGTATTGGAAATCAGCAAAATCGCGCCATAACTTTCTGAGATATGAGCAAAAGAACACGACTGCCTCTGTTTTTTTCCCATATTTATACCATCAAAATTAAAAATTTTCAACCATAGAATAATTTATAGGTACCTTTGCTACTATTTGTAGATATAATATGCCTCTAGAGATATTCGTGACAAATTTTCGATAAATCGGGCCCTAATCGGTAAGGTTATAGGCAAAAAAAAATTTTTTAAAGTATATATTCCAAGAATTTACAAACGAAAATTTATTTTTTTCAGCTTTTAGACAACCGAGAGTCAATATTGGTATCATCTGAAATAACTTAACTAGCGCAATATAAGCACTATAAAAAATTTACATTCATGTTGGCCGCCACTACAAAATGCCGGACAATAAATTTATATATGGATCAAATCTGGTATTTTAAAATGTAACTTCTCGAACACCCTCAATATTGGTATCAAATGAAAGGGCTTGACCAGTAGAATACAGTAAATTGTTAAAAAATGTAAAATTCAAGATGGCATCTAAAACAAAATGGCGGATCAAACATTTTTAACCCCATTAATATGGGTATCAAATGAAAGGGCTTAAATACTGGAACACAGATAACTACGTAAAAATTCAAAATCAAGGATGGCATCGGAAATAATAAAAAAACTGGCGTATTATATGAAATATAGGTTCAGGTACGATATGGGATTATACCTATGTGCATGATGGTGAAGGGTATTATCAGATTCGGCACGGCCGAATATAGCACTTTTACGTGTTTTTTTTTCAATTATTTGGCGAAAATAATAAAGCACTTATTATTTATGTATAGAAACAAATGGGGAATTTTTTTGTAAAATAGATAAATGAAGAATATATAAAGAATTTATGATTAGTTGATTTGATATCTGAGTTACAAAAATATTTCTACAAAAATCATAACAAAACTTAAAAATTAACACCCTTGTATTGTAATACATTTTTTTAATTAGCTTTGTAAAATAATAATAATTTCAAACAAGATCTTGGTCAATAAACCTTTTTACACATTTCAAATTCGAATTTAATGATAAACAAACTAATAAAAAGTAAAAACATATTCTACTATCCAGTCCTATAATTACAAGTTATTAGTAAATTGTTTACTACTTTACCAGCGTTATCATTAAATCTTTTGCACATTATAAAATAAAATATATAAAAAAAACACTAACAATTCGTTACATCGTAAATTCCATATAAATACTACGAGTATTATAGTAAATAAATAATTATGTGATTGTTTTATGTATGAAAATCAAATAACTTTTAATGATTTGTTTATATTTGTGTAGAAATTAGTTTCGATTATTTTGTATTTATACTTTGTTTGCTTTCTTACATGATTAAATTGAGATAATTAGTAGATATTTAAAGATAGATTTATAACTTGAATAATTTCTTTTGATTTATTGAACGTAATATTTTCGATGTGACTAGAGCATTATCATTTACACAGGTCTACAAACATTGTCTTGAAAATGTAATATTAAAAACAATAAATTACACAAAAAGGAAATTTATGTATTTTTAAGTCTTCAAAGTAATAAAGAAAACCGGGAAAAATTCTTGTTTTAAGTCAGACAAAAAAAAAACTTTTAAAAAATTTTAATAGTAAAATATTTTTGTAGCGCACTAGAATCCCCTTTATTTTGATTTTTGTTATTATCAGTATTTTTTTTAAATCATCCTTATGATGGTGACACATTATAGATGACAATTATTTTATTTTATTTTTGCATGAGCTAAATTGTATTTATATTGTACAAACTTTGTTGTTCGTCTGCATGAGTTTTAAACCTTACAAACTTTGCAAACTTTGCTTTTAAAATTTTCCTGTTTTTTTAAATTTTGAAATATTTATTTTATTCAAAGAAAGTGTTTGAACTAGAAAGTCAATTGTGAAAAGGAAAAGTGGAAAATTAGAGAATATTTTGAATTCCTGTATGAATAATTTTGAGAGGAGGAAAGTTTAATCCTATACGGGGGACTGTTTTTTATTAGAACTGTAAGCAGATCTTATCTGGTAAGGGTGTTATTTCATTTTTAAATTTAAATTGTGTTCTCTAAAGTGTGGTTTTATTTTGTGTGTTACAGTCAATTTTGAACGTGATTCGATTGATTTTGTTAATCAAGACATTTGGTGCAGTTAATTCGTATTTGAAATTTAATTTTCTTTACCACCAACGTACGTTCAGTCCTCCAATTCCTGGTGGATTATAGATCAATTCAATATATTAAAATTGATACCGGATTTGAAAAGTATAAAAGTATATATTAACCAAGGCATATTTATTCATCAGGTAATCGCAATTCTACAACAAATACTACAACGCAAAAATAACATGTATTTTGTTGCTACAATTTTTATTTCAGATGTCATAGTCAGCTGTATAAAATAAACAAAAAAATAAAAGGAAGGAAAACAAAACTAATTATTAATAATTTTAGGCAGATGAAAAAAGAAATATTTTAAAGCAATATTAAATTATCTTAACTGTTTCGGCTTAATAATAGGTGTGAGAATTGAAAAACTCATTGGACTTGAAAGACATGGATTCGTGGTATTTTGCCATTGGTAACTTTTTTAATGATGCATAAAAAAATTTATATTTTTTTTAATCTATGCTAATCTTTGCTTTTAAGGGTTATTAAATGGCAAACCTAGATATTGTTAAACCAAAATTACAACAAAGTTAACAAGTGCAAAATCGCCAACGTTGACATAAAAAACTTTATTAGTTGGTAAATTTGCTGGAGCTGGAAAATAAAATTAATAAAACATCTCCACTGCCAAGAATATAGAACAGGGTCCTGTTCGCAAATTTATCGCTGCTCTGCATTAAGCAAGCAAACTTTTAGAATATAAAATGATTAGCTAGCGGCGCGGCGGAGCTTCTATCTTTTGGAACTGCCATTAAGTGTTAGTCTTTAAACAGTAAATATCGGGAAAAATCTGCAAACTCATCTACAAATTGTATAACTGTATTACTCTTATTTATACATACACATATTATTGATTTTTTTTTTTAAATAAAGAAAAATATAAAAAATAATAAAATAAATTATTTAAATTTTATGTCACATTTATTTATAATAAATTTACAAACAAAAACGTAAATAAACTTGACATCTGAAATTTAAAATAAGTGAAGACAAAAATAGTCAGCGGTTCAAATAGGAGTACCTGATGAATAAATTTGCCTTGATATTAACATTACATATAGTCCCTTATCTTGGACAATAAAATAAAGGAAAATTCTGTTACGTGATACACCAAAGTACTATTGAATATAACACTACTAATATGTTCTCTTAAAATTTTTGGATCTTAAGTATTTTTTACCAAATTGATTTATACTATACGTTTACGGGTTTTCGTTTTAATTACACTAAATACTTTTGCATTCGTTATCTTAATTTTTGTCTCTGTTCAAACTTTATAATTTTTAATTTAAAATCTAACTTAATTTTTTAATGATTCATATACGACATTACATTAAATATTTATGGGCATTTAATTTCGGGTTTTTATTTCTCCAAATAATAATTTTCTACCTTGTTGTAATTAAAATATAAAATTATTTGGTAACCATTGCAACTATTATATAATTAATTTTAACCAATTTTTTTTTAAATAAATAAAATTTTAAATTGATGTGGAAAGGTTAATAATAGTATAATATAAATTTAGGTAAGGGATGACATTAAAGTTTTGGTATGGTCAGCATGGAGGGTGGGTCTAAGAAATGTATAACGAATGCCATCTAAAGCTATACATACTGTTATCATCGACAATTTCTTCTGCGTTTTCATACAGTGTAAATAATAACCTGTTTTTATAGTTGTTACCTAAAGTAAAAGTCACTAGTAACTGATTAATTTTTTATTTGGAAACACATTACAAGCCCCCTCCCCCCAACGATGAGAACAGCCGGAATTGTTAGGCAGCCCCGTTTCCATAATAGAACACCTATATATGAATGGGCGAAATGACCCATATAACAAAATTAAATTCAACTTAAACAAGACATAAAAAAGCAGTCGAGCTTCAACAAGCATTTTAACATTTACATGTATACTACAGTAAAAAAATTTAAAAAAAAAATAAACTTTGCAGTACTAAGTAGTAAATTTTTATCAAAATTTAATCTATAAAATTGCTTCAAATTTTTTTTGTAAATTTTACTGCAATAAATTTAAATAATAAGTAAAATGTATTGTATTATATTAACAATTGTTCAATTCACAACCCACTATTGTATTCTGTATCGTCTATTGAAATACACTTTTGGGTTATTTACTTGTGAAAACAATTTTTATTGTATCGGTTGTATTGTTAAACGTCAACTGATATTAAACGTCAGGCAAATAAAAAATTAGAAGTGGGAAAGTTGAGAGTGTATGATTTAAAAAAATGTCATACATTTATTGTTTTGGAAGCAAAAAAATATAAAAAAAAAATTCATTTTCCATTCCTATATGAATCCAAACAATTTAAAAACATATGGATTGAAGTTGTATTGTTATACAAAATGTTCAATAGAAATTACTAACAACAAGCATACAATTATAATTCAGTTCACAACCCCAGTTGTATCGTAATATTGGTATTATTTTTGTATGTGTTTACAGTATTGTATGGTACAATTTCATTTCATATGTTTTTAAAGTGGTGTTCAGACAGGGATGGAAAATGAATTTTTTTGCAGAATCAAAAAATAATTTTTGTAGTAATTTGTTTTGCTTTTAACATTATAAATACATAACAAATTTTTATCTTAAATATTTTGTTGATTTTTTTATCTCTTCTAAAATTTTTTTTCTAAAAATTGGTGTTAATATATTTTTTGTATATTTTTCAGAAGTAAGATTAGATCAACATTCCCATTCCAGATTTTTATTAACCTGACGCGTAATATTATTTGACATTTAGCAATACATGCATACACCGATACAACAGAAATTGCGTTCACAAGTAAATAAACTAAAACTGTATTTCAATAGACGATACAGAATACAATACGAGGTTGTGAATTGAACAAATGTAAACACACACGAAAATAGTACCAACCATGGTGTAATTACATAAGGTGATAGCGTAAAGGAGAGAAATTTTTGTCTCTCTTTTTTTTTGTGTATGGAGTTTGACAATTTCCGGAGTTGAAATCATTTTTTTTAAATATGTAGTTTGACATACTCCAGAACACAAAAAAATAGTCAGCTGGGCTGGCACCGCCACCTTGTATAAGTGTACCCTGGTACCAACAGTAAATACAATACAACTGAATTGAATTAATAATGTAAGAGGATGTTTTATTAAAGAAAAGTATGGCAGACTAGATCGCTGTTCGTCATTTTGACAATATTTTTGTAAAAAGAATTTAAGAATAATGAAATGTGCAATGTGCTGAAAAAAAAAATGTTTTTGTGGGTAACTTTAAAAAAAGGGAGAAAGGTCTTAGCAAAATTATAAAAGGCGCAAATTTAGCTTGTTTAAAAAGAATTACAATAAGTCGCAGACTGTCAAAAAAGGTAAATTTGCAACTTTAGTCGATGAGCGGTAACACTGAATAAAGGTAAACCCCAATTTTTTTAAAGCGTTTACTGTATCAGAGACGTTAAAAAGATTTTAATATTTGGTATTTTAGCTTTAAAGAAAAAGGTTTGATATTATAAATAAATATATGTATGTATGTATATATAATAAATATAATACTGCGAAATTTCAATACACTTTTGTACTAATAATTTTTTTTTACCAAAATACCTGACCTTGGGTCAGAAAATTTGTTTTGGTTCACATGGGCGGATATACAATGGGGTGTAAAAGTAAAAGAAAGATTTACGACTTTGTAGAATAAGTGCAAAACTTTTTTGAATATTTTTCAAGGCTAGGCTCTTCAAGTTATGCTCTTTTATGTAAGAGATTTTCGTGTTATTTTTATCTTAAAAAAATAAATTTTAAAAAGACACAGAGACTTTATTTATTTTTTAATTTAACAGCTTATCAGTAACATTATTATAAAAAATTAAACTTGATCTTAAATCTTTTAAAACAAACAAGTTATAGTAACTCAAAAATGCTTTAGCTTAATGAAAAAACTTAAAAAACCGAAATTCCGCAATAAAATTTCCTTTAAGAAAAGTAAAACTACTCGTTTTAGAAACCTAATTTTTTTTTGAAAAAAAAAAATAATTTTTTTATCAAAATTTCGAAATTTTTGTTCTTTAAAAATTCATAAAAAATTAAAAATTGCAGCTAAGCTTCTAATTTTTTGCAGACATATAAAAAACGAAGCTGATAACAAAACAAACCATTAATGTTTAAAATCTGTTGGCAACTTTTGATTCTATTCACAAAAGTCGACAAATTTTAGTTAATTTAAGAATTTCTTAAAACGCAATCCCCCTAAGGGATGGTGATAAAGGGAAAGTATAATTTGAGAAAATGTTAAGAACAAAAAACATTGGAGGTCGGTCATACATTTTATCACCCTAGGAGTGAATCCTAGGCCTTAGAAGCAAATGATGGGAATGAAAAATAAAGTTGCGCTGGTCATTTGGCCCGTCTAGGGGTATCTCAGGCGCTGCAGGTGCAAAATTTAAGGCTAGAGTTCTACGCGTATAAAAAACAAAGTTCCAAACAAAATAAGCTATTAGTGATTAAAGTCTGTCTACAACTTTTGATTTTTTCAGAAAAGATGTAATTTTTTATAATAACCAAACTAAAAAATTTTTGTTGTTAAGTAGCTAAAGTTAAAGTTTTTATTTAGAAATTTATTCTTCTTCCTCCTGCAGATTCCAACAAATATCCCCTAATAGCGAATCAAGTTGTTTGCCGCTATACCAGTGTTCGAGCCTGGCTGTTACTTGGTGAAATCTCTCGCCATGTTCATCAGACTCGGCTGGTGATTGTTCATTAAATTTTACGGCATGGTAATGCAAAAAATGTATTTTCAATGGCATTCTAACGTTTAAGTTTTTAAATGCGGTTAGCATATTTTTGATTAAAATTCGTCAGTTTTCAGACCGATGATTTCCTAATACATTTTCTATTACTGATTTCACACAATTCCAGGCCAATAGCTCGATATCATTCAATGCAAACTCAAATTGATGGTCCTTCATAAGACGGCGAATGTCCGGTCCATTAAGAATTCCTGTAAAATAGAAACATTATGAAATGAAATATAAATCTAATTTAATAAAGTAGTTAGAGTTCATAACTTCTTTTACTTTCATGCCGCTTAGTCGTGGAAAAATTCGGTGCAATTCGGTAAAACAAACCATCTGGGCTCAATGCTTTTGGAGTGGAGTAAGCAGAATCTTTTCCATCGGCACAATTGGTAATTCAATAACATTGTTTCTATGCAATCTGCTTTCCTCACGTAAAGCCCAATCCCGTGTATTGTACTGGTCGCCATCAAAACGCGTATTCCATAAGCACATGAAGCACATATTTTTAGTATAGCCCAATTGCATGCCTCTTAAAAGAGCTGCCACTTTTAAATCTGCGCATATTTTTCACTTGTGGTCTTTATATTAAATTAACTGCATTATTTTTTTCATTGATGCGTATGTGTCTTTAGTATTTGTGGTTAGTGCTATCGGAATAGGACTTTTTAAATTAGTGACATGTAGCAAAACTGCTTTTAAGCTACTTTTGGAAGAATCAATAAATAAGCGCCAATCTCCAGGATTATATTCATTTTGCACTGTTAAAACCAAGCCGCGGATGTCAGTACAATACGCGATACAATTATTCTCAATAGATTTAAAAAAAAGTCGTAAATCGTCTATGGCAATTGATAGCCCCGTATATTTGTACACCTGGTGCTAAAATATTAGCTCGTTTTAACTCTTTTGTCAAGAGAATGCTCTGTCTTGTAATTGTTTTAATCAAAGTACCTGTCGAGACCTTCAAGACCATGTTTTGTAAAAAAAACCAGGACGAATAATATTTCTACCTGTTCCAGGTATAACAATAGAATATGTTATTTAAGTTTTTTACAAGACCGATTAGTGCGGTTTTGACTGCACAATAAAAGACCGATTTGTGTGGTTTTGTAAGCACCATAAAATACAAAGATGTAAGCATTTATGACTTTATTTCTTAATTCTAAGAATTTTTTTATCGGTAACACCACTTCTTAGGGGGACTCCCATATAAATATTACGTTTTATGAAATTCTTAAATTAACTAAAATTTGTCGACTTTTGTGAATAGAATCAAAAGTTGCTAACAGATTTTAAACATTTATGGCTTGTTTTATTACTAGCTTCGTTTTTTATATGTCTGCAAAAAATTAGAAGCCTAGCTGCATTTTTTGATTTTTTATGAATTTTTAAAAAACAAAAATTTCGAAATTTTGATAAAAAAATTAATTTTTTTTTCAAAAAAAAATTATGTTTCTAAAATGACTACGGATATTTGAAAGAAGTTTTACTTTTCTTAAAGCAAATTTTATTGCAGAATTTTGGTTTTTTAAGTTTTTTCAATAAGCTAAAGTGTTTTTGAGTTACGCGTAAATATGTTGTGCAACCTCCTCCATTTTCGAAATAACGGTATATCTCGAAACCCAGAGCCAATCTTAAAAAACCGCGGGCACCACTGAATTTAGCGTACCCGAATTATGTTAAAACGCCATGTGCCCAGCTTGTCACGAAAAAAAGTGTAAGTTTCTTGCACAGTGTAATTTTATCTAATAAATTGAAGTGAATTACTTACAACACACTACTCTTACGACAAGTTGTGAACTGAGCTACTGTGTTTTATTTTATTGTTGTTTTACTCTTGAACTCTTGAACTTGTTGTTTTACTCTTGAACTCATGATAAATTTTGGCATAAATTTATAATTCTAAATATTCGTGAAAAATTATTTAATTATTTCAAAGTATAAAACAATCAGTAGTCATAAGTATTAGTTGAAATGTAGTCGAAATATTTTTCAATACTTTTGAAGTCTGTTAAAAAGTTAACGAATACTAAAAAGTGTGATATTAATACTTTTAGTAAAATAAAGCTAAAATATGAACTCCTTCCTTATTCAAAAATTTCTAATAAGCTACTAAACTGGGTTACTGTGCAAATGCTTCAAAACTATAAATGCAATATAGTTTTACGTCACTTTTCTCATTGTTGACCTTGAAATGTATTTAGTTATTAACCCTGTCATATGAATAAAATTAAAATAAATATAGTGCATTTTAATATTTTATTGTTTCGGGCTAAATACAATTCAATTAAATTTATGAGAGGATATGACAGAATGAATATAAGATCAACATTGTACATACATATGTATGCATATGTATGTGTGGCATAAATAAATAATAAAACGAATGAAAAAACATCACATCACAACACAAAACAGTTATTATTTGCAAACAGTTTTTAAAAAGAACTTAATTATTAAAAAAAATTAAACAATTTAATAAAATTTCCATGAAATTAATAAAAAATATTTTTATTCATAATTTTAAGAATTATTATGAACATTTAATGACTTACAAAAAGGACAAGTAATAGCACTATATACCGCTGTCCCGAGTTTTAGATACCCACCACCAATTTTGTGAAGTACTTTTAAAGCATAACATTTAATAATTTGTTAGTAACTGGTATCACTTTAAAATTATCTGTTTATACCTAAATATGTTATAATTTATTTTGTTTCAGTTCGATTTGCCATTAAAATATTATCTTATACTTAGTCTCAAAATGGAATGTTTATGGAACTTTTTTACCACATTATTGTGCTTTTATGGAAACTGAAGACTGGTAGCTAAAGGCAGTTTTAAATTAATATTAGTTTTATGTGGGCATAACACATGACCTATTATTATAATAACATTATTGGAAATAATTGATATTGCCTTATTTTTGTTGGTATAGTAATAACAATGCTTCTATGAGCTATTACATTTTAGTCGATTATGTGAAAAGTGGGCGTTAAAGTAAGCGTGTAAAAGTAATTAATGCTAATAAATTCAGCTTAGATATTGGATTATACGTTCCTTTACTCTTTCAAAATCTTTGCCCATATAGAAATTATATGATTTTAAGATAAACCATTATATGGGAGGTAAGCGCTTAAGTAGGCGTGCCAACTTTAATTCTTAGGATTGTTGTAATGTGATTGACCAGAAAATATCATTCGAAAAATTTCAGCGTTGTTCATCCGTTGCTGTCGTTTTTATGAGCTGTTTAATTTCGTTAATACTAGATTATGCAATATGTGGTAGGTGGGCATTAAAGTAGGCATGTTAGAATGATTTTTGGTTATGACTTCTACTTAGATATTAAAATGCAGAGACCTTTTTTTGCAAAATCTTTGTCTATATAGAAATTATATAAAATTAAAAAAAAAAACGTTATATGAGAGGTAGGCGTTAAAGTAGGCGCGTCTGCTTCATTTTCCACTATTAAAGAACTATTGACCAAGAAGCTTTATTTGCGAAAATACAGGATTGTACATGTTATTTTGTTGGCTTTATGAAGTTTGATATTTAAAAAGATTAAAAAAGACACCGTTCGAGGTAAGTTTTCGTATATTTTAATCTATAACTTCTTTCAAAATTAACGTATTTGAGTCATTTTCGGGAAACTCTACGTTATTGCGTTTAGACGAAATCGCATTTTATTCGATGTCAGAAGGACATTTTTTATGATCTCTTCTAGCATTACAACCTTTAACTCTCTACTTTTTTCACCGATTTTGTTCAGTTTTAATATCGAACATTGAAGACATCCGATTTTTTTTTTGGTTCAAATTTTTTCTTTTGCGTTTCAAAAGTTTAAAAAAAAATGTTCTTCAAAAACAATGCCGTATGGTGCATTTCACCCCCTAGAATGTTTAATTATTACCTTTATGTCAATGTCAATGTTTTTGGTGTCTAAAATGAATATATCGATGTGCTACAAACGGAATGACAAAATTAATTTACCCCCACATAGTTTTTATGGTTACAGATACAAAAACATAAATTGTTAAACGATAATAATAACACCATTATAACAAAAACGCTGTATCAGAGCTGT
Organism: Phyto melanocephala; assembly: GCA_941918925.1. Lineage (NCBI taxonomy): Eukaryota > Metazoa > Arthropoda > Insecta > Diptera > Rhinophoridae > Phyto > Phyto melanocephala. The sequence goes on along the minus strand of OW799233.1, from coordinate 129,854,464 downwards.
AAAGGTGTGATTATTTTTTTCAAAGAAATTTCGAATCATATGGGCAATGAATTTTGATTTTTTAATTTTATTAATTTTGCATATACGTAAATAAGGCTCCACGAAAAGCCCCCCAATGAAATAACGCCCAGGAAACAATCCCCAATGAAGTGAACCCCAAAAAAATGGAAGTAACAACCAAAAACAGTAAATGAAATAACATCGAAAAATAAATGAAATAAACCCCAAAGCGAAAACGAAACAACCCCCAATATTTGGGAGTTATTTCATATGAAATAACTCCCAATGATGAAAATGAAATTATGCCCAAAATTTATAAAAGGGTCAGTTTCACTAAGGATTTTATGAAGTCAATTTGGACTAACAGCAAAATCGCAAATTTATTGATATAAATCGTGTGGAGGCCCGCAGGCGTCTTCTTCATAATAAGGATATATGCAACTTCGCAAGTTTGGCAGCATTCATAATCAATTTTTTTGGTGAAATAACATGCAAAGCTCGTTTAATAGTGGTTTTGTAAATGGAATAAGTCCAGTGCAGTTATTTGCCCTTATACGATGGAAGCAATTTCAGATCAGCCACCTACGAGCTATCCTAAAACTTTCGAATGGCTTGAAAATCCAACTCATGTGAGACGTTATTATAGAAGGCAGTAATTTTCTGTAATGGAGATTTGAGGAAGTATGGACAAAGAATTGTTTAATATTTCCAATATATTTATTTTTGAAACCCAACTACCAAAAAATTATTTTCATGCACATAAATAAATAATAAACTTAATACATTATACGTAAGGAATGGTAAAAAAAACAAAATGGTTGCTCATGAAATCAAGATGGAGAAAATATACGTTGTATGTATAAATGCTGCCAGTTGGTTACACATTGTTATTATGTACCTCCTCACTGCTTGGCAGAAGTGGAACCAACAACCGTCCGTAGACTAATTTCGTAGTCTGTCATGAAGGTCGCACGATCCAAATCCAGAACGTTATCATTTATGCATTTGAAAAGATATTGTAATATATTCACAGGCTAAAAGTTTTCTTGTAAAAGGCCTATTTTTATATAATTTATTTACAAACACCTCCAAAAACCAACAGCTTTAAAAATGAAATAACCCCCGAATGCAAAATGAAATATCACCCAAATTATACACGCTATGAAACAAGCCCCGAATTTTAAAAATTTTTTGGGTGTTATTTCATTGGAGATTATTTCATAATTTGAAAACCCCAAATGATAAATGAAATAATTTCAAAAAAATATGAAAGACGGCCCAAAAAAATTGGGAGTTATTTCATATGAAATAACACCCAAAAATGTATGAAAAAAATTTGGAGAATATTTCATTTCTCGTTTGGGCGTTATTTCATTGGGGGGCTTTTCGTGGAGCCTGTACATAATATGAATTGAATTAAAAAAATGAATTTATAGCCATTTGTTACACTGGTCTGCAAAAAACAAAAAATATTGTCTGCCTTTAAATAAATGTATGTGAACTATAGAGAATTTGATGTGCTAAATTTAAATCCGTTTTCAGTTTTTCTCTATCGGGCTCAGATTTTTTTATAATCATGCCTAATATTTCGCCCAAAACAAGGCGATTATGCTGATCCATTTCATAATAGTTAGTCCGATTTTCATGTAAATACCAGCAAATGCTTAACAATGAAATTTTTCTTAAAATCAGCAAAATAACGTTAAGTGTTTAGGAGTTATTCAGAAAAAAGTATGGATAAAATTTTTATCTAAAAATTGAGTACTAATTTTGGTTTTCAGAACGTCTTAAAAAAATTCTCTATGGTTCACATATTTTTATTCAAAGGCGATTTTTGCTGCAGCCCAGCATTATCAGTTAGAAATCATGGAATGCATTCATTTGGTTTAAAAAATATTTTAATTAAACTTTTAAAGAATCCGTTAGTACTAGGTTTTGATATAAAGAAAATTCATAATTAAAGGAAAGCCTGTGGAATATGAAATATGTATGTATGCAAAATTAAAATAACGTTTCGAAAAATTAATATCTTATCAAAAGTGTTTTATGTTTTTGCACTGCAAGTTTCCCTGTTTCTCACCAAAATTTCAAGCGCTTTTTTATTGGGCTTTAACAGCTTTAAAACTGATTTTAAATGCAAACCAATAATAACTGCCAATTTAAATTACAATTAAAATTAATTACGTTTTTCCAACCAATTCCATTGACCATCATAAAACAATAGACATTTTATCGTTCGCTTAGATCCATTATGAACGGCCCATTGAATTCTCTAACATCATAAAGATCATAAATAAAATTGAATAAATGCTTCGTTGTTACCAAATGTCAATAATAAGATTTTTTTTTTTAAGATTTTTTTATGCATGCACACACACACACTCACACACATAGACTAAAGAAATCGAGATTGAATCTCTTATGAATATACCTATATTTCATTCGAAAACGAGCATAAACAAATACAATTTTTGAATTGAAATAAATAAATATAAAATTAAAAAGAATGACCATTTGAATGTTATTCTATGTTTGCAACAATTGCTGGAAGAGCGACAACACCATTGGAACCCAGCCTTGTTTTTGTATTATTTTTTTCATTCTTCACGCCATTCAGTATTTATTCGTGTGTTAAACCTCCTCCCATACAATTCATAAAAAGTGTCAACTTATAACTTTGAAGTTTTGCGTTAAAATACTCACTAAGTATTTTTATTTTTTATTTTTAGGGTGTTGCACAACGCAAATTATTTACTATAAAGTAAATAATAATCACCTAAAATCCAAACTCAAGATGTGATCTTTGCACACGTTTTTCAATTTTATTGTTTCTCTTTTTTTCACATGAATCTTATGGCCAAATCATAAAAGTCAACCTTTCAACGCTTTAAGTTCTTAGTTTTGGCAGAATAATCATTTACGTTTAAGTACAATAACAAATTTATGTATGGTTGTGTTGTTGGCTTAAAATGCGTAAGTGTTTTTTCATATCAAGAGTGTGTTCCAATACCACCATCAGCCAGCCTTTCAATTTCGAGATCAAGTCAAAGTTACAATTCATTCAAATGTAAAATGGAAAAAATCAGATTTAAAAAATTTGAATGGTTGATAGTAAAAAAAAAAATATAGTTTTTGGTTGGTTTAAAATTGGTGATTTTAACTGATTGACAGTTGTGGTTGTCAAGGTCGGCTTTTAATAGCCCTATCGCTTGTGCCGTTTTCTGTAGACGATCCATGAGAACAATTGTGTGAACTGAAGATGCAAAAAAATGTTTATTATTAATGTAAGATTATTTTTATTTCATTAATAAGTAGAGTTAAAGACTAAGGGCCGTATTCATAAAAAATATTTTAGGCTTATTGAAGGCTTATTTGACAAATTTCTCTACAACATCTGTCAAATAAGCCTTTAATAAACCTAAAATATTTTTTATGAATACGGCAGTAAATGTTAGTTAAGTGTATTAAATATATTGATTAAAATGAAACAAACCATAACATCTTCTCTAAAGGCAAGGATAAAAGATCCTTCTACTAAGACCTTATCATTGCTATCCACTGCACTAATAATGTTCAAACGTAAAAACCCTGCAGATAACGTTAAGATAAAGTATGTTGTTGGAATTATGCTAGTTTCTTCTAACTTCAGACTAGTTATATGTCAGTCCTTTTTTCATATATTAAACTATGGATTTTAAAATAAGGTTGTCATGGGACACCAACTTGTTCATTATTTGTATATAGTTTTATACTAGTTTAAATACTAGTTATTGTTAGAAAGTGGTGAGTGTGTATACCCACCTCACATATACTGATCAAAAGCACAATGAATTTTTTTTACCTCAACCAGGATTGGAACCAGGTTATGTTGGAGTTGAAGTGTCACAATCTAACCAGTGCACCAACACACAAATATATTTAATTATACCCTTCACCTGTGGTGTACAAGGGTAGCTTTTTCATTCCGTTTGTAATTTCTACAATTTTCATTTCCGACCCCATAAAGTATATATTTTCCGAAATCTTATGAATAGAGGAGTCGATTAAGCCCTGACCGCTTGTCCGTCTGCCTGTCTGTCCGTGTGTTGGTTTAAATCAACTTTTAGAAGCAACTATATGTTCCTCAGATCTGTGTATAGTATCAATCTTTTGGAAATATCCGGAAATGAATCGCTATTGAAATTCAACACAAGCGCCCCACAACTTTCTCAGATATGAGCAAAAAACCACGACCACCTAATTTTTTTCCACAACCACAATATACAACACATACATACAAACGTGATATACTGGTTAGAGTAAAGGTGGCATCAAATCCTAGCTGAGCCAAAAAAAATTTTTTAACATTTTTTTTTTAATCTTTTTTATTTTTTTTATTTTTTACTTAAATTATAATTTTACAATGGGATGTTTTTATATATGTATGTTTTTTATATGTATGTATGAACGAATTTCATATGAGATGAATGGTGATACAAACAATTGTTATTGCATGACAACACGTTGTGAAGGGTATATAAGATTCGGCACGGCCGAATATAGCACTTTTACTTGTTGAAATTAATAAGATTTATGTTTGAAAAACAAAGTACTCTTAAATTTTTAGTCAATGTGGCAGTAAACTATTGCTACAGCCTTTTTAAAACTAGTTGTATGACTGGTTCAAAACGTAACTAGTTAAAAATTAAGCTAGAGGAAAACTCCTTAAGAGTAAACTTTGTTGTTTTATTATAAGGCGCGGATTCAAACTGCGTGATTTTGTGGGTTAAGTGTTTATCTCCCTATTGAATGAGAGATAAAGTCATCATGGCCTTATCTCACATGGTATTAAAGCACCCCCCCGCTTAAACTATAAATTATAAAATAAAAAAAATTGATTTATGAGAAAGGAATAAATATCTTATTTTACTTCCTATCCTGCAACAGGCCTTGTTTATTTTATAAATGTGGCAAGATTATCAAAGAAGTTTAAATTGTGATTAAATTTTTCAAAGTTTTGATGGTAAATAACATTTTTTATTAAAACCTGAATTTGTTGTAAATAAATTTGAAATCATTTGACTAACATAAGTTAATGAAAAATGACTTCCGTGGTAAGTACTTGCCACCAAAAACATAGCCGTGTTAAAATAATGGGTTTAGATGCCAAATCGTAAGTAGTTAAGAATAGTTTTTTTTTCGTAGTTTTAACTCATTATTTTGTAATGATAGTTTTTGCTTAGATGTAAGAGAAAGGGAATACAAAACGTTTACCTTCCCAGCAAAATTAACGAAGGGTTTAGCTTTAAAAATTTTGAAGTCAGCTGGGTATTTTTGAAACACACTGTAAAATATATTGAACTTTTACTAATTGTACGTTAAAATTATTTTTGACAAGTTCTTTTACCATTGAGGTTCACGAGTGATTTATATGGTTGCATTCAATATTTTGAGTCCATTATGCCCTGAGCTTTAATACCGCGAATAACTTGAAGTAAAATATAAAAGTGTTTGGATTTGTTTTCATTTTTCAAAATATTGACAAGGCCATTATATCAATGTTGCTGGTGGTGGCAATAGTTTGTTTAATGATTTTTTATGCAGCAGTCTCCAAGTCATTCTGTAATAACAGGGGGATTCTTTAAACTGTGTTAGACTTGAGAACATTTTATATTTCAATGTATAAAATTATTTTTTTCCATTTTACAAATGGCTTAAGTGTAAAGTTATATACCTACATACCTTCAGTCATATATTAAAGTCAATGTTTAAGTTTATAAAAGTATATAAAATTTTCATACGAAATTCGTTTTTAAACCTTTAATAAATATATAAAACAATAATGCATTTGACCGTTAACCAATTGTTATCTCATGTTAAAGCACCCTGTTCCATTTATTGAATTGTATTGACTGACATACCGTCTCAATAACTGCCTGCGGTATTGGTGACTGAGTGAGTAAATTCACACACATTGTTGTTGACTTTTTATTGTTATATTCTTATTATTGTTACTGTTGCTGGCGTTGTAAAGTTGTTAAACATGCATAGAGAACTTCAAATGTGATGGCGTAGTTTTTTTTCATTCGTAAGTTTATATCTTTTGAACATGCATGCATACTAGTGATGTAACAAATAAATATTCGTAAATACGAATATGCAGTCAAAAATTTTGCTCCGTATATATTGCTGGACTTTAACGGCTAAGTTACCAAGCTTTATAAATTAATTAATTATAACATAATAAGTTATTATTATTTGTCACTAGCCAAACCCGGCGCGCGTTGCTACGCCCCTTATTGAATTGAAATGCATTCTGAATTTTAATTGAATATCAAGTGCAAAAACCTAAATATTATAATTTTTTTTATGGGCGTGGCATTGCCCACTTTTCTAATTACGAAATTGTAAAGTCATAACAGCTCAACATGTGAACAAAGTTTCAGAAAAATCGGACCAGTGCAAGTACCTCAAAATTATAATTGTTTTTATGGGCGTGGCCCTGCCCACTTTTCTTATCACGAAATTGTAAAGTCATAATAGCTCAATATGTGTGCAAAGTTTCAGAATAATCGGTCCAGTGCAAGTGCCTCAAAATAATACCTTTTTTTTATGGGCGTGGCACTGCCCACTTTTCTAATCACGAAGTTATTAAGTCATGACAGCTCGATATGTGTGCAAAGTTTCAGAAAAATCAGTCTGGTGCAAGTACCTCAAAATTATAACCTTTTTTTATGGGCGTGGTCCCGCCCACTTTTTTAATCACAAAATTATAAAGTCGCGACAGCTTAATATGTGTGCAAAGTTTCAGAAAAATCGGTCTAGTGCAAGTACCTCAATATTAAAACTTTTTTAGGGGCGTGGCCCCGCCCACTTTTCTTATCACGAAATTATTTAGTTATGACAGCTCGATATGTGTGCAAAGTTTCAGAAAAATCGGTCAAGTGCAAGTAGCTAAAACTGATAACTAATTTTTTATGGGCGTGGCTCCGCCTACTTTTTTTCACCCATAAACACTCCCTGGTATGTGTACAACAACTTACCAAAGTTTGAGCCCAATCAGTTTTACAGTTTCAGAGTCTATAGCTAACACACACACACACACACACACACAGAGTTTCACTTTTATATATATAGATTCCGTTTGTAATTTCTACAATTTTCATTTCCGACCCCATAAAGTATATATTTTCTGAAAGTTTATGAATAGAGGAGTCGATTAAGACCTAACCGTCTGTCCGTGTGTTAGTTGAAATCAACTTTTAGAAGAAACTATATGTTCCTCAGATCTGTGCATGGTATCAATCTTTTGAAATATCTGGGAATGAATCGCTATTGAAATTCACCGCAATCATCCCATAACTTTCTGAGATTTGAGCACGACTGCTTTTGTTTTGTCCATATTTTTACTACCAAAATTAAAATTTTTCAGTCATAGAATAATTTATAGGTACCGTTGCTACTGTTTGTAGATATAATATGCCTCTAGAGATATTCGTAAACAATTTTGGATAGAGCGTGCTCTAATCGGAAAAGTTATAGGCAAACTTTTTTTTGAAAAATATTTATTCCAAAAATTTGCAAACTAAAATCAATTTTTTCAGCTTCTAGACAACCGAGAGAGTCAATATTTGTATCATCTGAAAGGACTTGACTAGCGCAATATAAGAACTATAAAAAATTAAAATTCATGTTGGCCGTCCCAACAAAATGGCGAACAAAAAATTTATATATGGGTCAAATCTGGTATCCTAAAATGTAACTTCTTGAGCCCCCTCAATATTAGTATCAAATGAACGGGCTTGACCAGTAGAATACAGTAAATTATTAACAAATGTATAATTCAAGAAGGAGTCTAAAACAAAATGGCGGATTAAATTTTTTTAACCCCATCAATATGGGTATCAAATGAAAAAGCTTGACTAGTAGAATACAGTTAATTACGTAAAAATTCAAAATCAAGGATGGCATCGGAAAAGATAAAGAAAAATGGCGTATAATATGAAATATAGGTTAAGCTTCGATGTGGGATTATACCTACATATGTATATTATGGTGAAGGGTATTATCAGATTCGTCACGGCAAAATATAGCACTCCTTCTTGTTTAAAAAGATAAAATATGCTAAATGAAATAGTAATACAACTTTGTTAATGTTTATTTCTTTAGGAAGGCTAAAAAAGGGATATATTTCTGTTTGTTTTTAAAATCATTTAAGACGGTGATTTTTAAGTTTAAAATAAACCTATATTTATGTACAGAGGTTCCGTAACCTACACACAATTCTATTGATTGCGATTTTTATAACTAATAAAGCCATAACTTTTTTATACCCGCCACCAAAAAAATGGTGGGGGTATATTCATTTTGTCATTCCGTTTGTAACACATCGAAATATCCTTTTAAGACCACATAAAGTATATATATTCTGAATCGGGGTTTGATTTTATGACGATCTAGCTATGTCCGTCCGTCTGTTGAAAGCACGATAGAGGTCGCACCGAAAAAGCTCAAATTTTGCCAGAATCTTTTTTATAGACAAGGTTTGTCTGGTATTGAAAATGGGCTAAATCGGAATATTAGGAAGAGAGTTATAGCTCGTAAAGCAAGAGTAGGTCGAAAAAACCTTGTCCTGCCAACGTTTATTCATATTTATGAATAATAACAAATGTGTCGATAAATTATCGAAGGATTGAAAATGCTAATTTTTGGTGGTACAAATATGGGAAAAACAAATCATGGACAGACAGACTTGGCTTTTCTTATTCATAAGCTTTATGGGGTATAAAAAATATTCTGCACATACTATGAAGAAAAAGTGTGACTCTCGCGAGTACAGCGAACCAATCTATTTGATATTGTTGAATAAGTAATTTAAAACATAAAAACCGGTATTTCGATTAAGTCAAAAACCAAAAAATTAAAAAACCGAAAAAAATATATAAATACTGGGTTTTCGAATTATTCGGAAGCCGGTTTTGGCAAGTCTACTAATGAACATATCATAGAATATTAAAAAAAAGTCTGAAGCAACGGTATATTTAACTAAATTTTTAAAAAATCAAAAAATTTATTAAATTTTTTTTATATTTGATTACGTTTACTTTACAATTTAAAACGTATTTGCAAATATTTAATGTTAATTTCTACATTAAAATAAATGCGAAGGGATAAAGTTTATTAGTTTTAAACTAACAGTCTCCGTAAATTGCTAAAAACTTAAGCGCAAAGATTCAAAAGCAATATCTACTGGTCCCTCAATTATTTCTTTCGTGCAATTGCTAACAAAATTGTACGAAACCACAGAGAGAGAGAGATAGAGAGTATATGAAAGAACTGCAAGGAAATGGTTGCAATATTTTAAACTCCAAAGATAATAAAAAAGTTCGAAAAATTTCTTCAAACTGAATTTTCTTAATATCGTAGATTAAATCGGAGCTAGCATAAAAGAAAGAAGTTTTAACAGTACAAAGAGCATTCTGTAAACGCTTATGCATTTTTCTTTTTTGCCTTTAACTGTCCCATTTTAGTACAATTAGGGTGTCCGAAGTATCATCGATTAATGGAAATCTCTGCAGTCAGCTGATCCGAAACTTTTTGTGGTAGAAAATTATTAATTTAGACGTATGTAGGTAGATATTATGTGGTTTCAACTGGATGATGCCACACATTAAGAGAAACAATAGATCTTTTGAAAGAGGTTCGAATAACGCATTATTTCTCGTAAATGACATGTGAATTGGCTAAAAAGGTCGTGATATTTTAAACCTTTATATTACTCGAAGTGGGGTTTTTTGAAATCGAAAGCGTACAGCAATATTTCCACAACAGTTTTAGAGCTTAAAAACAATATTTTCAATCAGACATCAACCATTGAAAACAGTTTATTCAAATACGTCATTGAAAATTTTGAATAAAGATTGTGGCATTAGTGTAAAATTATTAAAAAAAACATTTAAATCTAAGATTAACAGTGAAGTTTTGATGTTGTTTTTTTTTGTTTCCGGCATTTTTATTAATTTTTTATTCATAAAATGTTATTTACTTTATAAATTTTATGGTGTGTAGATATTCGAGAAAAAGTTTCGCATAAATTTTGCAAATGCAAATGCGAATACGAATTTAAAAAAACATGCGAATACAAATATTAGTTACATCACTAATCCATACCAACATATTCTTTATGCGTTTTTGTTGTTGATTGTTGTTAATACAAAAATATGTTTTATTTGATTTTAAATAGACACGTTTTTTATGACGTTACTTTTCAGTTGTGACTATTTTTTTTTTTACACAATTTCTGATTTTTATTCTTGCGTATGGGAATATTTAATATTTTGTCATGAGTCATTTACAGATTGGAGTCTTATTGTTGCTTTTCTACATGCACTTTATTATGCGTTTAAATACGTTTCTACTTGTTAATGCTTACTTCATTATTATTGTTGTTGTTGTATGTATGAACGTAAATGTACTTGTTTGCACTTTTTGAATAGTGTTTTGTTGCTGTTGGTTTTTGTAGTTAATAAATCTCTAAGGAATTATTCGAAAACTCGACAGCTAGCAAAAGAATGAAAATTTACAACAAAAAAAAATCTACAAATTGATGATATTCAAGAGTTTTTGTGGTAAAAACAAATTCATACAAATGAGGTAACAATCAAACATTAAAAAAAAATATTTAAACGTTAGTTAGTGGGTTTTGGTTTTAACTGAATTAAGGACATTCTACCACTTATAATTGTTATAAAATAAAAAATATGGATATTTTCATCGACAATTAAAAAAACTATGTTTTATATTTTGATGTCTCTTTACCATAGTTTGAATTTATTACCATTTTTTTAAATTTGGTACAATCAAAAGGTGTGCAGTTAGTACATTTTAACATTAAATAATTTTTCGTAAAGGTTTAGGGCCATATTCATAAAAAATATTTAATGTTTATTAAAGGCTTATTTGACAGATGTTGTAGAGAAATTTGTCAAATAAGCCTTCAATAAACCTAAAATATTTTTTATGAATACTGGCCCTTATAGTTTAAAATTTATTAAATTGAAATGTCGATATATTTAACTAGTCACGCCTGGCGCGCGTTGCTACGCCCCTTAATGAATAAAAATGCATTCTGAATTTTAATTGAATATCAAATGCAAGAAGCTAAAAATTATAACTTTTTTTATGGGCGTGGCACTGCCAACTTTTCTAATCACGAAACTATAGTCATGACAGCTCAATATGTGTGTGCAAAGTTTTAGAAAAATCGGTCAAGTGCAAGTAGCTAAAAATTATAACTAATTTTGTATGGGCGTCGCTCCGCTCACTTTTTACCACCCATAAACTCTCCCTGGAATAAGTACAACAGCTTTCCAAATTTTTAGTCCGCTCGGTTTTACAGTTTCGGAGTCTATAGCTAACACACACACACAGAGTTTCACTTTTATATATATAGATTTTTTTAAATGCGGGTGCAATTAATTATAAATGATAGTTTGTTACAATTTCAACATTTAGATAATACAAAATTTTCTGCTTAGAGTATTAATTCTTCTTCGACTATTTGTACTCCATTTCGTCAAACTTTGCAGACACATAGTGACTACGTAATAAAATGTTGTGGTTAAAAAAATTGGGTTGTACGACTCCCATACAAGATAGACCAAATTTTTAAACTACTTTTACAAAGCCAATTTCTTAAAGCTTCGCACAAAAATATAGTTAACGTGTGCAACACAACGATTTCATAAGTTTGTAGTGCACGAAATGTTAAAAGCCATATACGCATGTAGCTGTGACGTAATTTTGACGTCATCATAGAGAATAAATGTATCCGCTACGGCCACATTTTTGGATCAAAATACATTTCGTGTAATAAATCGCTATTTATTTATTATTTTTTTTAAATTCTGGCATAAACTTAACAAAAAATAGCCAAGTTTTCGTAGATTTTTTTTATTGTGTGGAAAATTTGGGGTTTTATCGCTAATTTTTTCTTAAATAATGACAGAAAGAAAAAAAGAAAAGTACAGTCATTTTAATGACGAAGGCAGTTTTTATTAATTTAATTTTATAACATAATTTATATATGTATGAAGGTATGTAAAAAAATTTAAGAAATAAACGTACACATATGGGCAATTCCATGTCATCGTACGTGACATTTGTACTCCTATAAAGTGGGATAACTTTTGCAAAAGTAAGAGTAACTGAAACAAAATTAGATCTATATGTTCCAATCAGAGGGTACTTTATTTAAAAAAAAAAATTTATTATATTCGAATTATTGTTGTCAAAAATATCGAGCAAAATAAGAATCTATCGTATGTGACATAAAACAGAAGTGATTTTGAGGTATATATGGAAATATGAAAAAATCTGCGAATCTTGGAAAAATTTTTTTCTTTTTTAATTTCTTACACTAAACCACACATTTTTCATTTAAAATCCATTATACTTAATTGAAAACAATCTTAAATGATTTTATAATAATATAGTTTAATATCGTACATGACATATCGTACGTGACAGATTTTTCTCTTATAATATTCTTAGGTATATGTATATGTTAAGAAAAAAGTTAAATTCTAAATTATGTGCTAAGTTTTAACTGTCACCTCAACCTACTACAAACTAGTTAAGTTCTAACTTTTTCCCTTAATGCATATGCAGTTTGAGAGACATTTATAAAGTGCTTGTCATAATATGAAAACGTATGAAGTTTTTTTATCTTTGGAATGGGCTGGACATTTTACCCAGAGATAATCAGATTAAACTCTTATTATTGCTATGAAAATAATTTAATAAGCTCTAAATACCTGCGCATAGTAAAATTTTAGTCTTTTTTTTTCATTAAACCTTTATTGAGAGTTTTTGTTTTTACAGTCGTGGTTGACATATTCATGGAATCGCCCATATGTACGTTTTATATAAATTTAAAAAAAACGTTTATCATGTATTACTAATTACGTTATATTTGTAATATGCATACTAAACTCCTATTTAAAAACATTTTGGGATTTATTCGCTAAAAGTCTAAAGCCCATACTCTAGATTCTCGCTTTTATATGTAAAATTGTAATCTATTCTCTTTAATGCTGATTTAAATATATCGTAATTGAAGCTGTCGCATCGGCCACTTCAGCCAAGCTTAGAAATGTTAACACAATTTGTTCTTTTTCGGTACTGATAATAATTATTAAAATACCTCTATCAAATAGAATATTTATTTTAGATTTATGTACCACGTAGGTTTTTAGTTTTTGAAAAACATGCCTAATAACGTGATGACACCAACATCTTTTGATTTATATCCTAATACACTATATCTAGAACCTGATACATCGTTTCTAAGTTACATTAAGGGATGGGTCACCAAAACATTTTTATTTATCGCTAAGTATTTATCGTATAAGTATAAATACGGTTTTCATGCGTTCCATCGAAATTTTTTTACATAAATCACTAAGGTGATCAATTGAATTGATTGACGTGTGTTGAGATATAAATGAAGCCTTCTTTTAATATAAATTTTCTCATATATAACCCTCTCACCGATGCAGATGACTTGTGTTTTTAATTGTACAATTTTGCAGACAGGCAGCACCTTCATCAATATCCTCTTGTCTTTTTATACCCTTCACACAGTGAAAAAGGGTATATATAGGTTTGTCATTCCGTGTGAAATTTCTACAATTTTCCTTTCCGACCCCATAAAGTATATATTTTCTGAAAGCTTATGAATAGGGGAGTCGATTAAGCTCTGTCAGTCTGTCCGTCTGTCCGTGTGTATGTTGAAATCAACTTTTTGAAGCCCCCCGATATCGCTTGGACCCAGGTGAGGTATTAAAATATCAGAAATATTCGGGAGTAGAACGGTATTGAAAATCAGAAATATCGGTACATAAACAACTGAGATATGAGCAAAAACCCACGACCACCTCGATTTTTTATTCACAAAAACAACATTACAACAACAACATACATACATACAAACGTGTATACTGGTTAGAGAAAACGTGGCATCGAATCCCAGCTGAGCCAAAAAAAATTTTTTTTTTATGTTTTTTTTAAATTTTTTTTTTATTTTTTTTTTATTTAATATATTATTTATATTTTTATTATTTTTTTTTTAATTTGTTTTTTTAATTTTTTTTTATATTTTTGTTTGTTTTATATTTATTATATATATTTATGTTTAATATATGTATGTTTTTTATATGTATGTACGTATTTTATATGGGATGAATGGTGATACAAACTACTGTTATTGCATGACTGCACGTTGTGAAGGGTATATAAGATTCGGCACGGCCGAATATAGCGCTCTTACTTGTTTTTAATTTTTTTTTTATTTTTTTTTTGTAATTTTTTTTATTATTTTTTTTTTATTTTTAATAAATTTTTTTTTTGGTATGTTTTTTACATGTACATATGTACGTATTTTAAATGAGATGAATGGTGATACAAACAATTGTTATTGCATGACTACACGTTGTGAAGGGTATATAAGATTCGGCACGGTCGAATATAGCACTGTTACTTGTTTTAACCTTGCATTACCCAGGACTTAAACTTTGAATGGCTTAATCATGCAGAAATTTTGGATTATATTAGTCTTTTTTGCAATATTTCCAATTTCTTGCAAGAAATTTGCAAAAAGAAAGCAACGTTTATTCAACATCTACTTTTTACAATAAAATTATTCGAGCTATAAACTTTGCAAGATAAAATTGGTTTTTGAATTTTAATGTATGTGCTGTTTGGCTTTCAGATGCCAAAATGCAAAAATCGCTAGATTTCCCGCTAATAGCTAAATCATATTTTTTCCCGCAAAAAATTTTTAAAAATCGCTAGATTTGACGAGAAAATATCTGAAATGCCAACAGTGCCCAGTGGCGTAAACCTTAGGAATCAATTTACACACAGATATTCTATAGAATTCAGTCTGGTGAGTATGAAAACCAGCTAAGAAGTGAAATATTTCTTTAGCGTAACCACAATTTACTTTTGTTGCTTATGTCTCTTAAAAATGTCACCAAACAGCATTACAATATTGCAGTATAATCAGAGCTATTTATTATTGATGATGTAAACAGAATTATCACTGAACTGCTAAAGAAAACACACACACATCACTCTAGATGTATAGTATATAATCAATGACTTCCCTTGCTTCAGAAATTCGATAAATTCTCTTTTAGATACAAATAGAGAAAGAAAAAAATATAAACAAAAAATCCAAAACAATTCAGAGATCTAAATGCATTTTTTAACTTACATACATACATATGTGACAGCGCATAGAGAAAGGGACCTAAGGGTAAAAAAACAATTTCCACTTTTTTTTTGATGTGGACAACATCTGAGCATCGAATGAGACCGTCACATGCCTTAAAAGTGTTCACTCCCAGAGATATGCGCGTTTTATAAAAGTGAAGTCGACGATTCTAAGCGCAAATAGAAAGGGACCTAACGGTAAAATTTATTTATTTTATTTTTTCCCTTACTAAATTAACAAAATAACTTGATTTTACGAAACTACAAAAAATTTATTTTTTTCCTTATGAACAATTTAAAAAAGTAGAAAAATCATTGAATCTTTAAAATGGCTCTCCTCAACAAAACCTATTTTACCCTTAGGTCCCTGCGCTGTCACATATAGAAATTATCTTTAAACTTCAAATTGTTTTCAAATCTTTTCTTATTTACACCCAAATTTGTTTATATTTCATAAATCTATATTCGAAAATACTCTTTATAAGGTTTAATAAAAAACAAATAAAAAGGGGAGGAAATTCCCAAATAAAAACCCAAATATCTTAGTTTAAACCTTATTTTATATTAAAAAATTCCGCTAAATAACCTTGAATATTCGTATAAGCGAAATAAATGTTAAATATTCATATCAAAATATTATTTTCTCTTTATACACAAACACACCCCTCAAATATACTTAAATTTTATCCAAATTCGATACTAAACAACCCCAGTTTTTTTTTCAAATAAATAATAAAGTATAAATTCAAAACAAAACAAAAAACAGATCTATGAAATTGAAGTTAGTAGACTGATTTTTACCTTATATGGCTAAGTGAATTAAAAAACATTAAGTTTAATTAAACAGCAATTAGAAGGCCAAATTTATTTGTCTAAAGTTATACCAAAACAAATATAAAATATCGTAGAATTAAGTTTTTTTGTAACTTAAAACCTTTGCCACTAGATGAACATATTTGTTTTGTAAAGGGTACAAATATTTCGATACACTCTTACCATGTGTAAATAATAAGAAAAAATTTAAACGTTTCTATGTATATATGCGACATAATGTACAGCTGCGTTAGCTTTATACTACACATTAAAAGACTAAAAACAAATATTTTTCTAGTTTAAAATAAATAAATCAATATATCGATGAAAACAAGTAGAAAGGCCCTAACCCAAGCTATTGTAACTTTACGGGGGAAGGTAGTACGGTATTAGAAACTGTATTTTCATAATGTAACTTCTTTTGTATTGTTGCTTGTAAATCTGTTATTTTTGATGCTATTACGTTAAATTTTTGTGTCGCGGTGTATGAAAAGTATTGGAATCTCTGAAAAACTCAATTTCGTATTATTCACTTAATTTCACGTTCTACTACGGTAAATTGCCTACCTAGATTGTTCAACATCACACCTTTGGACTATTTTCTCTGTAGATATGTAAAGTTTGAAGTGTTTAGTATCAAGCCAGCCAGATTTAGAAGCCAACATTGCTTGTGTTATTCGCGAGATACCAATCGATATGCTCGAATGAGTCACCCAAAATTGAAAAGTTCATTAGGTGGTATTGTAATAGAAACAAATAAATTATATATTCATGATACGTATATGTAGGCATACGTACCAGGGATGTTAAAGTTGGTACAATTGTACTTTTTTTGGTACATTTTGACCATCAAAAGTACCGTGGTACTACCGCGACTCATTTGGTACAATTTAAAAATGTTAGTTTTTTCCCCTTTTTGAATTTTTAGTATATTAACAAATTATTGTGTACTTTTCATTGCATTCATGATGCACAACAAATTTTTTTTATGTAATGGGGGCTTAAGTATACGCAACTAGTATTGTGGTGTATGGAGCGCTTACATACATTGATACCTTTAAAGCACTACATGAAAAAAATATTCCCATTGAAAAAACGGTTGGCATTACAACAGACAATTGTGCGGTCATGATCGGATCTCAAAATGGAGTCCAAATTAAATTTAAAAATATAGTGCCTCAATTATTTTTAAATGGGTGTATTTGCCACATTTTTAATTTAGCTTCTTTGGAAAGAAATAGGCTGCATGTGTTAACATTATCATGTCTTATACAGACAAAGGATTGGTTAAGATCCACAAATTCATGCTGCTATGATGTAAAAATTCCAAATAGTTTGTTAACTAAACAAATAAGTGCCTGATTTTGATCTCATATATTTATAAGACTTTTATGTACCTTGTTTTATTCATACACTAGCTAATACCCGGTGTGCTTTGCCACCCCAAATTTTAGTATTTAATTCATATGTTGGTGCCACGCCCACTATTGGTAATGTACCCATTTTTTCCAAAAATGTTTATTTGGATGTCAAAGTTGCCCTTGCAAAATCTTAGTACTCTAATCGATATCGTTTTCCAGATATACGAATTTTAGTATTTAATTCATATGGTGGGTGCCACGCCCACTACTGATAATGCACCCATTTTTTCCAAAAATGTTTATTTGAATGTCAAAATTACTTTTGCAAAATTTTAGTACTCTAATCGATATCGTTTTCCAGATATAAAAATTTTAGTATTTAATTCATATGGCAGGTGCCACGCCCACTATATCTAATGTACCCTTTTTTTCCAAAAATGTTCATTTGGGTGTCAAAGTTGCTCTTGTAGAATATTGGTACTCTAATCGATATCGTTTTCCAGACATACAAATTTTAGTATTTAATTCATATGGCAGGTGCCACGCCCACTATTGCCAATGTACCCATTTTTTCCAGAAATGTTTATTTGGATGTCAAAGTTCCTCTTGCAAAATTTTAGTACTCTAATCGATATCGTTTTTCAGATATACAAATTTTAGTATTTAATTCATATGGCAGGTGCCACGCCCACCATTGCCAATGTACCCATTTTTTCCAGAAATGTTTATTTGGATGTCAAAGTTGCTCTTGTGAAATTTTACTACTCTAATCGATTTCGTTTTCCAAATATACGAATTTTAGTATTCAATTCATGTGGCCACGCCTACTATTCCAAGTCCGCCCATTTTTTACCCAAATGTTCGTGTGGATGTCAAAGCTTACCGTACTTAATTTGAAGACTCTACCTGCATTAACTTTCGTGATATATAATATTTAATACTTATTCTTTAATAGGGCGTGGCACCCCGCCCACTTACAATTTCAAACGAAAGTATAGCCTATAGTTCCTTCCAGACATACAGAAAGATTCTGTGAAAATTTCAAGGAAATCGGTCCAGCCGTTTAGCCGTCTATAAAGCACAAACAAACATACAAACATACAAACATACAAACACACATTGATTTTTATATATATAGATATAATGTATGTTAATGTTAAGTTTTTTTTTTACAAGTAAATTTTTATGTTATTTTTTTTTTGTTATTTTACTAAATTAAATTAAAAAAAAAAATGGTACCGTGAAGGTCCAAAAAGTACATTTTTTTTTTATGGTTGGTACAAAATTGAAAACCCCATTTAACATCCCTAAAACGTACGCATACGTAAGCTTGGTATAAAAAAAATAAATAAAACTACAAACTTACTAAAACCTATCTGCTCCTATGAAGTTTATTTTATTTTGTAAAAAGAAATTCTAAAAAGGTCAATTTCTTAAAGAAAAATGTTTACTAAATTTATATGCAGAAAATGTAAGATTTTTTTTACATAAAAATTAAAAAAAAATTGTGAACAAAACACTTATAAAAATTGTTTAAAATAAAACAAATAAGAGCACTATATTCGGCTGTGCCGAATATTTTATATTCACCTCCAATTTTGTGCACTTTTATAGCATAAAATGTATGATTTTGTTATAACAGTAATCGCTATGGAATAATCTCTTTATACTAAAAAATATGTATCACTTTCTTTGTATAACTTCGATATGCTAGTAAAATGTTTTCTTGAATTTAGTCTTTTAATGAAAATGGTCGTTAAAGTAGGCATGTCAATATAGTTTCTGCTAATAAATAAAACAGAGATTTTTCAATATAGTCCTCTCTTCTTCCAAAAACTTTGTCCATAAAGAAATTATATGAATTTAAGGTAAACCGTTATATAGGAGGTAGGCGTTAAAGTTGGCGTGTCACCTAAATTTTCTGGTATAACAATGACATTGACTAGAAGGATATATGTAGCAAATTTCATCGTCATGCCTCAAATTTTGTCGGTTTTATGAGCTTTAAGATTTCATTAACAGTAGATTACGTGAAAAGTGGACGTTATAGTAAACGTGTCGAAGTAGCTTATGCTAATAAATACTCCGTGATATTTCAATATAGAGTTCTTTAATCTTCCGAAAATTTGAGATGCGTTACAAATTGTAAAAAAAGTCAAAACATATAATGAACCGCGTAAATGAAATTCCTTTTAAAAACGTACGTTCCTATTAAAAATAATAAAAACGAATAATAATATTACAAAAAATGGCGACTTAAGAGGGGAAAAAAGTAATTTGTGTGGTTTACTTTTTTCGCACTGCAGAAGTTCTTTGAAATGTGAAAATATTTAAAATAATTTTAAGTCAGAAACTTATTTTTTTGATTCCTACCTTTGCGAATTGCTTTGGTTTTATTAAGGATATTATTATTTTAATTCCTAATTTGATAGCTTTGTTAGAATTTTTTGTTTAAACCGGTTACCCGGTTTTTTCTTTAATTCGTAATTGAAACCCTGTTTGTGTAAATATCAGTTATTCGAAAAAGTCTAAAATTAGCTTTTGAAAAAAGTCTTGTAACTAATCTCGCTATTACATAAATATATATGTATGTATATGTATGTAACACAAATGTATAAATGTAATGCCTTATTCAAATATCGTTTGGTCTACGCTCCCGGCTAACAATTTGCTCCGTTATAAAAATAGATAATACAGTGCTATTTTTATGCGTGAATATTTGCGTAAAATTTATTATTATTTGCGTACGACAACAACAACACACAAATATCGTAAAAAGTAGCAAAAGGAACAATACTAAAACGAGTAAATAAATTTGAACAAATCAAGCATAAAAATGAAATGCTAAACAAAATACTTACAGGATATTTATGCTCGCAAATACTCTTGAACTTATAATGCTAAAATCAACTTGCACACTCGTCGGCACATCAAAAATATTATTTTATATACACACACTATATATACATACATATGTACATACACTTGTAAATCGTGTTCAGTATTATTGCTGAAGATTTTAAAGGGGTTCTGTTTTTGCGCCAAGTAGAAATTACGAAAAAGTACTTTTGGCTAACTTTAAATTCACATGTATGTACTTAAATTTAAAATAAAAGTTGAAAGCTAAAAATTAAAATGTATATCGAAAATTTTCTATAAAAATATTTAATGTGACAATTGTTTCATACACATATATTTTTAACATTCGTATTTTTTTTCCTTACTTTTATTTGTCATTTGTTTTATAACAAGTAAAATTTTCAACACGATTTTATTTCCGCGTAAAGGAAATTAAATTCAGGCAGAACTACATACAGTTGAGCATCGATTATCCGTGATTCAATTAACCGGGATCGATAACGAAAGG
This sequence comes from Phyto melanocephala, assembly GCA_941918925.1. Classification (NCBI taxonomy): domain Eukaryota; kingdom Metazoa; phylum Arthropoda; class Insecta; order Diptera; family Rhinophoridae; genus Phyto; species Phyto melanocephala. The sequence continues at coordinate 129,833,668 of OW799233.1, read as the reverse complement.
AAGATTTTTATTTCAATCGATAATAACCTCAATTAGTAGTAAAAATAATAAATATAACGGACAACTTGAAACTTGGCTTAATGCTCTAAACACATAGACGACAGCAGACAGCAAGCAGCAATATGTCAAAAATAAAATCCATGTGTTTAAATGAAAACGATTATTTTGACGGCAGCACAGCAGCACGACTGCACAACAGCATTTGCTGCTGCTGCCAACTTAGGCTATTTTCTATTTTGACGGGCAGCAAGAACAAATATAGTGTTGCCATTACATATATTAAATTGGAAAAAAATAACAAAAACTTATTTTTGATATTAAACATAAAAGAACATTACAAAAATACAATAAAGAAACAAATGTATGTGTTTTTATAGTTTTTCGTGATATAATTACATTTTTTTTATCAATAACTTCAATTTTATTCATTATAAAATATATATGCGGCATCCCTAAAATTTGTATTGCTAAAATGCACATCAGCTGATTATTATGTTGTTGCTGTCTTCAAAATAATTATGAAGCTGACTTCAGAGCAGCATTTGAAGTTGGCAGCATTTGAAGCCATGAAGTTGTGAAGTCTGCTGGCGTCTATGTGTTTAGAGCTTAACTGTGATAAGGATGCACCCTTATTTCCGATTTTGTCTGGTGAAAAACTTATACGCTTAACAAATCACTATGTTGAACCTGATACCGAAAAAAGCTGGTATGATTCTGATGAAGATGATATAATTGTTACAAAAACATCACTGCAAGATGCTATAAACGCATCCAGCACCCTGCTAAATTTTTTGGAAAATTCTGTATCTTCGAACATTACAGAACAATATAAAATTCAAATCTACCGTGTCAAAGAGAAGCTTTTAACAGAAAGTATACATGTTAAAAAGAAGAAATAAACCACATTAAATGTTTTTTTTAATATGTAATTTGATAAGTAATAATCAAAAATGTATTAGTAAAATACTAATATGAGTATACGAGTACAAAATTTTACCTCAATTATTCGGTAAAATTGATTAACCGGAACGCTTCCGGTCCCGACCATTACGGATAATCGATGGTCAACTGTACTGCCCATTACTTAACAACAACATGTGATAAAAAGTTAAAACGATTACTTTAGCAGTAAGCCATTACATCAGCAATTTGATCTTGATTAAAAAACAAAAATGTATGATAATTATCCAAATTATTCTCTTTGCAATCACAAATAACAAATAAAAGATGTAAACAGATTTGTGTACTTCGGTTTTGTCGTATTTAAGCTTTGATGCTTAAATAAAGAAAAAAGGGTAAAATTTCAGGTATGGCATTGTCGCTTATTGAAAAAAATCGGAATCAATCCTTGAATTCAAACTAGAGTGAGCTTTGGCGTTATTCTAATTGGCATTTAAGGACAACCAGGCTTTTCATCTCCCTTCAAGAATTTTACGTCTCACTCTAGCATGTAGTCAATAGTGTGGTGTCACGTTACTGCATCGTTTTGCAGTTCCTAAAGATTTTAACAAATAACCGTATTTTTAGTTTGTTTTACTGTGCCGATGTCTTAGGCTTTCTTTACTGTCGCAGGTTAATATGTAATTTGTTAAATTAAATTAATAAAACTTTCCCAAAACGTAACATATCTATGTATGCTCATTAATAAAAGATTTAGTAATAAGTAATTCGGCCTTGAGGAATCTGATATTACCTTGATTTCAAATTTAACGCTATATGAAATTTTGTTTCCTTGTTTCTGATACCATTTTTGATTTTGAATTTTTGCATAGCTATCTGTATTCTACTAGTCAAGTCCTTTAATTTGATACCCATATTTATGGGGTTGGGAGAAACAAATTATCCAGTATGTTATTTCAGACACCATCTTGGATTTTACTTTATTCCACTGGTCAAGCCCTTTCATTTAATATCAACATTGCGAGGGTTGAGGGATTTGATCAATATATTAGCTAATTGATTTTTAACTTGTTCATGGTTAATTGTATTCGAATGGTCAAGCACTAGTTGTGACAAATATATAATTTAGTGACCCAAAATTTTTACAAATAGTCCTAGAGGAATATTTGTTACTATATACAATAAGTAGCAAATGTGTTTTTACTCTATCGTAAAGCTAATAAATGTTAATTATTATTGAAAAAAAAATATATAGGAAAAAACGAGAGCAGTCGTCCACCTTACATGGATTGTAGCGGACCTATGGTAGCTTTAACGGTTCCTTAAATCATGCTTTACTAACAAACACTTTTATATACAGTGCACTCACGATAATATAAACACTTTTTTTCTTCCACTGGCTACTCTAAAATTAGAGCAGCTAATCTGTAATTTTTTTTAAAAGATTTTATCTACGCAGCGTTACATCTGAATCAACTGGGTAGTGGCTATATTCTGATTTAACTGAATAACAATTTGTGTGGTGCCCGTATGTGAATGCTCTTAAATTGTCTTCATTTGTCAACAAAAATTTCGTAGTGCTCACATTCACTTCATAACAATTTTTAAAATATAAATTTATCGTTAAAAGTTCTTCAATATGTATACAAAAAAGGATAACTGCCGTATTTATAATATAATATATATAAGTATATATATTTATTTGACAGATTTCTGTGCAACATCTGTCAAATAAGCCTAAGAAAAATTAGAAATTTTAAAACATTTGTTTAAGGGTGCAAGTGTTACTAATTCTGCCAATAAAATTGGGATAAAAAGTTTCTACAAAATGAAGGCTCCTGTGAGCAGGCTTATGTTAAAAGAAAATGCCAAAGGTAATGTTGACACAGAGGTTAACTAGAGTGAACTGAAGGAAGAGCTATCCGATGAAAATACTAACATATGTATGTATGTATAAGCGCCAAACAGGACTTTCAATGTACAAAGAAAATTAAGAGAGCGTGCCGTTTTAAAGGTGATTAAGCAAAAGAAAGGGATTTTGGATGTCATTCGCAAACATGATTAATCTTGCAAAAGTGAACTGGCTTTGTTTTAGTTAGTTCATAGCAGAGTACGAAAACAAACAAAAGGAAACGTTTCCAATAGTTTTGTTTCGATCATTTCAGAGAGGGAAAACAAAACGAAACAAAACCCAGGATAACGGTACATGCATTTTGTTTTGTATTGTTTTGTACTATGAGTGCAAACAAAACCAGAATCGAAAAGTACTCAGCTTCAATATGTAACATGCAAAACAATACAGTACAATACTTTCTGCAAACGTTTCAAAACGTTTGCTGATTGATTTGCTCTTTACATGAAAAAATCTACATGTTTATTGCCGCTTGTTGTTGAGAATTTTTTAACATTTTACCTACCTACATTAATTTTATGATCCTAATAACGATATGAAGTCACTGACTATAGTTTGCGAATTGGTAATGGTGCATTGTTATTATGATTGTTATAATCTTTTTGTTCTGCAAACGTTTGCAAACGTTTCATTCTTGTTTCGTACTCAAACGAAACATACCGTCAAAGCAAAGCCTAAGTACAAAACCCGAATTGTTTAGTTTATGCTCTTTTGCATTGAAAAGTTTGTGGTTTTGTTTTGCTCGCAAACAAAACGATTCATGAAAATTGAAAAGTTTCTGACTTAGATGATTTGTACTGTGTTTCGTTTCGTTTCTTTTTGTTCACTGGTTCATAGTATCGCGATTTCACTGTATATGTACTTATATACAGATGTATGCACATAATTTGTCAAAAACTTAAAATGTGAGGGGGAGTGAGAAAATTCTTGATTTCGCTCAAGAAAATAGTTAAAATAGTAAGCAAAAACTAAAAACGAAAACAATAAAATATTTACTTTTTTGTTAAATAATAATCAGAAAAATATACATATAAATGTGTGTAAACAAAAACAACCACAATAGCTTTATTCAAAAATGAATAAACATATGTGAGTAGTTTTAAAGTAGAATTAAAATATACAAACAAATATTTTTTAACTTTAAAATACACAGAAGAGCAGACGGTGATGAAGAAAAAACAAATAGAATTAAACTAAGAACAAACAAATAAATAAATGTGATGTTTTTAACTGTTCATATTAGTGAGACGGGTGAATTTAAGTATTTTACTTTATATACTATGTCGACAATATTTAGAGAGAAACGCCATAAATTATATTAAAATTCTTATAGGTTGAGGAGTCAGAATAGCGTTGACCATTTGTCGGTGTGTATATTTTAAAAGCCCCTAAATAAATAAATAGATAAAAATATTCTCAAAAATATGTATCCTTGGCAGTTTTGATTAATATTAAAAGAAAACAGTAAATGTATATGTGAAAAAAGTAGGAGTGTTATATTCGACCGTGCTGAATCTGATAATACCCTTTGTTACCATGTACATAATGGCTTCATCGTAGCGTAGCCTAGATATCAGGTTAAATGTTATACGGCATTTTGATTTATTATCTCCGACACAATCTTTAATTTTGATCTGTTAACTTTATTCTACTAGTCAAGCCCTTTGATATTGTTAAAAAAAAAAAAATAATCTGCCATTTTCTTTCGGACGTCCTCTAGAATTTTACCCTTTTTTACCCTTCACACGAGAGTGTAAATGGGCATATACATATAAATATGTCATATTCCATTTGTAATTTCTGCAGTATTCATTTGAGACCTTAGGTTAGGTTATGTAGAACAAGTAGCTGTTGTGCAGCTCACTTGTGTCCATTATATTGATCCCTTTGTGAAACCTGAATAAAATTGAAAGAATAGAAAATGAGAGAAACAGAAGCAGATCAATCCAGAGTCTCTGGTGGGAATCGAACCCGCAACCCCCAGACTAGCAGACCAGCTGACTAGTTCACTACTGACTAGTTCACTGGGGCACCCTCATTTGAGACCTTATTCTGAATACTTATTAATAGAGGAATTTATTTACCTAAGTCCGTCTGTCAGTGTGTATGTTGAAATTAACTTTTTGAAGCCTCCACTTGTATTTCAGACTTTTATATAAATAGTACTAGCTGATTCGGCGAACTTTGTACCGCCCTATAAAAATTTAACTGAAAATATAAAAAAAACTATAGTACCTATTCTTTTGTAAAAGTATCAAAATGGTCTATCGTAAGTTTCCAACACTATATTAATTTGAATAAATGCTGAGATATGAGTTTAAGAACCTCAGTTTTTTACCCAAGCAAAGTCAGATCTTTCAGCTCCTATCGAACTTTTTGAGACGTTTGTTACGTACATATATGTATATCAAAAACGGATATTTGCCAATAATTACAGAAAAGCTCGGTTCCATGGGCTACCTACCGATTAAGATATCTGAGATCAAAGTTTTTGGAAAATAAACGTCTATTATAAATCAAGATTATACATTTCCTAAATAAGTTTTGGTCACAGTAGCACCATATAATTGTCATCTATAATAATTCTGAAACTGTTAGTGCTGATAAGCAACAAAATTGTCATATAAATTACTGAGATAAAAGCAAAAAAAAGGGAATATATAAGTTTGTCACTTCGTTTGTAATTTCTACAGTATTCATTTGTGACCCCATAAAGTTTCTATATTCATAATCATTATAGAAAAAGAAGCTGATTCAGCTGAAATAACAATAGTGTGCTGTCGCTGGTACATACTTATGTACATATGTATCTACATAATGGCATAAAATGTGTGAAGGGTATTAAGATTCGTTACAGCCGAATATTGAACCTTGTTTTGTTTTAAGACTCGTTTTTGTTTCATATACAAATTTTAGGAATTTTGTGATTTTTACTGTTCTATTGTAACTATCTGTATATACACATATTGTACAATACATATGTATTTATGTATTTATTGCGAAATTAGTATTGATATGAAAAATTTAGGACTTCTATTAGCTAAACATAAATAAAATTCAAAATATTTTTTTTTCCTAAAAATGTGAAAAACATACACTTTAATTTGTTATCACCTGACTGCGTTGTAAACAATTCAAAATAATTTTTAATTTAATTTTTGTAAAGGGTGGTTAAATTTTAAGGGCCGATTTTAATCTATATATATAAAAGTGAAACTCTGTGTGTGTGTGTGTGTTGGCTATAGACTCCGAAACTGTAAAACCGATCGGGCTCAAACTTTGGTAAGTTGTTGTACACATACCAGGGAGTGTTTATGGGTGGAAAAAAGTGGGCGGGGTCACGCCCATAAAAAATTAGTTATCATTTTAGGCTACTTGCACATGACCGATTTTTCTGAAACTTTGCACACATATCAAGCTCTCATGACTTAACAATTTCGTGATGAGAAAAGTGTGTGGGGCCACGCCCATAAAAAAGTTTTAGTTTTGAGATACTTGCACTGGACTGATTTTTCTGAAATTTTGAACACATATTGAGCTGTCCTGACTTTATAACTTCGTGATTAGAAAAGTGGGCAGGGCCACGCCCATAAAAAAAAGTTATAATTTTGAGGTACTTGCACTGGACCGATTCGTCTGAAACTGTGCACACATAGTGAGCTGTTATGACTTTACAATTTCGTGAGTAGAAAATTGGGCAGTGCCACGCCCATAAAAATTTATAATTTTGAGGTACTTGCTCTGAACCGATTTTTGTTAAACTTTGCACACATATTGAATTGGCATGATTTTACAATTTCTTGATTAGAAAAGTGGGCAGGGCCACGCCCATAAAAAATTAGTTATCACTTTTAGCTACTTGCACTTGACCGATTTTTCTAAAACTTTGCACACACATATTAAGCTGTCATGACTTTATAATTTCGTGATTAGAAAAGTGGGCAGGGCTACGCCCATTAAAAAAGTTATAATTTTAAGGTACTTTCACTGGATCGATTTTTCTGAAACTATGCACACTTATTGAGCTGTCATGACTATACAGTTTCGTAATTATAAAAGTGTACAGTGCCACGCTCATAAAAAAAAGTTATAGTTTTTAGCCTTGCACTTGATATTCGATTAAAATTCAGAATGCGATTAAAATTCATGAAGGGGCGTAGCAACGCGCGTTTGTAATAAAACACAAATTGATAAGGATAATATTGGTACGGTTCAATTATGTATGAAACAAAATATCGGTTAAATGGCCACCGCGACCTCCGCGGCACACGGTGGTCTAAATTTTCAATGAAAATGTTGATGTTCAATTGTTGGGCACGATAATGAGTCGAGGTTGACTGCTCTTTTTCACATTACAGCAATGTTTCCCATTCAACGAACTAAGATGGCATTCACAGATGTTTTCACATTTCATCATTTCATACAGATTTGTTTTGCTAAAATTTAAAAATTTTTCACAATTCTCCCGATTGTTTACGAATTTGAACGATTATGTTGACAAAAAGAATCACGAGGTGCGCGAAATGCATTCTGATTTGAAGGCTCATTTTTATAATAAGCCTTGCTTGATTGTGTAAATTTACACGGTTAAAATTGAGTTAGATTGAAATTGAGAAGTGTCAAATGAAATGAAAAAAAAAACTTGACCTTTAGGTGTGGTTCACATTCAACATCGGCCCTTAAAATTTAACCACCCTTTACTACATACTTAAATATTTAACTGAATACAAGTATCTTGATGTTGTCACAACAAATTTTATTTTTGTTTGCTTACATTCTTAAAAGAAAATATGTTTTCGTTCAAGATAATTAGAAATTTAAAAGTGTGTTTCCACAAAAATTTTTTTCGAATTTACTAAGCAGTGCAAAACTTCATTTAACGACCGCATTGCATAAATAAAAATTCTAAAAATTCTGTTTGTATACGAAAGGGCAACAAAGTTTGCTTTCTGCAAACTGCGATAGAAAAAGGGAGAAATATTTTTTAGTAGCAATCTTTTATATATCTGCCTTACTAGCTGCATAAAAAAATATAAAATCATGCCTTCTACAAGCGCTCTTGGAGACAGGTAAGCACTAAGTAAGCGTTTTGGAATGCTCTTTTTAAAAATGAACCTTTTTTTGGTGGGTTATGCCACATTAAATTTGTTTTGAACTTTTGTTGTTTCTGCCTATCAAAGGCATTCTAATATCGCCATCAAAAAATCTTGTCGCTTAAAGATAAATACAATAAAACAAGCAGTCGAAATGGAAACAATATTTAAAAAAAAATTACACAGCATCTTATCTACCCCGACAATCTTTATATGTACTATGTTCATATCGCTGGTTACAAGTAGAAAGGCCCTAACTCGTACTATTTACGAAATTCAGTTGTTCAGTGATTTTAAAACAATTCACACAAATACACCTCGACACAAAAATTTGACCGCAATAGTATCAAAAATAACAGTTTTACAAGCAATTTTACAAAAGAAATTACATGATGATTATGCAGTTTCTGAAACGTTTTTTACCTTCTCCTGTAAAATTACAATTATTTGAGTTAGGGCCTTTTTACTTGTGTCAAACGATATATAACTTCATTTATTTGTATGAATGTATACTGTATATATATACTGTACTGTATATACATAATATGTATGCAAGTAAAAGTCTTTGAATAATGTAAGTGGCATTATTCATTGAATAAAACTAAAGTACTTTTTCCGCTGAAAAAATAGAACATAAAATTGATGTTAAAGACGGCAAGACAACTACGTACATATTGTACAAAATGAAATCCTTTTTATGATACAATTTAGTTAATGTTGTCGTTGTTGTTTTTAGTGCTGTATATTTGAATATTAAATCAATTGATTGAATTTGATTTAATAAACATATAAGATTTTATATGAATTTACGAAATCTGTATGTTTAGGGACATATAGGGTATTACGAAAATCTTGTGTGTTCAGCAAAAAAGAAAAAAAATGATAATTGTAGTTTAAAAGAAAGTGAAAGGGTGTCTCAAAATATGTGATAATAGAAAATTATTTTGATATAAATGGTCTTACAGGAGGTGTTGACGAGTTTTTGTGATAATTCACTGTACTCGCAAGGGTGTATGAAGAGAAAATGACGCATGAGGTAATTATTTAATTGTTATATTGCAATTAACACACATTTGTAATTAAACGTGAAATTTGTTCGCATTACAAATTGGTCCTTTAAATATCCCTAAATTGTTTGATTTATAGCAATCGAAGTCTTGTCAAAGTTTAACACTCGATTTACACAATGATTTAAAAAGTCACGTTCTCTTCGAACCGTGGTTATAAGTTAAATATAACAAGTAAGAGCACTATATTCGGCTGTGCCGAATCTTTTATACCCACCACCAATTTTGTGTACATTAAAAGCACAATATTTATTATTTTGTTAATCGCTATGGAATAATCTCTTTATAATAAAATATATATCACTTTCTTTGTAGAAGTTGGTTAAATTTTAAGGGCCCATGTTTAAGGTGAACCACATCTAAACTTCAACTTTTTTCTTGTATTTCATTTGACATTTCTCAATCTCAGACTAACTCAATTTGAACCGTGGAAAGATACGCAATCGAGCAACGCTTTTAAATATTAAAGATTTTTATAAAAATGGGCGTTCAAATCAAAATGCATTTTGGGCACTTCGTGATTCTTTTGGTCAACATAATCGTTCGAATTCGTCCACAATCGTGAGAATTGTAAAAAATATTTAAATGTCTGCAAAGCAGGTCTGTATGAAATGTAAAAACATCTGTGAATGACATCTTAGTTCGTTGAATGGGAACCATTGCTGTTTTTCGCGATAGTGTGGCAAAAGAGCAAGCAACCTCGACTCATCATCGTGCCCAACAATTGAGCATCAACAGTGTCATTGAAAATTTGGACTATCGGATCGTGGTGTCCCGCCTAGGTTGGGGGGCCATTTGGCCGATATTTTGTTCCATACATAGTTGAAGCATACAAATATTATCATTATAAAAATAAATGATAATAATTTCATAATAATTTTATTCAAAATCAACATAGTCCCTTAAAATTAAACCACCCATTATAACTTCGGTATGCTAGTAAAATGTTTTCGAAAATTTAGTCTTTCAATGAAAGTGGCCGTTAAAATACGCGTGCCAATAAAGTTTCTGCTAATAAACATAACTTAGATATTTCAATATAGTCCTTTAGTATTCCAAAATCTTTATTCATAGAGAATTTACATGAATTTAAGAGGAAGAAAGTGAATTTTAGGTCAAAATTTTCCAAAATTCCTATTTTTAATAGAGCATAATTTCAGGAGAACATAAGCATAAGTTGTTAGCATGCCATCTAGTAGTTGCTAGTAGAGTCATCTATCTTATCATCTTTATCTTATATTTAGCTACAGTACAATAAATGGCGCAGTGTAAGATGAATAAATGCTAATATATATGACTAATATATTTTTATAAAAATTTAAGGAAAAAAGTGTGCGTGGCACATCTATTTTCCGTTATAACGAAGACTTTGACCAAAAACCCATGTTTGCAAAATTTCAGAATCGTACATATAGTTTTGTCAGTTTTATTACGTTTTAAATTTGAAATATACACTGTGCTGTATAAATTTTCGTACATTTTTATCTATAACTCTTTTCCTAATTCATAGATTTAAGCGATTTTCAGGGAAAAATATTCTTTTGACTCGATAAATATATATTCGAAGTTTCATGACTGCGTTTATGCGTCTGGACATAATTCAAAAGTGAAAGTGGGCGTTATAGTAGGCGTGTCAAAGTAATTTTTGCGAATGAGTACAACTGAGGTGTTTCAATATAGGCCTTTATTATTCCAAAATCTTTATTAATAGAGAAATTATATGAATTTTATGTAAAACGTTATATGGGAGGTGGGCGTAAAAGTGGGCGTGGCACATTGATTTGCCGTTACAAGAAAGCGTGTCACCAAAAAGCAAAGCGTGCAAAATTTCAGAGTCGTACATCCAATTTTGTTGCTTTTATGACGTTTTTGTTTTTAAATATACCAAAATATACACTATGCGGTATAAATTTTCGTACATTTTGATCGATAACTCCTCTCCTAATGCATAGATTTAGATAATTTTCGGGAAATAATATTGTTTTTACTCAAGAAATATATATTCGAAGTTTCATGAGTCTACGTTAATCCGTTTGGACACAATTCCATTTTATTCGATGTTCGAAGGACACGGTTTTTTCGACCTACTCTTGCTTTTCGAGCTATAACTCTCTTCCTAATATTCTGATTTAGCCCATTTTCAATTTGGTGGCGGGTATAAAAAGGCTGAGTTTTTAGCTATTATTTTTTTGGCAACACTGGTTTGAACAGCTGACGCACGTTTCGTGTTTTGTTTCACTGTCAAACATCTGCAGTTTGGTCTATAATTTAACCATGAATCTTACAATCGAACAACACCTGGAAATTATTGAATATTATTATCAAAATGCGTGCTCTGTTAAGCAAGTTCATCGCGCGCTTCTTATCGAAGAATTGTGTTCAAGCTCATTTTTGGTTCAATGGGTACGTTAATAAGCAGAAATGTCGATTTTAGAGTGAAGATCAGCCAGAAGCATTGCAAGAACTACCAATGCATCCAGAAAAAGTCACAGTTTGGTGCGGTTTAAATATAAGCTGGTGGCATCATTGGACCGTACTTCTTCAAAGATGATGCGAATCGTAACGTAACTGTGATTGATGAGCGCTACCGTGTGATTTCAACAAGACGGTGCCACATGCAACACAGCACGTTTAACAATTGAGAGGCGAGTTCGATGAACATTTTATTTCACGTTCGGGACCGGTCAATTGGCCGCCTAGATCGTGCGATTTAACGCCTTTAGACTATTTTTTGTGGGGCTATGTTAAAGTTCATGTCTATACACACATGCCCGCTTTAATTGACGCAATGGAAGACAACTTTGAAGCATTTATTCATGGGATACCGGCCGAAATATTGGGAAGAGTATGTCAAAATTGGACTAAGCGGATGGACCATTTGAAGCGCAGTCACGGTCAACATTTGCATGAAATAATCTTTAAACATTAAGTTATATGGACCGTACTATCGATTCAAATAAAGATTTCATGAATTTTTCTGATTTTTATGTGTTTTTTTTTTTAAACTATCCTATAGCTCTTAAAAAATCACGCCTTTTGACTTGCTTTCATTTTAACTTATTCTTTATTTACTGCAATATAAGGAAGAATATCGTCGCTGCTCTGACAATTAAGTTTTTTTTATTGCTCTATTTGGAAGATTTATTGGTCCTACATTTATTTCCCAACCCGTGTAAGGATGTCTTGATTGGTTTAAAAATAAACAATTGTTAATATGCGTAAGTTTAATAATGTAAAGTAACAAAATAAAATGCTTTTTTTTTAATTCCCTGAAAGCTTAGTAAAAAACACATAACTGAATTTGATAGAGCAATGACGATATAGGCAAATCATTCATATTAGGCCACCTGACATAATCTAGTGACCGTCAAGTTTATTGAATTTTTGAGTTTTAACATTATTTAAATTCTTATGTTAATGGTTTTCGATCGTTTCACCCTCTTCAGATTTTGTTTATTTTGTACTAGAAAAGCCCAACGCGCGTTGCTACGCCCCTTTATGAATAAGAATACATTCTGAATTTAAATTGAATACCAAGTGCAAAAAGCTAAAATTATAACTTTTTTTATGGGCGTGGCCTGCCTACTTTTCGAATCACAAAATTATATAGTCATGACAGCTCAATATGTGTGTGCAAAGTTTCAGAAAAATCGGTCAAGTGCAAGTAGCTAAAAATTATAACTAATTTTTGATGGGCGTTGCCCCGCCCAATTTTTGCGACCCATAAACACTCCCTGGAATGTGTACAACAACTTTCCGAAATTTGAGTCCGATCGGTTTTACAGTTTCGGAGTCTATAGCTAACACACACACACACAGACCGACAGAGTTTCACTTTTTCCTATTAAGTAACGAAACACTCACAGTTTACAGAGAAAAATATTTATTTGTTGCCACCAAAAAAAGTATGCTTTTGCGTTCAATACTAATACTCAATGCATAATACGAGAGTTTCTTATTCATCGTTGATAGAATTATGGCTGAGTAATTGAACATAATTCTGGCGCAACGTGATTTAACATACAAATTGATATTTAAAATACGTCGAGCGTAGCTGTTTTAAAATTAAGTTTATGTTATTTTTATGCCGTATTTTTTTATGCTTAAATTTTTCGACACTTTATAGAGTACGTGAATTTGCTTGGTGTGTAGCTTTACCATTATTCTTATAAAAATTTTACAATATTTTTTATTGTTAAACGTATTTGTTTTTTATGAGGTATATATGCATGAATAGCTACGTTGTCAAACTTCATATAAAAAACATATATTTTTTAACTTTTCAATTATCCGATGCATATAAAAATAAAAGAAACTTAAGACTTAATTGGGGTACTTACAAAGTACGCCTTTATATTGTCATTGTGTTTGTGTTGCGGGAAAATTGAGACGGACGGAGGGTGCCTTTTCGATTATTTGTCATTTCCATTGGAATCCATACTTCACTGAGTTCCGCGCCACTACAAGCGTTTTTTCTAGACAAGAAAAGGATTAATCATTGACAAATGCTGATAGACGAAAATTCTAATCGCACAGTCCTTAGTATCCGTAAGACCGAGGCCCCTCATAGCATTTAAACGTAATATGTGTCTAATCTCCCTAACCTCCTTAAGTCTTGTATGAGGTCTAGGATTCTCCTATGCCTCCGTTGTCGCCGTTGTGCATGGATCCGTCCGCTATAACCGTGTGATGCATCTTCTCGCCAACATGCACTCACCATCACTTAAATCTCCCTCTCTATCTCTATGCCTCTAGGTGCTGGTAATACCTCTATACCCCGGACTAGCAATAACACCAAGGGTTGGACACTTTGTCAAATCAACATGACCCCGGAGATAATTGTATTGTCATAATATCATAATGCATCAAAATTCAAAAATTTTTACATTATATCATACTGTTATATATTTCTACAGCAAGTGGCAGAGTGTTGATTATTGATAATGATGATTATTATTGTTGAATCCTGGCTTAAGTAATTAAATAAAATAATCCAACGTTTATAAAATGTATAAACCTAACAATACTTTGTAAAAGCATTTGTCTTTACAGTTGTCGCTTTTACTATCTATGGCTTAGGGGTTTTCAAAAGGACTTAGTCTATCACATTATGTAGTTGATTTCTTTTTTTAAATTTGTAATAAAACAGTGTTGCTTATTTCTTCATCTTACAGCTTTACTCCAGCTTAAAATAAAATGATAAAAAATACATAAATGTGATTTATACAGCCATTTTGAAAAAAAGACTTTAAAAAATAATCCAGAAAAATGAATTGAATTATGACTTTTATTGACATAGGTAAAGCCAAAATAATGTTGCAACAATCTATTTTCATTGTTCTTCAAAATAATAATAAATAAATAAAGAAAGCAAAAATTAAAAAAAAAAAAACTGTACCGCCTGTGCCCATAAAGGCAGAAGGTTTCGTGATGTGTTTTTATCGTTGCACACTGGGAGATTATTCCAAACAAAAATGAAAATAATTGAATTTTAAGTCCAACAGGCATCAAAGTGGTGGCGTTAAAAGGTAATGAAAGAAATAAAATCACTCGCGAGGTCTTCAAAGTAATAAACTGAAGAGTATGAATTCATAAAAAAACAATATTAACTTGGTTTGGGTATGGCACTTCCTTATATTATATTAATATAATTATACCCTTCACCTGTGGTGCACAAGGGTATATATAGCTTTGTCATTCCGTTTGTACTTTCTACAATTTTCATTTCCTACCCCATAAAGTATATATGTACATATTTTCTAAAAGCTTATGAATAGGGTGGTCAATTAAGCCATGTCAGTATGTTCGTCTGTCCGTGTGTTGGTTGAAATCAACTTTTAAAAGCAACCATATATTCCTCAGATCTTTGTATGGCATCAATCTTTAGGAAATATGCGGGAATGAATCGCTATTGAAATTCAACGCAATCGCCCAATAACTTTCTGAGATATGTGCAAATAAACACAACTGCCTATGTTTTTTCCCATAATTTTACCACAAAAATTAAAATTTTTGAGTCACAGAACAATTTATAGGTACCCTTGCTACTATTTGGATAAACCGGGCTCTAATCGGTAAAGTTATAGGCTAAATTTTTTTTAAATATATATTCCAAAAATTTTTAAACGAAAATCAATTTTTTTCAGCTTCTCTACAATCGAGAGAGTCAATATTGGTGTCATCTGAAAGGAATTGACTAGCGCAATATAAGCACTATTAAAATTCATGTTGGCCACCACTACAAAATGGCGGACAGTAAATTTATATATGGGTCAAAACTGGTATTTTAAAATGTAACTTCTTGAACCCCCTCAATGTTGGTATCAAATGAAAGGACTTGACCAGTAGAATACAGTAAATAATTAAGAAATGTAATATCCAAGATGGCGTCTAAAACAAAATGGCGGATCATATTTTTTAACCCCATCAACATGGGTTTGATACCCATTGGTGAAGGGAATTATCAGATTCGGCACGGCCGAATATAGCACTCTTACTTGTTAATGCTTGAATTTAACATAGATAATTCATTACAAGGTTTTTTTTTCAAAATGTTGATCCATATGGGAATATGAATTTATAAGAGTGTTATATGGGAGGATCGCATAACAGTTGACGTGTCACCTAAAGTTTCAGTTATTACAAATTCTTTTTGCAAAAAGCAATGTTTGCAAAATTTTAGAATCGTAGGTCTAATTTTGTCAGTTTTATTACGTTTTAAAATTTAAAGAGACTGAAAAAGACACTGTGCGATATAAATTATCGTACATTATGATCTTTTGTAATCTATGAATTTAAGCAATATTCGGGGAAACATGTCTTTTTACTTATGAAATACATATACTTTAAAAATATAATTGCCCTGCCTTGTTGCGTGTAAACGCAATTGCATTTTATTCGATGTAAGAAATACATTTTTTTATGACATTATGCATTATAAGCTATAATTCTCTCCGTTTATACCGACTTAGCCCATTTTATACAATAAATATTTTTGATGTATTAGCATTATAATAGCAAATTTTTATCCCCCAAAGCTTTTCTGTTCGAGTTCTATCCTGCTATCAACAGACGGACAGATATAGCTCGATCGTCTTAAAATGAAACCAAGATTCAGAAAATATATACTTTATGGGTCTCAAATAGGGTTTGGGATTTCCCGGTATTTTTATTTTCCCGGGAAACGGGAATAAAAAATCGTATTCCCGGGAATTCCCGGGATTCCCGAAAATAATATTTCTTTTAAAATAAATAATATTTGTTAACTTTAAAATCTCGATTTGGTTGATAACACTGGTTTACAGCCAAAAAATACCAAGAACGCCACATGCCTAGATAAGTTAATTGGGACCTCCTGAACACGAAAAACGTTGTAATTTTTTTTTTCTAAGTACCGTTTTTTAGATAACGGTACTTTTGTGTTTTTTGGTGTATGGTCCCACTCAAACCCTTGTGGAGCCCAACCGAAAAGTCTGATCGAGATAAAAAAATAAAACATTCCAGATCTTTACTATAACGTAGGAAAAAAACGAAGTAAAAATGAAAAATTTTGAAAAAACGTAAAAAATAGGCAAATGAAGCAATGAAGATGAAAATATTGTCGTTCCACAAAATCCTTAATAAAAACTTTACTTTTTATCCGATTTTTTTCAAATTACGCTTAAAATGTTGGTAATTAAATAAGCTATTTGGTAAAAAAATAAAACATTCCAGATCTTTACTATAACGTAGAAACAAAACGAAGTAAAAATTAAAAATTTTGAAAAAAAACGTAAAAAATAGGCAAATTTTGAAGGTGCCATAACTCAGCCATTTCTTATCAGATAGAAATTTTCAGCATATCGACGGAAAAGGCATTCAATTACCTTTCCAACGATATGCCATTTATCTCTATCAGGTTGGGCTCCACAAGGGTTTGAGTGGGACCATACACCGAAAAACACAAAAGTACCGTTATCTAAAAAACGGTACTTAGAAAAAAAATTACAGCGTTTTTCGTGTTCAGGAGGTCCCAATTAACTTATCTAGGCATGTGGCGTTCTTGGTATTTTTCCAAATTAAAAATTTGTAAAGCAGTGTAATTCATTGTTTTAGTAGTAGTTTATTTTCCATTAGAGTCCTTATTGTGTCAGCATTACATCGTCCGGCAATATAAACTAAACCCAAATTATAAAAATAATTATTGCCATGTAAACAGATATTTCAATATTTTTTTTTGGGCAACACTACTCCACTCGTCTAATACAAGAGCAAACCTTAAATTGTCGCAAATTTGACTCGATATTGTTTTCACCATCGTATTTTTAACGGCGTTGTAATATTTTATTGCAATGTTTTTAGCATCAGTTTCATAAGGTCATATTTTTACTGAAAAAACGTTGACGAATAAAAGAACCTTTTGTAATTGTTCGAATAGATATTCCATCGACTGCTGCTAATTTTGAAACAATTTCTGGTAATGTGTGGGTGTCTAAAAAACTTTAAATGGTGGAATTATTTTTTTTCATTTGGTGCAGGTGTTGAAGAATCGTTTTTAAATTTTATTTTGTGAACCAAAAGAAGGTGCCGTATGAGACCGTCCTTGAATATTAACCTTTTCGGTCAAATATTACATTGTGCTGAGTTGGCTACTTTTTTAAAAAAGTTCCAAACTTTAGATTTTTTTGCTTCTAAACAAAGTGAATTTTCAAAAGAAGTATTATTAGAAAAATAATATTATATTATTATTATACTTACAAATTCTGTGACCACTTTTAAAAACAATTTGTACATACGATTATATTTATAAAAATGAACCACGGAAACTACTGCTGGTTTAACGTTGTTATAAAATACATTTTTATACAAGAAAACATTTAATTATGTATGTATATAATTAATTCACTTGAAATTTATAAGCACTTATTAAAAATAATTCCAGAAAGTCGTTAACTTTGGCGTGAAATATTTTTGACCGACGATGTTTGTTTTTCTTTTACATAGTCATATTTGAGAAAAGTTGTAAATACTTAACAAACAAAAAACGCTAACAAATTAAAAACCTTACTTTTTATTAAAATATTCTCTAAATTTACCAAAACAGATAAGAAATTAAAAATAAAATCAAATATAAATATTTCCTAATACACTACATATTTTTTATTTCCCGTTTTCCCGGGAATAAGAGCAAAATTTTTCCGGGAATACTAAGTGGTTCATTCCCGGGAATTCCCGGTTCTCAAACCCTAATCTCAAATGAATATTTCAATGTGAATTTCAATGAAATGATAAATGAACATTTTTTTTGTTGCTGGGTATTAAAAGAAGAATAACTGAACAAAATTTACAAAATCACTTATGCTTATAAAACGTTGTAGAGATTTATTTAGTTCATTTATCTTTTACTTTTTACTTCTGAATTAATTTTATGGGTACGATTCTAGAGCGACTAACCATCATTCACTAAATAATTTATTTAATAAAAGAACTAGGCTAAAAGTGTGTGTTTCATTTAACCTTTACTCTCTATGATGTCCTTTTGCGTTCAACACCTTAAATATCCTGCAAATACAACAGGTAATAAAGTGTCGTCGTATGACCTTTTTGACATTCAATTCGTTTCGTTTAAATTAATTTCATATTCTCATTTTCGTTATTTTGTTGTTTGTTTTTTGTGTTGTCCCCAATTGTTTATTACAAACCGGAAATGCATCAAAACTTCATATTGCATTGTGCTGCAAAAGCGAATGTTTAACATTGGAATTGTAGCTTTTGCTTGGTTGTTAGGAATTTTAAATTATAACGAAATGGTTTTTTTTTTTTTGTTGTCATTGTCCCTTTTACAAAACAATATTCTTAATTACTTGGTACTTGTTCTTGTTTTTACACAAAGCCGCTGTATTGTTGCTTTTGCATTGCAGTAATTGGACAAAATAATAAAAACAAAACAAGTGTTAGGAAAATGTATACACTGTTTAGTATAATACAAAAGTTGTAAGTTGTTTTGCTATGAATACTAATACGATAAGAAAAGGAAAAATTCTTACCACACTGATTTTTATTGAGTGCCTTAATATGAACAAGTAAGAGTGCTATATTCGGCCGCGCCGAATCTTATATACCCTTCACAACGTGTAGACATGCAATTACAGTAGTAGTAGTATGAAATACGTACATACTTAAAAAAACATACATATATAAAAACATCCCATTGTAAAATTATATGTATGTATGTTAAAAAAAAATTTAAAAAAAAATTTAAAAAAAAATTTAAAAAAAAATTTAAAAAAAAAACTTAAAAAAAAATTTAAAAAAAAAATTAAAATATAAATAATAAATATAAAACAAAAAAAAATAAAAAAAAATAAAAAAAATAATATAAAAAAATATAAAAAAAAATAAAAAATAAAAAATATTAAAAAAAAAAATAAAAAATAAAAAATATTAAAAAAAAAAATAAAAAAAAAATTTTTTTGGCTCAGCTGGGATTCGATCCCACGTTTACTCTAACTAGTATACACGTTTGTATGTATGTATGTTGTTGTTGTAATGTTGTTTTTGTGAAAAAAAAATCGAGGTGGTCGTGGGTTTTTGTTCATATCTCAGTTGTTTATGTATTGATGTTTCTGATTTTCAATAGCGATCTACTCCCGAACATTTCTGATATTTTAATAGCTCACCCGGGTCCAAGATATGTCGGGGGGCTTCAAAATGTTGATTTCAACATACACACAGACAGACTGACAATGCTTAATCGATCGTCCTATTCATAAGCTTTCAGAAAATATATACTTTATGGGGTCGGAAATGAAAATTGTAGAAATTTCACATGAAATGACAAACCTACATATATATACCCTTTTTCACTGTGTGAAGGGTATAAAAAGAATACATATAAAACAAGTAACAGTGCTATATTCGGCCGTGCCGAATCTTATATACCCTTCACAACGTGTAGACATGCAATAACAATTGTTTGTATCACCATTCATCTCATATAAAATACGTACATATGTATATACTGGTTAGACTAAATGTAGCATCGAATCCCAGCTGAGCCAAAAAAATTTTATCTTATTTTATTTAAGATATTATTTATATTTTACTATTTTTTTTATATATTTTTTTAAATTTTTTTACAAAAATTTTTAAAAAATTTTTTAAAATTTTTTTTTAAATTTTTTTTTTAATTTTTTTTATTAATTTTTTTTATTATTTTTTTTTTTATTTTTAATATATTTTTTTTTTGTAATTTTTTTGTTTTGGCATGTTTTTTGCATGTATGTGTATAAGTATGTTGTTGTTGTAATTGTGTAAAAAAACGAGGTGGTCGTGGTTTTTTGCTCATATCTCAGAAAGTTATGGGGCGATTGTGCTGAATTTCAATAGCGATTCATTCCTGGATATTTCCAAGAGATTGATACCATATACAGATCTGAGGAACATATAGTTGCTTCTAAAAGTTGATTTCAACCAACACACGGACAGACGGGCAGACGGACAGACGGTCAGGGCTTAATCGACTCCACTATTCATAAGCTTTCAGAAAATATATACTTTATGGGGTCGGAAATGAAAATTGTAGAAATTACAAACGGAATGACAAAGCTATATATACCCTTGTGCACCACAGGTGAAGGGTATAAAAAAGTATTTTTTTAATTGCATTTTTTGCTTACACTACTTACTTTAGGTAAAAACAAGTCGAAATGCTATATTCGGCCTTGCCGAATCCAGAGCTGTTAAATTTGGATTACGATAAGTACTCAATTAGATTACATTTTAAAAGGAATGGTATTGATTACATAATTCTCTTTTGAAAAATTCCTGATTGTTAATTAATTATGATTACAAATAATCCAAAAGTAATCAAGATTATTTAGGATTACGAGAAAATAATCAAAAGTAATCTAAAATATAATTGACTACTTTCAAGGAATATTTTTAATTATTTTTGATTTTTTGTTAAATTTTGAATTTACATCATGTTATACTTATATACATTTTATTTTACAAATTTTGCATTTACAATTTAAAAAAAATTCTGAAGAAATAAAACAAAGTTAAATAGTTTTTGTTTACAAAATAAAGATATATTCACTTCAACAACAAAACAATCAATAACAATTTTAGTACTTCTTAAATCAACAAAAAATGGAAAAATACGCGAAAAAAATAATAAGAGAAACAAATATATTCAGAATACATTCATAATTTCGCCAAATAAAAAAAAGTAATCAAAAATAATCGAAAATAATCCTGAAAGTAGTCGAATTATTTTTTGTTTACTTTTTATTATTTTTGATTATTTTCTCGTAATTTTTATTAAACTTGATTATTTTTGGATTATCTGTAATCGAAATCAATTAATAATCGTGCGAATCTGAAAATGATCGTAATATAATCATTACTTCAACTTTAAAAAAAAAATTATCTAATTACTCATTATTACGATTAGTAATCATTACTTAGCAGCTATGTCTGAATCTTATAATACTCTCTTCACCATCATGTTTATAGGTATAGTGACCAGCTTAGTTTGGATTTAATGTTATATGGCATTTTGCTTTATTATTTCGAACGCCATCTTTTATTTTGAATTTTCGCTGTATTTTAGTAGTCAATCCCTTTCATTTGATACCAATATTGTGGGGGTTGAAGGACACTATCTTGGATTTTTTCATTGTTCATTGTATTCTACTGGTCAAAAACTTTCACATTTTTAATTACTAGATTTGGCCCATTTAAAAAATAATTTTACGCTTTTTTTAATGGCGGCAATATCGTACCTCTTTGTCTCGTCAGAAGCTAAAAAAAATGATTTTCGTTAGTAAATTTTAGTAAATTTTTACTTGTGTACTTATATCTCAGTTAGTTTCAAACCGAATTATTAGTTTTCTCGGAATAATTTTGGAAACTACGGTTTGTATTCTAGTGCCTTTAGCGTGACCAAAAATTAATTAGAAGAATTAATTTGATATAAATATTTAAAAAAATATATACATATTTTTAAAAACTATTTTTGCCTATAACTTTGTGAGTAATTTTTGTGGTAAAAAAAAAGAAAAACACAGAGGCAGTAGTGTTATGGGGCAATTGTTTTGAATTTTAATAGCGATTCATTCACGGATATTTGTAAAAGATTGATACCACATGATAGATCTGAATAACATGTGGGGGTTTTAAAAAGTCCATTTCAATCAACTCACGAACAGACAGACGAATATACTTTAATCAACTCTCCTAGACATTCGCTTTCAGGAAATGTATACTTAATGGAGTTAGAAATTATAAACGGAATGACAAAGCTATGTATACCCTTGACACCACAGGTGAAGGATAAAATTAATATGTTTTAAAAAGGATCCAACCATTTCTTTAAGCACTATTTTCCAAATAGCCCAAATATTTCAGAATTAATACATTGTCCCTTATTTTACCGTTTTTGGTACCTTTTCTCTTTTTCCCTTGAAGTATCAAAAATTTTAATCAGTATAAGTAATAGTCTAACTACTATCAAAGCCATAAGTGACTATTAGATACAGTGGTTTTATATGTGAAAAATTGTATGTGTGTTCAGAAAATGTGATAGTGTGGACAAAAAGTGCACATGTGTGACTGACAGATTTTTGTACTAGTGTGTCCAAGTTGATAATCTTTTGGAAAGTTTCTTAAAATAATAATTTCTGCTCGATCAGAGTATGACAGTGTTGCATCCAGTTAAACATTTTGTTGCGATTTTCTTATGTATGACAGAAATCTATAAGATTTTTGTTTAACATAATCGCACGACTTTGTAGGATAGTCACTCATGGCCTTAAGTGGATATGATTATAAATTCATGTATTTCTGTATCATAAAAAAATATTAGTATAAGAAAGTATCAAAAAAGGGAAAATTTCTACACTTATGCGTGTGAATTTTAAAAAAGTAGCAAAAAATTAGTAAATAATACAATTAGAATTTTTTCTCAACGTTTACCTATTTGAAAGTTGTGTACGGTACCTGACTGTCAAAAAATGTTTTTAATATTGAATTCCTAAAATTGTCTGCACATGTTTACAAGCAACTGTGATTTTCTGATTTCCATGCCCTTAATATTAATTAGAAAATTCTTTTTCCAAATTCTTTTTTTAATTTTTTTCCACTTAAAAGTTTGACGTTTCTTTTGCCGTCAATACGTTAAGTCCTCTAAATTTCAATTCAAACACATAATTTGTATGTAGTTTGTCTACCCCTAGACAAATATTCAAATTCTTTTGTTCTAACATTTGAACAAGTCATCCTTAAAAAGGTTTCCATTTATAAGAAAAACAAAATGTAGAAAATTAAAAAAAAAACTTAAAAATAAAGTTCAACTCACACCTGTAGATCGATGATGACGATGGAAACATACTTCATTGCACAGCAGGCAAAAAAAAGTAAAAAAAAGAAAGAACTATTACAAGCACCATATGCCAACAAAATTACAAGACAACAGCCCTGCGAACAAATCAAATCCAAATGGTCAGCCAACAAAAAGTAAAGAAAAGCAGAAAAAAAAATATTTATTTGTATCAAGCAAAACTACAAAAGAATTCAAAAAAGGAAATAAATAAACTTAAATCAATTGTCTGCCTGTTAAATACGTAAAGAAATCGACATTAGATGGCCAACAGAACAAAACATGTATAAAAGGTCGAGAGAACAACAAAATTTAATCAGCATACAGTAAAAAAAAATAAATGTTCAATTTTTCTTACAACACATAAGTGGTAAGATTTTGTTAAAATTTGCTTTCGTTACTGTCTCTCAATGAATCCAACTCAATTGTCAGATTCGTACTATTTAAATCGATACATTCATATGTACATACATATGTTCTTATAAATGTGCTTGTTTTTATTTCCTTTGTACTTTTTATGATTGTGTGTAATACATAGGTACCTGTCTATGTATAAAATGTCATTAAACGTATTTTAGGGTTGTCAATACTTCTTAAAGATACAAATCTTTAAGTTTAACTTTTTGACATGGATTTTTTTACGCAGAAAGTTCAAAGACCATAAAACAAAAATAAAGATGAATAAACACCCAATAAATAGAAAATCTGAGCTTGCACTTAACAACAGAACTTTGAAGGTGTTATTTCGTTATAAATCTCTACGTATTAAATTGAATAGATATTGATGATATTAAAAAAAAAAAATATTAACATCCGTAATCATAAAAATTATTTACTATTTATTAAAGGCTTATTTGACAAATTTCAGCACAACATCTGTTAAATATGCTCTTAATAAACCTTAAATATTTGGTTAGGAAAAAGAATCTTTATAAATAAAAAATTTATTGAAAATCTTAAAAAAACATTTGTTACAAAAATGTTCTATAAACAGGACATTTTTTTAAATATTTTATAAATAGAAAAATTTACTAAAATGGCTTCATAAAAAAAATTCTAAAATTATCAATATTTTACAAAACTTTTTTAATAATTGTTAAATTTATAGAAATGGATTTGTTTACAAAAATGTTTGAAAATTTTATGCAAAATTCTTTATAATTTGCATTTTTCATAACTTTTTTCCAAATGTTTTCTTTTAAACTGGAAGCTGTGCATGTTTACTAAATAAATAAATTATTCAAAGTTTTTTAAGCAAATTAAAAAGTTGTTTTAATATACATTTATTATACCCGCCACCAAGAAAATGGTGCACACATGGCTTTTTGGTCAAATACTTTGTTCTAACGGGAAATAAATGTAACACGCCCACTTTTACGCCCACCTCCCATATAACGTCTAACCTGAAATTGATATAATATCTCTGTGAATAAAGATTTTGGAATAAATAAGGACTATATTGAAACATCTAAATTGCATTCATTAGTAGAAACAACTTCAACACGCCTACTTTAACGTCCACTTTCATTGAAAGACTACAAAAACTTCGACACGCCTACTATTACGACCACGTTTCTCGTTATCAACTGTTAATTAAATATAAAAGCTCATAAAATTGACCAATTTGGAGGTATGATGATGAAATTTGCTAATTATATCTTTCTAGTTAATGTTATTGTTACGCCAAAAAAATTAGGTGACACGCCTACTTTAACGCTTACCTCCCATATAACGGTTTATCTCAAATTTATATAATTTCACTATGAATAAAGATTTTGGAATAATAAAGGACTATATTGAAACATCTAAGTTGCATTCATTAGTAGAAGCAATTTCAACACGCCCACTTTCATTGAAAGGCTACAATAACTTCGACACGCCTACTATTACGACCACTTTTCACGTTATCTAGTGTTAATGAAATTTAAAAGCTCATAAAACCGACCAGGAGGTATGATGATGAAATTTGCTACATATATCCTTTTAGTCAATGTTATCGTTATGCCGGAAAATTTAGGTGACACGCCCACTTTAACGTGTACCTCCCATATAACGGTTTATCTCAAATTCATATAATTTTTCTAAGAATAAAGGTTTTGGAATAATAAAGGACTATAGTGAAACATCTAAGTTGCATTCATTAGTAGAAACAACTTCAACACGCCTACTTTAACGCCCACTTTCTTTGAAAGACTAAATTTACGAAAACATTTTACTAGCATATCGAAGTTATACAAAGAAAGTGATACATATTTTAGTATAAAGAGATTATTGCATAGCGATTACTATTAATAACAAACAAATATATTTTGTGCTATAAATTGGGTTATTTCCCGGGAATTTTAGTTATTTAAACTTCCCGAGTTCCCGGGATAATTTCGCGGGATCCTGGGAAATAAAAAAGGTGGCTACGATGCGGAAGCAGATGTTTATATTGAAATTGAGTTCTAATGATTTTATTTTTGATCTCATAGCTGAAGTACCTGTATTTTTGTTTCTTTGTGCTCATATGTATTTGAGAATAATATTTTTTTCAATAAAAAATATTTTTACTCAATTTATATTTTAAATTAAAGTTTTTTTATTGATTTTTATAGTTTTGAAGTGTTTCTTTTACATGATAAACTATTTTATTCTTTTTAATAAAAAGTTTTTTTTTAATTAAAAACAAATTTACTTTTTACTTGTTTTGCTGCGGGATCCCGGGATATTAAAAAATAAATCTCGCATTTCCGGGAAACAAAAATTTTCGTGAAAAAAAACCCTAGCTACAAAAGAACGGAAAACTGGTGGTGGGTATTAAAGATTCGGCACAGCCAAATATAGTGCTCTTACCTGTTTTTTTTTCTTTTATTTTATTGTTTTTGTTGAGGCGTTTTGTTTTTTTTAGAGATGATTGCGTGAGTGAATTTGACTTAATGATTAATTTTCACTTAAGCTCACGTATAAAAAATTGTATCACGCACAATTTACAGGAAGTAAACATATTTTTAATACTTTTAGCTAGATTCAAGTGATAAAATCTTAATTTAATCACGATCGCAAATGGTTTACGCAAACTCATGATTTTACTCTCACGTACTTTTCGTAACCAAAGGCTATTATTACCATATACTTTATGTTATATTAATTTTATTTAATAATAATTTAAACAAACAAGTTTTAAAATTAAAGTTACACACCTTTATTAATTTATTCTAGTCTTTACGATAAATTTTTTTTCGTAAATTTGCTTACAATACGGTTTTGTTTGTTTGCCTCCCACTTTACATAAATTTTTTATTCGCGGGCTGGAGATTATAAAGCAAGCACTTTTACCAATAGGAGAATTATCGGAAGAAGCTCAAGAAGCAAAAAAAAAAGATTTTAAAAATTAAAAGGAGCACTTTGATCGAAATATGAGTGGAAAAAATCGAATTTATCAACTGATGATAATGAGGATTGTGATAATTGGGATCTTTGTGATGAATTTGAAAATGCAGAATAATACAAATATTTTTATATACTTTTTATTAAAAAGGTAAAACGAAAACAAAGATTCCCCAAAAGTTTTAAATTTTTTATTTTTTCAGATTAATTTTTACATTTACTGAGTTTAGTGAAAGCAAAAACTAGATGTAAATTTATAATAATAGGAATACATATTATTTACTTATCCTTTAAATTTATTTTGATTTAAAAGTTACTGCGAAAATTGTGGATCATGTTTCTTCCAATAAACAAAAAACGCCTTACAGGTTTTTCGTCTGTTTTTTAAAGCTGTGATTTTATGTATTTATGTTTATTCATTACTAAAAAATTATAATATTTTTTTTTGTAGCCTTTTCAAAAAAATTTGTACACTTATAAAAATTTTTAAAAAACAAATGTTGAAATTTAAATTAAATTTATACTAATATAAGTACATATAATATATTTATTATTTTAATTTTTTAATAGCACATTGAGTATGCTTTAATTTTCAGTACTATTCATTAATTTATCGCTTTTCATTCAAAAGTTACAGCATAAATTGTGAACTAAGGTCTTTTTTTCCAAAAAACAAAAATGCGCTTAACGGGTTAAAAAACTTTTTTTTCTAAGATGCTGTGTTTTTATGTGCTTATAATAACTCATTAATAAAAAAAAAAAATATTTTAAAACTACGGCTTATATGAATTAATCGCCACTTTGGGTACTATCGAACCCACTGTGCATCGTAGTAAATTTGTTAAAGTCTTTTTTTAAATGTACATTGATTTACTTACATTTAAATAAATCTAGAAAACTTTTTTTTTTACTGTAGTCCAAAGGGAAACACTTACTTAAGTTTTTTATGTGTTGGTTGGTTGGTTATGTGTATTTCAACCGATTTCTTTTTTAATAATGATAAGCAATGCAAAACTGTTTTAAATTTGTTAGTTTTAAATTAGAAATTCACAAAGGCAAATGTTTTGTTGTAAAAGTTACTATAAATAAATAAATAAAGATATGAGAAAAGTTGCCTATTTAAATCATACATAATTCATTAGAAGATTAATTCAAATTTTTAAATTACTGACATTTGATTCCTAACAAAAATCATACATTAAAAAATGTTGATCATGCAAATAAACTTGGGACATATAAAATCTTTAAGAAACCATTTCAAATTGGCTACAAAAATATGTATGTACATCAAACATAAAAACGCATATTTACTATCGCACACACACACACACGCAAAAAAATGAAAAGGTAAAATGTGAAGAAAAAAATCTTAAAAACAACAGTAACAAAAAGAAAAAAGAAAACTTTACTATAATAAATTCTACTACCACAAACGTAAGAAACCAAATCAAAGAGAAATTGTAAACGACAAGTTAATCTTACTTCGAGCATAGCCGGAATCGTTTTTATGACCCAATGGACAGTGTTAAAAAAAAAATTTAAACGTATAGTACACGCATCAAAACTTGCATGTGTGCGCTTAAACATACATCAACATCAAGGAAGGGGAAATACAGGACAGAAATTTAGTCATGATGAAGCATGAGACAGACAAAAACAAACTATGCATGTACACACAAGTACACATACAGGACTTGTAAAGAAAAATAAATAAAAAAACACCTAAGAATAAGGGTGCTGAAATATAAAGCACATATTCTAGACTTAAAAGAAATTTAATTTTTACATAAAAAAACAAACATTTCTCCAAATAAGCGTAACCACTATTTTTGATAAATATTTTTTTTTTATTTCAAGTGATTTTCCTTACACTAAATATGGTCAAATCAAATTGTAATAAATTAATATTACAATTGGTTTAAATTAAGTATGAAATCAATTAGTAATTTATTTATTAAATTAAAAATTAATACATTTTAATGGTAACATCTATTTCATCAAATATTTGCGTGGTGTGAACATACCCAGCCAAAAAAACAAAAAATAAAGTATTAAAATAAAGAGGATAGAACTTTAAGTTGGCAACACTATTTAAACTAGCGGTCATTTAGTCAGCTGTTTAGTGATTTATGTTTAGTTTGGTTTGGCATTTGAACATGTCGCATGAATAACCAGGTTCAGATTCGGTGAATGGGCCCAAAACAAAATTTGCCGTTGATTTCGATTTTCATAAGCAAATTTTGTTTAGCGATGAAATTCACTTTTGTTTGAAAGGGTACGCCAATAAACTAAACTTCTGTATTTGTAGTGATGATAACCCTGAAATGTATGTTAAGATACCGTTTCCTTCAAAAAAAAAAAAATTTTTTTTGGTTTACTTTATGGGCTGATGGAATTACTGGTCCGTATTACTTTAAAAACGATACTGGTCAGAATGATACGTTCAATGGTGACATAATTACTAACTTTTTCGTTCATCAATTGAACAGCCATTATGGGCAGGAGCTGTGTTTCACACAGGTTGTGGCCTAATTGATTTATTGAAGGAAACGAATAATTTCACGTTACGGACCCTTGAATTGGCCTCAAAGATCGTGCAATATAACACCGCTAGACTATTTTCTGTGGATATACGTGAAGTCTTAAGTCTGCGCTAATAAGCCCGAAAAGATTGACCACTTGGAGGACAACATTCATCACGTTATTGCCGATAAACAGCCACAAATGTTGAAAAAAATCATCGAAAATTATTGCCAGTTTTGTAACTCGCTAAAGCTAAATCTCTATTACTATAACTTTCAACACCAAATTTAGACAATATGTATTAGCCAAAAACATCTTAAAATATTTTTTGGAGTTTTAGCGATAGAGATTTAACTTTTTCGATTTAAAAAAATTAGGCTGCAGGACTTATTTATTTAGTAGTAAAAATTCTATAAATAACGCATCGAATCGTCATTGTATTAATTTGTATAAAATTCTTTTAACTCTGCTTACTATGGTATCTTATAACTCCTAGCCCTGTTTTATATTTACAATCTTTAGAACTTCACCTTATCCAAATAACAAGAAACAAATCTTCTTGTATGTTTGTGTTTGTGGTTAAAGGAATTGTGTTTTATATGTATTAAAAGATTATTCATAT
Source organism: Phyto melanocephala (assembly GCA_941918925.1). NCBI lineage: Eukaryota > Metazoa > Arthropoda > Insecta > Diptera > Rhinophoridae > Phyto > Phyto melanocephala. Next base: position 129,803,820 of record OW799233.1, on the reverse strand, counting down.
GAGTCTTATAATATAAAGAACTTTTTAATAATACCAGTGTTGCCACAGCAAACATATTTTTGAAATAAAATAAAAATTAAGACAAAATTTTTGTTTAACAAAAATTATTAATTAATAAAATTTGTATTGTTTGAATCAGATTTAATAGTCCAAGACTGATCGTCCGTTCATTTAATGTAAATAAAAAAAATATTTTTTAAAAATGTTGGTGCTTTTTCGACATTAGCGAAGTGGAATGCATTTTCGAAACTATAATATCGGTACTCATTTTTCCTCCCTTTAGATGGTGTATGTTAATATCATCAATTAAACCACCATTTTAATAAAAACATAATCCGGAAATTATATATTTTCTTACTTTTTAAGTTAGACCGAAAATTGACAACAACAATAGCATTTTGTGCTGTTGTCGTTAATGTTCTTGTTGTCCTTGTTCAACGATATCAAAGAATAGTGTTTTTACTGCAATTAGACACCAGCAAAATTAAATATATATATTTGATGTTTCGCTACGCCTTTCCAATACGACTTGTAGTTCTTTTCATTTGAGTTCTATTGAACCCAAAATATACATTTTTGGTTTTAGCCTAATCAATCTTAAATTAGACAAGTAAAAATGATATGCAAAAAACATGTAAAAAACCGGCAACGCCAAATAAATACAATCAAATTTAAGGGCCTGTTAACTGCTGTAATAAATTGAAAAAAGAAAATAACAGAAAAAACTAGAAAAGGATGAGAGTCTTAGCTCAGCTGGTTCACTGATTTGGATGCGAATATTAACACAAAATACAAAGTTAAATAAAACAATTTTGTTTTTACGTTAAAATCGTTTGAAATTAAATAACAACATACAGATGAATACATCTACTTTCTAACAACATCTACTATCTACACTACTACCACTTCTACGTACAAAACACACACAAAGTTACTTTTTGTCTTGTTTTTTGCTTGTCTTTCTGTTTGAATCTCCCCGGAATTAGGGAAGTATAGCTAAGTGCTTTAAGGCAGGAGAAGTGGAGATAATTTATAACTTTTGTAAATATGTAGTATTTTTTAATGCATTTTGTTAAGTGTTTCCTTGTTTGGAGAGTGGGAGATGAGAGATTTAAGTGATTTAATGATTTAAGTGAAAATTAAAGTAATAAAGTGGTAAATTAATGAAGAAATATTTCGTTTAATAAATGGAATAAAATTTATAAGTATGTTTTATGACAAATGAAAATTGGCATAAGATTTATATTCAAGCTTGTCATATTTGACTAAATTTAAGGCTTAACGACACCTTCCTTTACAATATGTTTCAGTAAAAGTAATAAATATTAAGTTCTGGAAGCTTTCAATGTATGAGCATGAAAATTTATTGTGATATCTTCTAGACGACAGATATGTTTCTGGGGTCGACGAATGGGTTTTTTCTTGTGTTTTTACTAGTTATACCAAATAGTTATTTACTAATTCCTGCATAAATGCCCCTAAATCACAAAATAGTGCATTTATTCTCAAAATGAATAGTGAATACTATGCCATATATGTATACTGTAGAATGTGAGTACTGTGTGTAGCTCTGTTTAAAATACAACACACACTTCTTCATTCATTTGTTTTTGCATTCAATCATACATTATTTGTTAAATGAATCATAATTACAGTTATTTAAAACAGCAATGAATACTCACACTACACACTACGCATTCACTGTGATGAAATAGTTTTTTTTAAATAAAGATATCAATAGAGGAAAAGCCTTGTCAGTTTCCGAAATTTTCAACGTAATTGGGATTTTAAATTTTGTATAGAGGATTGAGAGAATTTTTAGGATAAAATTCTAATTGCTTAAACTGATTTTAATTTTTTTTATTTAACATATGCGCATTTCCATGTCATCGTACGTGACATTTATACTCCTATAATGTGGAAAAATTTTTTCAAAAATAAGAAAAACTGAAACAAAATCAGATCTTTATGGTTCATTCAAAGGTTACTATATTTTAAAAAAAATTAATTATATTCGAATCATTGTTGTCTTAAATATCCAGAAAAAAAAATTTTTATCGTGCGTGACATAAAACAGAAGTGATTTTGGGGTATATATTTAAATATGAAAAAATCTTCGAATCTTGGGAGGCATTTTTTCTTTTTTTTTTAACTAAATCATATAAAATTCATCATACTTAATTGAAAACAATCTTTAAATGATTTAATAATAAATTCAATTTAATATCGTTCGTGACATATCGTACGTGACGGATTTTTCTCTAATAGTATTCTTAGGTAATAAAATATATATTAATCTAAGAAAAAAAGTTAAATTCTAAATTGGGTGCTCTTGCGACTGTTCAAATACGAATGACGGAGACAAATAGTGTTTTTGCACTACGTACGTGACATTAAAATAACATCCAAGGGTAATAAAAAAAAATACCGTTAATTGGACTCTATATTTTCTTTTTTCTTATGGATCTTGTTAATTGTTGTTAATAGTCGATAAAAAAAATAGTTGATTGCAATTCTTTAAAATAAGTCAAAGAGATAATCAGATTAAACTCTTATTATTGCTCTTAAAGTTATTTAATAAGCTCTTAATACCTGCGCATAGTAAAATTTGAGTGTTTTTTTATCAATAAACTTATTTTGAAAAACTTTCAAGAGGTTTTATTTTTACAGTCATGGTTGACATATTCATAAAAATGCCCATATACGATATAGTGTACGAATAAACATTTTAAACCAACTTTAAATATTGTTACGTTTATACCTTTTATAAATGTTGGCTTATTTCCTTTAAATAAATTTGAGTCCTTTTAGTATTGCAAATAAAACAGTTGAAATTCGTTATAATATTAATAGCACTTTATTTATTCAAATACTCTAAGATATTGTTTTTATAGCACTTTACTCATTTCACTTATTGTTATACACCTTTATTATCAAAAACACTTTGATATGTACCTTACAAGCTCTACTGTAAGCTGTAGCTGTAGCTGTGTTATTCCCCTATTTATAGTAACATAGTGGTGTTCGGTAACATTAGACAAAGTTCTCGTATGTACACACTAGTACATTCGAAAACCGTTACATTTAAATTAAGACGTAATGTTAATGTTAAGTAATATGCAGGAATAATAAAAGTGCCTAAAAGTATGCTGCACATAATAACTCAAATCATGTTCGAACAACCAGCGAAATAAACTAATACAAATAAAACTACAGTAACTTATACTACTACAACTAAAATAAATTATAATGTAAATTAAGATATTTAAAAATAAATCTGTAACAATATTATCTGAAAGGTTTCAATTTAAATGCGAAAATTCATCTGAGACTTTGTTAAAAAAAAAACATTTCATATTTTTAATTTAAAAACACTTTGAAACCCTTAATATTAAAGAAGGTGAATTTATAAAATTCTTTGGTCTTAGTTAGTGTACATTTAAAAAAAATTTATTTTTAAAAGTTTTTATTTTTCTTCGTAGCTCCAATTTGATGCCCTTCCCTATTCGCTGCTTCTACACATTCAACATTCTATGGTTTATGTCTACAATTTTCCTGCCACTAACAATCCTATCTATTACTCCACATATTCATACATACTTAGGTAAGTATGTAGTTCTTGCATAAGCATTATTCTTTGCTTAAACTGATGACATTTAAAGCTTTTCCTCATCTCTTTGTACTTTCAATGTATAGTATTCTGTGGACAAATAGTAACACAATCAAATTCGTAGTTCAACTAATTCGCTTTTTATTTTATTTTTATCGGTTACATTTTATTTAACAGATTTCTTTGTTTCATTTAAGTTTATTTCTGTAGCGTAAAACAATAAAAAAGTCATATATACGTAGAAATCTTAAAATAATACCTTTTTTATTATTGTTGCTTATGCTTCATTGCTTTTTGGGTTTTGGCGTTTTTACTTTTCTGTTCCTGTTTTTCAATCGTTTTTCATATAATTCGTTGTTGTTTTTTATTATTTATTTTAAGTTTTTTTTTTTCTTGCACTCTCCTTGTTGTGCTTCGTCAAATGTGGAAGTACCGAGATTTACGATGTGTGCAAATAAATGTTGAAGATTTGATAGTTGTGGCGTATTTGGTCCCATGTATCTGACAGAACACCAACACACTACACTATATGACTGTAAAGTAAGCAACCAATCATTAAATGATTGGATAAAATGAATAAATGAATCAGATTGTTGTAGATGGATGGATGGTTGGAGAGACGCATGAATCAATGAATGGATAGAGATAGATGGATGAATTCATGGTTGGCTAAATAAGAGCCAGTAACAGTATGACAATATAAAGATTTAAATGCAAGAACAATTACTTACGTAATAGCTTTGATTTTAAATGGCTTATGCCAAAATGTATTTACCAAGAAATCTTCAAATCTAATGGCTGTAGTTTTGATGGTGGCTATGACAACTATTAGTTATAAATACAGTGGTGAAAGATGCTTTGCTCTAAGACAGTCAATAATTATTGTTAGTGTGATTTTTAATACATTTTTAAATCTAACAGCCATATATTGTAATTTAATCTGGATAAAATATTTAATATGTACAAAATTATTAGACAAATTAACTTATGCTTATGTCAATTAGTTTTCAATTTTGTATAAATATGTATATCCGAAATAAAGTAAGTTCAGGAAAGTCAGTTTAATAACTTGTTACAAAGTGTTGGTATATAGATAGATAGATAGATAGATAGATAGATAGATAGATAGATAGATAAATAGGTTTTGAATCAGACAGTCAGTTAGGAGAGTGCGAAATTCTAGTCTTATTCTAGTGAAATCGTGGCAATGAAAGATGGTAGGCTTAATAACCTACCCATCCTGGTAAGGAAATACATCACGGTGGCAGGGTTGTCAGATCTGGGGATTTCTCTCCAAATTCGGCGATATTAAAATATGTATTGCGTCTAGGGTTTTTTCCTGGACTTTTTCGTTTCCCGGGAATGTGAGAATTATTTTTTAATTTCCCGTGATCCCGCCGCAAAATAAATAAGAAGTAAATTTATTTTTAAATAATAAAAAACTTTTTATTAAAAAACATAAAATAGTCTATAATGTAAAAGAAATACTTCAAAACTATAAAAATTAATAAAGAAAAATTGTGTTAAAATATTTCTAACTAAAAAAATATTATTCTCTAGATGCGAGATCAAATATGAGCACAAAACACAAAAATACAGGTACTTCAGCTATGAGATCAAAAATAAAATCATTAGAATTCAATTTCAAAAACATGTAAATACAATTTATTATTAAAAAAAATATAGCGTAACAAGTTTTAACGACTTAGAAAATAATCTTTTAATACGCTCAAAGCGTTTATTGACTGGTTAGAAAGTCTATTTCAGATTTTATTAACAAATTGCCCTGTTACAGAAAACACTCTTTCGCTTTCTACCGATGTTGGACGAATAGTTACAAGTGCATTTAACAAATATTTACATACATAATATTTTAAGTTTTTTGACCACTTCCTTCTTTCTTTATGGAAATTTTGAAGCATTGGTAACGTGGGCTGAGTTTTTTTTTATATTTTAACGGAAGTTCTTTCTTATTTTATATTTTAGCTAACTTTCTCTTCCAGATTGCTTTGTGCAATGATCTTAAATGACTCATTAACGCGCTAGTGCTTCGGCCTTTACATGAAATTATCTTTGCACATAAAGAGCATATAGCAGTGTCATCAGCCTTTTTTTCAAAAAACTTCCAAACTATTGAACTTTCCATCTAAAACAGTTTCGTTTCTTTTAATATTAAAGAAGAAATGTTTAAAAAATTAAACTAAAAAAGTATATCAAATTATTTGTAAATATATTTCTAAACATAAAGTTAAAAAAAAACCTTGAAGAAAATATTTTTATGAATTTAATTTAATAAAATTTGCGCCATTCATATGTATGCGAACAAATTGGGGGCTTCTTTAGATGGTGTGTAAAAAACATTTTAGTTTATCGTCTTTTCTTATGCAACTATTTTAATTTAACATCCTTCCACTTCCATTTTTTGTATGTTATCACATTAAAGTAAATGCGCAAAAATGTGTGGATACTGAGGGCCGTATTCATAAAAAATATTCTAGGTTTATTGAAGGCTTATTTGACAAATTTCTCTACAACATCTGTCAAATAAAACTTTAATAAACCTAAAATATTTTTTATGAATACGGCCCAGAATACATAAACACAAAATAAAAAGTATTTTCAGTCAATAATTCCACTAAAATACGCCTTCGAAATAGAATACAATACGAACTTCTTAATGCGCTTTGACGAGTTGTAAATTATATAATAGTAAATAGAACATGTTGAACTTCTTTTGTTTTTAATAAAAATTAAGTAAAATCGATATTTGACGACTTTTTTCGATTTTTGGAGAATTCTGGCGATTTTAATCAAATTAATTTTTTTAGGATTTCTAAAAAAAAATTTTTAATAATTACAAACAAGGCATATCCATAAGGTATAAGCAACGGCGAATTGATGTTTTATGTCAAGGCCAATTCGTATATCAGGGATGGAAACGTTGTTTCTACATATTAAATGTAATAAAATTTAATTAAAAAGAGGATATAAATTTTTTAAATACATTATTAATGACGCAAAAGCAACAAATATACATAAATTTAGCACATTTATTATCAAAAAAGTACACTCAAGTTAATTGTTTAGTACCGAAACCAAAATCACATTTCCTATTCCTGCATTAATAAATGAAATCAAGGCGAATTCAACCAATTTTGACAAAAAGTTTCCCAATCAGCTGGGCTGATAATTTCACCTGTATAAATTCGCCTTGATTACAAATATATATTTCACTGTTAAAAACTAAGTAAAAAGGTTGGCAATTTTCAACATTGAATTTGGCTTAAAAGATCAAAATAAATCTGACACCCCACATGTTTTACGTAACATTTATATTTATAAAACGGAATGACTATTTCATGATAGATACTATATCTTATTACAAACCAGGTTTTTGTTAATCTTTCTTGTCTTGGTGGAAAATTAATTGTTATACGTTCACTTGCTAATTTTCTAGATTTAAGCCAGAATTTTACATGGGCTAAAGGTATATCAAGCCATAAAAAACCCACCTGAAAAATTTCAATTTAAAAACTGTATTGGTTCCTTTCTCAAATCTCGGAAGTATTTTTTGAAACCATGATCCAGATGGTCAAATTTTTTTTATCCTAAAATAATATAATATAATTATAAATTAATAATTATTCGAACTTTTTATTCTTTAATTTATTATAAATCACTATTATTCTTAAATTAATTTTTCTATTATAAAACATCCTTACAACATTTATTGAAATAAATTGTAATCATTTAAGAAAATTGAAAAACTAATTTCATAGGCCCCTTCTCTATGCGCTGGCACATACAGTCTAGGAAAAATCTCTACATACACCGCCTTATTTTGTGTTTTTAAGATATTTGTAAAGCGAATAAATAAAGCGTTTACATTAATATTTAAAGTACCAAAAACTAAGCTTATTTGCAAAACAAAAAGCCAATTTAAAAGGATAACAATAACAGAAATAACAAACAAAATAAAAATTGATGAGAAAAAAGTCTACATACAGTCTTAAAAATCGAATACAATATTTAATTTATTTTAAATAAATAAAAGAAAACAATATATTTTTAATATTTTCTAGGACCACCTTGGACTTCAATAACCGCGTGAAGACATCACCAAATTCTCCGTAATATTGGGCGCAATTTTCGACCACGCCCGAGTTAGGGCACTTTTCAGGGTTTCACGATTTCTGATATCGTTTACGCGCAGATTTTTTTAAAACGTCCCAAATATGCTTAATTGGATTGAGGTCTGGTGACTGGGGAAGTGTATCGAGCTGTCTTGGTGCATGATAAAGAAGCCAGTCTCGAACAATATGCGCAGTATGCTTAAGATCGTTGTCTTGTTGAAAAATCCATTGGTTTTCCAGGCCCAAGCTTTCCACAGATGTCTTCAGATTTGGTTCCAATATTGTCTTATACTGATATCTGTCCATAACGCCTTCAACAAAAACCAATCGACCAACTCCAGATGCCGCCATAGCTCCCTACACCAAAACACTGCCCCCACCGTGTTTCACAGTTGGTATAATATTTTTGGGATCAAGTGCAGTATTCGGTTTTTGCCAAACTTTGTTTCGGCCATCATTTCCGAAAAAATTATACTTACTTTCATCGGTAAATAAGACTTTATTCCAAAAATCCATTCCTTTCTAAAAATGTGACTTAGCAAAGTCCAGGGGAAGTTGACGATTCTTGAATGAAATAAATGGCTTTTTGCGTGCTGTTCTACTTTTAAGGCCGCTATCATGCAAAACGTTTATTACTGATCTTGATGAAACAGTAATATTTGAACATCTTGCAAGGTATTCAGCTAATTTTGGGGAACTTATTTTCGGATCTTTTTGGACTTCTTTAAGGACACTACTAATATCGCGTCTCGAAATCTTCTTCGGTCTTCCAGATCGTGGCTTGTATTCAGTACTGTTGGTGTTTTGATGGTTTTGACAAAAGTTTGCATTCTTGAGCGACTTAATTTTACTATTTGAGCCATTTCTCCGTAAGATTTGTTTTCTTTTCGAAGGGTAACCACCAAATTTCGAACTGATTGCTGTATTTCTCTTCTATTTACCCTTTTTAAAGCTAAAACGTGTTTTGCAAATCGCTTTCTGAATTTAAATGATTGTAATATTTGAGAAATAAAGCAATTCAAGAAAACTAGCGGGTTTTTCTCTTTATCTTCTTGATTTTCTTATTTTAAGAGATGCCAATGCTGTATGTAGACTTTTTTCCCACCGATTTCTATGTTTATCGTTAATAGTTTATAAATTATCATAATTTCTAAACTTTTTTTTCCTCCAACATTCTTAACTACTGATGTCGTAAACATTGACATCAAAATTATGTTTAATATTATCACTAGTTCTCTAAAAGTTCAAAATAGTAGAGTGTATGTAGAGTTTTTTCCTAGACTGTATATATTCTCAAGTAAGACAGAAAAAAATTAATATGAATTTTAATGAAAAATAAATATTTTTAATCAAAAATTTATTTGATTTTGCTCCAATCATCAAAATGATACTATTATTCAAATAACAATTCATAATTTTAATTAGTAAAACATTGAACAAATTTTAGTTGAAATAGTTTTAAAAATTTATAAAAATTTCTATAATTAAATAATTATAATTAAAAATTTCTATAACTTTTAAAATAGTTTTATTCAATTTAATCACTTCTATAATCAAAATTTGGAATTGTTTAAATAAATTTTTAACTGTATTAATAACTCCAGTATGAACTGGATAAGATTCCTTTAAATGACTGAATGAATTACGAATGAATTCCACAAAAAAGGTATTTAACCTATAGGAAGAAGTCTGAAAATATATGGAAATATTGGATTATTTCCACTAGATACGACTACGAGAATATTAACGGAAGATAAATATAAATATCATACATGTAAGGTTACTATTTCACATCCTTCCAGTTTTACAAAAACATTTTATGGACCTTACAGTGATAATAACAATGGATTATTTTTCACTTTTAATTCATAAATTATTTTTCTTAAATTATTGTTAAATTTCTGGTTTGGTCATTCAGTTTATTTTAAAAATGGTCTAAGTCAATTTAACTTTCGAAAATATCATTTCCGTATAAGACACACAAAAAATTTCATATTAATAACAAATTGAGACTCATAATTCATTGTAATTAATTTAATTCAAAATGTTGCATAATATTGAAATATTTTTTAATTTATTCAAACGCAAAACATTAAATATCTCGAAACAAAAAATATATGACTTAGACCACTTTCATAATTAAGGGCACATATACAGTTGTTATGCCACAATTTAGCTATTATCTTTTAAATTTCATTTTGAATATTCTGAATTCATGCTTCAATTTTTCTAATCGAAAAATTAAAGCAATTAAACTTATAAAATGTTTTTCAACTGCTTTTACTAAATTAAGAATCACTTGTTAGAGAATTTTTGTAAATTGTTATAAATCATTTGTTGTTAACCCCATGTGATGCAACAACTGATTGAAAGGTGTTGAAATTGTTTATTATATTCAGGTAGTTATTTAATGTGTAGTGATGTTGAATGTTTAATATAATTTTAAATTTAATTGCATTTTATCATTTTGTATGCTCATTCACGCAGACATTTGCACATTCATACTACATACTTCCTTACAAACATACTTCCTTACATACATACATTCGCAGCCATAATGGTATAACATATGTATTTATATACTTAGTGTCTCAGTGTTCTACAATTAATTCCTTTTTATATTGTATAGCAACATGAACATAGTCATCTTGTTTTCTCATTTAATTCATCCATTATTCATTCATTCATTCGTCTTGTATTTTGACGTAATAAATAAGTTTTTCGTTTTTGTGGCAAATAAGAAAATACGTGCTTATTTATGTGTGTGAATGTTGAGACTAATATGTAAGAATATGTTGTGGAAACACTAGTGTCTGTGTTTCAAATTTCATTTTTATACCCTTCACACAGTGAAAAAGGGTATATATAGGTTTGTCATTCCGTGTGAAATTTCTACAATTTTCATTTCCGACCCCATAAAGTATATATTTTCTGAAAGCTTATGAATAGGGGAGTCGATTAAGCTCTGTCAGTCTGTCCGTCTGACCGTCTGTCCGTGTGTATGTTGAAATCAACTTTTTGAAGCCCCCCGACATAGGTTGGACCCGGGTAAAGTATTAAAATATCAGAAATATTCGGGAATAGATCGGTATTGAAAATCAGAAACATCGGTACATAAACAACTGAGATATGAGCAAAAACCCACGACCACCTCGATTTTTTTTTTCACAAAAACAACATTACAACAACAACATACATACATACAAACGTGTATACTGGTTAGAGAAAACGTGGCATCGAATCCCAGCTGAGCCAAAAAAAATTTTTTTTAATTTTTTTAAAATTTTTTTTTTTAATTTTTTTTTTTTTTTTTTTTTATTTTTTATTTAATATATTATTTATATTTTTATTATTATTTTTTTTAATTTTTTTTTATTTTTTTTGTTTTATATATATTATATACATAATAATTTATTTTTTTAATTTATTTTTTAAATTTTTTTTTTAATTTTTTTTTAAATTTTTTTTTTTTTGTTTTTTTAACATACATGCGTGAATTTATAATTTTACAATGGGACGTTTTTATATATGTATTTTTTTATATGTATGCACGTATTTCATATGGGATGAATGGTGACAAAAACCACTGTTATTGCATGACTACACGTTGTGAAGGGTATATAGGATTCGGCACGGCCGAATATAGCGCTCTTGTTAAATAAGTAATTAGAAAAGAGAGCAACGCTCATTGGCGTAGCTACAAACATATCTGCGGGTATCAAAAGCTTAAAAGAGTGTTTCTCTGGCATAAACTTAAAGTGAGGTTTTTTCAAATTTATAATAATTATTATTTTCAAATTGTGGATGAGGGGACATGGTAACAACAACATTTGAGCTGAAGTTCTCTATTTTCGCTAACATTGATAGACAATATTGATTCATAAAAAATTGGTTCTTCTTCTGAAGCTTTTAATGCTAAATGATTTCTTGATAAATAGTCCGCAATATACATGTACTTTCCTGGTAAATATTCCAATTTTACATTATAGTTCAGTAATCGTAAACACATGCGTTGTAACTTTCCAGATGGTATTTTATGTATTTCTTTTTTCATCAATCCAATGAGTGGCATATGATCAGTTTTTATAAAAACTTCTCTTCCATAAATGTTTTTTATATAAGACTTTATAAAACAAATCAGACGACAAATAATTACTGTTACTTATTTCTTATTTAATCAATCATGTAAACATAAGATTATTATATGAAGTGATTGAATAAAGAGAGTTTAAACAAGTAACATCACAGTTATAGCAATGAAAAATTAGTTTACTGTCCAACAAAATTTAACTTTAGCTATTGGCAAGTTATAATTGCTCAATTCGCAAGCTGTCGTAGCAGTTGTTCTTCGCAAAAGTTGTACACATTATGTTGATAAGATTTTCATTCATTACACAACACTTACAACAACTTAACCTATGTTTTTAGGATGTCGTATAAATATATCACAGCTGAAAAAGTAAGTACTATCGCTGTTGTTCCTTAATATGGAGAATAAAATTTCTTACAATCTACGACTGCTACAACAGGTTGAGAATAGAGCAAATAATGGATAAAAATACTTTAGTCCAAATGACTCTATTTTTAAAAACAGTTATGTTTTTAAAATTTGAAAAATATTAGAAATCACACACACCCTTATGAACACCCTTTAAACTAACTTTTTTTTACGTTTATAACACAAAACACACACACACAACAAAACTTCACTGCATAATAACAAACAAACATACATAGAATTCATCTATACATCTGTGGGATTCAATTATTCATGAACAGCATTCATTCAGTCAACACGAGGAACTAAAATACAAGACAAAATTTAATTGCCTACTCCAACGTATTTATATTTGTAAATATTTGAAATCCTTATCATGCACAAACACTTAAATACTATTTCGAACTAAATGCACTAAAACTGTGAATGCTTTAGTTGTTCAGGAAAGAAAAACAAATAAAAAAGGTGGGGTAAGAGAAGATAGAGTATAAAAATTATAAAAAAGCTTAAGGAGAAATAACGATCAAACATTAAGACTCAAAGACAAAGTAATCATTTTACTTATTGCCTTGCGGTTACAGACAGCCTGCAAGTTAACGAAGCAACCAGCCAGCCCGCCTGCTTGCTTACTTTTCATTTATCCTTTTCTCTTTCCCCCAAGTCGAACTACCAGTAAAACCAATCGATTCAAGCATATTTAACTCATCTGAATTAAAAAGAATCCAATTCAAACCAATAATTTAGTTCAATGTAAAGGGAAAAGTAATGTACTTACATCTTAACAAAAGGCAACATAATTTCCCCAGTAGCACTTACTCTACTGCTATGTAGGCCTTGTTAATGCTATTTTTTTTTTTTTCTTTCTTTTCTTTTTTTTTTTTTTTAATTTTACAACTATAATAAACCGAGAAAACCTACTACCTGCCATTCTATAGAGAATTGCATTCTTAACTACTTTGGTTTCGACCGGGTTTAAAAAATTAAATTAAATAAAAATGTTTGTGCTTCAGCAATTTAATCAAGAGCAAATACTGTGTACTGTAAAATAACGAGCATCGACGACATATAATAGAATCTACATCGCTAAATTAAAAGAAAAAATTCTAGATTTTTTAACAGCACAACACAACAAAAAAGAGCTTCCGAAGAAGCAAAAATCGAGATTGCTTTTACTAATCGAATGCAGTATATTCAATTGTTTTCTTGAAATGGATGCACTTCTCCGTTGAGAAGTTCTTTGAGTCTTGAGTATTTATTTTAAAGTAATTAATAAATAATACTATACTATACTTTAAAAGAAAACATTTATTATTATGTAGTCAGTTACAAAAATAATACTAAAACAAAAGAATTATGTATTTTATTTTCTTAAAAAATTGGGAAGACATTTTTTCATTCTTTGTTTACAGAGAAATTAATTATTTGGTCATCTATTCGAGATAAGTCTGATCCCAAAGTGTTCTTCAACTGACGAAGATGAGGCACATAGTTTGCCCTAAATTTCGTAAATATCGGAATACGAAATATCTAGTACAAACGATCAGACAGAATAAAGTAAGCTAAATTAAATGATGGTTAACGAAAACTTCTAGACTCTTTAACTTAAGAGAAAAAACCGTTTGAAATTGTTTTAATTTTGTAACAAAAAAAAAATGCTGAGATAGTCAAATACAACTTTTATTTTTATAACGTTAAAGTCTTTGAGTATTTTTTTAATTTGCTTACTAAATACAATAATGTCATAACTCAAAATTCTCAAATTTCCAAGGAAGGGGAAAAAACTGTTGATATAACAAATTTAGTACCATTATGAAAATAGTCCATTTTAAATGCTTTTTTTAATTTTATTTTTTGTGAGATTTAACTTTTTAACTGAAATGTTTTCGATTGACTGGTCGCATAGTTTCGATTGATAAAATGCCCTAATTTTTTTTAATTTCCTATTTAAAAAACCAAATACAGTTGTCTCACATTTTTCAATTATCACAATTTAAAATATTACACCACAAAATTGATAACATTTTACAGAAATAGTGGTATAAAATTACACTATCTGCAGCAATAATCTTCTTTAAATTAAAACATGTATAGACATTAATTCAAACTCATTTTCAGTTTTTTTTTTATCGGGTTCAGTTTGTTTTTTACGGACATGACTATTATTTCGGCGAAAATGAGACAGTTGTGATATGGAGCTGTGTAGCTCAAGAACGAACGGGTTAAATAGAACGAAGTGATCCAGTTAATTTACTAAACGCCTATGTTTCAATACTAATGTTTGGTCTTTTTATATAAAATTATATTTCTATGCCTTTGACAAAATCCTTCTTTTAAATGCCAGGTTGTAATAATGGTCCTTAATATATTAAGATAAAAAAGATATACAATATTTAAGCCAAAACAACAACAAATTGTTTGTAAAAATTTAAATTATTATTATTAAACTAATAAATGCAATAAATTTAGTTAATAACCCCTTCAGTTTAAAAACAATATTTAACTATTTACCATCTATTTTTTTCTAATTGAATAAATTTTTAAAAAATAGCATGTTGCCGTACTGTCATTCAAATGTGAACAATTGAACGAACAAGTTAATTTCTGCAAAATGAACAATTACTTTGGATCAGCTCTATTGTGCTGATACATTTTCTCATAACTTAAGAACGACTAGTCCAATTTTAATAAAAAATACTTATCGGCATGTGTTTTTTTTTTGTGTAAAAAAGGTTTTAAAACTGTTTTGACTAAAATTTGTTCTGATGTCAGACATTATTGCCACCAAATTTTCTGACAACAAGAACAAATCATCAACAATAATGGTTCGAAAGTGACAAATTAAAGTGCAGAAACCTTCTTTTTAGAATTCAGAAAACTTGTGAAGACCTAGACTAAATGTCTTAAACCTATAGTGCTCGAAATGCAAGAAGCCACATGCACATGTGGGTCTGACGTCACTAAAATGTTCAGCACTTTGGTTAAATTTCTTAAAATAGTCATAGTACCTGCATGCGGTAAGATTTTAATATTACACGAAATGTATTTTAGTCCAAAAATGTAAATGAAACGCATTTGGCCGTAGCGGATACATTTATGCTCTATGATGACGTCAAAATTACGTCACAGCCACATGCGTATGTGGCTTTTTACATTTCGTGTACTACAGGCTTTATAAATTCTTTACGCATGTAAATCTTGATTATAATTTTAAACACATCCTAAGTATAAGAAATCAGTAAAAAAAGAGAATTCCCGGAAAACTTTTTATTACTAGATAATAGTAAAGTTTTATATAAAAAGAACTAAATAGTTGATGAAAAATAATTTTTGTTAAAAATAAATTATCTTGAACATTTTTTATATATACATAAGTAAAATTAATTTATTGAGAACCTTTTACAAATCGAAAATTTACTTTACAGCTCTTTACGGATAAAAAAATTTATTGAAAATATTTATGCAAAAATTTAGAAATGTATCTTGTATTAAACTCTTAAGATCTTACACTCTTAAACTGATATTAAACATTTTAAATATTACTTATAAGTGTCCCGAAATAAACCCTTTAAACAACTGAAATAAGTGTTTACTTTTTTTTTTTTGATGCTAGCCGTAAATGTGTTACAAAAAGTACGTTAAAATTACCACAACCATAGTATTATTTGAAGGGTATTTAAATAAGAAAAAACGAAAGCAACACTGCAAAAATATTACACCACATTTGTATTTTATTTTTATGATGTAAAAAGTTGATGTTGCACAGTGGCATAATTAAGAACTAATTTAATTATGATCGTAATAAACAAAACCACATACAGTATAAATTATTCTGCAACTATTTAGTTCTTCTTAAAGAAAACAGAAAAGAAAAAAAAAATGACTGCAATATTTAAGGGTTATCAAAGGTTTATAAATAAAGTGCTCATAGAAAATCATTTTGATAAACCATCTATAAATCTTTGATAACTTGTAAATTTAAAGATATTTTTTCCAAAAAGTTAAATTTATAATTTAAATAATTTTGAAGAGAAAATTATACTAGAACAAGAGTAAAATTAAGCAAATAAAGTTGATTTTGTCCAGCTATAAAATTTTTAATATCAAAGAATATCTAATATTATATGTTCGATATTATAGTAATTGGGATTTAAAGATCATACTTATTAAAAACAGCATTTTAATTTCGTTTGTTACATAAGACAATAATTTAATAATAAGGTGTTAGTTTTGCTGTCACGGAAAAATGTAATGCTACGCGCACAATTGCGACTAACGACGGATTTTTCGCCGCGAATATTCGTCGTCAAAAAAAAAAAATAAAACACATCTGTGAATATGAGAATGCGTACAATTATGGCGTCGATCGAAATTCGCTGTACGCGTAGAACTCTGCAATTGATTTATTTTGATTTCTTACGCCGGCGAACGACGAACAAATTGGTACAAGGTGACCATTTTTTATTATATTTGGTTTTACTTCTCAAATTTTTAAGAAAAAAAGTTAGTTTTTACTTTAAAATTTGTTTTATTTTTTATTCTTAAACATTTAAAAAAATATAAAAAAGTTAAGTACAAAAATTGTTTTTTGTTGTTGTGTTTTTGCAAATTTTTAAGTTTATTAAGTAATTTTTTTTTTCATATGGTCACACTATTAGCTGTTATACAAGAACAACATTTTTATTATTGTTTCTTGCACGTACCCACGACATTCTTTGCAAAAGTTTAGTTATACGTAGAAAGGTTTTTACTATGACAGAAATTATATATATATTTGGGTGATTCACAAGGTGTCTTATCATGTCATATTGTCATATTGTTCTAAAATTTTACAATGGTTTAAAAATGTTGTTGTTGCTTTTCAAACAAAAAGTGTCTTATAATAATAGAACTTTGTACGCTATGTTTGTTGCGCTGTCGTATTTAATAAGCAGAGACCTGTACTAAACGGCTAAGCCGAAATAGTTTTTGTAAGCCGTTGCCGTTTATTGTATAATTTTATCGGGCCGATAAACAATTGATAACAAATCACTGGCGGCGTCAAATAAGTTCGGCTAAGGACTCTGCTGATTTTGTTTATCAAACAAAATTTAATTTATTTGTGATTTGCGGCTAAAAAAAGACGATTTTTTACAAAAGCAAATAAAAAAAAATGTTGTTTATTTACTTTAGTCTGCCATTACAACATCTAAAAAGTACTTTTCGCACAAACTGGCTATTATTTTATTTTTTTTCACTTGTTTTTAGCATTACGAAAGAAAATATTTATTTTTATAATTGTTTTACATCAGCAGATTTAAATTCAAAATAGGACACTTAATTATGAGGGGTTGTTCACAATAGTCTTAATTTTTCATGCTATTATTATAGGACATATGATTTTATGATACTATTGTAAATCCCCCAATTATTTTGTTGAGTTTTATAAAAATTTTAATCCTTTGATTATTTTCTTTCTTTCAAACAGTAAACATTTTTATCAACTATAAAAGATATTACATTTTCGTCGTTATTGTGTTTCACACGACGAATTTACACAACGAATTTTTACCGACGAATTCGTCGTGTTGGGCGAAATTCGCATTTCGTCCCAATTGTGCGCCGAGCATAAGATAACTTTATCAATATATATTGTTTCGCATACTTTCATTAATTTTACCATATATTAATTCCAGGGAACGTGAATAACAGTTATCCGGAAAATTTAAACATAAAAACTCTTCATGTTAGAGCCAACGGAGACTTATAGTGTCATATATTAATAGATTCGAACTGACGAGCTCTTTCAGAATCTGTGGTGATCTTAAAAAAAAGAGTTTTATGTTTTCCGTCAAAAATAAAACTAAAACTCATTTTAGGAGTTTTATTTTTTCCGTCAAAAATAAAACTCATTTTAGGAGTTTTATTGTTTCCGTCTAAAATAAAACTTATCTGAGGAGTTTTATTTTTTCCGTCTAAAGTAAAACTCATTTCGCCTTCATAAAATAAAACTCTTTTGAAGAGATTAATTTTTTTGTCGTAATTAAAATTCATTTGTTTACTTTTTTTTAACAGACTTTTTTTATTTGTTTATTTTAACAAACATTATTTTTTCCAAATTTTCTGGTGAAAGATTTGACCGCAGGTCCCTCAATACCAACTTAAGAGCAGAGAATGCTCTTTCCACGCTTACTTGGGTTGCAGGAACAGTACTTATCTACAAATGTACAACTAATTTAATCAAAATACTCACAAATTTCCTGCATTATAACAAGCAACAAATCTAAACTTTTTAACGAATTTTAATCTAATCAAGTTAAAAAATTTAATCCAATCTTTATATTTTTACACTTCCCCGCATTATTAGCAGGAAATCCAATATCAATAGACCACTGTTGCTTGTTACTACTGTTTTGTTCTTGATGTTTTGCTGCAAACGACTCCAAACAATCGCCGAAAGGTCTACAAGTGTATGAAGTTGCAAAAGTTAGCAAGTGAGTTTGCAAGACTTTGAGTGAGAGTTGGTTATTTGTACGACGAGTATGAAACAGAACATATAGCTGGAGGTTGTTTACATATCTGGTTGCTTGGTTTTGTTGAAAATCATTGGGGGAATAAAAATGTTGTATGAGTTTCTACTTTACAAGCTGTAGAAGTTATATGGAATGTGCGATAAATATGGGGTCATGACTATTCTATAATGTGATGCAAAAACCTATGACCCTGGCATAAGAAGGTAGAATTTCTGTAGAGGTAAAAAAAAATATTGTTTTGACTTAAATGAAGTATAAAAGGCTTTATTATACATCAGTCGCTATACTCCGCAAAAACATAAAATATGTAATTGATAAAGGGGTTGGCACAAAGTTCCGGTCGTCTGACACTAACTATACCCAGCAAAAAAAATTAAAAGTAGTGCGAAGCGAATTACATTTTCAAGACTTCTAAATCAATTGTGTAAAAGCATTCATTCTAAATAACTTCTTAAATATGAAATAATATGTCATACATGATGTGCTTACAAATGAATGCAACGTCATTCAAAATATCTTAAAGAATTAATGTAAACAAACAAATTCAACTCATAGAAAATTCGATGCTTTTCATTAAATATGCATGAGTTCCATGCACTTATTAGAATGGAGTGCAGTTCATTAATATATTCATGTAAACACATGATCTTCAATGACACACTAATGTTAAAATCTTAGTTTTTTTACCTAAATTTAATCACTACGTCACCAGTTGAACCCTGCAAATTCACTTTTTTGTCATAGATTTATTTGTACCCAAATGTATAAAAGTTTAGCCGCTCATTTTGGGACTATCTATCTAATGCTATCAAGAAAAGTCCAAGAGAACACTATCGGTAAGACGACATTTCCTTCAATTGAACATTAATTAAAAGAAAATTTCTGTAAAATGCTAATAAAATGCAGACAATAATTAAGTGGTTAGCTGTTGACTGTAAAACGCGTGTAACCAATGACACGGATGACAACTTTTGCTGCACCTTGTACAAATCTCTATAAGTTATATTAAGTACCGTGAATCATGCATGATCATGACAAATTGTTTGTTTAAATTATATGGGCTTGACTACAAAAAATATATCCGCGTGAGTGAGCGTACATAAATAAAATGTCAGCAGATTTTAATATTGACTTTTTTAATTAAATCTAATCATATTTTCCCATGAAAATTTCGTGTTCGTAATTTTTTATAGTCGCTACAATTATTGAAGAAGAGTATATTTTTTGCCAGTGAAGGCATATGATTCGATTACTTACGAACATATGCAACAGATCTTTATTTTTGGCTGGGGCTGGAAAAGGGGCTTAATCGTGAACCAGGTGAAAACTGTTCAAATATCCTTTTACGAGAAGGAACTTTACAATGAAAGAGATCAAATTAAATTTATATGGTTTTTAGAAAGTGTTAAGTAGTGTTCTAGACAAAAAACTTTCTTGAAATGCTGTCTAAAAGAGTGTGCCAAACAAGTCATTATTGCTTTCACTCGACACTATTGTAAAAAATGCAATTCCCTATGCGTCACTCGTATACTGGCCAAAGGTCGATCAAGTCGGTGTAAAAGATGTGAGTTTAGAAGCCTAAAAAGTTGAGACCTTTGTGGACATGTGAAAATCATAGAACATCTAAATTGCGACCAGAATTATTATTTTATTGTATTGAGAATTTTGTCAAATAATCTCTAAGGCGGATCTCTAAGGCGGATGGCTTCAGCCTGGTACACTAAAAAAATTGATTAGAGATACTGCTATGAACATATTTGAGCAAAGAGCCGTATTCATAGGTACATATCCTTGTTTACTTCAAACTCCTTATTATCTTTATTAGTGCCTATGAGTCTACAAGGAAGAATATGAAGAAAGCCCTCATTTACTTCTTGGGATAACAAAGTGGCTTTAAAAATCCTTCTGACCTATGATCACAATTTGGCTCTGGTTATTTAACCGTCTTGAGATGTACAATAAGCTTTTACTTTTTTAGGTTCCTAGTTATAAGAGACAAACTGGCAATGAACGTGCCAACGGCCTCGCAATGTGTTGGCCGAATTGAACAGAAGCCATTTTTGGTTTACCCTTAAGAGTGAACTTATTGCAATTCAAGACGCTGAGTTTGTTCCTCATTGGAGAATGGCTTCGGAAAACGTCAGGATAAAAGGTATTGTCTGGTTTTCCAACTGAACACTGCAATCTTGATCACCATTTGTTTATCGACTTTGTCTATACCGAAGCAAAACTTTTTGCCCATATATCATTTAAAAATTTTAATTTTGTTGTGAGGCTTCATACACATTTCATCATATTTTATCATTTTATATATAGAATAGTCAGAATAATGATGTTGTTGACAACTTTGCGATGGTTTTATTTGTATTTAAATTTCCTTATTCGCCGATACTACTGCAACGGTGGTTATCATACACACGCATGTATATATATGTATAAGTAAACATACAAAAGTGTGTATAAGTATATAAAAGTGAGTTAATGTTTACGTTTGTATGCGTTTTATCTCTTAGGATGGTTAAAGTTTGCATTCGCAGGACTCAATTTTATTTATCAAGGCTGGTGGTGGCAAGATTCATTTCAAAAGTTTTTCTTTACATTTTACTTCATTGGAACAATGAAATAACAACAACTAAACACCAATTAAATATCAAATAAAACATTTCAAAAAAGCAAAGCGAACAACGGTTATAAAGTTAAGAAAAGTTAAGTGAGTTTATATCTAGGACAGATTGAATAGATGAAGACGGTTTCATAATATGATTATTAGTATTTATAATGAATATCTTGCAGGGGAGGTATATTAGAAAGTTATAAAATGATACATATGAATGTACTTATTACTTAGTTATAGGTTATGCATATTAAATTAAATGATAAACAATGATAATGATATTGAATATCTTAAAACGTTCATAAATATATTTAGTTGGAAGGAAAATACGCAATATTGTTGTAATTGTAATAGTATCATCCATATTAGATTATGGAAACTATTTTAGGTTGCATGAGATAGTCACTCAGAGTAACTGAAGAATGGTGTTGTGAATAGAGACTTACCATAAATGCTGGCAAGTGGGATGCCATCCTCTTTACGGAGAAAAGGAAAGGTTTGGAGATTGGATCTTTAATACTTTTTGGAACCGAAAAAGGAATATGAAATATTTGAGGATAACGCTAGATACAAAACTACTAGGAATGATCTCGTTGGGATAAGGATACAAAAGGCAAATAGAATTTTGCATCAGTAAAAACGGGTTTGCGGTCAAAGGAGAGGAATCTCATCTAAAGCTGCACACCAAATTTATACGGTGGTGGTCAGACCAAT
This sequence comes from Phyto melanocephala, assembly GCA_941918925.1. Taxonomy (NCBI): domain Eukaryota; kingdom Metazoa; phylum Arthropoda; class Insecta; order Diptera; family Rhinophoridae; genus Phyto; species Phyto melanocephala. The sequence goes on along the minus strand of OW799233.1, from coordinate 129,781,742 downwards.
GATCACTTTCGCATCTCTGTTTTCTCAGGCGACGTTTAAAAGTAAGTTGGATGGCGTTCAGAGGACTTCTTGCATTGCGATTCATACCATACAAACGCAGGGAATGGAAACATAGCTAGATTTGCTGGCGTTGGACTTATTTATATGGTTAACGGCTGCAAGATCGACAATTGGGATGCAAAGCGATAACACATGGTATATCTTTGGGTCGAATTCGGAGTTTAGAAGAATCCTGAACCTCGTAAATAAAGAGGTTAGTCGATTAAAGTGGTCAAAAGGCTACATCGAACACTCATAGTGAATGAATTCCTGCACAATAAGTGCTTGGAGAATGACATGAGTGTATTAACTGATGGGTCCTACATAGACAGGATGGCATGTGCTGGTGTATGTTTACTTAAATTGTACCTATCCTGCACCTTGAGTCTGGGGAAGTGTGTGTCCTTCTATCAGGCTTTAGGCGTTGGATCACCTATTGGAATGTCGAATTCTCATTGCACTTGATAACCTGTCGGTTATGAAATGCATGCGCCGAATGTATTCGAACTTTTCTTTTGTGTTTTAAAGCTCAATAAATGTGCCTCTGCAAATAAGGTGGTGCTACTGTGGAATAAGGAACACGTGGGTATAGCTGGGACTGAAACTGCCTACCAATTCGCGAAGAGGGGATCTAAAACTACATTCTGGACATATTTAAACTTACAAAGGTGGATGGAGGGAACTACTCGTATACAGACTCGTATGATACTTAAGGAGCATCTTGGCAGGGGTGCAGTAAAGAAATTCGGTTTTAATCGGAATACGATGAGTTTAAAAACTGCGTTGCTTACAGGACATGAAAATTTCAAATATCGAGGATGATGATTTTTGCAAAATTCGTTGTGGTGTTAGGAACGGTTACCGTTCAGTGGCCTCGAAATCACTGAAGAGCGAAGAGAGTCAAAAAGCGACCCGAGATAGTAGTGATCTGCTTGGTTATACAAAATAAAAAGCATACATATTAGGAATTTAAGTGCATTGCTGTTTAAAATTATGGTCGAGCAGTGATAAAATTCGTTCGTATTTTATTAAAATTTTTCGTTCGAATATTAAGATTCACTTTTAACAATGAACAATAGATATAATTGTTCTAATTATGTTATATTACATCAGTTTAACAATTCAGTATAACACACGACCATTTGCCCCCTTTTGTTAAGAAATCTGCGTATCCCAAATTAGTTCTAAATCATTTATTTCTTACCTCTAGCCCAAAATAAAGGGCTGTTTATATTCATTATTTATAGGTGGCAGAAGGAAAACCAACCTGTTTACCACCTGCCGCAGTAACTAACCAAAAATGTGTGTAATTGTGTTGGTGTACGAATATTTATGTTTATATACATACATAAATAATTCATGTATACAAACAAACACACACAAAAAAAAGAAACGAAACGAAAACGTTAATTAGACATTAATTTAATTGTGCTTCTAAAGGCAAATTTATTATTATTATTATAATTATCATGATAATGATAATAATGATGTGAAGTTGTGGGCAATTAAAGAGGTGGAGGTGAATAAATATAATGTTGGCAGTGTCACTGTCGATGTCTGGCACTGTAACAGCCTTGTAAAATATGCCTAACAGGCCATCGAATGCTTACTCTGATCTCATATTAATGTACGAACATTTTAATCAATGTCAAAAAGACCGCATGAAATATGTTCATAAATATTTATGTATTTACATATATAAAGTGTTTAGTAAGATTTGTTTACAACAATATTCCGGAATGCGTTAACTTTGTTTAGCATGAAACAACTTAAGCTTAAAAAAAAATTTTTTTGTATTTAATTACATTAAAACAAAATAATAATACTACAATTGTTAAAGTAGAGCCCATTAACACGAGGTAAATAGTTCAAATCTGTTCCCTTTATTAGAATAGAATTAATACAACATATATTTCTTTTAAATATTTTCTAAATAAATTATATTAAAGAATTTGTAAAAATTATCAATTCAAACAAAGTGGGTCAAATGTCATTATGAGGGTTTAAAAGATTTATAACTTTTTCGTTTATATGTTTCATTTTCAACAAAATGGAAATTTTTTTATACTAAATGCTTAATACTTAACACTTATACTTTGTTTTACTACATTTACTACAGAACAAGTGTATAAACTAAGTATGAAAAATGTCATTTAAATGACCCGGGGTTTCAGCTTCTCTAAGATGAAATCATTTTAGAGCGTTTTCTAACAAATACTTTTCAAAATTTGTGGCTGAAGCGTTCGAATTTCTGCAACAATGTTGGTTTTGAGTTCAAGGATTGTCTCGATCTTATTCACATATACACGCTGCTTTAAATAACCACAAAGAAAATAGTCGGGTATTGAAAAATGTGGCTAACACGCTGGCCAGTTGATTTCCGAATATCTGAAAATTATTCGTCTTTTAAAAATTTAACCTAAAAATGATATTGTTTCTCGGACAGCGTGGGCAGATATCACATTTCAGATCTATGTTCTATTATATGTAAATCGATACCTCTCCCCTTTTATGGTAACAGCACATTCATATTTATTTTAGAAGGAGTAAGATTCAATGATATTTTCCGATGTAATGCTACAATATACTGTCTTTTCTGTCGACGAATAGCTCTTGGATTTTCAAATCCCCCAAGACCTACAGCTCTAGTTATTAACAAAGCCATTCTAATGAAAATGAGCTTCATCACTCATAATTAGATTTTCAATAAATTTGATTTTATTTCTTGTTAAATGTTGATTGAAATTTAACTGCACCTCATATGGGAAGAACAATAAATCTTCTTTTAAATGCTCCATAGTGAGGTACGAGACATTTCTAGCTAAGTAGAACGACTTCTGATAAATGTTTTTCGGGATTCGTTTTGCTCTACAAGTTCAGATTTTTTTTTTTTGCTATGCAAACTTAACGTAGTCTTTCGGTGCCATTTAAATCTCTAACGGTGCTACGTTGATTGTGAAGATGAACCATCGGCGAATCATTGATTCAGAAGTCAAAATTCTGACATAATATAAGTTAAAGCAATCGATCGCTGATTTAAATAATAATATTCTATTATTTTGTTTCTTTGTCGTTATATAAGTTTTTTACGGTTTTCATATTTCTGTGGCTCGGAGCTCAAAGGGCCAAAGTCACTTTTTTGCTTTTTGGAGTTAATCATTGCATTAGGTTTGTTTTCTTGCTCTATTTCATTATGGTAAAACACAGCTAAAGTCTACTTAACCCAGAACAGCTTCATAAATAAGATGCTGGCCAATGTCGCTATGAAACCATCTATAAAAGTTAAAGTTCAATTCCAAGTTTCTCAAAAGTAAATATTTTGACATTGGCCCTTTTAGCTCCAAGCAGATTTATTTGAAAGTCTAAATTCAGACTAAATTTTAATAATCAATTTTAACTTTAATAAGTTGTTGACTTAAAGTCTATAATTACGTTTTTCTTTTCTTTTTTGTTTTAATTAAAAACTCTTCCTTTACTGTTAATCCCAAAAAGACCACAAAGCTCTGTGGAGTCGTGTTTATAAAGTGACAAAAGAGAAAAGAATTATCTTTTTTTTAACATTAAACACTCACCTGAAAATATATAGAAAAAAAATAATAAACTATACATACATACATACAAGCATACATACATCCATGTTATTAAGACTGTGACGAACTCCTTAAGTTGAAACTAAACTAATTTATTTTTTAGGAAAAGTTGGCAATTCATTTATTTTAAAGACACATTTTGTTTCTAAAAACAAACTAAATACTTTTCCAACTTCTAAAAACTAAAACTTTTTAATTCTTAAAAGACATACAAAGACTTTGCTTATTTTTCAAACTTAATTTTTTTTTTCTTAAAATAAAATTAAAAGAAAAAAATATTTTTTACTAATTAACACAAACAATATTTTCATAAATAAAAATAGAAAAAATGTTCGCATTTTTGGTGAAATATTATTTGTTGCAAATTTATAACACAAATTTTTTTAATAAAATGTCAAAATAATTACCCACACTTTATTAAAATTTTTAGACTTAGAATTTAATTATAACTGATTTTGAATTTAATAACTAAAAAAAATTCTTTTTGTATTGATATATGCCGAATTTTATTTACCTAGCACCACCTGATACCCATTTTTTAAACGTTTAATGAGCGTTAACGTGATGTAATTTACAGAAGACCTAGAACCAACACATTTTACAAACAATTTTTTCATACCTTTCACATGTGGTACAAGGGGTATTATAACTTTGTCACTCCGTTTGTACTTACTTCATATCTGACCCCATAAAGTATTTATTTTCTGAAATCTTATGAATGGGGAAGTCGATTGTCTTATGTCCATGTGTTGGTTGAGATATAATTTTAGAAGCCTCTACATATGGCACAGATCTATATTTTGTATTTTTAAAATATTCTATAATAAATCATTAATTAAATCCAGCCCGATCGCCCATAACACTCTGAGATATGAGCAAATAAACATGACCACCTCGGCTTTTTCCCAAAGGGCAACATTTTTTTATTCCTCGGCTAATTTATAGATATATTTGTTACTATTTTTAAATAGGATATGCCTCTAGCGGTAATCGTTTAACGTTTTGGACAAATCGGTCATTAATCAGCAAAGTTATAGGCAAAACTAATTTGGAAAAGTATTTTTAAATGTATCAAAAACTTTAAAATTTTAATTAATTTTTGGATACGCTAAAGATACCATATTGCAAGCAATAGTTTTAAAAATTAAGAATAAATCGATTTGAAACAAACTGAGATATAAGCACTAAAAAATAACTGCTTCGGTGTTTTTTGTAAAATTTATGAACGAAAATCGAAACTTTTCAGTTGTTTGATAATTAAGAGGCTCGATATGGTTATCAAATTAAGATACTTGACTAGTAAAATGTTATATACTATAACCATATATATATATAAACCGCCTCAGTATTGGTATTAAGCGAAAGGTCTTGACCAGTGGATCTATATCGACCCCTGTGCGCGATATTATCGTATGTTATATATTTTTTTTAAATCGCCTTTTTTATTCTAATTGGTTCTACTTTCATCAATCCATCTGCTGATAAAATATTATAGCGATAACTGTTTTAGTTTAAGAGGTAACACTGTGTACATTTTATCGTATGTAGCAGTGTTATTTAAAAGTAATAAAAACACTCTCCTGTAAAATTTTGTTTTTGTAACATACGATAATTTTGCGAACAAGGGTCGATATATTAAACTATGAAAAATTAAAATACAATGGGGGAAAAATGGGGAATATTTATGCAAAAATAGTAAGATTGGATTAGTTTCCTTCAACCCCCACAAATTTGACTAGAATATGGGTCTATATTTTTTTGGCTGGTAAATGCAGTTTCCACTCACGGTGTAGAGTATGAAAACCGGACAAAATAGTGTTTTGATTTCTTTTTAGTCGAAGGCTATATTTGTTTTTAAGATAATAGACTAAAATATAGAGTTTTACTACGTTGCTTTTTAAAGCAAAGTTCACCTATACTTAACAGACTCAATGTAGCACAATTTATATACAAAAAAAGAATATAATAGCACATTATAGCAATAATTAACTTAGCAGCTGGTATAATGTATCTTAATTAAATACGTTTAAGATGTAAATACATACATATCTTTGGCTAAGTATCATAAATCTAAAAGCATGCATATATGTATGTACATGTATAAGTTTATTAGTCCAAAATTTGCAACTTTTAGTTGTGTCCTTCATATACATTTGATAGAGTTACCATATGTCCTTAAGGATTATGAGAATATTCTTGGAGTGTTTAAGGTGCAGGCCAATATATAATAAATTCAATGGCATTTAATGATATTAAAAAATAATGAAAATTCTACACACAGCCAATGTTTGGATACACTTAAATCATCGATTTGAACCGATTTACCTAAGTATGCTTGTTACTTATAAATACTATTTTAAAAAAATATTTTAAGCTGTTCAATGAATCAACTGAATTGTGTAGTGGTTCAGATCCTTGCTAAAGTGATTGGAGTCTCTGCTAAATATTTTTTATTTAAAATTTTTCCTGTAGGTGGAGCTCCGAACATGATCTTTTTTTATTACCAGAAGCGAGCGGGAAGGTCTGGTCCTCTTAATTTCATTTTTGGATGGAATTATCTAGAGAGGGCTCAAAACCTCAATATTAAATTGTAACGATCTTAATTGTAAGTAAAACAAAAAGTTTTAAGAGATTTATCTTAATATATTTAACATTTTGTTTCGGAATTGATTTCAAAAGAGTATTGAGAATTTAGTTATTTTCCCGTCAAATTTAGTAATTTAGTTTTTCGGGCAAAAATCCGTCTTAGCTATAGCGAGATATCTAGCAATTTTTGCTGACCCACACTTCGTACTACTAAAGCTCTAATTTTTGTTGGTGAAACTAATACATCATACATACGTTATTTGCTTGAATAAAAAAGGCCGTGTAAGCCTATGGTAAACTGAACGAATTATGAAACTTTTCAACTCTTTTTCTCTCAATCTCTCGTTGTTTTTCATTGTCAAAATAATAAAACTCAAATTTAATTTTTGCTCTACATTACTCTAAGCTTTTGTTATATGGATTGCTTTTCCTCGTGATATAAACGGACTGCAAGTTTTTACAAGCAAATGTCTTAATTTAATAATCCTTCCAGTTTTTTGGCCACCGACTAGAAATAAATCTAAATAAATAGGTCAGTAAAAAGAAAACCAAGCAGCGAAACATGAAGAGAGTTCACAGGAATTAATGACCAGATCATACATGTCCCAGGCAGAAGAAATAAACAATCAAAATATTTGGAATGCAATGCAAGTTTATATTAAGATCCTATGCTTCTTAAATGAAAGACAAAGTAAATCTATATTTTACAAAATATTTTGTTAAAAAAATATGCTAGTATAGATTTGGCAATCCTAGTACGTATTTACATACACCTACATATATGTATGTATATATGTATGTATGTAAGTATGATAGCCTTAAAGTTAATTCATTAATGTACATATCTATATATATAAAAGTGAAACTCTGTGTGTGTGTGTGTGTTAGCTATAGACTCTGAAACTGCAAAACCGATCGGGCTCAAACTTTGGTAAGTTGTTGTACACATACCGGGGAGTGTTTATGGATGAAAAAAAGTGGTCGGGGCCACGCCCATAAAAAATTAGTTATCAGTTTTAGATACTTGCACTTGACCGATTTTTCTGAAACTATGCACACATATCGAGCTGTCATGATTAAATAATTTCGTGATAAGAAAAGTGGGCGGGGCCACGCCCCTAAAAAAATTTTAATTTTGAGGTACTTGCACCGGACCGATTTTTCTGAAACTTTGCACACATATTAAGCTGTCGTGACTTTATAATTTTGTGATTAAAAAAGTGGGCGGGGCCACGCCCATAAAAAAAGGGTACAATTTTGAGGTACTTGCACCAGACCGATTTTTCTGAAACTTTGCATACATATTGAGCTGTCATGACTAAATAATTTTGTGATTAGAAAAGTGGGCAGTGCCACGCCTATAAAAAAAATGTATAATTTTGATGTACTTGCACTTGACCGATTATTCTGAAACTTTGCACACACATTGAGCTGTTATGACTTTACAATTTCGTGATTAGAAAAGTGGGCAGTGCCAAGCCTATAAAAAAATGTATAATTTTGTGGTACTTGCTCTGGTCCGATTCTTCTGAAACTTTGCACACATATTGAGCTGTTATGACTTTACAATTTCGTGACTAGAAAAGTGGGCAATGCCACGCCCATAAAAAAATTATAATTTTGAGGTTTTTGCACTTGATATTCAATTAAAATTCAGAATGCATTTCGATTCATTAAGGGGCGTAGCAACGCGCGCCGGGTTTGGCTAGTGTATAATAAACTTAAGTATTATCTGCATGATGGTATTTTACTTGGCCACATTTTATTAACACGTACTCGTAAAGGAGTCAGGTTCGAAGGCAATGCTTTCAAAATATATTTTTTTATTTCATTATTTCTTGTTGAGTTAATTTCTTTTATAAAATCATACAAGCATATAATGTATATTTGACACATTACTGTAATTATATTTTTAGACACTCAAGTAAAATAAAAATTAAATAAATAAGTCAATTAACCAATTTGCTTAAATATTTATCTTAAGATGTTTAATATTTTAAAAACTTCTTAACCCAATAACTAACATATCAATTTACCTCAAAAATATTCATGATTACAACTTAAAAAAATAAAAAAATAGAAGAGAAAGATCATTTAAAACGCATAACAAATAGGGAAAAAAATTCATAATTTTGAATTGTAATTAATCATTTTTTCTGTTTTTTTTTGCAAAAAAAAAAAAATAAAAAACAGAAAAAACTAAGAAAACACACACTAGGGGTTTTATGTGTCCTTAAGCATTCCGCATAAAAATACTTTAGGGGTAGTTAGTTTATAGTATTAGTGTAATGACAGAGTAACTTTAACTTATTTTTCACTCTGATTTTCTGGTTTAAATATGTACACTACACCAGCAAAGGTATACTTGAAACATCTGCAGAGTTTGCAAGGGTAGTTTACAACAAGGAGTGTTATTTTTTAATATTTATTTTCAATTCTGTGGAGAAAAGAATAACTGCTTAAGTAGACATAAGATAAAATTGAAATAATAACACCATTGGAATCCTGCAATTTAATACTGCTATTCTTATACCCTGTTCAGACAGATATTTTTAATTGTTTCAATTTAGTGTTGATTGAGCAATAAAAATAAGTGTTCACAGACTACTCAATTTATCTTACTCCATTAGCATTTGACAGCTGTAAAAATACGATGTATTTATACCAAATCAAATAATGCCTTCTCTTTAGTTTTTTCCCTGTTCATAAAATATATTTACAATTATATTTATACATACATAAATATACATGTATTTGAATTTATTCAAACATTTCATTAAAATTTTCATCAATCATTTTCCATTTTCTTACTTTTTGTTTTTTGTATATTTATTTGTTTGACATTAGAAATGCCACCTAAGAATTTTTTTTTCTCACAGGACATACTTCTCAAGAGTTGTATTTTGAGTTTTGGACAATAAGTGAAACAATTAAGTATATATTGCTCAATTTAGAAATAATTTTTAGTATGGTAAATTGAGCTCAATAAAGGCTCAATAAATTGCGAAAATATTTTAAATTGACAATTAAGGCGCGTGTGTGAACACACACATACTTTTAATTAATTTAACTAATTTTAATTTTTTTCAAAAACTTTGAGATTTCTGTCAGTTGGAAAACTATAAAAACAGACATAAGTAGGTTTTCCTTACTGCCATCTAATTTTTGTGAATCGATCACATCATTATTTTTGTACAATTTAAATTTTAGAATGAAGAATTGCTTTTTATAATAACAGTAACTTGGAATCGGAATCATCGACAGAAAAATCAGGAAGGGTGTAATTTAAATTTATTCCAAATAAAATTATTTTTTTTTATTTATTAATTCCCCTATCTATTTACTACTTCGATAACGCAGTTCTTACTATTTATTGAATATTCAAGTTATTTTTATACCCTTCACACAGTGAAAAAGGGTATATATAGGTTTGTCATTCCGTGTGAAATTTCTATAATTTTCATTTCCGACCCCATAAAGTATATATTTTCTGAAAGCTTATGAATGGGGGAGTCGATTAAGCCCTGTCAGTCTGTCAGTCTGTCCGTCTGACCGTCTGTCCGTGTGTATGTTGAAATCAACTTTTTGACGCCCCCCGACATAGGTTGGACCCGGGTAAGGTATTAAAATATCAGAAATATGTGGGAGTAGATCGGTATTGAAAATAAAAAACATCGTTACATAAACAACTGAGATATGAGCAAAAACCCACGACCACCTCAATTTTTTTTCACAAAAACAACATTACAACAACAACATACATACATACAAACGTGTATACTGGTTAGAGAAAACGTGGCATCGAATCCCAGCTGAGCCAAAAAATTTTTTTTTTAATTTTTTTAATTTTTTTTTTATTTTTTTTTATTTTTTATTTAATATATTATATATATTCTTATTATTACTTTTTTTTAATTTTTTTTTTTTTTAGTTTTTTTTTATTTTTTTTTTTGTTTTATATATATTATATATATAATAATTTTTTTTTGTTAATTTTTTTTTTTAAATTTTTTTTAAATTTTTTTTTAAATTTTTTTTTTATATATTTTTTTTTTTTGTTTTTTCAACATACATACGTGAATTTATAATTTTACAATGGGATGTTTCTATATATGTATGTTTTTATATGTATGTACGTATTTCATATGGGATGAATGGTGACACAAACTACTGTTATTGCATGACTACACGTTGTGAAGGGTATATAAGATTCGGCAGGGCCGAATATAGCGCTCTTACTTGTTTTATTTACTAAGTTCTTTTTCATTAAATTTATGAAAACTTATTTTTATCATTATTTTTTTTTAGAAAAATTAAAAGTGAAGCAAGGATTAATCGGGGATATATTTTCTATCTAAACCAAGACCAATGCTACTAAGTTTCAAAATTTTATATTTATAAATGCAAAAATTACTATAAAAATCTTTAAAGTCAACTTGGGTTATTAGTATCTACTTTCTGAATTCTATGTACATATGTATACAAAATATAAAAAATACAATGAAAAAAAAATCCCCAAAAAATTACACAAAGTAATTGTTTGGTCGTCCATAACATTAAGAGTTTGATCTCAAATCAATAATCATTAAATTTTATATTCTACGTTCACAAACATGAAATTACAAGAAAAACTTTACAAAATTCGAAAAAAGTACCTTTTCGGTCGCCCATAAAATTTTAAGGCTCACCCGGAATCAATAATCCCTTACTTCATAATTCTTGCATCATGAACGCTGAATATAAAAAAGTACCTTAAACAAGTAAGAGCGCTATATTCGGCCATGCCGAATCTTATATACCCTTCACAACGTGCAGTCATGCAATAACAGTGGTTTGTGTCATATAAAATATAAATATAAAAACGTCCCATTGTAAAATTATAAATTCACGCATGTATGTTAAAAAAACAAAAAAAAAAATTTAAAAAAAATTTAAAAAAAATTTTTAAAAAATTTAAAAAAAAAAAAATTTAAAAAATAAATTAAAAAAAAAATTATTATGTATATAATATATATAAAACAAAAAAAAAAATAAAAAAAAAAATTTAAAAAAAAAATTTAAAAAAAATAATAATAAAAATATAAATAATATATTAAATAAAAAATAAAAAAAAAATTTAAAAAAAAAATTTTAAAAAAATTAAAAAAAATTTTTTTGGCTCAGCTGGGATTCGATGCCACGTTTTCTCTAACCAGTATACACGTTTGTATGTATGTATGTTGTTGTTGTAATGTTGTTTTTGTAAAACAAAAATTGAGGTGGTCGTGGGTTTTTGCTCATATCTCAGTTATTTATGTACCGATGTTTCTGATTTTCAATATTGATCTACTCCCGAATATTTCTGATATTTTAATACCTTACCCGGGTCCAACCTATGTCGGGGGGCTTCAAAAAGTTGATTTCAACATACACACGGACAGACGGTCAGACGGACAGACTGACAGGGCTTAATCGACTCCCCTATTCATAAGCTTTCAGAAAATATATACTTTATGGGGTCGGAAACGAAAATTGTAGAAATTTCACACGAAATGACAAACCTATATATACCCTTTTTCACTGTGTGAAGGGTATAAAAAGATAACAAGAACCTTTTTGGTAGCTTTTAAGATATACAGTCTCACCTAATTTCAATAGTCACTAATTTTAAAATTGTAGCTTCATAGACATAGAAAATTCAAAAAGTATCTTTCAAATTTAAAAAAGTACCTTTTTGGTCGCCCTTAATATTTTCAGTCTCACTTTGTATCAATAAGCGCAGACAATACAAAAAGGACCATAAAAATTAAAAAAAAAGTACCTGTTTAGATCGCCACTATATTTTCAGACTCACCTTATATCAATAGTCACCAAATTCGAAATTTTAGCTTCATAGACGTAGAAAATTCAAAAATTACCATACAAATTTAAAAAAAGTACCTTTTAGGTTGCCAATAATATTTTCAGTCTCACCTTAAATGAGAAAGTTCCAAAGGTACCATAAAAATTTAAATAGTACCTTTTTGGTCGCCCATAACATTTTCAGTCGCACTTTGTATCAATAAACTCTAATTTCGAAATTCTAGCTTCATTAACGTAGAAAATACAAAAGGTACCATAAAAAATTCAAAAAAGTACCTTTCAGGTCGGCACCAATATTTTCAGTCTCACGTTTAATAAGAAGTTCAAAAAGTACCATAACAATTTAAACAAGTAAGAGCGCTATATTCGGCCGTACCGAATCTTATATACCCTTCACAACGTGTAGTCATGCAATAACAGTAGTTTGTATCACCATTTATCCCATATGAAATACGAACATACATATAAAAAACATACATATATAAAAACATCCCATTGTAAAATTATAAATTTACGTTTGTAAGTTAAAAAAAAAAAAATAAAAAAAAAATTTAAAAAAAATTTAAAAAAAAAATTAAAAAAAAAATTAAAAAAAATAATTAAAATATATATAATTAATATAAAACAAAAAAAAAATAAAAAAAAAAAAATTAAAAAAAAAATAATAAAAATATAAATAATATATTAAATAAAAAATAAAAAAAAAATAAAAAAAAATTAAAAAAAAAAATTAAAAAAAAATTTTTAAAATATAAAAAAATTTTTTTTTTGGCTCAGCTGGGATTCGATGCCACGTTTTCTCTAACCAGTATACACGTTTGTATGTATGTATGTTGTTGTTGTAATGTTGTTTTTGTGGGAAAAAAATCGAGGTGGTCGTGGGTTTTTGCTCATATCTCAGTTGTTTATGTACCGATGTTTCTGGTTTTCAATAGCGATCTACTCCCGAATATTTCTGATATTTTAATACCTCACCCGGGTCCAAGCGATGTCGGGGGGCTTCAAAAAGTTGATTTCAACATACACACGGACAGACGGTCAGACGGACAGACTGACAGAGCTTAATCGACTTCCCTATTCATAAGCTTTCAGAAAATATATACTTTATGGGGTCGGAAATGAAAATTGTAGAAATTTCACACGGAATGACAAACCTATATATACCCTTTTTCACTGTGTGAAGGGTATAAAAAGCACCTTTTTGGTCGCCCAAAACATTTTAAGTCCCACCTCGTATCAGTAGTCACTAATTTCAAAATTGCAGCTTGACAAATGTTGAAAGTGAAAAAAGTACCATAAACATTTAAAAAAGTACTTTTTTTGTGGCCCATAATATTTTCATTCTCACCTTGTATCAAAAGTCATTAATTTTAGAATTCTATCTTCATAGACGTTTTAAGTAGAAAAAGTACCATAAAAAAGATAAAAAGTAACTTTTTGGGTCTTCTTTATCAATGTACGAATTACATGATTAAAGTGTTTAAATATCTATTTAACAATAAAATATTTGAATATGATTTAAAGTGAAAAAAATCTACTCATACTTGCATAAAAATAAATATGCTCTAAAAATTACCAAACCGTTTTCCTGAATTTTCCCCTTTCTACCCTGTTATGAATGTGTTTCAATTTGTAAATTACAACATTTTGTATGTCTAGTGAAATGCCTATTATTTTATGCGAATTGGCTCTGTAATAAGAAGTTATACACATTTAACAGTATTGTGGTACCTTTTATGTCCCCCTAACATAAGGTACCAAATATAATTTTTACCCGCTTTTGCCCTTTAGATGTTAAAAATTCAAAAAAGTGCCAGAAACATCAGCTTAATTTTTCAGTAGATTACAATACCTTTCAATTTGATTTATATAATTGTTAGTTTAGCAGATAAAAGGTTACGGTTTATGGGTTATGACACATTAAAAATAACATTTAATATCAACTAAATAATTAAAATTTTTCTTTGAATTCAAAAGACACTAAAATTTTTACAGGGACTTATGATGACAGCAAAGTGTGGTATACATTTTTAAAAATGTGTAGTAAATAGAATTTACACTACACTATTCCTTAACTTATTAGCAGAAAAGTAATGAAACAATAATACCTTACTGACCTCTAATAGCGCTGTAAAAAAACTAAACAAAAAAAAACGTTTTAATGTTATAGTTTTAATATTTCTAAAGTAGTATGTAATATAATCAGGCTTAACTGACTAAAATTTCCCTATTTATTTATTTTTTTACGGTTTTAATGCGTTAAAATTTAATAACGTTCCATTTGACTTAAAAGCAACCGAAAACGAAAAAAAAAGTCACAATACTTATATTGTACTTGTATTGTACATTAACTTAAATAATGTTAAACAAAAGTAAAAACGACAACAAAACAATTCAGGAAAAAAAAGAATAAAAACAAAAAGTCCTTGACAAATAAATGTCCTTACAGTACTTTAGTACTTACGTACCCATATCATATGCCAGCAGAGACGGTGACTTAAATACATTACAGTTCGCTTAAAAACACACACACACATACATACAAACATAAAGGTTTAATATTATGTACTTCTATATAAAAATACATAATATAAATAGTAACTCAGTAAGTAATACTGGTTATAAACACAGCAACACGATATTTTCGTTTTTAAAAGTTGCACAGTTGAAAAGAAACAAAAATACAAAGTGGTTTCTTCCGCTCGTTGTTCAAATGAAATTAGTAAATTTTTTATAATTTTAAGTTAATTTTGTTTTTAATTTTGGGCACTCTAATCTAATTTACATAATAATCTATCGGTTTTAATTGGAACCAGCGGTTATTTCGAATCTGGCAATACTTATTCGTTCTATTCTGTCACAAAGTTCAGTATATTATCTCCGATGAAAGAAATGAATCGATTGACGCTTAAGCAATGTTGGGATTTATTGCAAATTTTTGTCCAAAACAAACACAATTGGTCGGAAATTACATGAAAATGTCGTACAAAAAAATCATCTTTTCAGATGAAGCTCATTTTCATCTTGGTAAGTGCGTTAGAAACCCCAATCGTTGTCTTACAGAAGCCAATGTACATATTACGAGTGACTGTTTTTAGCGGAGACATCAGTGGCCCATATTTTCTTGAAAATGAGGACGGCGCAACCATTACGATTAATGAACACACCTATCGCACCATTATAACCGATTCCCTTGTTCGCGCTCTTCATGGTATTGATGTGAACGATATTTAGTTTCAACAGAATAGTGCGTCTTGCCACACATCTTATACCACAAACGGGTTATTGCGTACAACGTTTGAAGGCCGTTTAAATAGCTAGAATTGTGATTTCAATTTGCCACAAATAAGCTGCGATTTGACACCGTTGGACTATTTTCTGCGAGGGACCGTTAAAGACAAGTGTTATGCAGACAACTCCATACACTCGGAAATTGGTCTAATGGAATGCGGTAATGCGAGGTCAGCCGTGGCAGCCATATAAATGACATAATATTTCATTTCCAACCAAAACAATTGTACTTTACAACAAAAAAATAAATTTCAAACAGTTTTTGATTTATGGCATTTTTAAATTTAAACTCTTAAATGGCCCACTCGTTATAATATTCCACAGGAAAAAACTCAGTGGGATACAATGTTTTATGGTTAATTATTTTAATTTGAATGTAATTAAATGATATTGTTTTCATACGTACAGCAAAATTCGAGGTTCGCCCTGTCATTCAAGGTTTACGCTAGAATCATGTCTCAACCTATATGTTTTGCCATAACAAATTGTATTATCATCTTCAACTTTGATAACAAATTATCGCTAGTTTATCTGAACTTGCTGTACAAAAATTAAATGCCATGTTCACACGGCAATATGAATCTCGTGGCATTCAGACTATAGTTCTTGTTTCACTTTGACATTTGTATTTTTTGTTTAATTTTTTAACGTGGTATTTTGTTATTTCTGAGGTTAATTGAAGTCATTCTTCTACACTTTAAAATACGTTTCACCATTTTTTTTTCATTTTAATTTTTATTAACACAATGTTTTCTTTTTAATTTTTTACATACAATATTTTTTTTGTTTTCCTTTGTTTATGTTTTACTTTTGACAGCCAGTACGGACAAGTTAGCGATTTTTTGTTATCGAAATTGGAGATGATAGTAAATTCTTCGAGATTCGCAGCAAGATTCAAAATGAACCATGAAGATTCGCTCTCAAAATTGTGTATGGCGAATCTTGTAGATTTAATCAAGATTCGGTCGCGAACCTTGAATGAGAGAGCGAACCTCGAACTTTGCTGTCCGTGTGAACATGCTATAAACAAAGACAAGACAAGCAAGTAAGAGCGCTATATTCGACCGTGCCGAATCTTATATACATTTCACATCGTGTAGTCATGCAATTACAATTGTTTGTTTCACCATTCTCAGTAATATGAAATACGTACATTAGGAGTACAACCAAAATAAGGCCCTATCACCACGCTGTAGCCGATGTTGTGCTGAAACCGATAAATGTTTCTTCAGGTCATTTCGGAACAAAAACGTTCCGCGTCGAAGCCGATTAAGGCTTTTTTTTATTTTTTTTCAAATTTTTTTATTTTTTCAAAAATTTTTATTTTATAATTATTTAACTTTTTACTTTTCTTAATGTAATTATATGATTATAATCAAAATCACAATCTAAAAACTATCTTTGTTAAGTGAAATTAACTAAAGATTATTATTTACCATTTAATGAATTTATAAAGAAAATATTTTTATTTTTTTAGAACTTACTGATCCCAAACTTAATTTAATTTGATGCGGAAATTTTTTTAACGATATCGAAAATCTAAAGATGCAGTTCTTATTGTTTTTATGCACTACATGGTATGGATAGGGCCATTTTGATATTTTCATTAATTGTAAAAAAGTTGTTACCCTAACGTACATACATATAAACGATATTCTAAACTTGTGTTTGCGAGCTGCCAACTTATGAAACAGCTGTTCTGTGTTGTTGCTTTACATTACCTACCTTTTCCTTCTGCTCCCAATTTACAGACCTTGGCTTGCTTTTCCATTTTTTAAAAAATTATATTGTTCGTGTATTTTTTTAATTTATTTTTCAATTTTGGATAAAAAAAAACGTAAAATGTCAAAATCAGGGATGATTTACAAAAATTGGTAGCATTTTGAGGAGTATCTTGCAATTTCAGAGTTGATTTATCATAAGTTGGCAGACGGATAAAAGTTTCTTATGAATAAACTCTGTGCCAACGAGCTGCCAAGCTTAATCAGCATTATAGTTAGCAGCTCGTTGTACGTAGTGTATAAACTGTGGCTAACTTTTTGTTATAAAAAGGCCGTTAGAAAATAAGACGGTTAAAATTAGAATCTATAAATGAATTCGTTACTTAACTTTGAAACTAATGTATATAGTTGGGGCGAACTTCACGGTCTGGCCACTTGTATGTAAATGCTAGAAATATATTTGTAAGTTACAGTTAAGCTGAAAATTTTTATCTTCTGTGGCAAAATATGGAAAAAAATTGGTATTTTTTTTTCTTACATCTCAGTAAATTATGAAGCAAATGAACTGATTTTTGATAACGAAACATTTCCTAATATTTCTAAAACATATGAGGTTTTTTAAAATAATAAAATAATTTCAAAATTTACAAACAAAGTGACAAAGCTGTTGTCTTTATGTAACCTTTGTCACCACAGGCGAGGCGTATAATTAATTACCAATACTTGTATTAATTCAAGTTTTAAAGATATTATTTTAAAGTAAATTTTCTGTGCAGCATGAACTGTCTTTCGGGGAATTTTGCTAATAAAAAAGAATCTGCAAACTCTATTTCGTTAGAGAGTTTTTCAGTTTTACAATATTTGTGACATCCCTAAAGTATGCTATTCTTTTTTTAATAAACCAACTACGCTACTGACATATGCAGTATGTTGAACTTTACTACATGTAAAGGGTCCGCCATCGAACATTTTTTTCAACTAGTACTTATTTCGTGAATGGTAACACTTAGCTCATGTCTGATTTGACAGATAATTAGTTTTATTCTTCCGCTGAACGAATATGGTTGTGTATACGCTTGAACTACGCTGGGAAATATTGCGACATTACTTTGGCCGCTTTTGCCAAAAAAAAAATCATCTTTTCAGATGAAGCTCATTTTGATCTTGGCGGGTATGTAAACAAGCAAAATTGAAAAGCCGATACACCCAAAATGAGTCACTGTTTGGTGCGGATTTTGGTCCAGAGGCATAATTGGGCCATTTTTCTTCGAAAATGAGCAAAGAGTGGCCGTTACAGTCAACGGCGATCGTTATCGGGCCCAGAGTCTGACTTCGGTTATCCGAAAAAAAAATAACTCGAATATTTACTTATCTTTTTCGGTTATAAGTATAACCGTGCATTTATCACAGAAAATAGCTACTCGTACATGCATGAATTGCTACGGTTACGAGTATATTTATTACTTATTTTCAAAAATACTCTCTATACATACGTATTATTCGGATATACATGTGCGAAAACAAATTACTTATAAGTATTGGCAAAATACTTATAAGTATTGGCAAAATACTTATAAGTATTGCGACATACTTATAAGTACTTTTGAACAAAAAAACAAGTAAAAAACAAGTAAAAGTTCTTTATTCTGCTCTTTCATTTTTTATCAAACAAAAAGAAAATTGGTCAGGGCTGGAACTATTTGTATAGTAAATATATATAACATAATTTATATTGCTTATTAATTTAAATAAGCAACGAGCTAACACATAATAATAAAATGTTTTCTTTAAATAAAAATAAATCTACTTATATTTATTATTTATTTTTAGTATTAAGAAACGCAACTGTTATACCTGAAATTTGTATGGCTTATCAACTTAAAAAAAATTATTTTGATATAAAAGCAGAAAAAGATAAGTAAAAATTAAAGAAAATAAAAGTGAAAATTTAGTTGAATTGATACTGGCAATAGATATGTATTTAACAATGTATTTTTTATTTTGATTTACTATTTATATAATTACGTATGTATTTACATTGCTTTTTGTTAGGAAAAAATCTGTAAGAATTTTGACCTTAATTATTGAAAAAAAACACAAATTTCCAAGGAAAATCTATCATTAAGAAGGGTGCTCTTATACAGGTAGTGATGACAGCCTATCTGACCCAAATAAATTAATGCCAGAAAAAACCTGTAAATGTTTTTATGTTCTGG
This sequence comes from Phyto melanocephala, assembly GCA_941918925.1. Taxonomy (NCBI): domain Eukaryota; kingdom Metazoa; phylum Arthropoda; class Insecta; order Diptera; family Rhinophoridae; genus Phyto; species Phyto melanocephala. The sequence goes on along the minus strand of OW799233.1, from coordinate 129,762,458 downwards.
ACCACATAATGGAACATTCATTGAAACATTTTTAAAACTTTATTTTGAAATCGGTTTTGTGTTCACACAGTGAGATTTGAGAGTATGAATAATTATTACCATAAATTGTATTCAAAGTCGGATATTAACCTTTCCATCCCTGCTTTTTATGTATAAAAATCTACTTCTCATCGTGAAGTGAGAGGTTCTATTACATCACAAGTGTTGTCAACTTTAAGATTCAAAAAACATCAAAACAGGAAAAAACGTTTGATTTTTAAGAATATGCGTAAAGTTTAAAAATTTGAATTTTCGATTTTATTTATTTTATAAAATTATAAATTTCGTTATTAGAACCTTTAGGCCTAAAATAAGTTTCCATATAATATCATTAATAATAATAAATTTTAAGCTAAAGTTGTAACTTTAACTTCACAGTTGGTCATATAATCGCTACTTTAAAAATAATTACAGCTTTTGGTTTTATGCATATCATTATTCTTTTCTTTACTTTTATAAAAAGTTATGTTTGTTAAACCATAGAAGATATCAGAAACATATATATTTAAATTATAACTAATAATAATATAAAATATATAATCTATTTATACAGTTTTTTAAATGTAAGCTAAGGATCTTTATAACGAAAGCATTGTCTATTATTAATTCTTATCATTTTTGTTGCGTTGTTTCGTAAGAAATTTACCTTGCAAAAATTGTTCTTTATTTGAATTTAGTATTTTTACTTCGATAAGAAAAATATTGCACTAAAGAATTTGAGAAATCACATCGAGCACTGACTCAAATTTTTTGCGCGACAAAAATTTTAAAAAGCACAAATAATATTGCATAAAGCCAAAGTTGACAACGCTGGATAGGAACACAACAGAGAGAGTGTAATTATTTCTGTAAAATACCTGATACCCAGCAAACAAGAACACAAATATTAAAGTATTATGCCGTGTTATACATTCTAAGCTAATATTTTAAGCTGTATAACGAGACAAATCAATTTTAAAAGGTTTTAATCAACCACTAAATAGTTATTTATAAGTAAATAAACATAATGCTATTATCTGATTATTATTTTCCCGCAGAAAAAAACGATATTCTGTTTTTGTTTTTTGGAATATTAATAAAGAAAAACAAACAAAAACCATATAATTTTTTCTTGACGGACTTAAAATATCTAAAAAAAGTTAATAAGAAAAACAATAAACAACAAATATATCTGTTAAAACTAATAAATATATCTTAATATAAGATTTTTTTCTTTTTTATAAATTTAAAATAAATCCCACATGCTCGCTGGGCATTGCTAAAAAAATAACGCATGTCGTTGTTTCATCAACCCCTAAATTAAAAATCATAAAAAAATGTCTCTGTCCATAATTCAAATAGCAACCAGGGATGCCAGTTTAATTAAACTGGATATTTTTATGGTATAAATTTTTTTAATTTTGTGAATTTGTTTGCTTTGTTATGTTTAAGTTTTTGTAGAACAATATTTTTAGTGGTAAAACACAAAGTTCATATAATTCGCCAATAAACATTTTCATTAAAAATCATATTTCCATTTAAGCCTCTTTTTTTTTATAAAAGTTACATGTTAAATAGTTTATCATATAAACTTGAAACATCAATTTATAGTAGATAACTTTTAATGTCAATGAAAATATTTTACAAAATAAAGAAAACAAACGCTGTAAGGAAATATGTAGAAATGTCTTCAATTTTGATATCTTAAGCCATATATTCTAAATAAAAGTTAAGTCAGGACATATATTCCAATTATATCAATACTTATATAGGAAATTAATTATGATTCGAATAAATTACCAAAGTAGTGGCATATACTTTTGCTTAGTAACACTTTTCTTTAAATATTGATGTAAACAAAACTGTATTTTGGATATTTTCAAATACTAATTAAATAATATATATAAATTATTAATATATTAATTGGTAAATTATATTCATTTACTACCATTTGATGATTGTTTTTATTTTTTTAATATTAATGTTAGTATTTAGAAAAATTATGTGCAAAAATTGAAGTTTTTGGTAGATTTTAGTGCATTTTTTGACAAATTTGTTAGGAATAATATTTTTTGTGGCATCCCTGCTAGCAACTACGGCTGCTAAGCCGTATACACACAAACGATCATAAAAAAACAACAAATAAATGTATAACAATAATGTTTATGTATGTGTGCGTTTGTACCATAATGGTTGTGCTGTTTTCATAACCCAAGCAAGTGCATTTTTACTAAATCAAAACGCATGCAAAATTTCTAGTTGATGCTCTCGGTTGAATTGTAAAAACGGTTACTCATTTTACTCGCTTTTTTTACGGATAATCGATAACACTTAAGTACTTAAGTCCAATTTGTTGTACTGTGTACAATATAGAGTATTTATGCGAAAAATACTCAGATTTTGGTTACTTGTATATACTTATGCCGAACATCAAACGAGTATGTACGGATAGAGTAATTTTTTTAGCTGTAACCGTACGCACTTATACCTGTTTTGCTAATAATACTCAATGTATATCCGAAGTTGTAATCGTTGTCATTCCCTGATCGGGCCATGTTGAACGAATTTTTGTTCACAAAAATTGAAGAGGAGGATATTGGCAACATTTGGTTTCAACAGGACGGCGCTACGTGCCACACAACCGAAGCTACACTTTTTCTTTTATAGCATTTTCAAAAAAAAAAAAGTTATTTAGCGGACCCTTTATATAGGCGGTTAAAATTCAGTTGAAAAAACGTATGTTTTTCTATTTTTTCGATCAGACATATAGAGAGAGCAACAGAACATTTATTGCAATAGGTGCCAAACCCAATTTAATAAAAAAAAAGCAAGTAATAGCACTATATTCAGCTTTGCCGAATTTTTTATACCCACCACCAATTTTGTGTACTTTTATAGCAAAAATATATTATTTTGCTATTAACTGTAATCGCTATGGAAAAATCTCTTTATTCTAAAATATGTATCACTTTCTTTGTATATCTTTGATATGCCAATATTTTATTTTTTCTTTTTGTTGTAACTACGACACAATTGCAAGAAAACTAAAAATACCACAAATTATATGTATGAATTTTTCGAACAACCAAAACAAAGGGGAATAAATAAAGCTATGAGAAGATAAATACATATTTTCAAATATTTTTTGCCTTTAACTTTGACGATTTCGATGCGATTCATTATCTTATTTTAACGATAATCGTATAGTTAAAAAAGTTAACAACAATTTTATCGATTTCGATATTCGGCAACAATTTTTTAACGACAGTTGTTATTGTTATCTAACAAAAACTTTGTTGTTTTTTATCGACAAAAAATTCAACTTTATATCTGACTCAAAAACCACTGGATTAAGTCTCGGCTATGGCGCGACTATCTGTGTGAGGGATGTTAGTGGTGACACTTTTATAAAAAATTTGCCACATTTAAATAACAATTGTCGAGTATAGTTTAAAATTATGTACTAAATCTCAAAATCGATAGTGCAAACAATAACAAGTGTCGACAAATTTAACGATTGTCGGATCGTTAAAAGTTGGTCAATCGCATCACAGTGATCAAATTGTCCAACATTTTTTACTAGGCCTAAAAAATGCTCTCTTATGTGGTTCAAATATGGGAAAAACGTCAATGAAATGTCAAAACAATATATCGATGGTCAAAAGTAGAAAGACCCTAACTCAAATTATTGTAACTTTATAGAGAAGAAGGTAAAAACGTGACAGAAATTGCATCGAAAACAAAAATATCGCCGACGAAAATATCCTTAGAAAACATGAAGTATCGCCTCTATATCTGTATCGGATGCATCGCTTTTTTTTATAGTTGCTTTAAAATAGGGTAAAGCGTATTTAAAAAAAATTTTTTTTAAATTAAAATATTTCTAAATTATATTATGTCTGTATGTACTCTTGTATATGTTTTAAATTTGTGTAGGAAAACTTACCGCCATATTTAAAATTTGTTTTTAAGTTTTAAAGATTTGTAACACAAAATTTTTAATTTTTAAAAATGCTTTTATATACACGTTTTATTTATCAATTTGCTATTTAAAAAAGGCAAATTAAAACACTGGCTTTTACAAACAAACTGAACCAACTTAGGGAGCTTAGCTAAATATAACACACATACATTTATACATACATATTTATTACTTCATTATATGCAGCAAAAACATAATTTTATTTTACGCAGCATCTAATGCAATTTAACATTATTGACGCGATAATTATATTTTTCTAAAAACGATTGATTTTATTCAAACACAACACTTTTAATACATTTTTACTTTTGAATACATTTATTTCATTTAAATACTCGAATTGCATTATTGCTAAAACAAACGATAGCACTTCTTGATCCGGCGGAAAGTGCGCGTGAACTATAATAAATTTATCAATGTGTATAGTTGTAGAGTTGTATTTAAAACATTAAAGCATCAGCAAAGTCTTAACTAGATAGACTTTAAAAGAGCTTAATTTAACATAAAGCTTTCAGCATCCAATATACACACATACATTTACACATATTTATTATTTTATTATATGTATGCAGCAAAAAAAAAATAGTTTTATTTAACGCAGTATCTAATGCAATTTACCATTATTGGCGCGATAATTATATTTTCTAAAAAACGAGTGATTTTATTCTAACACAACACTTTTAATACATTTTTACTTCTTAATTTATTTATTTGATTTAAACACTCGAATTACAGTTTTGCTAAAACAAACGACAGCACTTCTTGATCCGACGGAAATTGCGCGTAAACTGTAAAAAATGTATCAAAGTGTAGAGTTGTATTGTTGTGTCGAAATTATAGATGATATTGTGCAGAGTTGTATTTTTATTTGTTAACACTAAATGGCAACAAAAAAGGTATTTCCATTTTTTTTTTTCGTTTCTTACATAAATAATAATATTTTATGAAATATAGTTAAATATTTTCAAGTTACAAATAACAGACATACACCTTAATTGCGCAATTAACAAATTTATACAATTAAGGTCAAAATTTTTCTCAGTAATCACACAAAAAACCATTTTAATAATTATCTTTTAGAACTAAATTACCATTAATTGCGCCAATGTTTATTGAACAGACCTCATAAGACTGTTAAGTGAAATAAAAATAATTTTATACAATAGGTTCGTTCATTCAGTTTTTCAAAGCTTTTTAAAAAGTGATTTTAATTTAAAAAAATAAGTGTGGCAATTTTGTGTTAAGAATTAAGAATTAAAAGCAAAAAGAAAAATAGATAAATTACAATTTTTATAAAAAATAATATTGCACTTTATGGCAGAAGTAAGTGAATGAACCCAACAACAAAATTAATTGTAACAAACAATAAAAATTAGAAAAAATAAAAAAAGGAATTAAAGCAAAAATTGATTTATTAATAATTTTTTTCATTTTAGTGTTGAAAATATGGAAAAAACAGATGTAGTCATGTTTATACGCTAATATCTAAGAAATCTATCGTTCGATTATGCTAATTTTTATTACCGACCTGCTCCCAAATATTCCTGATATTTTAATATCACACACGGGTCTAGGTAATGTCGGGAGGCCTCAAAAAACTGATTACAACATACACACAGACCGACGGCAGTGCTCAATTAACTCTACTGTTCATAAGTTTTCATAAAACATATACTTTATGGTGTTGAAATATTGTAGAATTTTCACACGAAATGACAAACCTAAATATTCCCTTACACACTATGAGAAGGGTATAAACGACGGCAAAATGTGCGAAAATAACTCTGCTTTTATATACTTAAAAACCGGGCTAATAAATATTATATTATCAATGTCTACATATTTATAGGGAAAATATTTCTTACAAAAAGTAGAAAACATATTGACAGTTGACAGTTTAGGGTTAGTAAACATTTGTAGAGTACTACAAGAAACAATAACAACCATAACAAAAATAATTATAAATTTTTAATTATTAAACGTTCAGTTTAGATACTTTTGACACATTTTGTTTTATCTTAATACAGCTCCTTCGAAAGTATGTTAATTTCACAAATTGAATAAAAACAAGTAAGAGCGCCTTTATTCGGCCGTGCCGAATCTGAAAATACCATTTACTACTATATAACTCACATATTCACCATTTAATCTAGAACGCCATCTTGATTTTTATCTCTTCATAGCTAACTATATTTTTACACTAAAGCCCTTTTAGTTGATCCCCATATTGGCTCTCTCGGTTGTATATAAACTGAAAAATATCGGTTTCCGTTTGTAAGTTTTAGAAAAAAACACCGAATTAATCGTACTATGGTTTTTATAACTCAGTTACCTATTTGTTAGTTTTTTTTTTAGAAATTAATTCTTAGACTGCGGCTTATCATTTGGTAACTGAAACGTGTTCAAAAATTATTTAAGAGTTGGGAAAAAATTTATGTTTTTAAAAATTTATATTTTTTCAAATAAGTTTTGCCTATAACTTTGCCGAATTGTAACCAATTTGTAAAAATTTTTCACGAATTTCTCCAAAAGCCTTTCAAATCTGCAAATAATAACAATCGTGGTTATTTGCTCAAATCTTATAAAGTTATAAGGCGATTATATTGATTTCCAATACCAATCTGCTCACAAATATTTCTGATATTTCGATACCTTACACGAGTCCTTGCGATGTCAGCTTAAAAAAGTTGATTTCAACATACACACGGACATCCGAATAATGTTGAATCGACCCCTATTCATAAGCTTACAGAAATTAAATACTTTATGGGGTCGAAAGTGAATTTTGTAGAAATTTCACACGTGGAATAACAAACCTAAATATACCATTACGCTCACTGTGAAGGGTATAGAAATTTAAAAATTATAAAAAGGCTACTTTTAAAGGCAAAACACATTTACAAATTACCACCCTTATTTTGTACGCCATCAATATTTTAAATGGTTGCGTTAGTTTCGGATCCTTTTTATAACAACGCAATAGATATTTTTTAGTCTACCTTTTTCGATTTACCTTAAATGTAATGCATCACCCTAATGAAATATTTATTATCTTACTTTAGACTACAAATTATAAAAGAAAAATAATTTAAGAATGTTTATAAAATGAATTTATATGTATTGGTAAAGTTACGGGAGCAGGCATTGTTTATTTCATGAAAGTTATTTTTTTTTAATTTTTTAACTATTAGTTTTGCCAAATTTCGATAAACTAGTGGCATAATCATTATGTAAATACTCATAAAATTAAAATAAAACGGTATAGTTTTAAATATTTTAATAAAATTTACTGTTTGTAAATCCTGTAATTAAGTCTCAATAAAGTTAACTGACAAACTATATTTATATATGCACATACAAGGCAACATTTGGCTAATTTCCTTCAACAGTGTCATAACTCAAAAAACGTAGTTTTAAGTTAAAGGGCCTTGAAAGTTTAAAACTTTACAATAACTTTAAACAAAATCGCATAATAGAAAAAAATAACACCTAATATAAGCAAAAAAAAAGATTGTGTCTGTTAAAATTACTATTTGGTCAGGATTTTGGCATTGAAATTAATTATACGCCTGTGTTCTGTATTCCGAGTGAAAGCAAATCACTCGTAGTTGCCATTTAATTGTTGTTATAAACAATAACACTATAATGGAAATTCCAAATGATTTAATTTTACTCGGAATACAGAACACAGGCGATAATGTTTGCTCTCACTCCGTAACTATTTTAGAAATCGCATTACATTTTCTTAAGCAGTTTAATTTGACGAATTCTATATTCTATATTTTGAGTTACGACATTATTAAATAATAAATTCGATATGTAAAATAAATTAAAACTTCATAGTTTTTAAATTTTAAAATAATTTATTTTCCAATTTTAAATAAATCCTTTTAATAAGCTTTTAAACTATAATTGCTTGAACAAACAAATTGCTATAAATTTTAAAATAAAATATAAATAATTCTTTTTTCGGGGAGAAAATTTACACAAGACAATTGAAAAAAGACAAAAATAAAAATAAGTATGTAATTGTGTATATAGGGATGTATGTTCATATATAAATGTATGTGTGTATGTATATGAAGAAAGTGTTCATTCACACATAAACTCCAAAGATCAAAATAAGTATATGAAACTGTCAGTTTAGAACATTGAACAATAATAAAAATAAATCTTTAAAGATAATTTTAAAAAAGATTTTCATTTTAAGTAAAGTTAATTTAGACATTTATATGTACATACAGCAAAAAATATAGATCAAATTTGTAAATTACAATTAAAAGTTGATTACTCAAAGGCCTTTGTATCTCTTGCATTATAAAAAGTTATATTTAATTTAAATTTTTTTTATTAAAAATTTTTAATTTATTGAAACTATAATCTTATCAAAGAAACTTTGAGATTTTTTTTTCAATTACAGAAAATATTCAAAATTTTCTTTATATATTTTTATGTACATATGTATATAAATCCAAGTAAGAGCGCTATATTCGGCCGTGCCGAATCTTATATACCCTTCACAACGTGTAATCATGCAATAATAGTAGTTTGTATCACCATTCCATATGATATACGTACATACATATAAAAAACATACATATATAAAAACATCCCATTGTAAAATTATAAATTTACGTATGTATGTAAAAAAAAAATTTAAAAAAAAAAATTAAAAAAAAAATTTTTTTTTTTAAAAATAATTAAAATATATATAATAAATATAAAACAAAAAAAAATAAAAAAAAATATTAAAAAAAAAACATTAAAAAAATAATAAAAATATAAATAATATATTAAATAAAAAAAAAAAATATAAAAAATTAAAAAAAAAAAAATATAAAAAAAAATAAAAAAAATTTTTTTTTGGCTGGGATTCGATGCCACGTTTTCTCTAACCAGTATACACGTTTGTATGTATGTATGTTTTTGTTGTAATGTTGTTTTTGTGAAAAAAAAATCGAGGTGGTCGTGGGTTTTTGCTCATATCTCAGTTGTTTCTGTACCGATGTTTCTGATTTTCAATACCGAGCTACTCCCGAATATTTCTGATATTCTAATAGCTTACCCGAGTCCAAGCGATGTCGGGGGGCTTCAAAAAGTCGATTTCAACATACACATGGACAGACGATCAAACGGACAGACGGACAGACTTAATCGACTCCCATATTCATAAGCTTTCAGAAAATATATACTTTATGGGGTCGGAAATGAAAATTGTAGAAATTTCACACGGAATGACAAACCTATATATACCCTTTTTCACTGTGTGAAGGGTAAAAAAAAACTAAAGTCATTATTTTTGTAGAAATTTTTTTATTTACAAACAAGCCAGTAACCATACCCTAGTTCGAATACGAATGTTTTTAATTTTGCTAGCAATTGAAAAGCAAAATATTTAAATTTCAAAACAAATTTTCAAATTGTGAAATTGACAATACAAATATTTTTAAAATGTTAAAGGAAAAATTTCATAACTATCTAATTATAACTAACTACAAATAAAATAGTGCTAACTCAAGGCATATTCACACAGGTATAGGCAACGGCGAATTGATACAACAAGGCAACTTTTCAGGGGATGTTTTATGTCAAGGCCAATTCGTATATCAGGGATAAAAAAGGTGTTATGATATGTTAAGTATAATAAAATTTGATCAAAAAAGAATATACACATATGTATATTTGTGAAACATTATATATGATGCAAAAGCAACAAATATATATAAATTTGGTACATTTATTATTCAATAAGTACACTTAAGTTTATTGTTAAATAACGAAGCTAAGATCTCAATTTCTATCCCTGCATTTATAAATCAAGGCGAATTCAATCAACTTTGACTAAGTCTATCCCCATCAGCTGGGCTGATAATTTTACCTGTATTAATTCGCCTTGGTTTCAATAATAAAAAATTAGCTCTAAAGCCAGAAATATTGGTGTGACTTTTTATTTTTAGATTTATAATTGGAGTAAACATTCAATCATATATAATTTATTTTATTTATATTTTATTATATATACATATATTTTATTCTTATTATATATTTTATTTTTATTTATACTGTTTAAATATTATATACCATTTATATGTATACTCATATTAAAAAAAAATATATTTTCCCTTGCACTTATACTTGATATCAATCTGGTATTACTATTAACAAGACATAAACTTCCTTAACTTGGCAGCACTCAATGATCTATATGATGATTAAGCAAAGACACACTCCAATATCTAATTTAGTACTGTTGATTTAATACTTTTAGCACAAAAGCTCTTTTCGAATAATAAGCAAACAGCTGCTACATTAACAGCTGTTTTGTTTTGGTAGTAAATTGGCGCAAATTTTTGACATGTGTCTTTTTGTTTTATTCAAGTTTTGTTTACGAATTAATGTGGTCGATATTTTATTCATAAAAAGATTTCAAAAATATTGTCCTACCAAGTTGTGAAACTAAAGGTTTTATTTTGCTAATTTAACAAAACAAATAGATATTTTTGATCAGTTAAGATAAGTTTTGTCGGCGGTTTAAGTGAAAAGTTGTTTAAACGAATTTTAACGGGAGTGTTGGAAACAAATTGTCGTTACATTTGGATCGGTCGGCGGTTTAAGTGAAAAGTGGGTTTAAACGAATTTTAACGGGAGTGTAGTTACATTCAAATTAAAAAAGCGTGTTCGTTCGTTCGTCTATAATTTACGGTTGCGGGTCGCCTTTAGCTTTAGAAAAATGTCAATTTTATTGGCCGATATAGATGCCACTTGTGCAGCTCTGGGCTTTTTTGATGGCAAACAGTATCAAACGGAGCCAGATACCATGCAAGGTTTAAAGGTAAAGTATTGTAAAATGTTTACTTAATGGCTGGTGGTGTATCTGTTTGCCATCCTCATTGTTATGCGCCCTTTTTTTCAAATTACTTAGGCTTGATTGATTTTTCATTTTCATCATTTATTTTTTAATTTTTTCTTATACCTATTAAGTTTTTTTTATTTTTTTCTTTTGCACTTAGCATCTTATTTGGATTTTACGTCGTGATTTGGATAATCATGAGTATCGTCGTCACTTGGGTCATGGCAAAGTCTTGCAAACGGATTTGGTTTACATGCTGCCCGACTATGTAGAGGATGATGAATATGCCGACGTACTAATACGTCTGCTTGTCATATTAACGAATCCCACATTGTTGCTGTATCGTGATGGGCCACCCAAGGATAATCATGGTCGTAAGGTTTTCCTTGAGCTCATTGATATTCTGCAGGGCTACAAGAATGCCTTCACACGTGATATAATATGGTCGGCTCTGTTTGGTAAATTAAAGAAATCATTGAAAATTGTAAGTAACGTTTTGTTCTTTACTACGCATTGCACACAAAAAAGCATACATGTTCCCATTTTTAAATAATTTTTTTTTCGGGATACCTATATGGGTATTTGTTACCGTTTGGCTAATACATACATTTGTATGTATTTTTGTTTATTTTGGAGTGGTATTGATATTGATTTAAAATTAGTTTAAAAGTTAAAGTTAGGGACTTAAATTGCTTATTGAAATAAGTTTTTTTGTTTAACTTTTAGATAAATATTTTTATAACTTACATTATAATTCATTTAACAATCTTTTGATTAAACATTTATAGATTTATTTCAGATAATATATACATATATATATATTCAGTATGTTATTTCAATCTAAATAGGTTAATATAAATACTAGCATAATACTCGCTACTTTGTTAGCGTATATTTTAAGTTAAAAAAAAGTAAGTTTTATAAAAAAACATAGATTTTGATCACTCGTTCAATACAAAATTCTTTGACTTTAAAGTACCTATCTTGTGTTTTCCATACCAATGTATAAATTCCAAGTTTAAAATGTCTTATGTTATAATAAAATATTTTAATAGACATGATTTCAAAAGAGTAAATCTACTCTTTTATGCATAAAAATAATAATAATATTCTAAAAAGTATCAAACTCTTTTCCCAAATTTTCTCCTTTTTACTCTGTTGTGAATTTTTACCTAATTCCATATTTTTTTAATGTCTGGTGAAATCTCTATTACATTTTTTTACAATTAAGCCTATAATTGCAAATTATTATAGTTTCCCGTCTTCACCTCTCTTGGTAAATTTTTATTCCCCTAAAAGTTTCTAAAAATTTCACCTAAATAATGGTCTATACTCTATTAGGTTTTAATAGTTATCAAATTGTGTCTTTTTGAGTTAAGTTAGAAAATTTAAAAGAAAGTACCAAAAATAAGGACAATTTTTATTCCTTATACATGCAAATTTGAAAAGAGAGTCGAAATACAATTATTATTTTTTCGCGGATTAACTAATACAATTTAAATTTTTTCCTAGCTTACTGTGTTTGAAAGTAGAACGGGGCATCAAAAAAGTACCAAACTACAGTTTTAACCCGTTTTCTCCATAATGGTAAAAATTTAAAAAAGGACACACACCTGTCAGCTAGGATTTTTGCTAAACATTTTGTGGCGCCGATTCTTTACTGCCTGACATTTCCTCTTCGTCTTTACAGTTTTGCCGCCTTTATATTGGATGTGTTCCTGGACACATTTTGCACTGCAGTCTATTAAAACGCATCTCTTACATTTTTTTACAATAAATTCTGTTCCATAACGTAGATCGCCATCAAAAGTAATGCATTATGATCTGAATATATTGTGTTAAACGTTACGTTTTTTTTATTGTAGCTTTGTAAAATTTATTCAGCTGATGATCTTCATAAATTTTGCATTTAAATTTTGTGACTTGTATTTAATAAATCTATATATATAAAAATCAATGTGTGTTTGTATGTTTGTATGTTTATATGTTTGTATGTTTGTATGTTTGTTTGTGCTTTATAGACGGCTAAACGGCTGGACCGATTTCCTTGAAATTTTCACAGAATCTTTCTGTATGCCTGGAAGGAACTATAGGCTATACTTTGGTTTGAAATTGTAAGTGGGCGGGGTGCCACGCCCTATTAAAGAATAAGTATTAAATATTATATATCACGAAAATTAATGCAGCTAGAGTCTTCAAATTAAGTACGGTAAATTTTGACATCCACACGAATATTTAAGTAAAAAATGGGCGTAGTTGCTATAGTAGGCGTGGCCACATGAATTAAATACTAAAATTCGTATATTTGGAAAACGGTATCGATTAGAGTACTAAGATTTTGCAAAAGCAACTTTGATATTCAAATAAACATTTATGAAAAAAAATGGGTGCATTAACAATAGTGGGCGTGGCACCTACCATATGAATTAAATACTAGAAATCGTATATCTGGAAAACGATATCGATTAGAGTACTAAGATTTTGCAAAAGCAACTTTGATTTTCAAATAAACATTTATGGAAAAAAATGGGTGTATTAACAATAGTGGGCTTGGCACCTGCCATATAATTTAAATACTAAAATTTGGGGTGGCGAAGCACACCGGGTATTAGCTAGTATTTAATAAAAATGACTATTGTATTCAGCTGGCTGAATATGATAATGTACTACAAATGTAAAATTCGAAATTATAAAATATTTTAATAAGAAATTCAATGATTTAATTTAATTTTCGCACTCGACTAAATTCACTTTTTAGAATGTCAAAATTGATATAAAAATTTTAAAAAACTGTATCTTAATAGTATTTATTGCGTATTACATGTTCAGATGGACGATTATGGTAAACTTGGCAAAGTGCTAAGTGTAAACAGAGTGCGAATTTTGAAAATAAATTTGAACGATTTGTACACATTGTTCTGGCGTAAGTCTGTTCATGATCATTTGACAAAGTATACTGAAAAAAAATTCTTACAGACTTCATTAGTACGGCAGCAAGTTTTAAAGCAGTCCCTATCGGAAATTCTACTTGTTTATAAAAAAATAAACTTAAATTTCATTAGTTACTCTGCGAAAAAAAATTAAGAGGATTTTGACTTTTTTTTTTTTTTTTTTCAAATTTGCATGTATAACTAATAAGAGTTGCTACTCGTTTTTGAACTTTTTTTTAATTTTTATTTATATTATGCAATAGCACATGAGTTGATTATTTGTATGGCCTTATAGAATATGGACAATTATTGAGGTGGAATTTTTCGAAACAACAAAGGGATGTATAAAGATAACCATAAGGGGAAAAAAAGAGAAAATATGTCTAATTCCTAATTACTGAGTTATTCTGATAAAACTATTTAATAGGGTTTCATTAGATATTAAAAATTATAATTACGTAGAATGGGAAAGTACTCTAGTACTTTTTATTACATATTAAACTTTTTAAACCTTGAATTTATACATTAATATGGAAATCCAAAAAGGCATCTTATCCCATTTTGATGGTGTTTTTTGTATTTTCTACGTTAATGAATCTAGAATTTTAAAATTGGCGACTTTTGATCTAAGTTGAAGTTGCAAATTATATGGACTACTCACTTTTTCCCATTTTTACGGTACTTTTTCTATTTTCTATGTTTATGAATTTAGATTTTTGAAATAAGGGACTATTGATCAGGGTTGATATTACAAATATATTGGGCTATACAAAAGGTAATTTTTTTAAAATTTTATGGTACTTTTTGTATTTTGTATTCTGTTTGAGAAGCTAGAAAATGTTATGGGATACCAAAAAAGTACTTTTTCACATTTTTATGTCACTTTCTAAATATTCTACCGTTAAGAAGCTATAATTTTTAAATTAGTGACTATTAATACGTGGTAAGACTGAAAATGTTATGGGCGACGATAGAGGTACTTTTTCGCATTTTATGTAACTGTTTGTTGTTTCTACGTTATGATGTTATGAAGCTAAAATTGTAAAATTATCGACCATTGATACCAGGTGAGGCTGAAAATGTTATGGGCGACCAAAATGGTACCTTTTGTATTTGAATGTTTTTTATATTTTTTAATATATGTACATACATACACTAAGAGAAAAAACGTGATAAAATCACGATTTTATGCTTGAAATCAAGTATTTTAGTTTCAAAAGTCTGTTAAGCGCGAGAATTCTTAACTCAAGAAAAAAAACTTAAGAAAAATTGTATTTTGAAAAAAATCTTATTTCAAGATCGAATTTAAGATTATGTTCTTATTTTAAATTTTTAATCAAGAATAAATTCTTAGGACCGTATTCATAAAAAATATTTTAGGTTTGTTGAAGGCTTATTTGACAAATTTTTCTACAACATCTGTCAAATAAGCCTTTAATAAACCTAAAATATTTTTTATGAATACTGCCTTTAAATTTTAAGAATAAACTTCTTGTTTCAAATTATTTTTAAACTTGAATTCTTGAAAATAGGCCTATTGGTTTTTACCAAATTCAATGTTCAAATAAAACTATTTTTTTTTTAAATTTTTATTTATCTATATATTTACATAGGTGTGTGTAGTATGTGTTAAAAATAAAAAAGAAACGCAATGATAATGTAATATTTACATCTTGAGAAAGTTATATTCGGTTTTAAAACTTACATTTAAAGGTAAGTTCCCTTTTGTGATAAACTTCCTCCCAATTAGCATTATCTCTACTCAATGATAATATATAAGCAGCTGCAACTGATTAACCAATTTCCGCACTCTGCATATGATTTGTTGATCGTCTTTTTCTTCCAAACGAGATGAGCTTGTAATTACACTATTAAGTGATGCACCATTGAAAGTGTCTCTTTGTCTATTTCATACTAAAAGAAAACTTATCAATGTCACTTGTTTTTCATTTTTTTATGACTCCTTTAAAGACAATTATGATTTCTTCTAATATAGACATTTTCCTAACTGCATATACATACACACACATAAATAAGAAAGAGCACTTACCCTTAAGATACTTGAAAACCGACTCCATTTAAAACTCTTCTAGAAGATTTTTTTAGCAAAGCGTCGTCTGACGATTCCGACGCAACTTCCTCCGGCATACTGATCACTTCATAACTTCCAATTGCCATCGGTAACAAATCGTCACTTACTGGTATGGTTACAAGTACCATTGCGTCGGTGTTCTGGTTTTCTATTTTAAATGCTTTTTATAATAATTTAAAATTTCTTTTACACTTTTTTCACAATGCGTCTTCTTCATTCAGCATTTTACAATTTATAAACAACACGTTTTGTTTAATGTTAAATCAAGAATTAAATCTTAATTTTAAGAATATGTTCTTAAATTGAAGAATACGATCTAAAAATTAAGATTTCGTTCTTGATTTTAAGAAAACGATCTTAAAGTTAATATTGCGTTTTAGATTTTTAGAATTTATTCTTAAAATCAAGAATTTATGCTTAAATTCGATAACGTCAATCTTACTGACTAAAATTCAAGCTTGAAATCGGAAGATTTCAGCAATCTACATTCAAGAATTTTATTCTTAAATCTAGATCGTCATTTTTCTCTTAGTGTACGTATATAGAATTCTTTTATTAATCCAAGTTGATTTTAAAAATTACAGAGCAGGACAAAAAGTAATTTTTCTTATTTTTATAGCCAATTTTGTATTTTCTAAATTTTTGTATCTAAAACTTAGAAACTAGGAAGCATTGATCTTGGCTGAGATGGAAGATATGAAGTACCTTTAATTTTTCTAAATACAATTAATTCGAGAATCAAGTTTTCATAAATTAACGAAAAAATATATTTAGGAAAAGAATTTGAGTGTTTAATAAATATACAGTAAGCGCTAGGGAAGTAGCGGATATTTTGATAGTTTTTTATATAATTTTTTTTTAATACACATCAGAGATTTAAATTTTTTGAATGCGCAAATATTCATATTTATCAAAGTTTTACAAATATGTACATATTCTAAATAAACCCGCATTGACTGTTTCATTCAATTTAGCAAAATATTTGTTAGTATATCTCTTTACCTAACTCCATTCACTCGTTTGTTCATTTTTTGTTTAAAAAGTCAATAATACAACGCAATAAAAAACTAACAGTTGACCTAAGCTTACCACTTACCGACTAGCAACAAAGTAAATATACATTTTGATAGAATATTACTCATGTTGTTGGATAATGTGTTTTTGTAATTTTTGTAATATATTAACGATATCACGTACATAACAGAAATTTGTCGAATAATATCCAAAAAGTAATATGCATTCAATCTTGGAAATAGCGTAGGGTATCTTATGTTTGGCCTTGCTTACAGTACTTTTTAATGAGGTTATTTTTTTTTTAAATTCAGATTTACTTTAATAATTTTTGTTTTATAATTTTATTTTAACAATTATAGTTTTCTCGTTGGCTTCAAAACTTTTGCAGACAAATTTTATTTTATAATTACAAATGTTTTTGTTTTTAATTTTAATATTCTTTTAAAAGTTCACTTCAAAAAGTTATATTTGTCAGTCTGTCTGTCTGTCTGTCTGCAGTTTTTTCGATAGTTTCGAAAAACTTTTTTTGTCTACTAAAATTGCAATTTTCTTTAATGTTTTATTATTATTATTGTTATTGTCGTTAAGTTCGTTGTCTTTTGCCACCCAACAAGTGACAATTGTTTTCAGTCATTTACATGTCTTAAATTCAAATGCCAAAAAACAAAAAACACAAAATCCTCTTTTGCCAAGTGGTTTTTATGCAGTCTGCTTAAAATCTTTCTGTTGAAATTGTTTGTTCTTAAGTTTTAACTGACAAATGTGTCAATTTCGTGTGAAACTTGTTGAAAATACGTTCTCTTTGCTGCAGCTTTCACATTTTGAGGCTTTGCTGCTTCTATGACTGTTTAGATATTTTTCAAACTTCTAACAGAAATTTTAACTCAAAAGTTTCTAACAACTACAACGTGCATTTAAGGCTGCTACATAACCCTTCTGCTGTTGTTTTCATTTTTTATTTGTTTGTTTGTTTTTTTAAGCATTAAGAGATGAGTGGAGACCGCACCTAAACTAAGTTTAATTGTTTTAAGATTTTTTCCTTCTACTTTCTTCACTTTTTTTTTTTTTTGCTAATTTCTTAAAGGATTTCAGACAACTTTTAAGAGTATTTGTGTGGTAACTTTTGTGAAAACTTGTTGCAGCTGATTTGTATTTGAGTGCGGCTTGTACAAATACATGCATTTAGCATAAGCAGATGACATCACAAATATTTGTTTAGTTGAGTGCAGTTAAAGTTTTGTTTGTGGTGTTTCTTTTGCTCTCGTAACTTGACAACAACACTCACACACAGTGTAATATTCGGTATTGATACAACGTTAAAAGCTAAATTCTAAAAGATGTTAACTTGATGATGTTAAAATGATGTCATGTAAATGTTGGTTATGGCCACGTCTTAGGAGGTCAATTTGGGCGACTTATTGGAGCAAATAACACGATTAGTGTTGGCTTCTAAAGCAACAATCGTAGCTGGATTATTCCTAAAGACCTCAACACCCTCAGTGAAAATTGTCCATAGGTGTAATACCACGCGATCTAGGTGGCCAATTTACCGTACCAAACGTGATATTAAGTGCTCAACAAAATGATTTCTCACTAAGAACATTGTTTCACGCGTTTCATAGCTCATAGCGCCGCACATAGTGCTATTTTGCCAATCTAGCCGGACATATGGTCAAAAGTGAATTTTAAGAAATGTAAAAATTTAAGTACGCAGCTCGACAGACCATAAAATTTTGTATGGTTTAGTGACTTTTCAAGACTTTTGCTTGAGATTTGTAGTTTTGGAACACTGTTAAAGTCATGAAAGTTGAGTAAATTGCATGGGTACTAGGGTGATCGATTATTCGACTTTTTAAGGAAACCGGTTTCCAAATAGTTTGAAATTTAGAATTTAAAAAAAAAAACCGGTTGCTATTTTGAAAATTGAGAAAAAACCGGTTAACCGGTTCGAATATATATAATATAATATTTAGAGAAAAAATTAAAAAATATTGTACAAAAAGATTATAATAAAAATTATATCTAAATATTAAATTTTTACAGTTTATATACGTTTGGCTGCACAATTACACAATAGTGCAATAACTGACATGAATGCTGTAGACAAATTTGGTTTAAATTATTTTAATTTAAGGACAAAAGGTACTCTTTACAATTAAAATAAATAAATACAATTAATTAATACATAAATAAATAAGACTTTTTATAAGGCTGTTATAAATTTTTGTATCTCCTTCGGTACATTTTTTAAATATTAAATGGATCTTTTAAACTAATATGCACTAACGTATTTTGTT
Source organism: Phyto melanocephala (assembly GCA_941918925.1). Taxonomy (NCBI): domain Eukaryota; kingdom Metazoa; phylum Arthropoda; class Insecta; order Diptera; family Rhinophoridae; genus Phyto; species Phyto melanocephala. The sequence continues at coordinate 129,743,275 of OW799233.1, read as the reverse complement.
TGAAATGATTTCTATAATTTGAAATACATTTTAAAATTACATTTTTAAAGAGAGAAAAACTTTAAAATTTCATTTTAAAAATTCTTTCTTATACCCCTGACAGACACACAAATATAGGCATAAATTAGTTTATTCGATGGTTTAATTGAAATTGAAGTTAACAGATACTTAATGACATTAATTAAAATTAGGATCTGGAAGGAGAGATGATTATTGGTTTTTCTTTATTGTAACTACACCTTTTACCTAAAAATATCGATCAGCTAAGTTTATGCCTCAATTACCTTTAAGTTTTAACGTTAGGTTTATATCCAATAAAAAACTAATATTTAAACTTAATTATTTTTCTTATTTTACATTTGTTTTTTAAACAACAAATAAATTTCTTACAATATTATGGAAGAATATTTAATAGTTTTTATTTTCTGATTTTTGAAAACTTTTCGCATACTAAATATACTATGGTACGATTGGTTACAAAGATACATATATGAAAATAAACTTAAAAAAAATAAAAACCGCCTTTTTCGGATAAAAAAACCGGTGCATTCGATATTCGAAAAATCAACATTTAGAAAAAACCGCCAGCTAAAAAAAGGAAAAGAACCGGGTTTTCCTCCGGTTGTAAAACCGAGTCGATCACCCTAATGGGTACTTAAGTATTGTCTTTTTACGGTTTTAAGAGGTTTACAATATATTTTTTTGTGGCTAAACGAATAAAGACTTTACATTGATTTCTTTTTTCTGTCGAAGACTATACTAACAGCTGCTTATAATAATTTTTATAATTTTTTTTTTTAAATATTTATTTATTATAAAAAAAATAGTTTAAAATCAACAAAACTGATTTTTTGTTTACTTTTTGAGAAAAAAAACATCAAAAGGTTTTTGAAAGTGACTGACGTCGTGATCCCCTAAATGTTATACATGACGATAAAATATGAAATCTCTACTATTAGACTAAAAAAAACGTTGCGCATTTTTTTTTAACGATTTTTTTGAAAATATCAACTTATTTCTGTTTTTGCTCATTTTGCATAGGCACAAGTGAAACCGTTTTGTCAGTCATAAAATATTTTGGTTTTTTATAATTGTACCCCTAAATGGGTTTTTAATCAAATTAATACATTTATTTATTACCCTTATCTACCTGTGTAAAAAAAACTGGAATTGGTTACAGCAACGGTGGTAACACCAGCAGAAGGTTTTTTTTTTTGTAATTCCGATTTAGCTGCACAAATAACTGGAATTGAATTTGATTTTTTCCATCGAATCAAAGTTATTACTAAAGTAATATCAAGTGCCCACAAAATCCATTTGCACAAGTTGGCCGATTATTGCTTAGACACTGCATCACTTTACGTCCCTGGCATCCTATGACACCTACAATGCACAAGATTTTAATGCATGACGCATCTCTTATTAATGTTTCCTATCAGGATTTTATCGAAAGAAGCAGCTGAAGCGTGAAACAAACATTTCCGGCATCACAGGCAAAATTTCGTTAGAAAGTTTTCAAGGGTTCAGTGCAACATGGAGATTTAAATTAGACGTTTGCTTAGTTCTGACCCATTGATTACTAACTAGCATACGTCCAATCTCAAAAAAAAAACAAGTAAGAGCACTATATTCGGCTGTGCCGAATCTTTTATTCCCACCACCAATTTTGTGTACATTTAAAGCACAATATTTATTATTTTGTTAATCGCTATAGAATAATCTCTTTATAATAAAATATGTATCACTTTCTTTGTAGAGGGTGGTTAAATTTTAAGGGCCCATGTTTAAGGTGAACCACATCTAAACTTCAACTTTTTTCTTGTATTTCATTTGACATTTCTCAATCTCAGACTAACTCAATTTGAACCGTGGAAAGATACGCAATCGAGCAACGCTTTTAAATATTAAAGATTTTTATAAAAATGGGCGTTTAAATCAAAATGCATTTTGTGCACTTCGTGATTCTTTTGCTCAACATAATCGTTCGAATTCGTCCACAATCGTGAGAATTGTAAAAAATATTTAAATGTCTGCAAAGCAGGTCTGTATAAAATGTTGGAAAATCTGTGAATGCCTTCTTAGTTCGTTGAACGGGAAACATTGCTGTTTTTCACGATAACGTGGCAAAAGAGCAAGCAACCTCGACTCATCATCGTGCCCAACAATCGAGCATCAACAGTGTCATTGAAAATTTGGACTATCGGACATTTGGCCCATATTTTGTTTCATACATAATTGAAGCAAACAAATATTATCATTATAAGAATAAATGATAATAATTTCATAATAATTTTATTCAAAATCAACATAGTCCCTTAAAATTAAACCACCCATTATAACTTCGGTATGCTAGTAAAATGTTTTCGTAAATTTAGTCTTTCAATGAAAGTGGCCGTTAAAATACGCGTGTCAATAAAGTTTCTGCTAATAAATACAACTTAGATATTTCAATATAGTCCTTTGGTATTCCAAAATCTTTATTCATAGAGAATTTACATGAATTTAAGAGGAAGAAAGTGCATTTAAGGTTAAATTTTAAGGGCCACAGGGTGATTTAAAATATACATTCTCTGCATTTTTCTAAAACGGGAAATTTATTAGTAAGATTTTGATTTTTAAACTTCTATAACATTTTGCTTTTAAAAGATTTTCAAACGAAATAAATTTTGTATAATTTTAAAATTTGTTAGCCATTAGTACATGAAAATAAATTGTTTATAATGTTTAGAGATAATTTTTTTTTACTTAGGTCAAAATTTTCCTAAATTCCCATTTTTAATAGAGCATAACTTCAGGAGAACATAAGCATAAGTTGTTAGCATGCCATCTAGTAGTTGCTAGTAGAGTCATCTATCTTATCATCTTTATCTTATATTTAGCTACAGTACAATAAATGGCGCAGTGTAAGATGAATAAATGCTAATATATATGACTAATATATTTTTATAAAAATTTAAAGAAAAAAGTGAGCGTGGCACATCTATTTTCCGTTATAACGAAGACTTTGACCAAAAAACCATTTCAATTTCAATTTCAGAATAGTACATATAGTTTTGCCAGTTTTATTACGTTTTAAATTTGAAATATACACTGTGCGGTATAAATTTTCGTACATTTTTATCTATAACTCTTTTCCTAATTCATAGATTTAAGCGATTTTCAGGGAAAAATATTCTTTCGACTCGATAAATATATATTCGAAGTTTCATGACTACGTTTATGCGTCTGGACACAATTCAAAAGTGAAAGTGGGCGTTATAGTAGGCGTGTCAAAGTTGTTTTTGCTAATGAGTTCCACTTAGATATTTCAATATAGTCCCTTAATATTCCAAAATCTTTATTAATAGAGAAATTACATGAATTTTTGGTAAAACGTTATATGGGAGGTGGGCGTAAAAGTGGGCGTGGCACCTTAATTTTCTGGCACAGTAATGATATTGCCCAGAGGGATATACGTAGCAAATTTTATCATCATACCTCTAATTTTGGCGGTTTTATGAGCTTTTAAATTTTATTAAGGTTAGATAACGTGAAAAGTGGGCGTTATAGTAGGAGTGTCAAAGTTGTTTTTGCGAAAGAGTACAACTTAGATGTTTCAATATAGCCCTTTATTATTCCAAAATCTTTATTAATAGAGAAATTATATGAATTTTAGGTAAAACGTTATATGGGAGGTGGGCGTAAAAGTGGGCGTGGCATATTGATTTTCCGTTACAAAAAAGCGTCTCACGAAAAAGCAAGTGTGCAAAATTTCAGAGTCGTACATCCAATTTTGTTGCTTTTATGACGTTTTTGTTTTTAAATATACCGAAAAATACACTGTGCGGTATAAATTTTCGTACATTTTGATCGATAACTCCTCTCCTAATGCATAGATTTAGACAATTTTCGGGGAAAAATATTGTCTTTACCCAGGAAATATACATTCGAAGTTTCATGAGTCTACGTTAAGGCGTTTGGACACAATTCCATTTTATTCGATGTTCGAAGGACACGGTTTTTTCGACCTACTCTTGCTTTTCGAGCTATAACTCTCTTCCTAATATTCCGATTTAGCCCATTTTCAATACCAAACAAACCTTGTCTATAAGAAAGATTCTGGCAAAATTTGAGCTCCCTAGCTTTTTCGGTGCGACCTCTATCGTGCTTTCAACAGACGGACAGACGGACGGACATAGCTAGATCGTCATCAAATCAAACCCTGATTCAGAATATATATACTTTATGGGGTCTAAAATGGATATTTCGAAGCAGACGAAGAAAAAGCATGGCACTCATCATCATCATCTTAGTGCAAAAGAGAAGTTATTGTAAAAAAGTTAGTTCTTATTAAATTTTTATTTCTATTACAAATAAGTTAAAGCTAAAAAAAACTGTTTTTTCAGAGTCATTCGAGGGGGGCGGTGGGTTGGGTAGTGTATTAGTATGGGGGATACCTCCCTTTACACATAAACTTAAGTTCACCCTATGTGCGCCGTTTTGTTGAAACCGAGCTCACCGAGACCACGCGTTTAAATTTCTGGAAGCTTATAGTCTGTATACCATGGTGCGATAACGGTTCGTGTTGCTCATCAGTCCAATTATGATAATTTTGTTTATTAACGCATCAAAGGATACAGAAATGTGCTTCATCACAGAACAAAATCGCAACACAAAACAGCGGTAAAAAATTTCTTACAGAAAGCTGTTTTTGGTTATACAGATAATTTAGAGTCCCTGTTGAGGTGTGAGTCTTTCCATGATGACTTGCCAAACAATACTGAACAAAAACGGTCAAACAGTTTGATATGACTCATGCGTGATCTGTCAAAAAAAGTCTATTTAAAATCAAACCTCACGATGAATCACTCTTAGGGCCATTATTACAACTTGCCTTTAGTTAAAGGGAGGATTTTGTCGGACCGATAAATGGCTTCGCATTATAAAGCCTCCATTTATTATTTTTTTACCTATTAAATATTATTATTATTATTATTATTATTATTATTATTATTATTAATAATAATAATAACAATAAAAAATTTTAGTTTTAATAGTGCAAAGCTATTTATCGGGCACAAAAAATCCTCCCTTTCACTAAAGGCAAGTTGTAATAATGGTCCTTAATGCTATAATGCAACCACTGAAATAAAAAAAAAAATATTGTGTATCTCACTTAATTAAAGCCACAATATTTTAAACTATTCAAACTACCTCCTCACAATAATGAAAACAGACAGTTAAAGGCAAATTTTCGCAATATTTTTTCTATGATATATTTTCTTACGTTTTATATATTTTAATAAACATGAAATTATATTCATTCAATATAAAATTATTTTTAATTATCTCTACCTTTAAAAGATTAAATTAGACCGCCACTACCATTAACATTTTAAAGAGAATAAGAAAAAAAGCAAGAAATTTAAATTAACTTTGGAAAACACACTAAAAAATCTCCTATTGTTAAAAGTTTGTTCAAGGTTTCTTTCTTTCCTTTCACTGGCAACACAAATTCGCATTTTTTCTAATTAACAAAAAAGTCCAAAACAACGCATTCAATTTCTTAAAGGTCCTTCTTATTATGCACATCTGTGTTGACTGCCGTTATTCCAATGTTCTCCCTCTTTTTTTTTTCTATGCCTTTTGCCACTATTCAATTAAAATTTAAACGTGAACACAAACAAACTATAAACACATTTTCCATTCATTCTTTTGATGGACACCAGTCGGACCTTGTTTTTGCTCCTTTCTTCTGTTCTATCGTGCATAAGTCCAAATACACAGACCATTAAAAACATTTTACATTCAATTTTTCCACTTTTGTTTTTGCTAACTCATGATAAATAGAGAGTTAAACAACAGGATTGAACAAAAAGAAAAAAGAAAAAAAGAAAAAAGAAAAGGTAAAAAGAAAGAAGTTTTTCACACAAGAACAAACTAAAGGCCAAATTATTTTGGGAAAAAAAACTAAGACCCTGTAAAAAAATAAACAAAATAAAGAGAAACTTACTTTAAGTCAACTTTCGAAAACAAATTAAACAAATTAAAAATAATGGAAAACTACTACTGCGAATAAAATCACATCACATCTACAGAAATGCTGAAGTAAATTTTCAAATTCCATAGGACCAAAAGCAACAGAAATACATAGAAACAATATTAAAAAGGAAATTGACGTAGTTGAAAACACATTTAACAACTTAAAATTTATTAAAAAATAGACAAACATTTTTTTAAAGACAGTGCGAAAATCGCAATCATTACTCTATGGTTTTAAAGAAAAAGCTTCTTTCAAAGACTGCTCAGTACATCTTTTTATTGATTACTCTTGACCACAGAAGAAAAATTCTTACGTTGTAGATGTTGTACGGCCAGAAGCTGGAACTGGTCTTCTATCTACTTTCCTTTAAAATATTATTGCGTACGCCCTCTTAAAAAAAAAACTAAAGTCGATAGGTATATCTAAACCAGGTCATTCGGCTGATGTTCGTGTGGCCAGGAACATGGTGTGATTTACAAAAACTATCCATAAAAGCATGAAATTCAGACGCATTGTTTTTTACTCGGAGAAGAAATCTTTAACGTTTTTTTTTTCCGAAATCAACGTGAAATGATCATGTTAAAATAAAGATAAAAAAATTAAAAAGATCCATCATCAGTGTCGGCGAGCTTGTAGTTTGAAGTGGGTATTATTGCCTAATTTTTGCACAAAAGATTAACAAGACGTTGGTGAGACTAAAAAGGAACTTTTAAGTATAAGCAGAATAAGGTATTGAGGATTGCTTGTATAGGAAAGTGTGTTCCGATGTACAATGGAATAAAATAAATAACCATATGGCATCGTTTTGAATTGAGTGTTCTGGATCAGGTCGATAAAGAGAATGAGGAAACATAGATGTCAAAGAAGTATATAAGTAAAACGAAAATAGTGTTAAATATTTCAGATGAATGCATGCATGCACAATAAATATATGGAAAGTGATGTTAGTATTTTCACTGAACGGAAAGGCACAAATTGAACCTGCCCAATACTTTACACTTGAGCTAGGCTTTTGCAAACTGTGGATCGATCATCGTGTGGAAGAGAAAAACAGTTTAATTGTGCTTGAAACACACCCTCCAAAATTGGGCGTGGAATTTTGATAGGTGCTGGAATAAATTCTGAAGATCAGGCAACGCTTCTGAGGACTAGGGAAAGTATAGACTTTACTGGGTATGAAGCACCAGACGATCTTGTGGAAAGGTTTACAATATAAACTTGCTCTGTAGAATTGGTAGGCTTTTAAAACCTCCTTCTAAGGAGTCCAGTATAACTGGATATAATGAAAATTTGTTCATTCTAGTATAACATTTATTGGTTGACTGTGCTGGTTACCAAAATTTAAAAGCTGAAATATCTAAATATAAAGATCAGGTTGTAAAGCTAAATTGAGGAAAATCCCCCATAAAATTAAAAAAAAAAAAAAAACTGACTCACTTTCAACAATCCGACAATCGTTAAATTTGTCGGCACCTGTTTACTGTTTTTGCGCTAACGATTCTGGGATTCACTAAAAACTTTTTAACAATTTCGCACCTATTGCGACTTATGTATCCCACTGAATTTTCACAAGACCCTAATGTTGTAAGATTTTTACTTTAAAGGGATTAAAAATTATTACATTTAATTAATGTTTTATTTAAAATTATTTTAAACGGATTAAAAAAAATGTTATTTCGAAGCTTAAGTAAAGTTATAAAAAAATTATTGCGAATTATCATAACAATTGCTTTTTATACCCTTCACCTGTGGTGCACAAGGGTATATATAGCTTTGTCATTCCGTTTGTAATTTCTACAATTTTCATTTCCGACCCCATAAAGTATATATTTTCTGAAAGCTTATGAATAGAGGAGTCGATTAAGCCCTGACCGTCTGTCCGTCTGCCCGTCTGTCCGTGTGTTGGTTGAAATCAACTTTTAGAAGCAACTATATGTTCATCAGATCTGTATATGGTATCAATCTCTTGGAAATATCCAGGAATGAATCGCTATTGAAATTCAGCACAATCGCCCCATAACTTTCTGAGATATGAGCAAAAAACCACGACCACCTCGTTTTTTTTCACAATTACAACAACATCAATACATACATACATACATGTAAAAAACATACCAAACAAAAAAAAAATTACAAAAAAAAAAATATTAAAAATAAGAAAAAAATAATAAAAAAAACTACAAAAAAAAAATTTTTAAAAATTTAAAAAAAATTTAAAAAAATTTTTTAAAAATTTTTCTAAAAAAATTTTTTAAAAAAATTTAAAAATAATAAAATATAAATAATATATTAAATAAAATAAAATAAAATTTTTTTGGCTCAGCTGGGATTCGATGCTACATTTGTTCTAACGTGTACGTATGCACGTATTTTATATGGGATGAATGGTGATACAAACAATTGTTATTGCATGACTACACGTTGTGAAGGGTATATAAGATTCGGCACGGCCGAATATAGCACTGTTACTTGTTAATCGTAAAAACGTGCAGTATCAAGCTGTTTTCGTGTTTTGTTTTTAAAAAAGTTAAAAATTATTATTAAAAACCGCAAAAAGGCAGTAAAAAATATAATTAAAGTGTTAAGCTATCTTCTTGAATTTATTTTACCAATATGCACAAAGGTACAAAAAGGATTTTATTATTTTTTTTATTTCTTCTTTTGACGGGACATGTATGTACCATTCGGCTTTTACTTTGGGACATATGTATATGTCCCAATAGTTATAAAACTAAAATACTTTTTTAGGCTGCCATGACGAAAGGACTATATGATTTTGATAAAGAAAATTAAATAAATCATTTAGATTCGTCAGTTTAAGATAAATATGAAGTGGCTACGTTGTCATCTTTATCTCAAACTCCTAATTTCGAAATAAACATATGGTCATCATCGGATAAAAACTAGACTATAAATCACAGAAATGGTAAAAGAAAGTTCTTTATAAATTGGTGATTGCTGATGTCGAATGTAAATTCATTGTTAATATATATGAACTTATATTGTTAAAAGGAGCTATTTCTTGATTTTTTAGTTTTGCTAGCAGAAGGTCTCGCCTTTGTCATGGTGGTTATTATATCAGTAATAACAAGTAAGCGTGCTATATTCGGCTGTGCCGAATCGTATATACCCTTTACAACGTGTAGTCATGCAATAACACTAGTTTGTATCACCATTCAACCCATTGCAAAATTATAAATTGAGTTTACGTATGTATGTTTAAAAAAAAAATATTAAAAACAAAAACAACAATAAAAAAAATTCCAAAAAAAAATTAAAAAAAATTTTTTCATTTAAATTAAAAAAAATATATAAAAAGAAAAATTATAAAAATAATAATAATATAAATAAGATATAAAATGAAATAAAAAAATATTTTTTTTTTGCGCAGCTGGGATTTGATGCCACTTGTAATTGTGAATAGAAAACGAGGTGGTCGTGTTTTTTTGCTCATATCTCAGAAAGTTATGGGGCGATTGTGCTGAATTTCAATAGCGATTCATTCCCAAATATTTCCAAAATATTGATACCATATACAGATATGAGGAGCATATAGTTGCTTCTAAAAGTTGATTTCAACCAACACACGGACAGACGGTCAGGGCTTAATCAACTCCTCTATTCATAAGCTTTTAGAAAATATATATTTTATGGGGTCGGAAATGAAAATTGTAGAAATTACAAACGGAATGACAAAGCTATATATACCCTTGTGCACCACAGGTGAAGGGTATAAAAAAGGTCAATCTGCTACTCATTTGCCAATTGAAGGCCCCACGAGATGTCGGTGTACAGGTTGCCAAAAAAGAAATTTGAAAAACGGACTAAAACTTTGTGTCGAGACCTTCAGTTGTTCAAAGATTTTTGCGCACCATTTTACAAATCATTTTCACATTTTTTAATTTTATTTCGTTTTCGTTTTTTAAAATAAATTAATAAATAAAATAAATTTGAAAAAAAAAATTAATAATAAAATTCAAAATAAAATAAATATTTCTTACATGTTTAGGACTAATGGAACAAATATATTCCGTTTCAAACTCCTGATAGGACATATTTTTCCCATCCCCAAATATCTTCAAAGGGTAAGGGCATCAAAAGAAGCTATATATTTATTAGTTTAATATGTTAAACTAGCCCATTATAATAGTTTGAAACTAATTAATCGTCTCCCGTACCGAAAGGGTTAACGTCATTCGACAACTGTTACAATAAAGTGGCATTTTTGTAAAAAAAAGGCCCAAATAAAGTAGACTGCCACAGGTATTCCCGCCATGACCGAGACTAAAACAAATAGTTTTTGACCCGGGTATAAAGTTTAACTCTTTGCCGCTAAAATAAACAACAACAAAATTATTATACCCTTCACCTGTGGTGCACAAGGGTATATATAGCTTTGTCATTCCGTTTGTAATTTCTACAATTTTCATTTCCGACCCCATAAAGTATATATTTTCTGAAAGCTTATGAATAGAGGAGTCGATTAAGCCCTGACCGTCTGTCCGTCTGCCCGTCTGTCCGTGTGTTGGTTGAAATCAACTTTTAGAAGCAACTATATGTTCCTCAGATTTCTATATGGTATCAATCTCTTGGAAATATTCAGGAATGAATCGCTATTGAAATTCAGCACAATCGCCCAATAACTTTCTGAGATATGAGCAAAAAACCACGACCACCTCGTTTTTTACACAATTACAACAACAACATACATACATAAATATATGTAAAAACCATACAAAAAAAGAAGAAATTACAAAAAGAAAAAATATTAAAAATAAAAAAAAAATAATAAAAAAAATTACAAAAAAAAAAAATTTTAAAAATTTTTTAAAAATTTTTTTAAAAAAATTAAAAAAAAATTTAAAAAAAAATATAAAAAAAAAATATAAAAAAAATAATAACAAAATATAAATAATATATTAAATAAAATAAAATTTTTTGGCTCAGCTGGGATTCGATGCCACGTTTATTTTAACCAGTATATACATATGTACGTATTTGATATGAGATGAATGGTGATACAAACAATTGTTATTGCATGACTACACGTTGTGAAGGGTATATAAGATTCGGCACGGCCGAATATAGCACTGTTACTTGTTTTTATATCGTTTAGATAACAATAAAAATAAAATATGTTACTCGGGAGTTACTCACGATTTACTCCGTAGTTCGATTCGCAACTATTTTTTTTTCCGAATTTGTATGCTTAATATATTTGGGGGATTCATAATAGTGTCATAAAATCATATGTCCTATAATAATAGCATGACAAATTAAGACTATTGTGAACAACCCCTCATAATTAAGTGTGCTATTTTGAATTTAAATCAGCTGATGTAAAACAATTCTGAAAATAAATATTTCCTTTCATAATGTCAAAAACAAGTGAAAAAAAAAACTAAATAATAGCCAGTTTCTGCGAAAAGTACATTTTAGATGTTGTAATGGCAGACTCAAGTAAATAAACAAAATTTTTTTATTTGTTTTTTTGTTTTTATTTATTTTGTTTTATTTGTTGTTTATCACAAACAAACTAAATTTTGTTTGATAAACAACAACAGCAGAGTCCTTAGCCGATCTTATTTGACGTCGCCAGTGATTTGTTATCAAAAATTATAAACTGCGCTTAAATTTGGATGTCGGCCCGATAAAATTATGAAATGAACGGCGACGGCTTACAAAAACTATTGCGGCTTGGCTTAGCCGGCTTAGCCGTTTAGTACAGGTCTCTGCTTATTAAATACGACAGCGCAACAAACATAGCGTACAAAGTTCTATTATTATAAGACACTTTTTGTTTGAAAAGCAACAACAACATTTTTAAACCATTGTAAAACTTTAGAACAATATGACAATATGACATGACACCTTTTGAATCACCCAATTGTATTTTGTAAATATTTTCTTTTTAACGATACTCGTTTACACAAGTTATTGATTCGCACTACTGGCATGATTGTTTTCGAGTTTAAAAATGTCTGATAGTGCATGAATAAAAATCTACTCCTTATTTTTTTACGTAACTTAACTGTAAATATATTTGATGTATACGCAAGAAGTCCAAAGTGTCCTATTGTCACAATTTTATTAATTAATTTTTGATGGGATTAAAAGTATTGTCTTGTTTATTGTAAAAATTTTCAATCCTTTTTAAATTTTGGAAAATTATGAAATTATGATCATATGACACTAAAGACACCCTCTGAATTCCCTAATTATATTTTAGAGAATTTAATACACGTTTTACAAATCTAAGAAGAAACTAACATTAAAAATTAACATTCCAGCATTATTAGATATCGCCGTTTGCAAATCCACAAGAAAAGGCCACATTACCAATAGTTTTATTATTGCAATTACACATTTACTTCATTTAAACTACGAATATAAGTACACAAATACATTTTACTGCTTTTCCCATGGTAAGTTCAAACATGTCCTGAGGCTGTGAAACATAAAAATATTAGAAACTTTTTCGCCAGCTAAATCCTGCAACAACAATTCGTAAAGTACAATTTCGCAGTATCTTTTGAGCACGTTTTTTTTTTTTGTTTTTATGAATCATCATAATTTTTAATTACAGCACTAAAACTGAAAATAAATGCTGCGAACGAATGAAAGCAGAAATAAATAAACGATTGGGTAGAGAGCACAGATGTATGTATGTCGGTGTTAAAGATGATGATGGTGATTATGATAAAACACCTTACGGAAATATAAACCACATCCTTGTCGTCATTTAGTTGATGGCCCCATAGACTAAATGGCAATGGGAAAGAGCGAAAGTCTAGAGAAGCTGGGAGGATTCAAAGAAAATAGTATGCTGTAGTTGTGCTGGATAATAAAATAAACGTTCATTAGTTGGCGGTCTGTCCTTCCGTCTATTTATTCATTCATTCAATGGCTGATTACTACAATTATGTCACACTTCTTCGTATGTACATAAGTATATAACTGTGCAACGAAAACTGTCTGCTAGACGATTTATCTAAAATTTTGTGTTGTCCTTTAGTTTGCCTGTGTGTGTGTGTGTGATTGTACTTTTCCCCTCTCTCCCTCTCTTTCTCTGTCACAAAGTTTGCACAAATGTCGTTGAATTTCCTTTTAGCATTTGTCAGAAAGTGGCAGTCAAAATAAAATGGTATAATTTCAATTTTATTGCGGGAAACTTAACAAAACAAGAAAAACTTTTTTTACTAAATCTTTCCTCAATTTTTTTTCTCAGTTTTTGTTACTTGTTTGTTTTTATGCACATTTCTCCTCATCTCTGCTTTGGTTTGTTAATAATGCATTCATTTATTCAGTCGTCGATGGTAATACATTCATACCTACATACATACATATGCATTTGTATGTTCGTGTATTTGCGTGTGGTTCTGAGATTCTACACGCAAAATGCAATTAAAATGTCAGAAAATCCTAGAAAAAAGGCCAACTTATTTTGCACAGAACTATATACATACGTATGCATTTACGTATGTATGTATGCATGTAGACGAGTAAGTAGAAGTGTATATGAAATTGCCAATAGGCAACCTAGTAAGGAGCTACACTTTAACATTTTGGAATAATTTTTTTATTTGTAATATTTTTTTTTTACATCTAAAAAACATTCTCTGATCTTTTCTTCTTTTTATCATGTTTGATAGATTTTTTTGTCTTCGTTTTTAAATTAAGGGTAATTTTTTATTGGGTAAGTGGCAACTCTGAAATTTTGTAGCTGTCACATATGTTTATTCCGATTATGAAAAAGGAAGCCTATTAAGAAAAAACAACGCGTTATATTTCTAAAAACTTATTAAAAAGAATTGGAAAGTTATGCCGAGACCGCTCAAAAAATCTTTAGTCGAGAAAGTTTCATCTAATGTGTCAACCATTTGAATAGTGGTCAAAAAATTTAAAGAAACTAAGGGCAAATTACGACATTCGAATGTGATCGAAATTTGAAAATTCTTATTAGAACCTCTATTCCTAAAGCACAGCGAATTCGATCGTGATCGAATGCCGTAATTTGGCCCCTGGTTTGGTTATGAACAGTAGTGGTTCCGTAAGTAGTTTTGTATCGTGTACGTGATGACACAATACAAATCTATTAACTGAACCCTAAGACTTGTGCGGCAATGTACTAGTCGGTCTTTTCAAAATATTGCTATTGTAAATGAAAGTGTAGCCGAAACCCCGAAAACATCAATTCGTCTTCGCTTTCAACAGTTTAAAATTTTACGAAGCAATACGCAGCGAATTTTGACAAAAGATCTTCACCATCATGCATACAAAATTCAGTTTACCTAAGAGCACAAAATAGCAGACCATGGAAAGCGCCAGCAAATCGTTCAATGGGTGATGTAGCAAAGTGATGATACGTATTTCCATCTGAATGGCCTTCTGAATTTACACAATTGTTGAATTTAGGGCTTAGAAAATCCTTATGCAATTCAGGAGGAACAAATACACTCACAACGAGGAACTATGTGGTGCTGATTTTGGTCAGGGGATGTGATTGGGCCTTAATTTTTTTGAAGATGAGGCAAAAAAATGCAGTAACTGTGAACGGCACTTGTTACAGGAACACAATCAAGGAGCACGGATTTGAACAACATGTGTTTTTTTTTAGCAAGATGACGTCACCTGCCTCACCTCGCATGAAACAATCCCTTTATGGGAGCAACAAGTTCTAGAACAAATTATCTCAAAAAATTCTGATGTCAACTGGCCATTAAGATCATGTGATTTAAGGCCGTTCGAATTTTTTGTTGGTTTTTTTTTTGTGAAATCTCGGGCTTATTTGAATAAAAATTCATGAAAAGAGTAATGGCCTGTCATCAGAGCCGTGGCGGCTATTTGATGGATATTTTATTCCACACTTAATTACAACTATCTTCAAAATACGTGTTTTTATCTTAAAATGAAAAAAAAAATATATTTTTTCGAGACTCCTGTGCATACAAATTTTCTTTATTTAGAGAATTTCGCCAAGTTTTCTTCAAAAAATTTTTTGTTATAATTTTTTTTTTTTAAGTATTAAAAATTTTTTTCAATAATTTTCTTTATAGAGAAATCCTCTTCCTTACACAAAACATTTTCGATGCCTTTTTTATTAAATAGAATATTGTCAATAAATATTCTTTATATACAAAATTTTAAATCAATTTTCTTTATATAGAAAAAATTCGTTAAATTTTGATATATTTTTTTTGTACAGAAAATTTTCGTTAAATATTTTTTAAAAATTTCTTTCAATACAAGGCATATCAATAAGGTATATGCAACGGCAAATTGATACAACAAAGCAACTTTTGAGGGGATTTTTTACGTTAAGGCCAATTCGTACATCAGGGATGGAAAAGTTGTTTTGACATATTTAATATAATAAAATTTGATTAAAAATAGGATATAAATGTTTGAAACACATTATTAATGATGCAAAAGCAACAAATATACATAAATTTAGCACATTTATTATCAAAAAAGTACACGTAAGTTAAGTGTTTAATATCGAATCCAAAATCACTTTTTCCTTTCCTGCATTAATAAGGCAAATTCAACCAATTTTGACAAAAAGTTTCCCCATCAGCTGGGCTGATAATTTCACCTGTATGAATTTGCCTTGTTTCAATATGTACCGGGTGTTTTTTTCAGTGGTATAGAACTTCGAATTGAAATAAAACACAAGAAAATCGTTTTAATGACCATCAATTTGGCTTTATTGGAAGGATAATTTTATGCCATTAATGTTTAAATATGATTTCAGGCATGTGGCCGCCGCGGCTGGTTCGAAAAAAGCCAATTCTACAGGTTCAATTTTTAACCACTTTTTCGAGCATATGGGGCCGTATGTCGGCAATAACGCCACGAATGTTGGCTTCCAATTCCCCTAACGTTTCTGGTTTGTTGGCGTAGACGAGCGACTTCACATATCCCCAAAGAAAATAATCCAATGGTGTCAAATCACACGATCTTGGTGGCCAATTGACAGGTCCATTCCGCGAAATTATGCGCTCATCGAATGTTTCCTTCAATAAATCGATTGTGGCGTGCGCTGTGTGGCATGTAGCGCCGTCTTGTTGGAACCACAACTCATCCACATTCATGCCATCCAATTCGGGAACAAATCATGGCTCTATACCGGTCTCATTCATTTGGGTCCTCTTCAACACTTTGCTCTACAGCGACAATTGTTTCTTCGGTGCGCACTGTTCGACGTCTCTGCCGATGCGTATTATCACATAGAGTAAACGTAGTGCGAAAACGATCCATGGTTAACCGAATTAATTGCTCTGATGAACGATTATGTCGACCATAAAATGGACGGAGCTTGCGGTAAACTTCGCGAACTGAACCGTTATTTTCGAAATAAATTTGCACGATTTGCAAGCGTTGTTCTTTTGTCAACCTGTTCATGATGAAATGGCAAACCAAACTGAACATAAATGACATTAGAGTTGCCAGATTTGACCACAAAATGCCAGTTTTATCTCTATTCGAAAAACAAACCTGTAAAAAAAACACCCGGTATTAAGAAATTTTTCTTTCATTTTTTTTTTACTCAAACATATTTGTTAAACTTATTTTTTTTGTTTAAAATTTTGTTTAAATAAAAAATTTTGTTAAACTTACTTTATATGGAAAATATTAGTGGAAAGTGTTTTTAAAAGAAATATTTTTGTAAATTAATTGATTTATATAGAAAATTTGTAACGAACTTTTTTATATATAAAATTTGCTAAAAATTTTCTTTATTTTCAAATATAAAGTCAAAGTATATTTATTCATCAGGTATTTTTGATTCGTCAGCTGATTAACATTTTCTTTATTTATGCTAAACTTCATCTGTTAAACTCTATGGATAAAATACATATATAATTTATTTAAAAAAAAATATCAAATACAAATTTGTTAACTCTGAAAAAATTAAAGAAAAATTAAAAAAAATTCACTTTTGGATGGCAACAACTAATGCAACTCATTAACATTTTTTTTCAATTTTCTAAAATATCTTAATAATTAATACTTTGTTTTGCAAAACAGCAGCGCATCTACGAGGAATTGAAGTTATTCATTTTTGAATTTGGCTTTCTGAAATGCCTTCCCTTGAAGGAAAAAAATTTCGTTTATTCGATCCTTAATCACACTTTATGTCTTTATCTACCATATCCCACAAATTCTCTATAGGATTAAGATCGGGTGACTCAGCTGGCCATTTAAGTTCATTTATATTTTAATCTTGAATCCAGGCCTTAACAAATTTCGATACATTCTTTGGATCATTATCGTATTGAAAAATCCATTCGGTAGGCATTTTACTGGGTGGCCCAAAACTAACGAAGGGGTTTGGATTCGTTATATCTTTTTATTTAAGAAATAATTATTAAAATTTTTTTTAAACAGTATATAAATGAGGAATATTTTTAGTTTAGTTATGAAAAATAATATCTCGCAAGTGGTGACCATTTTCTAAATCGCAAATTCGCAAAAATCCCAAAATTTTCCATAACCTTTCGCAAAACTTCAGGTGTTATGTTCTTTATTTCGTCGCGTATATTGCTTGGATGGTTCTAGGCTTATTAAAGTAGACATTTCCTTTCAAATAACCCCAAAGAAAAAAGTTTGGAGCGGTTAAATCCGGTGAACGCGAAATAATTCGTTCACCAAAGATGTCCCGTAAAAAAGCCATTGTGTCCCTTACAGTGTGCGCTGTGGCTCCATCTTGTTGGAACCATATTTGCGGATGGTTTTCCACAGCTGTCCTTAAAAAATGTTCCAACATTGTCCGATATCTGACACCATTGACGGAGACGGCGACCCTGTGTTCATTTTCATAAGGACCAATTATCCTTTCTGATGAAACACCTCACCAAACTGTACAGTTAGATGGGTGTAATTCTCGCTGTTGAACTACTATCGGATTTTCCGTAGTCCATATCCTGCAACCAGACGGTTTATTGTTGACTCTGAGGGTCCCACATTAAAATAACGACAATATGCACGCTGAGTCAAAACAATGGATCGTTGATTTAAAAAATAAAGCTTAAAGCTTGGGCACGTTGTTGAATTGAGTACTGCTCCATTTTAAATTCTCCAAGTCTTTTTTACAAAATACCGAACAGAAAACAAGTAAGAATGCTATATTCGGCCGTGCCGAATCTTATATACCCTTCACAACGTGTAGTCATGCAATAACAATAGTTTGTATCACCATTCATCTATGAAACACGTACATACATACATATAAAAAACATACATATATAAAAACGTACATATATGCAAACTTATAAATTAAAAAAATTTTTTTTTTGGCTCAGCTGGGATTCGATTCCACGTTTACTTTAACCAGTATACCACGTTTGTATGTGTGTTGTATGTTGTGTTAAAAAAATGAAGTGGCCGTGGTTTTTTGCTCATATCTCAGTTGTTTATGTACCGATGTTTCTGATTTTCAATACCGATCTACTTCCGAAATTTCTGATATTTTAATACCGTACCCGGGTCCAGGTGATGTAGGGACGCTTCACAAAGTTGATTTCAACATACACACGGACAGACGGTCAGACTGACAAAGCTTAATCGATACCCCTATTCATAAGCTTTCAGAAAATAAAAAGAGTTATAAGTAATTCAAACCCCTTCGATAATTTTAGGCCTCCCAGTATCTTTTGCAAACGGCAAGATGACAGTTTCCAAAATATTTTTGTAGAGGTAGCGGTCCATAGTTTAACTACTCACATACAAAGGCCCGATTCCATTGAGTGAAAAACGCCCCCACACCATTATATTCCCAGTACTTAAGGCCTAGCCACTTATTCAGGGATCTTCAAACGCATTTGTGTTTTGAATCAGATCTTTTGAACTCATCAGAACTCATCAGAAAACCGAATTTTCCGCCATTTTTCAACACTCTAGTGCAAATGCGTCTTAGCAAATTCTACTATATATTTATTTCTATGGATATGTTATAATATTAGGTCAGTTGCTTTAGTTTGTGCCACTAGTGTATATTGTTAATTGAAACTTTCCCTGAAGGAGCTACCTAATGTGGTAGCGAAATATTGAAGTGAAATAAAATTATTAAAAAAAAACACTGATATAAAGCTAAAATAAAAAAAACAACTATTGATTTTGATTTTTTTTGTTGAATTTTCCAATAAATTCGCTTTATATAAAAAATCTCCGTTGAACTATACTTCTAAAAAAATTTTCCTTACCCTTTTTTTTGGAATAGAAAATTCTTTAATGAACTTTTTTCATATAGAAAATTTTATAAAATTTTTTGTTTGTTAAATTTTCCATGAAATAATTCCCTTTTCGTAGAAAATATTCCATAATTTTGTTCAGATAGATAATTTTCAATAAATGTTTAAATTTGTACATGACTTAAAAAATGTATACAAAAAGACACAATAACCGTTATGTCTCATCCAAAAGAAGTTAACCAGGACAAAAGGCGAAAAAAAACCAGGAAATAAAAATTGGCGTCTGCAGTAGTGGTTTTTAAACTGAATAAATGAAAAAGCAAATGAATGACTGCGAAAAAAAAACTTAATAATGGGCTGTTATGCTGAATTTTCTGTAACTGAATTTAGAAATAAAATTTATATATTTTACTTTTAAAAATTGCCCTTAAAAAAAGTTAATTTTTTCAGCATTTCGACTAGCAGCCGCATCAAAATCATCAGTAAACGTTTTATAGTCTCTGACGTTTAGCCAAACCAAAATTCAGACTGAAAGCAAAACTCCAAAGAAATAAAAAAATGCTTGTAATCATATTCATAATAACCATCGTTATATAAGTGTCTGTGCAGTTTTTATGCTAAATACTGAAAGGAAAAAAAAAGCAAGCAAAACTCAAGCAAGAGTTACGCTATGCGAATTAGCAAAAGGATATTAATCCTTTTAATGTTTTTTAAGTGGCAACACAAAATTTATTGTTTTTTTTTCTTCTCTTTCATAAAGTATTGAACATTAAAAAATGTTTAGTACTTTGCGGGTATGAGTACCTAAAAATTTTTTTTATTTTTGAATTTTGCAAACTTCAAAACCACTCTGTAATCATGTCTAAAGTATGCTGGGGAAATTAAATAAAACAATAGGAAAAAAATCATTATTTTATTGCTGCAATAAAGGAAAAACTTCACTAAAGTATTAGAATTTAAATTTGTTTTTAATTTTTTTCTTCTTCTGCACTTTTACAAATGTTGGAAATTAAAAATGTGTGTTTTTTTAAATTAAATCTAAAGATCATAAAAATATTGATGACAATAAAAAAGTAGCAATAAAACTTTGTTTTAATGGTAATGGGCTTAAAAGTCAAATTTTTAATTTATTATATTAATTCTTGTATTAGAGAGTGTGAGCAATAAATATTGTAAAGATTTTATGATTTAAAATGTTACTTAATTGCTACACTTACACACGTACAAACTTATGTACATACATATAGGATGCTTTTAGGCGTATAAAACTTCCAACAGGCATAACTGTAGAACTAGCTGTCACTCTGATGAAGTGTGTTTTTAGAATACTTTGGCAAATCACCATGCAAATACTTGCACTAAAGCAACGTTCACAAATCGTGGATATTTTTTGTTCCAAAATTTGATCTCAGTTCGACAAACTTGTAGACCACTTCTTCAAGCTTCCGATAATCGTGCATTTTAGAAGGTAGTACGCAATACTATAGAACGATTCATGACCATATTTACTGTTATGAATAATATTCATCCACGTCGAATCCGAACCTTGCGCCGCTGTAGATGCGGGTTTGACCAGAGATTTGAATTTATCGATCCAGCAACTTGGTCTCTAATCGTCCACAGCTTGCAAAATTTTGAAGGAAATATTTTATATGGATGCTCACAAGAAGAATATCCCTAAATCGCACTTTTTACGAAATTTAGCTTTTCAGTGATTCCAATACATTTTACACAAATATACCTCGACGCAAAAATTTAATACAATAGCATCAAAGCAATTTTATAAAAGAAGTTACATTATGTTATACTCTTCATATTTAATGCTGTACTTCGAGTGGGTTGTTTCCCAAATTTGTGGAAAAGGTCCACAATCGTTATGATTCCGAAGCAAGGAACAGACCAAAGTCAAATTACTTCGTATAGACCGATTAGCTTGTTACCAATTCTATCGAAGTTATTTGAAAAAATACTTCTACAGAGCTTAACTCCTTACCTTACCATGCAAAACATTATTCCAGATCACCAGTTTGGTTTTCGTGAAGGACATGGCACCATCGAACAAGCCCACAGAATTGTCACCATGACTAAAATGGCATTCGAGAAAAAACAATACTGTTCAGCTTTGTTTATAGATATTTCTCAAGCATTCGACAAAGTTTGGCATGATGGCCTACTCGTAAAAGTATTAGAGAAACTTCCACAAAACACACATAAACTCTTACAGAGCTACTTGAGAGGTAGGTTGTTTACAGTAAGATGTAAGGATCAATTTTTCTCCATCAAGAAGATTTCTGCTGGCGTCCCACAGGGCAGCACACTCGGCCCACTGTTATATGTTATCTTTACGGCAGATATGCCAACGAGCCCGAACATATACATGTCAACGTTTGCCGATGACACCGCCTTTATAAGTGTAAACAGTGACCCAACAACTGCTTATACATGAACATGAACTAGAGAAATGGTTGAGTGTATGGAAAATAAAAGTAAATCCGTCCAAATGTGCTCACGTAAATTTTACGCTTAGAAGAGGCAATTGCCCAGCGATAAAAATAAACAACATCCCCGTCCCGGTGGAGAATCAAGTTAAGTATTTAGGAATTCACCTTGATCGTCGCCTAACATGGTCCCGTCACATTGAGGCTAAAAGATCTGCTATGAAACACAAAACCTCAAAGCTACATTGGCTTATTGGCCAAAAATCTACACTTGCTCTGGAATACAAAGTCCTCTTGTATAAGACCATTATAAAGCCAATATGGACTTACGGCATCCAGCTATGGGGTACAGCCTGTGCATCAAATATCTAAAAACTTCAAAGAAGACAGTCTAAGGTACTCAGACAAATTGTCGGCGCACCATGGTACGTACGTAATACCTACATTCACCGAGATCTTAATATTCCCACTGTTTCTGAAGAAACAATAAAGTATTCGCGCAAGTACGTAAACAGACTGACGGTCCATCCCAATCCTCTCGCCAGGAACCTCTTGCTATTCGAAGGACATAAGCGGTTAAAAAAGCCGATACATTGAGCCTCGCGAGAAGGCTCTCGTAACTCCAATCACGTAACACTAGTATCTAAGATTTGAATACGATCAGTTAGTTATTACAGTGGTAGCTATTAATATATAATTAGTATTAGATTTAAGATTTGTACACAAATTGTAAATTTCTATTAGAAAGATTCAATATTTTATTATAAAAGAAAAAAAATTATGTTAAAGCTGTTTCTATTTCGTCTTTGCCACTCTTATAAAGTTTAAAATTTTTGATTTAGGGCCTTTCTACCTGTGACCAACGATATAATATTCAATTGGTTAAAGTGAGAAGGCTTAGCATCAACTGGAAATTGAACCAAATTTTTTACGTCAAACCATTTCAGCAAGGAGGCTCTTTTCTGGCTCAACGGATGTGTAAACATGTAGATTTGTTATCTCAGGAGAGTACGCTAATGGAAAGGCAAACGATTCGTAAAATTTTTAATCCTCATTTCATTGGAAATCATTTGGAGAAGAAGTGTTTCCATTACAATGGCGAAAAATGCCATACAGCCCATTAAAACCATCACTTTGTTAAGCCAAACGTTTGGTGACAAAATTGGCCACCTTCTTCGCGTGATGATACCTTTGAACTACGTTTTTTGAGAATACGTCAAATCTCTGCTCTATGCTTATAAACCAGAAACAATCGATCATTTAAAATCGAACATTCGACGCACTATTGACGAGATAAACCGGGTATGCTCGGTTTTCACAGTTTTCTGCTTGTCACAATTTGAGTTAGGACTCCCAGTTGATTTATTCAAAGGCATTTGATAAAATTTCCCATTCTGTTTTATAAAAAAAAACGTTTTATTTAGGTATTCACTCATACTTTCTGAAGTGGCTTGAAAATAGGAAGATTTTAAATACATAGAGCTTTTCCATATACTCAAATATCTGGGGTTCCTCAGGGTAGTGTATTAGGTCCTCTATCGTTTAATCGTTTAATCTTTTAATTAATGACATTTATTTATGTTTTCAATACTCTAAATTCTTACCTTATGCTGACGATTAAAAAATTTTTTCGAAAAAAATACTTGGAGCTTTCATTTGGGTATTCATATTTCTCGTATCGAGAGACTTTAAAAGCGATTTCTTCTCACTTAAAATAAATAAATATTAATGGCCTTATTCATAACAAAAAGTTAGCCACAGTTTATACATTACGTACAACGAGCTGCTAACTAGAATGATGATTAAGCTTGGCAGCTCGTTGGCACAGAGTTTATTCATAAGAAACTTTTATCCGTCTGCGAACTTTTCATAAATCAACTCTAAAATTGCATGATACTCCTCAAAAATGCAACCATTTCTTGTATATCATCCCTGATTTTTGAAATTTTTTGTTTTTCCATCCATACTAACAATTTTTAAAATTGAAAAATAAATTAACAAAATAAGAGTTTAGCAAATCGTTAGCCAGAGTTTGGCATGTGTGTTATGAATAAACTTTATGCTAACTTTATGCCAACTTCTTGTTATGAATAAGGCCGTAAATATTTATTCGCTACCAACTTATAAATCCCGTTGTTTACGTCTTGGTATGATTTATTTGGAGACAAGACGTAAGATTCAGCCAATACTGCTTATTTTTCATGTATTGAATACTAATATATATTGATTGTCTAGATATTTTAGAAAAATTCTTATTTTGTATACCAAGAAGACTATCACTTCGTCATAGATTTTTTTTTTGTCGGCCTATATTATCGAAAATATATACTTAATGGTTCATCAATTAGATAATTAATTTTTATTAATTTATTAAGAAGCAACCACATGTTGACCTTAATTGCTCCGAAAACCGATTTTAAGAATTTTCTTTTGCAAAATTAAAATTAATGTTTGTTTTTTTCTATCTTAAAATTTAATTGGATGACTTCTTTTGGCCCACCTTGTATATATATATATATTAATATTTAGTTGAACCTAAATAGAATATATTTACAAGTAAAATTACCAAATAGCTTGTCAATTTAACAACTACTACGTACTATTAATAAGGACGATTAGAAAATTAAAAAGCAATGGAATTGTGTTTTAGACTTTAAAAATAAATAAAAAAGTGGTCTAAAATTGGACCGACAGGATGGTATTCCAAGAAGGTCGTATGCCTGAAATTTGTGAAGATTTATTTATTTCTGTATTTTGCTTTCCATTTTATCCATTTCACATTCCCTCTAAATTACTTTCCTAGATTTTTTTTTTATATTGCGTGGAATTTTTGTTTAAACAACACGTAAATAAGCGAACATATGGAGTCGACTTTTGTTAAGAAAGAAAAAAAAAAAAACAAATTTGAATTGAAAGAAACTGCGAATACGTGTACATGTTTGTTGATAAAAAAAAAATCCTGATAGTGATATGATTTAATTAATATGACTTTTTTTTCGCTTGAACAATGTCGTTCTTGGACTAAGCATTTTCAGATTAAATTGCTTTATTACAAAATAAGGCAAAACGAAGGTGCATTTGTATTTGTGCGACAAAATGTGTTTAAAGAAAACTCATTTATCTCGCCCGGCTGTTTCTATTTAATGAAATAGAAGATTAAATTAAGAGCAACCACAAACAAAATATTAAGAGTTTTTTGTCATATCCAACCAAACCAAACAAAATATAATATTTCTTTTCCTTTTCTTTTTTTTTTGTTTTTAATTTTTTGAAACACAAAGTGCCAACAAAATCTCTAAAGAGGCTGATTTTGACGGAAGTTATTGGTGCGTCAGGCAGTAGGCAAAAATTCCAAAACCACTTGTTAGCCAGAAAATAATGCCTACAAGCTGTTACATGTTTTTGAGAGCAAAAGTAATTCTTTTTTTTCCTTTTTTGTTCTTCTGCTGGCATTGCCTCAAACTTTAGCTACCGCTACTGCCACCACCCACAGATTATTTTACATGTTCCTAGTGCTAAACTGAATTGAGGGTGAATAATTGAATGATAAAGGGAATGGACATAACAATGGAATTTTTGTTTCGAAATTGCAAAAGAAATGGGTGGTTTGGTATTTCATATCAAAATCCATCATGTGCCATTTACAATGAATAACAATGAGAACGAGAAAAAAAATTCAACAATAAGTTACTCTGGCTCCATTCCGCTTTTATGCTATAGCTAAAGAGTGGTGCTGGTGGTTGGAGAGCTTCTAAAACGAGAAAAATCCAATTTGTAGATGAACGATGAACGATGTTTGTTAAATGGTTGGGGCAACTAAAATACGTTTAGAAGCATATAAAATATTGTTTGAATTCATGAGAATTTTTCTGTAACACACCATTCATACATACATTAATACACATTTTTCAAGAACAATAATGAAAGGCAACACTTTTCTCCTTCCTTGTTTAGGCTTCCCAAAAAATATTTGCCAAACATAAAATAAAATTCATGTTTAGCTTTAAATAATTCTAAACGTTTCTTTTTTTTGTCAGTTTTCAGACCCTTAAGCTATTTATTTTTTGGCGCTTTCCTTTTCGATTTGTATTTTTTAATATTGCCTAGTGCTCAGTGCCTAGTTTGTTTACATGTAAAAGATTTTTTTCAAAATACACCATTTTATTTCGCAATTTACTCGAACCTTACTATTTCAAGTATTCTTTTTAAAACAAATTTATTTTTTTTGCTAACCAGCAGAAAATTAAAAAATAAATAAATAAATAAAATGTACCTGCAAAAGAGTACAGCTTAATTTCTGTTTTAATTTTTCATTCAAAAATATTAAATTAAAAGATAATCACAATTGATCGATTCTTCAAACTTTAAGGCCATATCAGATTAAACTACTTTTGCTTTGCGATGTGTTACATATTCGCTTTGACATCAAAGATGAAATGTACATACTTTTACGAAACATGTAACCTAAAGTACTTTTAACGCAGTTGTCTAACTCTCATCTATATGCGCACTTTGACAATCAGTTTAATCCATCTACCCTTCACACGACAAAGTAAAAGGTAGGTTTTTCATTCCGTTTATTTTCGACCCCATAAAGTATATATTTTCCGAAAGCTTATAAATAGGTGAGTGGATTAAGCACTATCCGCCTGTAAGTGTGTGTGTGGAAATCAACTTTTTAAAGCCCTATGACTTCGCCAGGACCCGTGTAAGATATCAAAATATCAGAAATATTCAAGAGCAGATTGTCATTGGAAATCATCATAATCGCTTCATAAATATCTGAGATATAAGCAAATAAACACGACTGCCTCTGTTATTTCGCTTAGTTTTACCACAAAAATTAAAATTTTCCAGTCCTGGGATAATTTATAGACAAGTTGTTATTTTTTATAAATTTGGTATGCCTCTGGAGATAGGTTTGGGTTAGGTAGAACAGGCAGCTGTTATGCTCGCTCGCTTGGGTCCATTATAATGATCCCATTGTGATACCTGAATATAAAAGTAAGAATAGAAAAGAAAGAAGAGAAGCAGACTAGTCCAGAGTCTCTGGCGAGAATCGAACCCGCAACCCCCCAAACTAGCACACAGTACTGACAAGTCCACCGGGGCACCCATGCCTCTGGATATACTCATAAAAATTTTTGGGCAAATCGGTCACTAATCGGTAAATTTATAGGCAAAAATTATTTGGAAACTTTATATTTATTATAAATATATCAGAAACTTTTGAAATCCTAAATAAGTTTTGTACACGTCTAAGATACCAAATTATAAGCCGTAATCTCAGAAATATTTTCTAAGAAAAGCTAACAAATCGCTTTGAAACCAACTGAGATATAAGCACCAAAGTACAACTGCTTCCGTGTTTTTCTTTAAATTTCCAACTAAAATAGAAAAAAATATAGTTAGATATGAAAGGAAAAAAATTCAAGATGGCGTCCTAGATATATTTGAGTCAAATTTAGTAGTTACGACTTTGTCCCCACAATAGTAGTATAAAAAAACGCTTGATCAGTACAATGTAGTAAACTATAAAAAAAATGTAAGATACAATATGGCGTCTAAAACAAAATGGCGGAGGGAATTTTTTTAACACCAACAATATGCGCCGAATATACCGCTTTTACTTGTTTTCATTAATATTGTGTTAAATTCGTATGTGATAATAAAATTTTAATTAACTTTTAGTAAATTTTAAATTTGAAATAAAAATATTAATTAATTTTTTGTTAAAATTTCTAACCGCTTTTGAAGGTAAACAAACAATGTTTAAGGGTTTTCAAAGTTTTTAATGTGTCGTAAACCTCTTGCTTTACGCGTTTTTGTCACGCAACGCGAATAAGTTTAATATGACATGGCCTTTATGGAAATTTGGCGTAAACATCAAAAATTGCGAAGCCATTTTCATTCCTACCATAGAAATGTCAAAAACAAAATGCATCGCACGCCTTAAAAAAAATTTTATGCAAAATTACAGTATTTTCGATCGAGCTGAACTTGTATCACTTTAATTCCTTATATAGCCTTTAATCCCTTAAAAATATAAGAAATCAGCCTTCATCTTTATATGACTCTGGCATTAATATAAAACCTTAATCGTAGAAATAATATACAAAATACTTTAGGTCCTTTTTACTCTCTGTACCACTTATACACTCTCTTCAAAGATATGTTTAATATTTTTGTTGCCTCAGGTCAATTTCGCATTAACAATTTCGTAGTAGTTTCGTTTTGTTTATTTACTTCTTTGTGTTTGTATGTATGTGTTTGTTAAATTTTCCTTCCACTTTACAAAAAAAGAATATTTTCGGCTAACTTTAAGAAAAGTTTAAAAATTTTTTAAATGTTGTATATTAAGTTTGTAGTTAGGAGTTTTATAGTCATTAAAAGCACAAAAAACTTTTTGTGTTTGGCGTTTAATTTTTTTAAACCCCTATTTATTTAACTTTTATTAACAAGCAAGAATTTATTTAAAAAGTTAGAACAAGTAAATACTTATTAAATACTAGCTACGTAGGAAAAAAGTTTATTTATTTTATTTAGCAAAATTTCTATAAAAAAACAAAACTTAATTGTGTCTTATGGTATATAAGTTAAGCAATTTTTGAGGGTTGTAGCAGATTTTGTGTACAACTAAAATTAATTGGAATTTTTTGTAGCTTTATATTTATATAAATCGAATAGATATGTATGTTACTTATCTATAAATCAAATAATTTATATAAAATTACTTACAAACATGTTCTTGATAACAAAAATCTATCAATAATTCTCAATGATAAACAAGTACAAAATTTTAATAAAAAAATTTGTTATAAATATAAAAACTTTGCGGAAAACTTTGCTTTGAAAATAGCTGTGAGTTAGATATTCTGATTAGAATTCTGGAATTTAAATAGCCTTTGAATGCCGTTGTCTGTTACACTAAAACAGTCAAATGGTCTTTGGCACCACTAAACAAATGCAGTTTTTTATACCCTTCACACAGTGAAAAAGGGTATTATAGTTTTGTAATTCCGTGTGAAATTTCTACAATTTTCATTTCCGTCCCCATAAAGTATATATTTTCTGAAAGCTTATGAATAGGGTAGTCGACTAAGCTCTGTCAGTCTGTCCGTCTGTCCGTGTGTATGTTGAAATCAACTTTTTGAAGCCCCCCGAAATCGCTATTGAAAATCAGAAACATCGGTACATAAACAACTGAGATATGAGCAAAAACCCACGACCACCTCGATTTTTTTTTTCACAAAAACAACATTACAACAACAACATGCATACATACAAACGTGTATACTGGTTAGAGAAAACGTGGCATCGAATCTCAGCTGAGCCGAAAAAAATTTTTTTTTATTTTTTTTTATATTTTTTATTTAATATATTATTTATATTTTTATTATTTTTTTTATATATTTTTTTATTTTTTTTTTTATTTTATATATATTATTTAAATTTTAATTTTTTTTTTAAATTGTTTTTTTAAATTTTTTTAAAGATTTTTTGTTTGTATTTTTTATTTTATATTTATTATTTAAATTTAAAAGTTTTTTTTTTATTTTTTTAATAATTTTTAATTAATATATTATTTATATTTATATTTTTATTATTATTTTTTTTTTTATTTCTTTTTTATTTTATATTTATTATTTAAATTTTAATTATTTTTTTTTAAATTTTTTTAAAATTTTTTTTTGTATTCTTATTTTATATATAAAATAAAATAATATAAATATAAATATTTTTATTATTATTTTTTTTAAATTTTTTTTTTATTTTTTTTTGTTTTATGTTTATTATTTGTATTTTAATTATTTTTTTTTAATTATTTCTTTTTAAATTTTTTTTATTTTTATTTTTTTAACATACATACGTTAATTTATAATTTTACATTGGGATGTTTTTATATATGTATGTTTTTTATATGTATGTACGTATTTCATATGGGATGAATAGTGATACAAACTACTGTTATTGCATGACTACACGTTGTGAAGGGTATATAAGATTCGGCACGGCCGAATATAGCGATCTTACTTGTTTTTTTTAATAAAGCTTTATCGTAATGTAACTAAAGGATGTCAAAATTTAAAGTATCAAATCGAAATCGCTACCGAGAGATGTTCCGAAGGCTTTATGATTTAGACGTAGAGAATATGTGGTTTCAACAGGATGGTGGCACTTGCCACACATCAAAAGAAACGATGGATCTTTTGAAAGGGGTGTTCAAAAGTCCTATTATGGACAAGTAAATTGGCTACCCAGATCGACATCTTTAGACTACACTTGACCGCCATAATTTTTCTAACCGTAACATTTTGTAATAAACTATAATAAAAATATTTTAAAAACCTCAAAAAAAATTTTTTTTATATAAATCAAAATAACACCTTAAATTTCGACAACCTTTACAAATCAAAAATACATAGTAATTTAAAAAAATGGAAAACTTATTAAAAATTTATTGCAAATTTTTTTGGTTGGAAAGTTTATTTTCAATTTTCATCTTAAATTTCCTAAGAATTGAAAATTTATTTTATTTTGTTTTAAATTTAAAATAAATAGCAATTTTTATACCCGCCCCCCATAAAATGGTGGGGGTATATTAATTTTGTCATTCCGCTTGTAACACATCGAAATAAAGCGTGATTTTTTAAGAGCTATAGGAAAGTTAAAAAAAAAAAAAGAAAACACATAAAATTCAGAAAAATGCATGAAATCTTTATTTGAATCGATAGTACGGTCCATATAATTTAATGTTTGATGATTATTTCATGCAAATGTTGACCGTGACTGCGCCTCAAATGGTCCATCCGCTTAGTCCAATTTTGGCATACTCTTTCCAACATTTCGGCCGGTATCTCATGAATAAATGCTTCAATGTTGTGTGTATAGACATGAGCTTTAACATAGCCCCACAAAAAATAGTCTAAAGGCGTTAAATCGCACGATCTAGGCGGCCAATTGACCAGTCCCGAACGTGAAATAAAATGTTCACCGAACTCGCCTCTAAATAAGTCCATTGTTAAGCGTGCTGTGTGGCATGTGGCACCGTCTTGTTGAAACCACATCTCATGCATGTCAAGCTCTTGGATTTTGGGCAAAAAAAAGTAGGATATCATCTCACGGTAGCGCTCACCATTCACAGTTACAGTTACGTTACGATTCGCATCATCTTTGAAGAAGTACCGTCCAATGATGCCACCAGCCCATAAACCGCACCAAACTGTGGCAGCTCTTGCAATGCTTCTGGCTGATCTTCACTCCAAAATCGACAATTCTGCTTATTAACGTACCCATTGAGCCAAAAATGAGCTTCGTCGCTGATCACAATTTTTCGATACGAAGCGCGCGATGAACTTTCTTAACAGAGCACGCATTTTGATAATAAAATTCAATAATTTACAAGCGTTGTTCGTTTGTAAGACGATTCATGGTTAAATTATAGACCAAACTGAAGATGTTTGACAGTAAAACAAAACACGAAACGTGCGTCAGCTGTTTAAACTAGTGCTGCTAAAAAGATAATAGACAAAAAATCACCCTATATCAATTTTAGACTCCATAAAGTATATATTTTCTGAATCAGGGTTTAATTTTATGACGATCTATATATGTCCGTCTGTTGAAAGCACGATAGAGGTCGCACCGAAAAAGCTAGGTTGCTCAAATTTCGCCATAATCTTTCTTATAGACAAGGTTTATTTGGTATTGAAAATGGGCTAAATCGGAGTATTAGGTAGAGAGTTATAGCTCGTAATGCAAGAGTAGGTCAATAAAACCATGTCCTTCCAACATTGAATAAAATGCAGTTATGTCCAAAATGAAATTGCGAATGTATATTTCCTAAATAAAAAAAAAATACTTTCCGCGAAAATTGATTAAATCTATGAGTTAGAAAAGAAGTTATAGATCAAAATGTACTACAATTTATACCACACAGTGTATTTTTCGGTATATTTAAAATTTAAAACCTAATGAAACTGACAAAATTAGATGTATGGTTCTGAATTTTGCACACATTGCTTTTTGGTCAAAGGCTTTGTACTAACGGAAAATAAATGTGACACGCCCACCTCCCATATATCGGTTTATTTTAAATGCATACAATTTCTCTATGGATAAAGTTTTTTAAAGAATAAAGGACTCTATATTGAAATATCTGAGTTGAATATATTAGTAAAAACTACATTGATACTCCTACTTTAACGCCCATTTTCAATGAAAGATTAAATTTACGAAGTTATACAAAGAAAGTGAAACATATTTTAGTATAAAGAGATTATTCCATATCAATTACAGTTAATAACAAAATAGTACATTTTGTGCTACAAAAGTACATTAAATTGGTGGTGGGTATCAAAAATTCGGCACAGCCGAATATAGTGCTCTTACTTGTTTGTTTTAACTTTTATCAATTAGTTGCTTTATTAATAAGGCTTGAGATCAGTTTTTTTTTATAAAAATAATATTTTATTTCAAAATTTCGACAATAAAAATAAAATTAAAAATTAAAGCTTAATTAACAAATTAACTAATTGATATAATTTATTTTTTTTTAATAAAAAATTTATTACAAAGTTTTTTTTTTGATAGAAAATTAATCATATATTTTTTTAAATAAATTGTTTTCTTTATATAGAAACTTATCACAAATTTGCTATAATTGAAGAATTTATCGTAAACATTCTTCCAATTTGCGAATTGTTTGTAAGGAATGCATAACTGGCAAATTTGTCGTAAATTTTCTATAAGTAAAAAAATTAACGTACATTTGCTTTTAATAAAAAGAATTTTTTTATTAAAAAATTTATTGCAAAATTAGCACTCTGGTCAGTAAAGAAATCTTAGCTGATTTCGCAAATACATTCCAGCCGATTAGTGTTGGAAGAAATATCCTTTTAAAATTATTCTTTCATTGTCACAATTTGATTTTTTTATAAAAAAACAATTTTAAATGAACTCAATCTTGAACAAAATTTAAATATAATTTTAATCGAAAAAATTTCATAAATGTAACTATAAATTTGAAATGACCACCTTTACGTTACTTGAGCATTTAAAAAAATTTTTATTTTCAGTTCAAAACATATTTTACATACAATTTTGTTAATATATTTCTTTTTTTAAAATGCTTACCCTCCTAATAAATGTTATTTATATATTGATTTTTCACCGACATACATTTGTACGCGAAATATCTTGTATTTTATATTTTTATTTAAAATATCATGCACATTTTTGCACCATCATCATTGTCGTACATCTGACTTGCAGGTCATAAATAAAGTTTCAGTCCAATTGTT
Organism: Phyto melanocephala; assembly: GCA_941918925.1. Classification (NCBI taxonomy): domain Eukaryota; kingdom Metazoa; phylum Arthropoda; class Insecta; order Diptera; family Rhinophoridae; genus Phyto; species Phyto melanocephala. The sequence goes on along the minus strand of OW799233.1, from coordinate 129,710,319 downwards.
GTGACAGTCAAAACACTTTAGGGAGCAATACAATACAAAATGTATTTAGCACAAAATGAGCTTTCAGAAAATTTCAACCAATAGCAAACCTTTGACTTTGTATAAAAATATATATTTTTTTAAATAAAACACAACGTTTTTTTTAACAACCTGCTTTATCACAGTGATAAATGGCAAACTACCAAGTGAAATGAAGTAATAAACGGAAAATAGTGATGCGTATATTTTCTATGAATCGTATGTTTTTTTGAATCTTTAAACCAACTAAGCAAAGAAGAAAACAATTGATCTTTGTGTTTTTTTTTGCTTTTCTTAATAACCATTAAAAGTTGACGTTTCAAAAAAGTTTGTTTAAATGGACGTATATTTGGAAATTTTTGAATTTTAATCTGTTTTCCTACTTTCTAAGTCTCATTTTTGGTTGTTTTAACTTCTCCACTGTTGCTGCCACAGCTACTGTCGTTGTTGCCATTGCTCCATGACTATTTTGTCGAAAAGTCAAAATTGATTTTCTTTTCTATTGTATTCTTATATACGAGTATTAGATTTATAGCAATTACGCAGTTACTCTGGTTTGAAAAACATTAATTGAGGATTTTTGTTTTTACTTTTTATTGATGCTTTTATTCTTAGTTACAGCTACAACACTACTACTTTCTAGTGCTACCCTTTGTATGTATGTGGCTGTAGCTTGTCGTCAATTTAAATTCTGTTGTTTCTTTTACTACCGCTTCAGATACTTTTCTTGGTGTATTCAAATCAAGTTTACACAAACATTCCAAAAGATAAATTTCCATTTTTTTAAAGAGATTTTTTCTAGATTTTCTTTTTGGCTTTAAATTAAATTTAATGTGTATTTGTTTACGATGTTTTTATTTTTACATTCTTTGTAATGCTACACAGTGGTTAAGCAGAGAGTAAGTGAGTGTTGTTTAATCTTTACTTTCTTGCATTGTTTTAATAACACGGTTTAGGAAAATCTTAAATTGTATATCAGTAAGCCAAAAATGTGAAATGTAATCAAGGCGAATTAATATAGGTAACTGCATGGCGAATTTGTGAAGGAGCAAAAGTCAAATTCAAAGCATATTCATACAGGTATATGAAAAGGTGAATTGATACAACAAAACAACTTTTTAGAAGATGTTTTCTGTCAAGGCCAATTCGTTTATCAGGGATGGAAAAGATGTTACAATATGTTAAACTTAATAAAATTTGATTAAAAAGTATATATATTTTGAAAAAAAACATGATAAATTATGCAAAACGTACATTTATTATCAAAAAGTACAAATACAGTTTTGACTAATGGTGTTTTCTTTTCTGACGTTAATGTTGCATTAATTCTGCCATATGCCTTCTTTTGTGTTCTTTTCTTAAAAATATGCAATATTATAAACGGGTGACAAGTTCTTTTGTAATAATGTTGCTTTTGTAAAAATGTTACATGTCGTACCCTGAATTAAATCAAAGGGTTAGAATATTGCACCTTTTAACAGTTGATATTAAAAAGGAGAATTAAGTTTTTGTAGTAGTTAAAAATAATTTATGGTCCCAAATTATTAAAATGGAAGCAAGAAATGTAGTTTTACATAAAAATACAGCTATCATGTAAAAAAGGTGAAAATTTCTGTTCTTTTCTGCTGATTATAAAGGTAGCATTTTGTTAGGGTGCAGGTGACCTTTGAAAAGTGTTTAACTATAAAAGGGCAACATTGTTTGTTAGAAAAGAAAACACCATAAATGTTTTCTCATCAGCTGGGCTGATAATTTCACCTGTATGAATTCGCCATGGTAAAATTCGAATCAAAATCATTAGCAATGTGAAAAGATATTTTAACAAAACATATGCAAATAACTTAAATTTTTTTTTTACAGTTTTTTTATTAAGTAATAAAATACAAACAAATTCTGGGTCCATTATTGTGGCAACAACCTTTTCTTGGGCAATGAAAAATAGTTGATATTTACACACGACACCTGTAGTTCTGATCAAAAGAGTGGTGATGAGGAAACCGTAGCTGGTTTCGAAAATCCATTCTACTCAGCTAGTATCGGATGACTAATTTTTCCTTGACATTGTTGTCGTTATCGCATTGAACTTATAGCCTAAATTTCAAATTTAATATGAACAAGTAACAGTGCTATATTCGGCCGTGCCGAATCTTATGCACCCTTCACAACGTGTAGTCATTCAATAACAATTGTTTGTATCGCCATTCATCTCATGTAAAATACATACATACATACATGTAAAAAACTTAAAAAATACAAAAAAAAAATATATTAAAAATAAAAAAAAATAATAAAAAAAATTCAAAAAAAAAATTACAAAAAAAAAATAAAAAAAAAATTATAAAAAAGTTTAAAAAAAATTAAATAAAAATTAAAAAAAAAAATATAAATAATATATTAAATAAAATGAAATAAAAAAAATATAATTTTTTTGGCTCAGCTGGAATTCGATGCCACGTTAACTTTAACCAGTATGTATGTAGGTTGTTGTTGTAATTGTGAAAAAAGGAGGTGGTCGTGATTTTTTGCTCATATCTCAGAAAGTTATGGGGCGATTGTACTGAATTTTTTAAAATTCTAAATTGCAAACTATTTGAAAACCGGTTTCTTAAAAAAGTCGAATAATCGATCACCCTAGTTTGTGCTTATATCTCAGTTTGTTTCACACCCATTTGCCTATTTTTCTCAGCAATATTTTTGAGGAATACCGCTTGTATTTTGATGTCTTTCGCGTGTAAACAAATTAATTTTGATCTTTAGTAACTCAAAAAAAAATATATAATTTAAAAAATTTGAAATGCCTTTAACTTTGCCGATTAGTGACCGATTTGTCTAAAATTGTGTACAAATAGCCTATCTCTATATCTAGTTACAAATAGGAGCAAACGTGTCTTCAAATTATCCTAGGGCTGAAAAATTTTGATATTTATGGGAAATATATGAAAAAAAACAGAGGCAGTCGTATTTATTTGCTCATATCTCAGAAAGTTATGGGGAATGACTGTAATTTATCATATTTTTTGGATTCGAGAATTTTTTTTATTAATTTTCTATAAAATAAGAATTCATAATAAGTTTTATACCAATAAAAAACATGATATTTTTAATAACTTAAAAATATATAAGAATTAATAATTAAAAATTTAAACATAGGAATCTGCCTACTGTACTAAAATGAGCTTAAATAGAATTTATTCTAATTTATTCCACTTCTTTATACATTATTATTTTTTTTCCTGTAATTCGGAGGATTTACTTTAGTTTCATTGCATTGCTCTTGTATACATCGATACTTCGTATTTATTTTAATGTTTCCATTTTTTTTTTTTTGCAAAGTCATTTAAAGAAAAAGTTACTAGTAAGGATTTAGTTAATGCTCTACAACATCTAAAATGTAATTTAATTTTCAACTGTTTTAAGTTTATACTTTAAGCTTTTATTTTCTCTTCATTGTTCTCATTACAAATGAACAATAACAATATCCGGCAGCTGTTTTTATGTTCTTCCAGTCTATTGTTTGTCAGTATTATTTGTTATTCAATATTCTTTCTTCTTTCCAGGATTGGGCACTACGCAGTGAAGAGCAGAGTCTTTTAATTGAACGTATTTTGGTTTTGATACGAAACGTGCTTCAAGTGCCGGCAAATCCTGAGGCTGAATGTCGTGCTGATAATGATGCCAGTGTTCATGATCAGGTTATTTGGGCACTGCATCAGTCAGGTATTTTGGATTTGGTATTGTTCATAATTTCCTCACCGGATGAAAATCAATTTCATTTGCATTGTTTGGAAATTGTGTGTTTGCTGTTTCGCGAGCAGGTGAGTTTTTTTTTTTTGCTAACAATGATGTAACATTTTTGTTATTGTTTTGATTTTTTTTTCGTGGTTGGCTTAATTAGGTAGGGGTAATTGATTGTTTTGATTTTTCAAGTTCTGCCAATGATGGCAAGATTTGAATTAAAAATATGCAGAATTTTCTATTGTTCAAATTATAATTAGTACAGGAGTTTTTTGTAATCAAATAAAAGACTGCAACGAGTCTTTCCCAAAGGTGGCATTATTTTCACATTCCTATAGTGCTTATTCAGTCGAAAGTTAACAGAGGTATTTTTTTAAAGCGATATTACTTAAGAGACCTCATTCAATCATAAATAAATGAACTGCTTAAATGCACTAAGGAAAGCAATCTATTAAATCTGTGGCTTGGAGCTAAAAGGGTCAATGTTACTTTTTTGCTTTTTTGAGTTAATCATTGCATTGGCTTTGTTTTCTTGCTCTATTTAATTATAGTAAAACAGCTAAAGTCATACTTAACCCAGAACAGCTTCATAAATAAAATGCTGGCCAATGTCACTATGAAAGCATCTAAAAAAGTTTAAGTTCAATTGCAATTTTCTCAAAAGTAAATATTTTGACATTGGCCCTTTTAGCTCCAAGCCACAGAAATACAAGCTTCACTTTTCTCCAGAAGGAACGAAATTTCGAAGTATTCTATGACAAAGTTAAATTGCATTGTTCTGTAATTCCAACAAGATTCATATAGTTTGGTATGTTATTCGACTCAAAACTATCATGGAAATGTAAAATTAATTTGAGGGTTAGCCAAACTCCTAGTGCTTTTCATGTTATAAGAAAATCTTAAGGGAAAATAGGAAGTCTAAAATCGCACACAACCACTGAACCAAAAGTGGTAGGTAAATAGCGCAAAATAGCATGTAGATTTGAAGAAAAGTGGGTTATTATACAACTAACAAATTTTTCTGTATATTTAACACACATTTTTTAGTAGAATTTGAAATTTACGCTTTATTATCAAAATAATTTAATATGTTACATTGAACCATGTAAAAATGATATAATATTGCATTAAATAATCTTCTATCTTCTATATATATAAAAGTGAAACTCTGTGTGTGTGTGTGTTAGCTATAGACTCCGAAACTGTAAAACCGATCGGGCTCAAACTTTGGTAAGTTGTTGTACACATACCAAGGAGTGTTTATGAGTGAAAAAAAGTGGGCGAGGCCACGCCCATAAAAATTAGTTATCAGTTTTAGCTACTTGCACTTGACCGATTTTTCTGAAACTTTGCACACATATCGAGCTGTCATGACTAAACAACTTCGTGATAAGAAAAGTGGGCGGGGCCACGCCCCTAAAAAAGTTTTAATTTTGAGGTACTTGCACTGGAACGATTTTTCTGAAACTTTGCACACACACTAAGCTGTCATAACCATATAATTTCGTGATTAGAAAAGTGGGCAGGGCCACGCCCATAAAAAAAGATTATAATATTGAGGTACTTGCACCAGACCGATTTTTCTGAAACTTTGCACACATATCGAGCTGTCGTGACTAAATAATTTCGTGATTAGAAAAGTGGGCAGTGCCACGCCCATAAAAAAAAAGATATCATTTTGAGGTACTTGCACTGGACCGATTATTCTGAAACTTTGCACACATATTGAGCTGTTATGACTTTACAATTTTGTGATTAGAAAAGTGGGCAGTGCCACGCCCATAAAAAAAGGTATCATTTTGAGGTACTTGGACTGGACCGATTCTTCTGAAACTTTGCACACATATTAAGCTGTTATGACTTTACAATTTCGTGATTAAAAAAGTGGGCAACGCCACGCCCATACAAAAACTTATAATTTTTAGGTTTTTGCACTTGATATTCAATTAAAATTCAGAACGCATTTTGATTCATTAAGGGGCGTAGCAACGCGCGCCGGGTTCGGCTAGTATATAATAATTAACAAATAGTTTTTTCTTTTAGTACCAAAATATAAAATAAAACTGAAAACATAAAAACATAAAACATTAAAAGAATAGTATTCAATAATTTTTTTTTTTAATTTTGTATAATTTAGTGTTTGCGGGTGTGATTGCAATATTAGAATATTAGTATGCATTAAAAACATGTGCTCTGTGTTAAGCTAGATATTAGACAATTTATTTGTAGACTACTACAATCAGAATTTGTTACAATTTTATAAAAATATGTTTGAATGAAAGACCAAACTAATATCGATTCTTTTGGATATTCTAAATTAAAAGTAAAAAATATTTTAAAGCATGTATTAAAGTATACGATTATATCTTGGGGTTCTAAAATTGAACCTGATACCAATATAGTTGGTTGAATTTGCTTTTTTCCTTTCTGTTTTCTCAAAAGCTCTTCCTCGCAGGCTACAACTGTGCTTCCATCAATAATGAAGCTTTTGTGTGAGTCTCGTATAGAGTAGCTGGTACATAATTTTTTTCCATTTACTACATTTACAATTTTTGAAGAAGGCACTAAAATACTATGAAGTAGGTAACAGATACCAAAGCATTGACCTTCTGAAAATATAACAAATTATTACATTATTTTTTGGTAATAAATAAGAAAATTTTTAGCAAATTTTCATTTCGGTTAAATTATTAGTTTTTTCCATGCTTTGTAATAACAATTTGTTAGATTGGTCTTTGAAGCGATCATAAAAAACGGAAATAATTTTCGTAGCAAACACTTTAAAACCATAATGAAAACTATTGGCATTTGGGTATAAATGATTAAAGTCCATATTGATCTAAAAATTGTGAATGTATTAAAAGTGTGTTAAAACAAGTGAACTATTTTTATATCTCACCAGTTGAAAACCTAACGGCTTTTTCTACTGCACCCATTTATCAAGTATATCAGATGTACATTTAGCGTTCACTACTTCATTTAGCCTATAGTTTTTAGAGGCAGTCCAATGCTTTTTAACTTCTGCCCAAGAACAGTTATCATTTAAAACTGCTTCAATGATTTAATCGATATCAATTTTTGGAAGATCCAATAAAAACTTACTATAAAAAAACCAACAACTAAAGAAAACGCATACAGCTTACTTAGATTTAAAATTCTTTTGCTATCACTCGACGAAGATTTATTTGAATATGTTCTTTTTTGAAGAGCACCATTGTTCTTTTGTTTTCGTATTAAGTTAAAATATTTATCGTAAAGTTTTTCTTGCGGTTTCTTACCAGGTTGCCTTAAGCAGTAATATCCCTGTAAATATAATATTTATTAAATTATTTTACATAAACGTTAATGCATATTTTTACCAAAAATTCAGTTTGAAAAACTTGTAATATGTTTTCTGCTATTTTTTCAGCTAAGTTAACAGTCATAAGAATATCATTTTGTATCATGTAACTTGTTAAAAGTTCAACAATAAGTATGCGCAATCCTTCATTCAATTTCAAATTGTTCTTATAGTAGTCCAAAACTAATTTTCCTTGAGATGAGGAAGTCAAAATTTTTTCGTCATTGACATTTAGTTGTTTTGTATTTTCGTTTGATTTATTTGTTTCTAAATCAGAATAAGATGCACTTCAAAATTACACAATTATATAAATATATTTAAATACTACTTTTTTAAGTAGTAATAATACTTATGACTATATGTAAATCTTTAGAAGTTTTTAATTATTTATATTTATTCTTAAAACCGCTCTGAATTCTTTAACAACACAATCACAATTGATATTAAAAGTAGGAACGAAATAAAAACTGTTTTTTATCAGTGTATTTTTGTTACAATGAATGAATTTCTTTAGATCTACATAATTTAGTAAATTTGAAAGTAAATTTTTTCATTGCATTAAATAAAAAGAAGTCAGTTCTAAGTATTTTTCTGTAGATTTGAATAAAAAACCCTGCTGATTCAACGATATTTTTATTTGATAAATTACGAACTATTTTATTCATTATTACTTACCACTTTTGGTTTAGTGACGGTTCATACACATAACCTCATTGTATTAAGGGCGGACGAAGAAATATCATGTTTCTCAATTATAAAAAAAATATAACTATCGGGTGATTCAGATTACCCATGACTCATATTAAACTGTGCTGTCATTTTTGTTCAGTATTGTTTGGCAAGTCATCTTGGAAAGATTCACACCACAGCAGCGTCTCTAAATTGTTTACCTGTATTACGAAAAACAGCGTTCTGTGAGAAATGTTTTTCCGTTGTTTTGCTGGGAAATTTTGTTCAGTGACGAATCATATTTATGGCTTACTGGGCTGATGACCAACCCTAAGAGTACAAAGAGATACCATAATATCCATTATAAACAACGTTATGGTTTGCTTTAAGAGCTGGTCGGATCAATGTTCTATATTGCTACAGCGCACGAAACATTAGACTTGTTGAGAAATCATTTTGGTGAGCACCTAATTTCACCTTTTGCTACGGCAAATTGGCCATCTAGATCACGTGGTATCACACCAGTCGCTATGCTCAAAAGAGTATACAAAAATTTGACCCTCCGAATGGATCACCTTACACGGGGTCGAGGACAACATTTACATGACTCAAATTTCAAACAGTAAATTCAAAAAATTGTTTCTTTAACCGATAATACAAATTTTAAATTCACTCTCATATGTTTTATTTTACATTAAATTACATTTTAATTTAAACCTTTGATGAATCACCCGATACTAGTATCACTGCCAAGAATAGGCACTGAAAGGTTCAATCTGCAGGTCAATATGAGGACGATGCTGCAGTTTTCTTTATTATATTCTTTGATGACATGGACGTTGCGTAATCAACGAGTTTTCCAAATACCTGTGGCGTTTATTAGACTTGATCCCGAAAACGCGGTGGTGAATTGAAATCGATTCGATTTAAATTACAAAATGGAATTGTAAAATTAACAAAACTGACCCAAGCAATGCAAACAATTAATCAGGGCAATATAAAGAAGAAGTAAAACAAATCGCTGTTGAAAAAAAATAAAGAAAGTCATTAAAGCAAACACAAGATGGTGTATTTTAATAATAATTCTATCAGTACTAGCTGCAATTAGTTATAATTTCAGTGCTTTTTAAAACAATTTCTTTAAATTAAAAGAAAAAAAATTATTACCCTTTTTAGATTAGCTATCTAAAATGTGGAACATATCTGCAATATATTTCTACATGACACAAGTACACATTTGACCCCAATAACATCAATCATAGTCTGTGTTGCTCATCATACATAACCATTTGCAAAGAGCCCTTATAACTTGCAAGGGCATTTTAAATTCGATATAACAGTGCCTGCATTTATCTAATACTTTTTATTACAACTTGTGTTATTTAATCTTGGCCCTAATCCAAATTGCACTTACAAAAACAAAACAATACAAAAAAAAAAAAAATGTTTCTAATACATTAATTTAAAATACAAGCAAATCAAATAAAAAACTACACTCATTCATCCATTCGAAACATGCATACAACAAGATACTGACTGTAGTTTGAGTAGTACGTGTTGTTGTTGTTGTTGTTGGCGTTACATGTACTACGTTAGTTTGGCAACTACAGTTAAAGCTAAACAAGAACAAGTAAGAGTGCTATATTCGGCCGTGCCGAATCTTATATACCCTTCACAACGTGTAGTAATGCAATAACAGTAGTTTGTGTCACCATTCATCCCATATGAAATACGTACATACATATAAAAACATACATATATAAAAACATCCCATTGTAAAATTATAAATTCACGTATGTATGTTAAAAAAACAAAAAATTAAAAAAAAAATTATTATATATATAATTAATAAAAAACAAACAAAAAAAATAAAAAAAAAAATTAAAAAAAAAAAAATTAAAGAAAAAAATAATAAAAATTTAAATAATATATTAAATAAAAAAAAAAAAAAAAAATAAAAAAAAATATTAAAAAAAAAAATTTTTAAAAATTAAAAAATTTTTTTTTTTGGCTCAGCTGGGATTCGATGCCACGTTTTCTCTAACCAGTATACACGTTTGTATGTATGAATGTTGTTGTTGTAATGTTGTTTTTGTGAAAAAAAAAATCGAGGTGGTCGTGGGTTTTGCTCATATCTCAGTTGTTTATGTACCGATGTTTCTGATTTTCAATACCGATCTACTCCCGAATATTTCTGATATTTTAATACCTCGCCCGGGTCCAAGCGATGTCGGGGGGCTTCAAAAAGTTGATTTCAACATACACACGGACAGACGGTCGGACGGACAGACTGACAGAGCTTAATCGACTCCCCTATTCATAAGCTTTCAGAAAATATATACTTTATGGGGTCGGAAATGAAAATTGTAGAAATTTCACACGGAATGTCAAACCTATATATATCCTTTTTCACTGTGTGAAGGGTATAAAAAGAAAATAACAACAATATAAAAAAACATAAAACATCTATCTTACAATTCGCAATCCACCAGCAAACAGCCAACAAACGAACAAAACATTCACTTATTCATTCAGCCATCTAGTCAAGCTTTGTACCATCAAGCCAAACATTCACAGCCACATCTTTCGTAATATTGGAATGTTGTGTGTAAAGTCTGCGTTTAGATGATGGAGTAGCTGTGTTTCAGTTGTTAAAGGGTTCTTTCTTTTGGGATTGAGGCTAGACATAAATCACGAAATCTTAATTTTCACACGAACATCAACCATAAACCATTGGCATACATATATTTCTTTACTCTGCAAATGCTGTTGTTGCTGCGAATACTGCGCTTCCAACATAAGTATTACGGCTCCTTCAATATGATGGCCACAAACATTTCAATTACAATACAATTTACAAAAGAAATACCTTCAATACCTTCACATGCACTTTCAATACCTGTCCCACAGTCCGCCCACCATCCAATGCAATTCTAACAAATCGCCAGTTTTTTTTTATTAAACCTAATACCAATACAATAGGCAATCAGACGCATGGATAGACGAAAGGACGAACGAATAAAGAAATTTTGAAGAAGACGTTTAATAGAAACACATACACACAGTTATACACACGTACGTAAGTCGTCAGTCGGCCAGACAGACAGACAATCGTAAATCTAGAATGTAAAGAATTACTCGTATTCCTTTATGAAATTCTATATATTGAAACCACAATTGAATTGTTGTAGTAGAGGTTTTATTTCATTGTAATTTTTTTGTTAACTTTTTTTTATTGTTGGTATATTGCGTTTTAATACCTCTTAAAACTCCATTACTAATAGCAACAGATCTAAAATAGTTGAACACTATTAGCAACAGCATAACAACAGTGTGCCCTCTGTGCTGTGGGCCAAAGGTGATTAACACTTTATTTGTGTAGAAAAATAGTGAGTGGTTAAATGAAACAACTTACAAAACAGTTTTTTTTTTAATTTAAAGTCGCTTATTGCTCAAAATTCTTAACATATGAAATTCCAATAAAATATGTTTGTTTTGTTGGTGTTAATTTTCGCTAAATTTGACATGCAAAGTTTTTGCGTATAATACTATTACTTACATTTTTAAAACCACAAAAGACAAAAAATAATTTATCAGGGTAAAAGAAACTACACAGACAGACAGACAGTGGTCAACTATTAATTCCACTAAAATGTAATACTTGATAGTCGGACGAGAGAACAAGTGATAAAATTTTACTATAAAACTGGTCTATTATTTTGTAATAGAGAAACATGTATGTATGTCTATATCTTGAAACATTTTATGAAGCCGAATAGTATAATCAATTGGGCTTTGCAAAATGCAGACAATGGTATTAAGTTTATGAAAAGGCCCCTGACCTCACAGTTATTAAATACTTTAGTGACAATTTTAAATGTAAAACCAACAACTGATATAAACTATTATTTGCATCCACAACAGCGCCAAAATTTTCGAATTCCTTTGCATGCAAAAAAGAGCACTCTAATTTGAACTAATAATATAAAAAGCACAGAAAATTCGAAGGATCTAGTAAAATTATGAATGTGTTAAACTTCGTACACACTGTTGCCCGATCGTACAATATTGTCTGAAATATTGGTAGCAAATACCTTACAACCGTGTGAACTGGCAATTTTCGCCTAAAGCTTCGTACAGACGATGCACACAATTTGCAGCAAAGTTGATTGCTGAATACGGTACTTTCCCGAACTTTTGATTGCGGCATTTGATTGCTTGTTTGCATGCGCTGTTTGCAAGCAGTTGTATTATTGCTGCAAACAAGAACACATGATTAATATGTGGGATCGGGATTTGACGAAAAAATTAATAGAATAGTATGAGAGTTACTCCGTCCTGTGGGATGTGTCTTCACCAGACTATAAAAACAAATATAAAAAAAAGTGCGTATATTGAAATTGCTAAAAAATTAAATTCAAGTGAAGAAGAAATCAAAACGAAAATTCATAACTTGCGCACCCAGTATATGCAAGAGCTCCGACGAATAAAACGAAAAAGAGTGACCAAGGTACCTCGGAAACCTTTTGCTTCGGTCCAGTTTTGTGTATTTTTTTTGTATTGATTGTCCCGCACAAAGAAACTGAAAACAAATGTGAACTCCAAAGCAATATATTGCATGCAACAATCATGCAAAAGTTTTCATGCAAATCGAAAACTGATTGAAGCAAGAAGTTTTCATGCAATACTTGCATTGGTCTGAACAGTTGTGCAAACATTCGCTGCAAGTTATTCTTAACTTGCTGCAAATTGTTTCCATCGTCTGCACGAAGCTTAACAATGTTGACAAAAAAATCACTGTCAGACTATTGAAAGGCGGCCACCTGACAACAATATTGTTAAATATATGGCAATCGTCTGAACACCCTTCGTCGTTATTGTCAGACCATTGACACATATTGCTAGATAATTTTAAATTGGCAGATGTAAAAGTTTTGTGCATTTGACAATGGCGTCATTGTCATACAAGTCAGTGATGTCAGATGTATGAAATGTTTTGCTTTTAGTATTGATGAATAGAATGTTTTTTTTTAGGAATTTTCTTGTAATTTCTATTATATTTATAAATAAAAACAGTTAAGAGCGTTATATTGGACCATGCCGAATCTTATATACGCGTCCACAGCATTTGCTTTGTTTTAAGTCCAACACAAACCACTCACTTGTATTCTGCAAATAATACCCTAATCCTAATTTACAAAGAAAAAGTTAATAGCAGAAATATACATACATACATATGTTTATAGTATATGATAACAAACACTATTATCACATCTATATAAACTTACTATATAATTTCGTCCGCCATTTTATCATGGCAGCCATCTTGAATTTGAAACTTTTTCATAGTCTATTATATATATTCTATAATTTTTTTTTTACATAAATTGTATACGAGGAAAAATTTTGGAGTTTTTTTTAGAAACGTAGGAATTTTCAGTATGTTTGTTCATGTGGCATCACTGCAAAACGTTTTTTCATTGCAACAGCTGTTTTGCAAAATCAAATTTTTTCTTTTTTGGTGTGTTTCTTGTGTCAGTTTAATTTTGTGTCAATAAGTGTAGAATAGAATGAAAATAATAAAAATTTATTTTGAATATAAAGAGGGCGGTACAGAGTATTATATTTATAATTCTGTGAAAGCTTTTCCGGATTACCAAACGCCATCGAAATCTAAAATTGTTAAAAAAACAAGACCAATGCGATTACTTACAACTGTTTCTGTTAATTTTTTTCCTATCGTCTTCTGACAACCGTCTAAACTTAAAATTTTATGTCGTAAGTTATAAATCTGACGACATCGTCCGATAATGTTATTGTCAGAACAATATTTGCCAATAAACATGTCAGCTTTTCTAAAAAAAGTCTTAAAAACGTCTGAACTGACAATTTACCTTAAAAAAAGCTTTTCTTCATTGTCATTCCATTAATATGTATTAACAGTTGCCATATGCTTAGGTGTAGCAATTAAGGGGTGTCTCGAAATGCTTTTTTACATTTTAAAATGTCTCCCAAATCTAGTTTTTTTCAAATAAAAAGTACATTTTATTGGCGTTATGGAGAAAAATTTCTAAACTTTATTATGCAAAAAACCAAAGTTTCAAATTTTATTTTCTTTTGCAAAATTTCGCACTCTTTTCTTAACGCTTTGCATTAAACTCTGGACACACGTTTTACCGAAGTGTTTGATAGCTTTTTTCCAAATAAATCCAAATTTTTTTACATTTGCAGAAGCTTTGAACTTTGTTCTTAGGTACTGCTTAATTATAGCCCAATATCGTTCAATAAGCCTTAGCTCTGGACAATCAGGTGGATTCATGTTTTTCGATACAAAATTTATTTTGTTGGCCTCATACCACTCAAGGACGTCTTTGCTGTAGTGGCAGCTTGCCAAGTCGGGCCAAAACAGTGGAGGTATATTGTGGCTTCTGTATAATGGCAACACAGCCTTTTTCAGGCACTCATTAATATAAATTGGTACGATTCACAATGATTGCCTTTGAAGTTTTCCCACATGTACATATTGCTTGCCATATCATATATTTTTTGGCGAATTTTGAAATGTTTTTATACTTAAATTTATCGGAAACATTAGCTCTTTTATTAGAAACATAAAATCCCTGACCAGGAAGCTCTGAATAGTCAGCCTGACAATAGGTTTTATCGTCCATTAAAATACATCCATTAAAATTATTTAATTTGTGACGTAGTAATTGTCTTGCTCTTATTCTTGCCGTTTTTTGTTCCTTCTTCGTTTTGGTTTGGAGCTTTCTTGACTTAAAATTTTCTTAAATTTTCTTATTTCTTTATTCGTTCTACAAGCGACTTCGAAATATTTAGTTTTCGTGCGATATCGCATATGAAAATGTTTGGATTTTGCTTCCAAAGTGCCTTCACCTTTTTAACGATTTGAGGATTTCTAAAACCACGAGGCCCTCCACCTTTCCTGTGCTTAATAGACAAGTCTTTTTTGAATCTAAAAATAACGTTACGGGCAGTCTGTCTGGACACTTTTGCCCGTCGCGCAACTTCAGCGTACGAAAGTTTTTTATTTTCATTATAAATAGCCACAATATTTTTTCTCACTTTTTCTCTATTTGACGGCATTTTAAATACGGATTAAATAATTTGAATAAACTTATTACCAAAGTATTGTTGACACTTATAACTATTACAGAGTGGAACAAAAAAATTAATTAAATAATAATTGTTTGCGTAGTGCCCTGTAAAAAATGTAAAAACGCATTTCGAGACACCCCTTATGTTAAATCTAATATCCGTCTGTACAGAGCTTTAAAATTAATTAATTAATTACCTATTTTTAAGTTTAAATTTAAAAAAGTCTATAATATACCTAAAGTAACAATTTATAACTAAAAACACTAGGGTTAGAATTGCAAATTTTTCCAATAAAATTGTCAAATCAAAAATTGTCATTGATTCTGTTTTTATATGCCCCTTAAAATAACACATCCTAAGAGCGCTGTCTGTATTTGATGCATTCCAACCACCATTTAAGTAGTAACTAGTTTTGTATTAAATTCCAAACGAAATAATATGATACAATCTTTTATTGTGTTTCTTCCCACTCAACGATTACATAGACAGCTGAGAATTTGGCGGATGCCTCGATGCAACGCAGTGTTAGTGAAAAACAACGTGACGAACAAGAGCTGTTAGCAGCACGACGTCGTGAAAAACAGCGTCTGGTCTCAAAGCCGGCTGCCGGACGACATTCACGTTTTGGCGGCACGTTTGTCATACGTAATCTAAAATCTGTCTCAGATCGAGATATAATCTGCCACCAGCCATTGGAACGTGTTTCATCGATTGATTTCGATAGAGAAAAACAGCAGCAAAAACGTTCACATCGTCATGTATCCGAGGAGGCACAGGCGACACGTCGTAGTGCGTTCTCAGTGCGGTAAGTAAAAGTATTTAAATTTGGCATTTTATTTTATGTTAAATTTTTATTATTTTTGTGCTTTTATGTTTAAGATTATATTTAAAAAATTTTCAAACAATGCAACAACTATTTAATATTTATTTAAAAGTTTTCTTAAAGTTTAAGTGCAAGATCCACAAATCACAAACACATTTGCTCTTCCACTTCCTGTTTATTTTAAATTGTATGTATGCATGTGTGTTAGTTATTTGAGTACATAGAACTTTTCTTCAACATACAATATTTGAGTTTGTAGTTGTTATTGACTTTCATTTCCTGTGCGTGTGTGGGTGTGTGTTTATATTTATGTGTCTCCCTACAGTACAAGTTAAACTTAAAGTCACATACACATGTCATTCATTGTATTGCATTTAGAAACGACAATTGAAATTTTGTAAATGATTGACTTGTGGTTTACACCTGACGCCATGTTATTGCCATTGTTGTTACAGTTGTTACTGTCCTACAATTACAACAGTTGTTTGCCACAATCTGATGGATGTAGGCTATACATGTGTCTGTGTGTGTCTGCATGTGCATGTTAGTTGTGTTAACTAATTTAAAGTGTATGACCCTTAAACAAAAACAAGTCTTTTGTAAATTAAAGACATCACATTTTTCTTTTATAAAGGGTGTCTCAATAAGAATACTTTTTTAATTTAAAATAAAAAAACCGGTTTTTATATTTTGAGATTGTTGTGATTTTTTTTATTGTTAAGAAGACATGTTCCAATTAAGTATGAAATTAAATATTCAAAAATGCCAAATGAATCCCACGGCTCCGATGACAGGCAATTACTCTTTTCATGAAAATGTCTATGATTTTTTCACAAAGATGTGGCTGTATCTCGCCAATTACGCCTTAGATATCAAGTTTGATATCAGAAAATGTTTCTGATTTATTCGCAAAAACCGGTTATTTTACAAAACCAAAAATAAAAAAATCGCTTGATCTTGGTGGCCAGTTGACATCAGAATTTCTTGAGGCAACATCTTGCTGAAATCACCATGTTGTCAAGTTCTATGCCGTTAATTTGAGGTCTCAAGAACTCCATTATTATGTTCCTGTAACGAATGCCGTATACAGTCACAGCAATTTCAGCTTCATCTTTAAAAAAATTAAGGGGCAATCACACCGACGGGTGCTCGTTGTTTGTGCATTTGTTTATCGTGTTTTGCATGAGGAATTTTTGAGCCCTGTGTTCGAAAATTTTGTTTAATTGAGATGGAAATGCGCTTCAATGGAGTTTATGACTTTTTTCAAAAAATTGTTAATCTTGCTCAATTATCCATTAAACGAATTTCTAATAAGTTTTCACAATGATAACGCGTTGTTATTTCGTAAAGTGCTCGAATTTTAATAATCGAAAAAATATGTGACAGTGCCAAATTTCAAAATTGACACTAAAATTAAAATTAAGACACCCTTTATCTGGAGGCCTCTTTGTCTTCTTGTAATAAAATTAATTAACTTTGAGTGTCAAATTCTTTGAATTTGATTTCATATTTATTACAATATGCAAGATAACCAACAATTTGTATGATAATTTGCTGATAATATGAAACTACACTTTATATTTATGTGTTTGAGAGAAGGACGATGAGTATTTGAGTAAAGTTGTTCATCAAACACAATTTTTTTTTTTACTTTTGTGCTCATCTATGTAAGTTAGTTAAGCCTGTAGTTCTATTCAGTTCTACTTGTCCAAACTTAGTTCCGTATGGTGACCAGATAGTAATGATTGTATTTCCAATTTCTATATTGTATTTTAAGGTGTCTTCCAAAAGTATATAGCTCTTTCAGGTATATTCGTAGAAATAATGGAATTTTTGACTGAACTCGTCCCTGCTAGTTAATCAACGTACGATGATTTTGTCAAGGCTGGATAAACTTTCGGCCATCATCTCAGTTCGGATCCTGCTTACAGAGTCCACTGTCTGCTTTGAATATATTAACGCGACATCAGTCGCCCTTCCGTTAGGTAATATTAAAAGTGATCTTGTCAAAATAAATTCCTATCGAATGAATTCTACTTCAATGTTTAATATGAGTATGTCGATTTGTCGTAAATAAACTTGTCCTCGGTTTAGAGTAATTTTAACCGACTTTTTGTAGCCAGAGCTTGACGACTTAAGAGCACATTCAAATCATCGTTCCAACAACATAAAGCTTAGTTTTATATAAGCAATATATACAGCCATCCGTTTTTATTTTCGTATCGTTCGTTCGTATCTGGTTATTTAATTTCTACAGGGTGGTCTAACCAAAACACATGATGTTAATTTTAAATCAAACAAAAAGTTTTCATAGAATTATTTTAATATTTTTTTATTATGATAGAAGCATCTGCGACGATTATGTGTGCAACAAAATATCGGCAAAATGCTCGCCACGGCTTCTGTGGCATAGTTCTATCCAATGGCCCATATTTTTAATGACACTGAGACCCAATTAGGCTTCAATTCGTTAATGTGGCGAATTATTTCATTCTTTAGCTCTTGAACTGTTCTTGGCTTGGCTTGGCAAAAAATAAGTCCAACGGTGTCAAATCACATGATCTTAAGGGCCAACTAACATCGCCACGACGTCAGTTAACACGGTCATTCAATTACTCGCCAAAAAGAGCCACTGTTTCGTTGGCTGCGTGGCAAGTGGCTTCACATATCGTTCAGGTCCATATCCTCAAATTCTGGCCACAAATGGGTCCGTAAACACCTCCCAATCACGCCGCCAGCCCATTAACTGCAACACACAGTCACTCTGTGGATGCATCCGCTTTTCAATAACCACTCATGGATTTTCATTTGCACAAATTCTACAAATTTGCATTTCAACGAATACCCTGAGTTGTGGGAGTGTCCTGTCGTTGACGTCACCATTCACTTCTCTATGTTCAAGTAATCATTCGGCTTATTGACGACGTTGTAGGATTCAGCTCTTGAATTAGTTGATTCTTGTAAGCGTGAAAATGCAATGACTATCATAGTTTTTCGAATAACACCAATGTTTTCCGCAAAACGAACTGAGCGAGCATGCACACTTGTTTTTACTTTTCCTAGGTTTGCTAAAATTTGCGCACAATTCTCTCGATTGTGGACATATTTGATCAATTGTACAGACCCAAAAAATGCATTTTAATTCGAACGACCTATTTCGTAAAAGGATTTAAAAATCTAAACGCACTGCTCAAGTGTTTAACTTTCAATTGTTGAATTTTTTAAACACTCGAACAAAGAAACGTCAAAATAAGTTGGGCAAAGATGTGACTCACAACATACATCGTGCAATATGTTTGGACCACCCTTTAGTCAAGTTCTAGCTGCATTGCAGTTATAGTTAGTTTTAGTTCAGATCAAAGATAGTGTTGGTTTAGTTCTTGAACATTTCCTTCTTAGATCTAGTTTAGTTTTACTCTCTTTATAAATCATTTTTGCAACATGTCAGTATTGATATAGTATAGAAAAATGCCTCTCATAACTTTCTCTACGGACTTCAATATTTCGATGTCTTTTTTCAAAATAAAAATTTTCAAAAGCAAACAGATTGAGTATTAGTTTTCTTTGATTTAAATCAATTTCTTACATAATGTCCTACCACTTTATTTCTTAAATAATTCTTTTAATTTCTTATATTTTCCATTTACTCCTTTATTACTTAACATACAATTGATTTTGCCAACAGGAAATATCATAGTAATACAATAACAAATTTATAGAAATCCTTAAGCTAAGAAAACAGACATACATAAATATTCTACATCTATATAGTTAGTTTGAGATGGTCAACAGATTGAGTACAATTGACCAAAACAAAAGCAACATAACGGCTTTTTTTTATTAGTTTCAATTTGATTGCAATTTTATACAAACAGGAACGAAACGAATAACTGTCGTTCAACCCTCATTCTTGCAAACAATGAAAAATATTAAATAATTCATGATATTATTTCCGTAATACGGAATTTCTAATCAAAATTGCCAATACAGCATTGTAAATGCGACTTCTGTTTGCTGTCTATAAAATGACAGCAAACAACAATTGCAGGAAACAAAAAAAAAAAAAAAACTAAAAGAAATAGATAACAAAACCATTCTTTTTATGGTTGTTGCAATAAGGACTTTTTATATATCCTGCGAGTATTAGAGTTGTTATACCGCATAGGAAACAAAACAAAAAATAAGATGAAATATTAATAAATAAAAAAAAAAAAATAGAAGAATATAACAAAAACGTATTCGTACTTCAACACCCTTAAAGCGTACAACAGATTTTTTGTCCATTATTCTTATTGTTTATTTTACGTGTTGTTTGGGTTTCTTAAACAAATCCCAATATGGTCAGAGCAAGGCAACATTAGATTTAAAGGGGTTTATCAAAAAGTTCACATGTTTATCTATGAAATATTTTAAGTATAACATCTTGCTTAGTCATTTTCCAACAGTTGCACTAAGACTTTGTGCCTCTGTTACGACATCTCTGCTCCTTAATCTTACTCTGCAGAGATTTTAAGATTTTTCCAGACTAGAAGTCTGACAAAGAAATGCAACAAGGTATTCTTCCATCTAGATGTGGTAGTAAATCAAATTTTTTTTTTGCTATTTTATGTATCTTGTTAAGAATTTGTTGTGCTCTAATGTAAGAAAGCAACATAAATGCAGCTCCTCGCTTGACGTGGGTAAATAGATTCATATAGTGGAAAATAGCTCACGATACAAATACACCGACAGTCCGATAAACAAACTTCCATTTATTGGCCACAAATAAGAGGTCAAGTAAGCATTAGAGTAAATATATTTTTCCCATCCCTTAGTTTTCTTAACTATACGCATCTTTTTGTAGCAAAAGACCTCTTTTACTTTAGCGTTGAAAAAAAAAAAAATCCTCCGAGAAGAAACTGCTGCATAGAGACTCATAAATAAGTAGGGTTTTTGTTTTTATAATATGATTTCCTTTTATTTTCAATTGAAAATGCATTTTGCAATGGCTTATAACAATTTCTATCCTAGTATTGTGATAATTTCAATTTAGTTCTATTTTATTCTAATTTCGTTCTAGCTTTGCTGACAATCTGTAATTGTTAAGTAAAGGGTCCGCTATTTAACTTTTTTTTTTTTTGCAACTAGTGCTTATTTCGTGAATGGTAACACTTAGCTCATGTCTGATTTGACAGATAATTAGTTTTATCCTTCCGCTGAACGAATATGATTGTGTATACGCTTGAACAACGCTAAGAAATATTGCAACATTACTTTGTCCGATTTTGCCAAAAAAATCATCTTTTCAGATGAAGCTCATTTTGATCTTGGCGGGTATGTAAACAAGCAAAATTGTCGCATTCGGGGCACAGAAACCCCGCACGCATACATTGAAAAGCCGACACATCCAAAACGAGTCACTGTTTGTTGCGGATTTTGGTCCAGAGGCATAATTGTGCCATTTTTCTTCGAAAATGAGCAAGAAGTGGCCGTAGTCAATGGCGATCGTTATCGGGCCATGTTGAACGAATTTTTGTTCACAAAAATTGAAGAGCAGGATATTGGCAACATTTGGTTTCAACAGGACGGCGCTACGTACCACACAGCCGAAGCTACACTTTTTTATAGCATTTAAAAAAAAAAAAGTTATTTGGCGAACCCTTTAGTTAACGGTGAACCGCATATTCAGAAATTTGTATACCCTTCACAGTGAGTGTAAGGGTATATATAGGTCTGTCATTCCGTGTGAAATTTCTACAATTTTTATTTCCGTCCCCATAAAGTATATATTTTCTGTAACCTTATGAAAAGGGGAGTCCATTAAGCACTGTCCGTCTGTCCGTGTGTATGTTGAAAACAACTCTTTGAAGCCCCCAGACACTTTCAGGACCCGTGTAAGGTACCAAAAAATCGGAAATATTCGGGAGCAGATCGGTATTGAAAATCAGAAAAATCGGTCGTTAACAACTGAGATATGATGAAAAAACCTAGACCACCACGTTTTTTTTACACTCATACAAACTGGATGCACGTAGGTTCGAATCTCAGTCAAGACAATGTTTTTTTAATTTGATTTTTTTTTATTTTTATTTAATAGTATTTTTTTTTCTTTTTTTTAAATTTTTTTTTTTTCTAATTTATAATTCTACAATGGGATGTTTTTAAGCGGATAAAGTCATTTTAAAGATAATGAAACGTATACGGACATATGTATGTATGTATGTAAGTATTTCATATTAATGAAATGAATTGTGATTCAAACAATTGTTATTGCATGACTACACGTTGTGAAGGGTGCATAAGATTCGGCACGGCCCAATATAGCGCTTTTACCTGTTTTCGTATAACTTTATCTAAAAATTCTGGTTCATATTCAGTCAATTTAACAAATTTTATAATAATGCTTTTAAAACTGTTATTTTTTATACTATTGAATTAAATTTTTGTGTCGAGCTGTATTTGTGTGAAATGTTTTAGAATCACTGAAAATTTTAATTTCGTTAAAAATACGAGTTAGAGCCTTTCTACCTGTGACCATCAATACACTACTTGAATGATCAACGTTACTTTTATTTTTACTTCTTTATAACTTTTTTACTAATAATTTTCTTATATGAGCGGAAGGCATTATGTAACCATGTGTCGTAAAATATTAAAAATATACCAAATTGAAATTGAAAATGATATTCTACTCACTTACAGCTAGCAATCATGTATAAAAACTGTGACATGATAACCCAACCCTTTAAAACAAAACGTTGCAATAAGCAATAACAATCAGTAGTTTTCTTTAAAGTAAATTACTTGTCGTGTAAGGCAATGCACTAAAAAGAATGTTCGATATTTAAAATATAATAAACTATGATCTGATTTAAATTTGTTAGCACTCGCTTACAGAACAATACGCTCTTATCGAGAAGTTTATCTACTCTGTTTCTAGTCGGCTGAGTGAAATTAGAATTAATTTATTTTGTTCTGAACACAGCGTTAATTTATGTGTAAAAATTTTATATAATATATTTACGTTTATACCTTTTACAAACGTTGAGTTATTTGCTTTAAATAAACTGGGATTTTTTTGTATTGCAAATAATAACACCTGAAATTTACTTTATAAAGTTTAGAACACTTTATTGTGTTCAGTAATTTATTCACTTATTGTTATGCATCTTTACTATCGAATTCAATTTGAAATACAAGCAAAGAACTCTGTTTTAATACATCTTCTATCTATATATATAAAAGTGAAACTCTGTGTGTGTGTGTGTTAGCTATAGACTCCGAAACTGTAAAACCGATCGGACTCAAACTTTGGCAAGTTGTTGTACACATACCAGGGAGTGTTTATGGGTGGAAAAAAGTGGGCGGGGCCACGCCCATAAAAAATTTGTTATCATTTTAAGCTACTTGCACATGACCGATTTTTCTGAAACTTTGCACACATATCGAGCTCTCATGACTTAATAATTTCGTGATAAGAAAAGTGGGCGGGGCCACGCCCCTAAAAAAGTTTTAATTTTGAGGTACTTTCATTGGAACGATTTTTCTGAAACTTTGCACACATATTGAGCTGTCATGACATAATGTCATAATTTCGTGATTAAAAAAATGGGCAGGGCCACGCCCATAAAAAAAGTTATAATATTGAGGTACTTGCACTGGACCGATTTTCCTGAAACTTTGCACACATATCGAGCTGTCATGACTTAATAATTTCGTGATTAGAAAAATGGGCAGTGCCACGCCCATAAAAAAATTATAATTTTTAAGTTTTTGCACTTGATATTCATTTAAAATTCAGAATGCATTTTGATTCATTAAGGGGCGTAGCAACGCGCGCCGGGTTTGGCTAGTACTATTATATACTAGCTGTGCTGTTCGACTATTTAAAGTGGCAGCGCCATCTAGTAGTGTTAATCTGTAACTTTCCCCCGCACGTTCACACGAGTGTTTGCTGGTAATAACCAGTGGCTGTTTTATTTAAAAGTGAAATTTTTATGTTATGTATTCAGGCATGTTCTGACAAACACATCTCGCATAACACTTGCTCGATCGTATTTGGTATTTATTTTGTCACTGGTCAATTTTATTCGGTTACGTACGAATTAATGAAGAGTTAAAGAGTTTTCTTCGTATTCGTCCGCAGATTTGGTTCCAAAGATAATTTTTAAAGGAGTTCAAGAGGTAGAGCCTTAAACGGCTGTCTTGTATGCCAACAAAAATTTTTATATGTACTCATCCCAGTCCCTTTGGTGTGCACTGATCATGCCATCATGTTGTGAATGTAGTGGCGTTGTCCTTGTGTTCCGAGTACATTACAATTCTAGCGGAACACCTTAGCGGCACACCCAGTTGTTCACAAAAGCATTTACATCAGTTGTAGCCTCCTTACTGACAGGAAAAGGGTTTGCTATATCCAATGCTATCCGCTCAAAGGGAGCACCTTAATTATACTGCTGCAGTTGTCCTTGACTTTTTCTTATTGGGTCTTTGCATGCGATATATTGTGCGAAGTTTTCTATCCAACCAGCTTCAGATTGTTAGTATTCAACCCAATAAAAACTTTGCTTTATCTTTGAGTAAACATTTACTGATTATCCCATACATTTTTGTTTTCAGCTGTTATTTGTTAGTATTTTATCCGTGCAAAGGAAATTTGAAATTTTTGTCTACGTGGTCTTGGATGAATTTTGTTTTACTACCTTCATGCAACAGCAGACACTCTGTTCTAAAAAAATTACCAACTTTTAAAAGCCAATGTTCAATGCTGAGTTTTTCATTTGAACTGTGCGTAACTGAAGGCCATCTCTTCCGTTTTCATAGCCTAAATATGGTATGCTTTAACTATGCTAATAATGATCCTTTTCGTCGTATATGTGGAAACCTTCAGAACTACTGGCATAAATGAAAGTTAATAAATTGTAAAAAGGAATTTTATTTTATATTTAAATCTTTAAAGTCTATTAAATATTGTTATACCCTTCACACAGTGAAAAAGGGTATATATAGGTTTGTCATTCCGTGTGAAATTTCTACAATTTTGGTTTCCGACCCCATAAAGTATATATTTTCTGAAAGCTTATGAATAGGGGAGTTGATTAAGCCCTGTCAGTCTGTCCGTCTGTCCGTCTGACCGTCTGTCCGTGTGTATGTTGAAATCAACTTTTTGAAGCCCCCCGACATCGCTTGGACTCGGGTGAGGTATTAAAATATCAGAAATATTCGGGAGTAAATCGGTATTGAAAATCAGAAACATCGGTACATAAACAACTGAGATATGAGCAAAAACCCACGACCACCTCGATTTTTTTTCACAAAAACAACATTACAACAACAACATACATACATACAAACTTGTATACTGGTTAGGGAAAATGTGGCATTGAATCCCAGCTGAGCCAAAAAAAAAATTTTTTTATTTTTTTTAAATTTTTTTCTTTTTTTTTTTTTTTTTTTTATTTTTTATTTAATATATTATTTATATTTTTATTATTATTTTTTTTTTTAATTTTTTTTTTAATATTTTTTTTTTATTTTTTTTTTTTTGTTTTATATTTATTATATATATTTTAATTATTTTTTAAAATTTTTTTTTTTAATTTTTTTTTTAAATTTTTTTTTAATTTTTTTTTTAAATTTTTTTTTAAATTTTTTTTTAAATTTTTTTTTAAATTTTTTTTTTAACATACATACGTAAATTTATAATGTTACAATGGGATGTTTTTATATATGTATGTTTTTTACGTATTTACGTATTTCATATGGGATGAATGGTGATATAAACTACTGTTATTCCATGACTACACGGTGTGAAGGGTATATAAGATTCGGCACGGCCGAATATAGCGCTCTTGTTTTATATTAAAATCGTCAACCATTCAATATTTAACTTTAGTCTGTACACAGAAAAAAATAAATATGGATTTTAATTACGAAATTAATATTATTAATAAAAATATTGTTTAATTTTGCTCCAATCATCAAAATGATACTATTAATTAAATAAAAATTAATAGTTTTAATTGAAAAAATATGGAGAAAAATATCAATTAAAACAGTATTAAAAAATTAATTAAAATTTTCAATAATTTTCAAAAATGATTTTAATTAATTTAATCATGTCTTTGTTTGAGATTTGCGTTTTATAATATTAAATCATTAATTATATCAATAATATAATTTATTAAACCTGTATAAAAAATACAAAAAAAATATTATTTTTTTATATTTGTTTATTCTTAATATACTACATTTATATTACAAAGGAATCTATATTTTTAATTATATATTGTTACCTATATAATAAAATTAATGATAAGAAATAGTGTTCAAAAGCCGGATTTCCAAAAATAATTTTTAGCATCAACGACCTAGATATAAAGGAACATTAATCGGTAAAAAGGCTTGATCAGGCAGAGTGAAGAAATTCAACTAACTTACCTATTAAAATGAGAATTCTAAGGAATATAAAGGCACACAATAAATATGTAATGAATTTTGGCATACCTACAATGAAACCGAAACCTTTTATTATATTTAAAGCAGAACATATTGTTGTATATGTACGTAAGTATGTGCACTTACCAGAACTTTCTCTTGCAGATTGGCGACAATTTTTCATTATTTCGCTCCTTGAGTAACAATTATATTAAATTTGTTCTTAAAATTAAATTCTCAAGCAAATGTCATTTAAAATAATATAGTTTATTTTTAAAAATTTTTTTTTCAACTGACAGAAATCTCTTTGTTTTTTGAAAATATTTAATATCAATTAAAAAATTTAATTAAATTAATGAAAATTATAATTACAATTCAAAAACAAATTAAAAATTCAACAAGTAACAGTGTTATATTCGGCCGTGCCGAATCTTATATACCCTTCACAACGTGTAGTCATGCAATAACAATTGTTTGTATCACCATTCATCCCATATAAAATACGTGCATACGTACACGTTAGAATAAATGTGGCATCGAATCCCAGCTGAGCCAAAAAAATTTTATTTTATTTTATTTAATATATTATTTATATTTTATTATTTTTTTTTATATTTTTTTTAAATTTTTTTAAA
The DNA here is from genome assembly GCA_941918925.1 of Phyto melanocephala. Taxonomy (NCBI): domain Eukaryota; kingdom Metazoa; phylum Arthropoda; class Insecta; order Diptera; family Rhinophoridae; genus Phyto; species Phyto melanocephala. The sequence continues at coordinate 129,683,564 of OW799233.1, read as the reverse complement.
AAATTTTTTTAGAAAAATTTTTAAAAAATTTTTTAAAATTTTTTTTTTAAATTTTTTTTAAATTTTTTTTTTGTAGTTTTTTTATTATTTTTTTTTTAATTTTTAATATTTTTTTTTTTTTGTAATTTTTTTTGTTTGGTATGTTTTTTAGATGTATCTATGTATGTATGTTGTTGTTGTAATTGTGAAAAAAACGAGGTGGTCGTGGTTTTTTGCTCATATCTCAGAAAGTTATTGGGCGATTGTGCTGAATTTCAATAGCGATTCATTCCTGGATATTTCCAAGAGATTGATACCATATACAGATCTGAGGAACATATAGTTGCTTCTAAAAGTTGATTTCAACCAACACACGGACAGACGGGCAGACGGACAGACGGACAGACGGTCAGGGCTTAATCGACTCCTCTATTCATAAGCTTTCAGAAAATATATACTTTATAGGGTCGGAAATGAAAATTGTAGAAATTACAAACGGAATGACAAAGCTATATATACCCTTGTGCACCACAGGTGAAGGGTATAATAATTAAACAAATTTTAGCAATATTTTTTTCTGTGTAAGGATATGTAATCTATAGACAAAATAAATAAATTAAACAATCAATTTTGTGAATTAATATTTTTTAGACTAAATTCAACCTCTGGTTCTTACTCACTTCTTATATCGCTCCCGTTTGTTTCTTATGAATTTTTTCAATGTTAGTCAGTTTAAGTTTAATTTTCGTTTGATTCTCGTGTTATTGTAATTCGTTTTAGTTTAGATTCTAGCCCAATCATAGTTTAATTGTGACTCAGTTCTACCACTGATTTAATTTTTCAATTCACTGCTTACTTTAAGTGCATATAACTTTATTTTTTATGAACAATAGACGGAATCTAAGTAGTTAAGAGATGCAGGGAATCTCAAAACTCTAATGATGAGTTAAACAGTTTTCTAACTCTGGCCATACATATTATTGCTGCAGCAGGAATAGAGTTTTTCTTCAGATTACAACGTTCACAGACAATCTTTCGCCGTTTAGTAAACACCCCTGGCGGCAAACTTTAACCTGCAACAACTACACGCTTAGATTGCTGGCTGTGGAAATAGTGAAACATAATTTATTGTTACTTTTACAGCATGCTACTAGTGCAACAATTTGTTGTTGTTTGCTTTCCAAAAGAATAGAACATTGTAGAGATGAAATACATACATATTTATCATTGGTTGTAGTTTTCATTCTATGCAGGTGATATGGGTAATTTTTCAATTTTTGTTTTGTTATTTCTGGCCACCAGCAAATTTTTACGACAACATTTTGCTGTGTATAATTTTTTTTATTTGTTTTTTTTTATTGGGCTCCATTAAGTTGAAATATAAATCTATTTATGTTATGACTTTTTTTAAGATATTTATTTATTAAACAGCAAAAACTGGGAAAAAGTCTTGTCTATAATATGGTGAGTTGAAAGGAGTAAAGAGGATGCTGCTATATATTTATCTTATAACTACAAAAACTTTCTTTTAACTTTAAGTTGCCAAAAATCCTCACTATTATTTAAAAAGTAACGCATTTTTCTAAGTCCATTACTTTTGAAATTTCCTTTTAAAATTTATGACTCTACACTTTTGTAATTACTTATTTAATCCAAATGCAATTTATTCACTTAACATGTTTCTACCTAATGCACTCAATATCAATATTTTTTTTTCTTATTTATTTGCAGCTTGTGTTTACGTGAGTATTGTATTGAAATCTTGCGTTCGGCTTACAATACATTAGTACGTCAAGTGAGACGTGTATTGGAGCGTAATACTGGATCAACTAGTCATGATGATTCGTACTTGTTGTGGGTTATACGGTTTTTTATGGAATTCAATCGCCTAAGTGATATGAAATTGGAATTAGTAGGGTAAGTTTTTTATTGTTGTTGTTGTTTTTGTATACTTTGAATTTCTTTTCTTATTTAACAAATGCACTTGCAGTAACTACTTAAAAGTTGTTTGCTCATTTCCCATGTACATATTTCTTTTACTTTGTCCAGTGCCTGCATTTTCTCTTCCCCTTATTCATTATTTACACAAACTTTTCTATTATTATTTCTTACTCTTCATTATTTTCAGTTGTAAGTATTATTGTGTTTTATTATTTTTTTTTATAAAAAAGTTTTACAGATTTATTTTTGCCCTTTAATAACGTAATGGCAAAATCGTAAATGTAAAAAAAAAATGCGAAAATGTAAGCAAACACCTTTTAGAAAATTGCATCGAGTGTTACGTTTTGTTCCCACTCCAAATCTCTCATAGGAATCTAAAAGTTTTTCTTATAAAAAATATATATTTATTTTCTATTCTACTTCTTCTTCTTCTTCTACTTTTATTATTTTACATTACTTTCCTTTCTGAGATTTTTTTTTTTTGATTTTTAAAATTTTTTTTTTTTAAGTTTCTTTAACAAATTAAATTTAACATAGTTTTACAAGAAGTTGTACTTGTGTGCTGTTGCTATTTCTGTTGTTGTGTGCTGTTTTTGTTCTGGCTGTGTGTTGTCTTAAGAAAGGAAAACTTGCAAATATTTTTAGTCTTTTTCTTTTAAATTGTTCTTGGGCAGCATATTTTGGCTATTTGCACAGTTGTTATAGTTGTTGATGAAATTTGAATTTTCTCATTTCTAAAATGAAGAGAATTGTTTGTAATGCTAAGGAAGCATATTCATAGTATATTCGATTCGAATTATTCGGAACAATAATGCTATGTTAAGTCCGAACAATTTAATTCTCTTTGGTGCGAACATTTTTTTATGAAGTTGATTTGTGGAATTCTAGTTCTTTAATTTTATTCTAGTTCAGTAAGAATTCAACACGAATTCCGTTCTAGTTCCATTCAAAAACTATGTCAACTTCTGGTTTTAGTTAAGTCTAGTTTGATTTCTAGTATATTTCTGTATCATCTTAATATTAATAAAAATATTATTGTTTGGTTTTATAGCAGCACTATTTCCATTCTAATCAAGTCAAGACTTAGTCTAGTTTTTAGTATTGTTTTTTATATCATGTTTTGTTTCTAGTATATATCTCTTCCATTTTAATTCAAGCTTATTACCAATGCAGTTTTAGTTTAGTTTCAGTTAAGCTTCAATCCAGTATTAAAATTGTCATGTTTAAGAATATGCTTTTCATCATGTACAAAATTTAAGGTGCATCGATATGCCTGAAAGTAAAACTTGTTCATTATTATACAAAAGCAAAGCGTAAAAGATTATAAACTAATATTCAAATTTTAAAACAGGCTTGAGTTTAATTTTTTTAAACATTCTTATTTTTACAAACAATATTTTAATAATGTGATAATGAAAGCATAGTCTGGAAAAGTATGTTTTTGCCGACACTAGCCGAGTGGAATGCATTTCGAAACCAGCTGCGATTTCATCATCAGCAATCTTTGATCTGTGATTACGTGTTGGTTGTAGATATCATCTATTTAACTCTCTAGTCCGCTTCTACGAGACCTGTAGCCTAATTTGATGTCTCAGATGCGACGGAATTAATTTTAAATCTTAAGTACTTTTGCTCTATTTTTTTAAGTTGTCATTGTGTAAGTAAACATGCTGACCTGTGTACCTTAGATATCTCTCGACTTCTTCTTTAGAGGGATGACAGCTTTGGAATGGTGGAGACACATCTTCCTATAATATTCTAATATTTTTTTTGATAAACGCTGTAAATTTATTATTAGGGATTACCGTATCTGCAATAGTCATGAAATGCAGAATAACGTTCTGTGAGGAGAATAAGGCTGTAAAGATTTGGTTTCAGTAATCTATTTGATTAAAGATAAACGACTGATTAGGCCAAGCGTTCGATCCTGATATTGGGACTGTTGGCAGCTCAAACTTCAGAATCATGTTAGCGATAACAGGGAACATCAAGACCTCAGTTGACGGTGGGTGAGGAAGAAATCTCTCTAGGTATAAATAAGGTATTTGCTTTTGTTTAACTCCCTCATAAGTTCCCTTCACGTTCAGGTTAAAGTTTTTGGTAGGCAATTTCGAAAATATTTTATTAATATTTTAGTCCGAAGCTAGGGCTTGCCTTTTTCGATTATTGTATATATCTACGTTATTTACAAACAACTCTTAAAGATTGTTATACTATATACTCTATATACTCTCTTGCTTTAAAAGCAAAATATAAAAAGCTGCCGACCCTGCGATCGGCAAAAATAATAAAACAATGTTATCACAGTTTTTTTAGCGAGTGCGAATTTTCTGATATTCGAAGACCGTTGTTGTAGCAAACGTCTTAATACCTAAAGTGTTGAGCCCCAACATTTAGATATTTCTTGTATAAGAATTCAATTTGGAATTTTTTGTGGATTTTGCATCTCTTTTCAAAGCATGCTTGTACTGTTGCTACAAGAAAGCATAAAGAAAATATCCCCAAGGTTAAATTAAAGGCTAAAGAGGGTATTGTTTTTTTAAGTCTGATACAGATCGCATAACATTGTTCTAAGATTTTTATTACTGTGTTGATAAGATCAACGCAGGATTGATTTTCTCTGTTTTTCTTTAAGAACTGAACTACTAGTAATTATTTATAAAAACTTAAAAGAACGTCAGCATGCCAATATATCAGCAAAGCTGAAGTATCATCGAAATATTTGTATCGGATGCAGCCCTAGTAAAATTATAATTTTCGGACTTTGGCAAACGTTAGCCTGGATGTCGTAATATTCTAAAAATATGACGTCTTTGACCATATGACCACATAACTCACATCTGTCATTTGCAATTTCATAAAACTTTTAAATTGATTTTTTCATAATATTTTTCGAAATTTTTTACTAACGTTTTGCAGCAGATTTCTTCTACATAATTGGCTATTACAACCGAGAGTCGGTTTACTAGAAGCAAAATAGAACGCCAGCTATTCCTGTCTTCTGTACGCTGGCGTCAATTTGAGACATCAAGACTTTTCAGATCTTGTTGCACCTTTTTATTTCAACAAAGATTGAGACGCCCTTTTCTGCGATATCCACCAGCTGGTCCATTCTATAATGCCCTTAACTAATATGAACAACAGAGCTGGAGCGTTATTATCCAGTCGCCAAACTTGCCTAAGCCAGCCTATTCGTTGTTTCTTGATGCGCTTGGCTATATCCAAGTTGGCAGAAAGCTCATGCAGCTCATGGTTGTGCTGATTTGGGAACCCATCATCAATGCGTTTAGGGCCATAGAACTTACCCAACATTTTTCTCTTAATCACTGCCAACAATGATTCGTCTGACCTTCTCATTTCTTGTTTCAGCACCATAGGGTAGGATATGTAAGTTCAGCAATTTGTATTATTTATGTAGTATTCTATTGCCCTTTAAAGAAAACCAAGTCTTTTAGCTTGAAGAGAAAAAAATTTCTTTTAGTTTATTTATTTGAGTGCTATTAGGGATATAAAATTATGACTACTTCGTTTGGCAACCCCAACAACACTGACTTCTAGTTATGAATTCGAAGCTTAACAACGTTAGTCACTTACGATCTCGTTCTCTTTGAGCATAAGAGCGAGTGGTTCGTCTGAAATGAGATCCTACATTTACTTACGTTTTTCCGTTCCTGTAGAGAGGGCTTTAGTTCTCTAAGCCCAAAGTAACTTATATTGGCAAGATTTATTCTCCGACTAATTTCTAATTTTCGGCAGATTTTATTTATAATAATTAAATCTTGTTTTCCTAGGTATACTTTATTCTATTTAAATTACTGTGCAACCATCTTCCCTTCCACAATAATTGTTTAGACCAAGAGTTTTAAAATAATGTTTTAGTTTCTATTAAAGTCTATATTATAGCTCCCTCCTCCTTTCATCTATTCCAGTAAGTAAGCGTGTCTATACATATTTACAATATGGAATATTTGAATTATTTACAACGTTTCTTCTACTTCTTTCAAGCACAATTGCTTTAAGTAAAAGTCTTAACAATATTGCATCAAAAAATCTTAACAATTTTTTGGTTACTTTAAAATTAGTTTCTTTACAATGACAATAGTGAAGCATTGCAAAAATGTTTTCATTCCTAGAAATATTTCAATTCTGTTGACGCCGTTGCAGCTTCATCATCTTTTTACCCATGACTGCGTAATAATAAGCTCTCGTCTTTTATTTAGTTATAGGGCAGTAATGACGGACACAGCTCTAGTTTTATTATTCAAAAGTTTTATCAACTTTTTCATTTTCGTTTCCCTTCATCATTTGCAGATGCAAAGTTTGTTGTCGGTACATACTTAGTTGTTGCTGATGCTGCTCTAGTGTAAAGCGTTGCAAAAGCAGTAGACTCGTGTGTCAACCCCGTGTTGCCTTAATTTGTCTATGTATTAAGTATGTTTTGTTTCTTCGTAGTTGTTTTTCTTGTTGTTGTTGTTAGTTGTTAGAATATATTTTGGCCCACAACTTGATTTTAGTTTTAGATGTTTTCGCTACACAAAATAATAATAAAACATAGAAAAATGGACGAACAGGAAGTGCACTTTTCTTTGATGTTGCTTTGTAGATTTCCTTTACAGAAGATAAAAGCTAAAAAAAATCAAGTTAGTGTTGTTAAAAGCATGATAAACTATAATATCAATTTGTTCTTAATATTAGTTTACAGAATTAAACAGCAATAGCTGTGGATATATTTAAGATTTTCTGCTGTTTTTACTTATTTATTCATTGGATTAGATTTTCTTAAAATTCGGAGAGTTTTGTGCTGGGTTTTCTGTTGTTTTTAGTGTAAATCCAAATGAAAGTCTAAAATGTGTGAAAATAATTAATTTTGTGTTTTTATATTCTAAACCTTAAGATAATTATGTATAAGTTTTTGAATGAAGCATGTAGAAACTGTATACGTATTTGGCTGTGCCAAATTTCTTATACCAACCACCAATTTTGTGTAGCACTTTTATACCATTACTTTGTTCCTCATGCAATACGAACTTTCAGCTTTTGGGCCAACACATTGACGATGTTGAAAACTTTTGCTATCTGGGGAGTATAATTTCAAAAAGCGGCGGCAGCAAAGAAGATATACAGAATAGACTGTGTAAGGCGAAACAAGCAAAATATATCAAATCAAACCAAAATTAAAGTTTTTAATAGCAACGTGAAATCTGTGCTTCTGTATGGCTGTGAAACCTGGAATATTTTGATTCGGGAAATGAGTTGTATGCAAGCTTTTGTAAACCGCTGCCTCAGGCGTATACACAGGATATTCTGGCCTGTCACAATATCAAATCAGGACTTGTGGAACTTAACCAATCAGGTCCCTTTAAACATGAATATCCGATTGCGTAAATTCAGTTGGCTGGGGCACACAATGAGAAAGCCAGCGAATGATTTAACTCGACAGTCCGTTGAGTATAACCCCCAAGGATCCAGAAGACCTGGCAGACCTGCGAATACTTAGAGACGCCAAATTGAGAACGAGTTCAACGAGCATGGTGTGTCTTTTAGAGAAATGAAAACGATGTCTACTGATAAAATACAATGAAGAGCATTTGTTGCGGCCCTATGTTCCACTGGGAATTAAAGGATTAAATATATAATTTGTTAATAACTGTAATCACTGTAGAATAATCTCTTTGTACAAAAACTTACATTAAAAAGGTCAGTTTTTGCTTAATGCCGCATTTCTCTTAATTATTGCCTATAGAGGAAATTACTACATCTGGAAACAGTTGTGCTAGACTTAATTTATTGATGCCGAACGAAAGAGAAAAAAATTAAGTAAAATTTAAATAAAAATACAATTTGCAATTTTTTGACTTAACACGTTTTTGCCTAACATCAAAGATATTTAGTCTCTAAATGGAAGCAAAAGTATTTCTACACTAGAAGTGATATTTACCACTTTTTTACCACGATGTATCTTTTCGCCTCAGTTGGGTTTGGAATTGTCCCTAAGGCTACCGGATTACTGTAGCGCTTTACAGGCTTAATTAATGGCTACCAATACAGCCGCGAAACAGATTCAGTATCATGAAATATCTGGCAGGAATATTGATATGTTTACTGACAGCAAAGCGGCTATTATGTCCCTGGAGAGTGTGTTCAGCACATCAAAAATTGTCCAGGAATGCTGGGTGTCTCTTGAGGAGATAGCAAGACATTCGACGGTTACCCCTGTATGGGTTCCAGGACATGGGGATATGCCCCGAATCCACCTGAGGAACTTCATAACGGTCATAACCGGACACTGACGTATAGGCACACATGCGAAAAGGTTAAGTAACGACTTCTGCAGAAGTTGCGACAACGAGGAAGGGGAGGAGACAACTGAACATCTTCTCCGTAATTGTCCTGCATTCGGGGACCTGAGACACCAGATTCTAGGTCAGCGAATACTTGTTAATAAAACTTGTCTTTCCACATGTGATCTGGGGAAGATCCACACCTTTATAAACAGGACAGAATGGCTGAGGAACGACAGCCAGTGGGCGTAGACGAACGGGCGTTGGTGCCTACGGTATCACAACGGGACCCTCGGAGGACCCAAGTGAGCTATGCCTTCGGGCGCTGCCGGACCTAACATAACCTAACCTTGTGTGGACCTCCTACTTTAAAATTTATAAATTTGTTAATGAAAACATAAATTGTACAAAATTTGTAACACTTAAGTAGATGTGTGCAGAGTGTTATAATAAATATTCGGGTTATCATAATATTATGTTTAGTTGTAAAATTCTACTAAATTGACATATTTATGTATACCAGTCACACTTTTAGTCTGTAGAAATAATGTTGGCGTGTCACACATACATATAATTAGCCACTTTATTTCAAGTACAACACGGAACTACAGATTCCTATGATCATGTCAAACCTTAAACAATATACAAAATACACAAAATGGTAGAGCGAGCTTTATAAAAAGGGTGAAAGTTAAAGTTGGTGTATGTATGAAGGTAACATTTTCTAATGAATTCAGCTTAGATATTGCAACATAGAGTTCTATTTTCATTAAAATTCATTATTTGGATAGACAATATATAAGTTTAAGGAAATGCCTGTTATAGGAGTTTGGTGTTTAAGTGGGCGTATCACATTCATATAAAAGGGAATTAATTTATGTAACATGAACTTAAAAATTGAAAAACACTTTCCTTAGAAGCGTTAAAAAATGACACACGCAATTTTTCTAAGTGCCACCGTGGTATACTTATCATCATCTATAAGGGAACATCTGGTATCGCATATTATACCAACTATCCTTCTTTTCTTAGTTCGAATTAAGGAAAATATTTTGCTAAGCAATACTTAAAATTTGTTAAACAAAGAAAACATTTCCTGTTGCAAATTTAACAACATTTATTTCAGCAAACTACTTGTACTATGTTTATCTAATACGGACATTTACCTTTAACAGCTTATTTCGTTTGTTGTCCTTAAATCTATTGAATTTAAAATCCAATTAAAAATGCCTTTTTAATTTCTATGTAGTTTCTTTTTTATAATTTTTTCTTCTTTCTTTCCTTTTATAGTTAAAGTCATTCAAACACACTCAAAGCTTATGCACACTACACATGGGTTTTTGTACTCATATGAGGTGAAGTCTTTTTTGTTTAATTTTAATTTACAACACTAGGGGTTTAATTTAACTTTTTTGTGTAAAATATAGAGTCCTTAGACATATTTAACAGTTCCTTACAGTTTTATGATGGCTAACAGGTGAAAAATACACATGATAAGAAGTTTTAGCTGTAAATTGGAAAGAAGTTGAAGTGTTGCTATTAAAATATGAGTGGAGTGATGTTGTTGTACTATTTGCAAGTGTTTATTTCCACTTGAAGAAATTTAATTTCGTTAATGAGTTTTGCTTCCTTAAAACCTGACTTGTGTAGACCTTTTCTTTAATTTAATTTTTTCTCTCTACCTGCCTCTGCTCTGCTGAGTATGTGTGCTCTATTTTAATTTTAACTGGGGGAGTTAGTAAGCGTGTGTGTTGTTAGTGCTTTAGTGTTTTACCTTGTGGATGTTTTATATCCTTGTGTTTTTTAATTCTTTTTTTTTGTTGTAGCTCCACTATTATTTGTCTATTAGGTAGTAAGTCAGAGTCGTCACTCATTTAGTCAACCAGTTATTCATTTAATTTCGATGATGTTAACGAGCACAATGGCGATAATGTTGATAACATTAAGCAGTAGTACTTAGAAAAGTTAAGGAATTTTATTTAATATTTATTTCTTTTATGGCGGTACTGTGGTTTAAGAAACACAAGGAAAGAATTTAATTTTAGAAAAATTGCATTTAATTTTTTACAAATTTTCAATAAATTTTTGGTCTGTAGAAACATTTTAATAAACTTTTTTTATAAAAAAAATTTTAATTTTTTAAGTTTTTGTTTTTATTTTAAAAGTAAAAAAAAAACATTAAATTACATTTTTTTGAACATCGGGTTGATTTTATTTGTAAAACATTTTTCTGCAATCAGCGCATGTTATTCGTATCGACGTTATGTACAGGTTGTCCGCCGGTATACTACATTGTTTTGTCGCCATTTTGGTAAACATTAGTCTTGACAGTTCATATTTGACAGTCGTGAAGTAGAGAGGTTCAAATTTATTATGGAAATCGTGTTTTAATCGTTAAAACATTTAATCAAAATCAATCATCGATTACTGTGACGATGAGAAAGTTACGTGAAATTTTTTGGAAGAAACAACGTGCCAACAAGGCGAATGATTTCGAAGAAAGAAGGACTGTAGCTGATAGGCCCAAGCATGGACCACAAAGTACTGCAAGATCGGCTGAAAACTTTACTGCTGTTCAAGAAAGTGTTCAAAACAATCAATCAATCTCAATTCGACGCCGTGTTCAGGAGCTTGGTCTTCAAAGAACAACTTTGGCCACAATTTGGCACAAAGATTTGCATTTGTTCCTATTTAAGATTCAGTTGACACAAGAAATTTTTCCAGAAGAGCATATACATATGCCAATATGATGTTACAGCTCGCCCATGACAACCGCGATTTTCATTAAAAAATACTAATGAGTGACGAGGCACATTTCCATTCGAACGGATATGTGAATAAACAGAATCGCCGATTCTGAGTAATGGAAAACTCCCAAATTATACATCAGTAACCTTTGCATCCATTAAAAGTGACAGCCTGGTGTGCAATTTGGTCAGGAGAAATCATTGGACCTTACATCTTTGAAACTGAAAACGGCGTAACGGTAACAGTCAATGGAGAGCAATATCGTGAAATGATTGAAAACTTTTTAACGCCACAACTAAATGCTTTGGACTTGACTAACATGTGGTTTCAACAAGACGGTACCACATCGCATTCAGTCAGGATTACAATAGAATTACTGCAAGACCTCTTTCCGCAACAAGTTATTTAAAGGAATGGTGATGTTGATTGGCGTTCACGGTCGCATGATTTAACTACTCCGAACTTTTTTTTGTGTGGACATCTGAAAAGCAAGGTGTATGCAAACAAACCAGAAACGCTGGAGCGAATCAAACAAAATATTCGTGATGAAATTAATGAAATACCGCGTCAAATGTATGAGAATGCAATGAAAAATGTGTTCAAAAGGGCACTCATTTGTGAGGCTAACAGACGTTAATACTTTCGCCTTAGGAATCCACTCCAGTTCGGTTACAAACCTGTAATTTTTCTGTGTTAAGATACTGCTACATTAGGCATTTCTTAATCTAAATTTCTGTACGTCATTCTTCCGCCTCTAGTATTCAGGGTATGCAATTAACGCTCATAGATCTTGAAGAAATTTTGTCACATTCGTACTACATCTTTTCCATTTTCCATCGGTAGGATACGGAAAACTGAAGAAACTCCCACACATATAGTTCTTTGAATATGCAGTTATAAAAATAAACGAAGTATACGAGATGCCACAACCACCTTTTCGATTTGTGTGGAAGGCGTTTCACTCACTGTTCAAATTTTAACCACCCACCCAGAATTAAGTTTTATCGGTACCAGGACTCGTAAAATATACAAAAATTAACACGTTGTATTATTAAGGTGCCACGCTCATGCTACATGCATATTTTATTTTATGTAAAAGATACGAGTAAGAAAAATAAAATAAATGAAAATTTTGTAGTGTCTTATTTCAGATGATCAGTAATACGCTATAGAAAAATTAAGTCGTAACAACCTACTGTATTTCTAAAAATTTCAAGAACTTCCTCTTTTCTTATTCCTTTTATCACATGGATTTAGTTTTGTAGCTTTTCTTGTTCTATTTTTTTTTTAATTTTTCAAAAAAAAAAAACCCATTTCTTTTTCTCTGCTTAAAAATAAATATCTATTTCTTTGCCTTTATTTAATTTTAAATAGAATTTTGTAACTTTTATTTTTTATATAAGTATTTTGCGTTAATTTTTTTTTCTTTTTTTTCTCATTTCTATAGCGAATCATTGAGCGTTCAGTGCTTTCATTGGGTTCTAACACGTATGCAACATGATATGGACATGATTGTTAGCGACAAGAAACAAGCTCGTCTTTGGGCCAAACGTTTACATGTTGCCTTACTGGTAAGTGTAAAAAAAAAAAATAAATTAAAGCAACATTCCAACATGCTTATAGACATCTTTGTATGTGAAATTACTTGAATTTGGAGAGTCAAAGTGTACGTAAAAGTATTTAAAATTTTTTCATCGTCTGGTAATTTTCTGTAGTACTTGTTAAGCTGCATGACAATATGCTATCCTTTATATACAGGTAGTTTAAAAGTATAATTTTCTGTAAGACATTTTTCTTTTTTTTTTTTTACACCTTTGGTACATAAGTATCTACTTTATATCAGCCCATATTGTTTTCAATAAAAACTTTTTATTAAACTATCAACTTGTTTCAAGTTTAGCTTTTGAGTAGTTTCTATAAAAGTACAAGTAATTAAATCCTCTATGACAGTGAGTGATAGAAAGTTAGTAGGCAGGGTAGAAATTTGTCTAAAAATGAAGTATTGAGCTGAAATATTTATAAAAGAAATAGCCTGCGTGGATCATCTTGAGAGATAAAGCCATCATGGCCTTATCTCACATGGTATTAAAGCAAATTTATTCATGCCATTAAGCAAGCTTGAGCCTACATACAACCGGATTATATCGCTAAGTTATACTAAGAAAGGATGAGGAACCAATCGTTAAAATAACAAAACTTTAAAGAATTATAACAATTATATTATTTAAGTTTGCTACTTTATTATACATAATAAAGGGTCATCTGTTTAGTGGTTTTAAAACCGCCGGTCAAGCAAGGCTGTTTTCTTTTAAATATTTGTCATCTCAAGTATCATTTATTTAGGTTTGCCATTTACAAATATAGATTGTTTAACAACCAAAGAATGCGTAAAAATAGTTAAACAACAGGCTTACAATGCTGATAATTCAAACAATGCAATGAAGCAAATTTCTCACTCGGTGATTACTTCAATAAGTGAAATTGTCGCATATAGGCCATTGATCCGTTTAAAGTTATTGTTTAGTGCGCATTATGCTCTGGAGGTATGATTGGATCGTATTTTTTGAAAATAACGCACGTGGCATAAACGTTTGCACCACCCTTTTTGTAGAAAGTTTTAGGTATTTTAACACACTACTCTGTTGTTAAACGATTTATATTCGTAAATCGCAAACCTTTCACTTCAGCTGACAAATTTTGAAACCACTAAACGGTTAACGCTTTATAAGAATCAATCGAAATATATACTTATTGAAAATTCTCTTCAAAAAGACATTATATTTTCAAACTTTATTTAAAGAAAGAGTATATTCTAATTTTACTATAAAGAAATCACTTTAAGAACATTTTCTATAAAGGGAGAATTTAACTGCAAAGCTGTCTATATAAACGTGAATATATTTACTCTATTTACAAGCTGCCCTGACACAGACATATTGTCATAATATCTTCTAAATATTTAAAAAAATTTTGTTTTCATAAAAGGCTTAAAAAACATAATTTCTTTATAGAAATAATTTTGAGTAAATTCTTCTTAAAAAAGGATTTATTGTTAATTATGTATTGAACTAGAATGGTAAAAAAATAAATTCTTTTTCACTAGTTTGGAAAAGGGAATATGAACAATTTTTTACTAAAACAGATTTTGAATAAATATATTATTTACTTAATGGCCACTAAACATAATCAGCCTTTGCTTACTTTAGATTTTCTTAAATTTCCGATTAAATTCTTTAATTTTTTGCTTTTTCCTGTTTCCCTTGTAACCGTATGTTTTAAATACTCAATATATGTATATTTTTTCATTATTCCATGTCAAGTGCGTGTTGAAATGCTTTACAATTACAAAACTACAAAAAAACACTTGCAAGTTGCAACGAAAGTCAAAGTCACGTGTTGCATGTTATGCAATACGAGAGCTCATACTACAATACTTACACATTGGCCGATCAAGAGATGGGGCAACTACACAGAAGCACAAGAAATACGATAGGAAAAATGCTGTTTTTACACTTCATTGCACTTACGTGTAGTAAAGTACGTTAAAGTAAAGACAAAAAAAAAATGAATTGTTGTAACGACAGCTTCTTTGCAACAGTATTAAAAGACAGCAAAAAAAAAAAATCAAATCTTGTAAAAATTAATCATGTTAAAACATGCACAAAGGGGAAAAAGCGAATGGAAAATCAAGGAGAATTATAAATTTAACTTAATACCTTTTTAATAACAAAGAAGAAATGTGTTGTAAAGATGTGAATTTGCTTTTATCAGATGAACTGACAAATTATGTTTTTATTTGAGAATAATTAATGAACATGACGAGACAGTGGCTAAAGGTCATTATTTAATAAAAAATAAATTATTCTCAGAGTGTTACACCCGGCCATGCCGAACCTTTTACACCCCGCTAAGTTATTATTAATCATTAAGCTGATACTAGAATAGGCGCTTAAAGCGATAATATATGTTACGGTTCAAAGCACTGCCCATGTTTTAGATATGAGTTAGTTTATAAGATACTAAATTGAAAGCGAAACTTAAAATTACTTTATGTAGCATCTTCTA
The DNA here is from genome assembly GCA_941918925.1 of Phyto melanocephala. NCBI lineage: Eukaryota > Metazoa > Arthropoda > Insecta > Diptera > Rhinophoridae > Phyto > Phyto melanocephala. The sequence goes on along the minus strand of OW799233.1, from coordinate 129,668,550 downwards.
GCTTTGCTTTAAGCCGGCACTTTGAACTTTGACCTTTGATCCTGTGTCCCCAAAAAAATTAGCAATAAAAATTCTCTACCAGTTTATGTTGACCATGACATTCTTGCCAGCATCTTTATTTAATAACTAAGATTAAATTATAGCTCATTTGATGCCTATTGTCCGAGGATCGTTGGTTATTGCACCAGCTGAATGTTCTAAGGTCGTAACCCGAAAATTTACATTAAATTCATGGATAAGCTTCAATTGCTAAAACTGCCTACACAAGAGTTCGTCATTCATATTGTACATATTACTATGTAGCTCGGGTATTTACACAAGTCTTACCCACTTAAGAGAGGCAGTTTAAAAATATGTACGTAGCAGCGAGCGCATTTTCTGGACACTGAAAAAAATTTCGAGAAGAATATTTTTGTAGAGAAAAAGCTTATGAATGTCAAAATATGAATGCTAGTATGAATAAATTATCTATATTTATTAAAATTGAGTTTTTATTTTGTTGAACTTTTCTGTTTAAACTAATATTTAAATTTTTAATCAGGCTTGAGTTCATATTAACATTCTTTATTTTTACAAAGAATTTTTAATGGTTATAAATGAAAGAATAATTCTGAAAAATTATATTTTTACCGACACTAGCCGAGCGGAATGCATTTTCGAAACCAGCTACGATTTCATCATCAGCATTCTCTGATATTTATTAAAGAAACATTTTCTCACTCTACTTTTCCAAAGAAGATATAAAACTTGGCCTCTGAGGACAAAGCGCGATGAGCAACAAAAATTTTATTTAGCAGCTTGTCAAATTGAAATCGTGAGTTCAAAGCGAATCTAACGATAAAAAGTGCTGATGATACAATCTTATCTAGTTTAGAAAATGCATTCCACTCGGCTAGTGTCGCATTAATTTTTCAATATTTAAGAATACTTTTAGATTTTGTACAATAATAGTACTTTATGAATAAGAACTTTTATCAGAATAACAGATTTACATTTAAAATTATTAAATAACGGAAGTTTAAATTAAATACAAATAAAGGGTGGCTTAATTTTAAGGGCCGATGTTGATTTTGAATAAAACACAAATTATTTAGGAAATTATTTTCATTTCTTTTGAATATTAGTATGGTTCAATTATGTATGGAAAAAAATATCGGACAAATGGCCGCCGCGACCTCGGCGGCACACGTCCGATGGTCCAAATTGTCAATGAATTTAAAAGCCCATTTTCATACTAAGCATGAATAACCTTAACGCGTTGCTCGATTGTGTGGCCCTTAACATTTCACCACTCTTTATAAGAAAATTGAAGCTTTTCAACTTCGAACAAAGCAGATTTAAAGCGCATGGTTTTATGTTTTAATGATTTGCATGTACACTATAGGTGCGAGACGTACTGTTTTTCTACAAATGCACTGTTTTATGCAAAACATTCAAAACAGTACTCAAATGTTCTTTTGAACTTTTTTTAAATTGGAATTCCAATTTGATCCCAAGCTGTTTAGTGAGAAATATTCTACTTGCACGAAACATGTCAGATCAGGCTCAATTTGCTATAAGCTGATGGAAAATCTGCAAGAAAGGCAACAATATAAAAACGATAGAGAATTTCAGTATATAATTGAAAAAAATTTACTGGAAAAAATTACTGTACTGAGCTTCACTCTTGTTTACTTCGATCGCTGGTGTCCAGGTTGCTGGTGCTACAAAAGGGTTGTGAACGTTCAAGTTGATGTCCAAAAGGTGGTGGTTGAGTGTCTCTGTATATTTACAAACTCTCTGTATTTAATACAAACTGTTCCGTGGCTCTTCTTTATTAAGTAAACACACACACTTTAAGTTTTATTGAATTTTATTAACTTTAAATAATTTATTGTGGCTAAGAATGCCTGAGTTGATCAAACCTTTTAACGGCGTTGACTCAGCGCCGACTCACCGCACTATGTAAGTGTGCAATCACACAAGGCAAGTTACATGATACGGTTTACACATGACAGACGCTAACACTCTTTATACTGTTTTTGGTACTTTTTTTAAAATTGATTTCATCCCGAGCTGTTTAGTGAGCAATAGAGAATTTCACTGTAGAATTAAGAAAAATTTACTAGAAAAAAATTACTTAAAGTAAGGGGTGTCCTCAATATAAACGAAAAACTACTACTGAAATAATTTTGTGTTTTTTTCTAGTGCTGAAACAGTTAGCTTTCGTATGCAAACATTTTAAGCATTTCTATGAATGTTATACGGTAAGGGAATGAAGTCTGACCTGCTTACAAAATTTGAAAAAAATTTTGTTCCGAATATACTAGGGTTATCAGCTCGGTTTTATAATTGGTGGAAAACCGGTTTTTTATTATTTCAGCTCGCGGTTTTTTTGAAATATTGATTTTTTGTATGTCGAATACATCGTTTTTTTCACAAAAATCGATTTTTTGTATGTTTAAGTTTATGTTCATTTACCTTTGTATCCTAGTGTGCATAAGTATATTTAATACTGAAAAACTTGCAAATGAAGAAGTTATATATACATTTAGGGGGGATATCGAAGCAGACCTATTCCATAAACGACTCCCTTTTCGACCCCTTTCATTAAACAGAGATTACAAGGTTACCCCGATCTCACTGAGTTCCGTGCCGTCCCATTGCAAACTGATGATTATCTACAATCCTCATCAAAGAGTCCTTTGAAATCGCCAGCATCTGCCCCAGACTAATTTACCCCATACCACTCACATCCAACATGTGCCTGCCAGTGGTACTAAGTCTATTACCAGCCATTGCCGGACATTCGCATACCACATGCGCCGCTGTATCAGCAGTCTCAAGGCACATTCTGCAAACATCATCCTCCACAAGCCCGATCCTGTGCAGATAAAATTTGAAGTTGCCATGCTCTGTGACCAAAGCAGTTATCCAGCTCAGGGTTCTCCGATTATATCCGAGTACTCTGACTGCTTTTTAGCCAAGGGGTCCTTTGAGCACCATACATGCCTGTCTACATGTGGTCGTTTCCATCCACCTTCTCAGGTTCATAGATTCCACCATTTGTAGGACCTACGCTCGCACCATCCCATTCCCAAGAGCAACTATAGGTTTTGGTCCGCATAATGCCACAACAGCTCCCCTTTTCGCAAGTTCGTCCGCCGCCTCATTCCCATCTATGCCAACAATTCCCTTAACCCACATTAGCATTACTTCGTTCACAGAGGTACACCTATTAAGCTTCAAAACAAATTAGAGCACCAGAAATGAAGAAGCTAATATTGTGTCTAAAATTTAGAAGATTTATTTTATAAGACTATTTAAACAATGTAAAAACCAACAGTTAATTACTTAGATCGTTAGAGCTAAGTTTGCATTGAATTACAAGTCATAATATCTATTAAAAACTTGTGTAGAATAAATAGATTGCAAAAATATAAAGGGTAAATGCGAACTCTATAATGGGTAAACTTAACAAGTTATAACCAGTGGCGAAATTGACTAAATTCACTTGTTTGTGAGTATGTAAAACTTCATATAAAAAAATATTTAAAGGCGAATTAATATTTTTTTTTTATAAAGCTTGATGTACTTTCATGAAAGCTAAACGGTCACCACATTAGTTGAAGTTACCTATATATGTAAGAGTATCCTGTTTGTAATCAATAGAAGAAAACATATGGACAAGGAGGTTTAATTTAAAAGTAGATTTATTTTTTTTAACGTTTGGAAGTTTAGCTTATGATTTGTTGTGTTAGTCAACTATATCGTTTAGTTTCTTTTTTTAATTATTGTACATTGATTCAATTATAAATACTAATTTACACTAATAGCGTAAATGCAAATACGTATTGCGAGAATTTCATCACATTTTGCTTCTACAGAAAATCTTACATACTGCATGAGATTATATAAATTTAAATTAAAACATAAAATGTATTTTTGAAATTTTTTGCGCTAAACAAAGCAAATATTTTGTATAAATAATTTTACAGAAAAAACCGGTTAACTGGTTTTTTTCTTCTCAGTTTTTCAAAAAGCAACTGGTTTTTTAAAATTAAAAATTTCAAACTATTATAAAATAGGAAAAAAGTCGAATAATCCATCACCCTAGTATACACTCTTAAGATTATGGATGTTGATTTGTATTTTAAGAAAAAAATACTGAATTTAATATCTTTTTTTCGGTTTTGTAAAAAAGCTTATTTAACATTATTCATGCATTTTAAAGTCGCCTAAAATAAATTTTTTTAAGTACATGAATCTAATGTCCCTCTTATTAATTCATCACATTTTACATACATTTTGTGACTACCTCCCTTTGGTCATAGTTTTTAACAATAAACCCTATTATGATCTTATTTAGTCTCTGTTACTCGCATTTTTTGTTGTCCTAACTTTTCATTATCTATTACAGTTGTATTTGCTAATACATTCTTTTACACACATATCGTCCAAATATTTCATTTAGATTTTTGGTAGCATTTCTTTTTTCTTTTTCTTCCTTATTCATGCTTTAACTTTCTCTCATTTTATTAGAATTTTTACATTTATTCTACATTCGATTTTTATATTCTTGTAGTCTAAGTCTAAACTTGTCTGTTATTATTTTTTAATTAAAGGCATTCCGTGAATTGCTTCATAGTCTGTTGGCATTACAAAAACTTGAGGATGACAATGCTCGAGCACTATTCGATATGTTATTGAACAATGTCTGTTATGTCCTGGAATATCGAGAGACAATATTGCATCTGTTAATGAACTACAATGAGTCGCATAGTACCAAGTAAGTATTTCTATGTGTTTGTTTATATGTAAATAGATTAATGTACATACAAATAAGTAAGTATCTTTACAAGAGTGTGTGACACAGCATGAATATGTATGTGAAAATGAACAAGTACACATAAACATTTAGGAAGAAGTAAAGAATCCAGTTTAATTTATAAGAAAAAATACCATCACATATTTGCCATCATGTCTGTGTGTGTAAGGGAAACAAAAAAATATATGAAAACAAACTAGAAAATTTAGAATTTCCTAAATGGTTTCGGTTTCTTTTTATACATATTTTCTCATTTATCTTGAAAGAACAAACACATTGTTTCACCACTAAAGTTAAAGGTATGGTCAGACGTGTATGGGGCTGGTGACATTGCTACTAACTATTTTACTAATAAGGACTTCTACTGCTTCCATGAGTTTGTCTTCAACTCCTTCCTCTGATTTCTGATTGACTTTAAAGTGTATTGTGGTATATAGTTGTGTTGCTGTCGTACTTAGTGTATTTGACTTTTAGTGCCCACTTGTTTTTCTAAAAGGATTATAGTCATCTTCAAGGAGTCGTTTTTGCGGCGTGGGTGCGAGCGTAGCCTAACGTCATAGAGAATAGTGTTCAAGGAGGTGGCAAATTGAAAGAATATTTGATATACGTGCTTGATTGCTTAAATTTAGTTCCTGTTATTGCAGTTGATTTTACTTTACAATATTTAATAAATACTAGTTGAACCCGGTCTACATAGCTGGCTTCCACATTATTACTTGCGCTGAAAAAGAGTTTCATTGCAATAACCCGAAGAGAAACTTGCTTAATCGACACCAAGCCTTGGCTCTAGGGTAATGCCTTGAATTTGGTGGGACTAAAAGGGTCATTCTATTATGTGCTGCTGACACCTGATCGTACCATCACTAAAGCCTTGTACTGAATGCAATTGATTCGTTTGCAGCAAACGTTGGCCTAAAGTCGCGCAGAATATGCGGCCAGACAACAAACTATATAATTCCATCATGACTACTTTCGGCTACACGTGGCAATAGCTAAGAGAAACTATTAAGAAAGTCGTGGTTGGAAAATTTTGACTTACCCATCTAATAGTCCAGATCTTTATACGTCCGACTGCAATTTATTTTGATCGCTGTAGAACATTCTTTCGGGAATACGCTTTACTTCAAAACAGGGTATACGAAATTGGTTGGATTCGATTTTTTTTTATTTTTTTATTGGGGGAATACAAATGCGATGCGCCTCCTTAGATCTGTTTCTTACGACTGTAGAGTGGATAGTGCACGACACACAGTAGTGCAAATTCGCGTATAGCTTGGGTAGAATATAAGCATCCCAAATTAAAGGTTTAGAGATGTCATCTGGCACAGCTTGCGCAATGAACAGCTTTAATGTGTCCTCTGTTGTGCTTGAAACGCTCCCTCCACTACGGCGTTTTTTAGTCTTTTTGATATTGTCTTCTTTGGCCGAAAGAATGAAAAGGAAAGAAATTTACGGAGCGAAGTAGGATGCAGATGACAAATTGTTGTACTTGGTCTCAAAACATAAGCAGTTCTTCTCTAACAATGGCCAATAATTTAAGCAAATTTATACTGAACAAATGTATTAAAATAAAAACTAAACATTTGAAAAAAATTTCATACATTTTTAAGTTGTGCACCAGATATCTTCTTAAATTTTGTAATGAAAATCTAAACGGCCTTAGTTGATATTAGCTGACAATGTCGGAAATTCACTGTATGTATTTAAAAAAATGTATAAATAAATTTATTTGTTAAATAATAAAAATTGTTTGTGTGTTACAATACATGTAAGAGAAAAATTAATCAGTGCTGTTAATTTGCACGGTATTGTACTGTAATAAATAGTTTATTGGATTTTACTCACATAGTTGACTAGTACTAGTGATGCTGCTGCTTGTGATGATACACCCCTGCCATGGCTGTTGTTATTGATTTGACTGTTAATGTTCATTTAAAGTGTTATATGCTTATCTTCCATAAATTTACTGGCTTCTTTGCCCATTCCTAGCATATTTCATCACTTCTCTTATATGTACATACATCATGTCTCTAATGAAAGGGATCAATTGAATTTTCTTCTCTTTCTTGTAACATTTTTCTGATGAAGATATTTTTATCATATTAAAAATATAACAACGTGCCTTGGCATAAAATTGCTTTCTTTAGCTTCATTTTCTTGTTATATTCATTAAAATGTTTTTTCTTTTATTTCTTTTCTATTTTCATTTTTCTTGTTCACAAAACATATTTTTGATAACAAATCATATTCACGACATTCCACCTTCATCTTTTTCATCATCATCATCATCACTAATGTTGTAATGATTTGGCGGATGAGTGTTGAAAATCGTCTGTAAAGTTTTCGTTGTTGTTTTTTTCGTGTCGCTGCTGCTGTTTTCGTTGTTGTATTTGTTTGCTCTCCAAACTTGTCTTAAACAAATATTTACCAAGTCATTTCGTTGTTGTTTTATTAATCTTTTTTATTGTTTTATGTTAAGTCAAACATGAATATTGATTGTCTTTTCTTTAACACGATGAATAATAAAGCTGTATATAACCTATCACTGCGATGATATCATCGTTAAAGATTTGTCCCAATCAATTAGTTTTTATTATGTAATACGCTGCACGCAAGGTAGGTTTTGTGTGTATGAAAACTAAATAACATAAATATATTGAAACATAAACTCTTCTTTGCCTTGAAAAAGATTTCTTAGTGTTCTTCTGCTTACCACTGCTTTCTGAAGTGTCCTTTACTGCTAGCATTCCCAGACTTCTTATGACCTGTCACAGTTATTAGAACAAGGTACTTTGTTATTTTGCTTGGTTAGGTGAGCAACAACTTGATATAATATAAATAATAATTAGCATATTCATCGTTATAAAGTGTTGTCATTGTCTACCTAGTCATTCTAATTTCAAACTCTTTAATCACTTGGTCGTTATATTATTTGCTTTTTGTACCTTTTCCATTTAACAAAATCAATATAACACTTAAATCTATTTATCTGTCCTTAAATTACATTTTAACACAAAATAAATTTTTTGCTTTTAATTAAACACTAAAATAAATAATTTTACGTTCCTGTATGTGTTAAAATTCTGTTTATCATTCTAAATATAATATCTAATTCAAATGGAGACTAATTTGTTGCTGTTTATAAAATTTATTTCATATGAATATTGAATTTAACACTTTTGCACAAACACAGTTCTAAATACATTCGCTTAAATATATATTTTCAGTTCAATACGAAAATATTATAATATTTTCCAATAATTATCGGTTGATTATATGTTATTGGCAAATACATAGATACAGGCGTGAAAATAAGTATATGTAATGCAAAATGCATTTATCAAATGCATACAAACAGATAAATGTAGCAGTATTTACATATACAAATGTTATGAAAATTAAAGTTTATGAATAGACTGCAACGAATTTAAATTATCCTTAATTGTATTGTAGGGTTACATTGTTTCGGACAGTCTACAATATTTAGTGTACAGCCTACTCTATATTCCAGTATTTAGCTGATCCCATAGTCTGGTTTAAAGCTTACCTTATATTCAGTTCTGGATACCATGCCGATTTTGGAATACCTGGGGAACTCGAACTGGAGATCCATATGGCGTTACATTGAGGGGACTGGGTTCTTGGACTAGTCCGTTATTTATGGGAAATTATGTTTATGGTTTTTGTTTGGGAATTCCGTTTTCCATATGGAGCGTACAACATGCCAACTGGGCATAAGTGCATACCTGTCATGGGTTTGGGCTTTTATACCCCTCCTTTCAACCTAAGCTAACCTATACTCAGTTCTTTTATTTTTCTTATGTTAGGTTCATGTTAATTTTTCATAATACCAGATACTACTGTAGGGTTAAATGTTAAGTTAGATTTTGACCGACTGAAACGGAATTTTTCGCGATCCATGCGTCCTGCGGGAATGTGCACTTGAATATTGCATTGGTGGGCAAGATATAAGGGCTTAGTCAGCCCTTAACACGCTCTTTTGAGGGAGTTTTCTTTCCATCTCTTCCTTTCTTAGTTTCATATGGTTACGTTTTACCATGCTTTTGTTTACTGAGTAACGATCATGCTCTTTATGGATAATTGATGTCCGATAAGTTCATTTGTTCTTCGCCGTGGTTCATTGAACCGTGGGCAGTGAACCATTACATTCTATTACGTTTAGACACTAGAGACGCACGGAAGATTGGTTTGGTTCAAACCCAAGTAAATAAATAACTTCTAAAACCACTATGTCCAGAACTGTGTTGGGTATTTTTTTTTATTCATAACCCTGTATTTGGTATGAGCTTATATGCCCATCTCCTTTTTAGAGATCTTTTCCATCGGTACTACAATAATCTAAGTGATGCATCTTTATATAGTTTACGTGTTGTCCTCGTATTCTATTCTTCTCTTCTGTAACGTTCGTAGATATGTTTTCCTTCTTTTGCTAGGATGTCTAAAGGAATCATTACTGCGATAACAAACGCTGCTAAATCAAAAATGATGAATTCCTGCAGGACACATACCCTTCATACTGGTAGAAGCTTTACTACATATAGGTGCTGCATATATGCACCACCGGCGAGCTTACAACTGTGCTCAAAGTTATTCTTTAAAATTGTATGGGAACTCCAATGTTTGGCATCGTTCTCTCCATAGCATTTTTTACATTTGATGATTTTTGGCAAATACATTAATAATAATTAAATTTTGCATCTACCCTGACACTCAGATACTTAAGGTTTAGATGTAAATTCGTACCTTTCAACTTCTTTCATAACTTTTTCGTGTTTCCGGCGGCTGATAAGAACAATTTCCGTTATACGTTCCGCTGATCTAATTGTATGAGTAACTTTCCTAGTTCCTTGAGGAACATCTGCCAAGATGCTGTTCGTTCTACTTCCAATGTTTGTACATATTAGACATGTCTATAATTTAACCTACCTTATAGTCTGTTGACCGCCCCGATGCTAAAGAAGTCCCAGGGCGGTTCTAGTGGAGATACATATCTAGTTAATAGTCTATAACCTACCTTATGGTTAAATGTGTTGTCCAGCCTTTAGTCTTGTCATTGGTTGGTTGGTTACCGTGGTAGTTCGCTGCCGCAGTCAAGTAGAGTCTGTATGACTCCGTTTTGACAGGACCACATCACTCGTCAGCTCCAATGTATCTCAGAATTATTCCAAGAGTATTTAAGATACTAGATCCACCCCGTGGCCGTGAGGTATCTCAGTAGATAATTCAGTCTAACTTCAGATATCGCAGCGAGGCCATCCAGTACATGTTTGCCCAGAAATCTGTGTCTTTTAGCCGCCAGTGCAGGACATTCGCAAAGAAGATGGAAAACCGATTCCTCCCTCTATCCCGACAATGGTCGTTCGATGGAAATCCGAGTCGACTTGCATGTTTGCCTAATATCCAGTGACCCGTCAATACCGCCAGCAATCTCGATATGTCCCTCCGACTTCGACTAGGAAGTTGCAATGTACGCCTTGCATCAAAAAAAGGCCACGTAAGCCGTGCCACCTTACACGTGCTCAGCCCGCGCCACCTGTCATCGGCCTTACGGAGGAAGTGTCTGGAGATTCTGCTTTTAATAATCTCTAACGGGATTGCAACTGCACTTGCGATAGAGATATTCAAAGCAGATCCTCTCTCATCAACCCGCTCGTTACCATAGTGGCCCTTATGCGCGGGAACCCAAACTAGAGTAACGTCAGCCCGTTGACCAAGCCTTGACAGTTCCCTTCTACATTGGCCAACTAGATTAGACGTAGTAATGTATGACCTGAGTGACAAGAGTGCCGCCTGACTGTCGACAAAAATACCAATACTCCCGTGAATATTCCTGTCATTCAGTATCTTACATGCCTTCCAGATAGAAAGTATTTCCGCCTGAAATACGCTGCAGTCATCCGGAAGGCGGAAAGAGAGCTCAATCTCCGGTCCATGAGAGAAGACACCGGATCCAACACCACATTCCATCCTAGAACCGTCATTATAGATCCTAGTGTCAAAGCTCTCCAAAAGGTAACCCCTATTATATTCTCTCCTGGAGGGAATAAGAACCCTGAACGCCCCACCAAAGTCCATGTAGGGCGTAACATAGTCAGAGGGTTGATTCACGATCGAAGGCAGCGTGGCCAATATACTTGCATGGTCCTCGATCTCCAACAACCAGATGCATCAAGCCTCACCGCACTACTTGCGGATGTGACCAATATATGAATATCAATGGGAACGAGATGAAACATAGTGTTCAGCGCCTCTGAAGGACTAGTTCGCATCGCACCCGTCATCCCAATGCAAGTCTTGTCATAAAATGAGGTAGTAATAGCTCATCAGCAATGGTTATTGTGGTTATCACCAATGGCATATATGGTTATTGTATTGCCAACAAACTTTTGAAGTTATTAAATATAACTCCTGTTTCGCACAAATGTTTTCTTAAGTTTTTGGCTAATTCACTTTTAAACTTGCTTTAACGTTCATACAGAACAATTCTGTTTCAGTATACTCTACTGTATTGTCTAGGATGTGTCTGGTTTGAGATTCACGAACGAGAAAAACAATACGAATTTGGAGCATCGGCAAACTTCTATTAGATAATCATGTTCTTACCCCTCTATTCCTTATATCTGAAACTTACGCAAGTTAGCTTTCCTTATTTAAATGGGTCCTAAGTAGATTGTTGTTCCTTAGGCATATTCAGTTGCGATCCTTTCTGTATTTATAGAAAATTTTTCGAAAACAGCAAAGCATTTACGGAAATTTTTTAAAAATTCTCTTTGTAGAAATTTTTGGTTTAATTCTTTTTATATAAAATAATTTCACAAGAACTTGTAGAGAAAATTTCCTCCTCACTTTTTGAATATTTTTGTTATACTTTAAAAATGATTTTTTTGTAATATTATTTTTCTAGAATCCTGAGCTTTTTTATGTCCGACTGTAGTGTACCACAAGCTACGCATCCTCGTATCAATAGACAAATAGAAAACTTTCATTTGGAAAATATTATAAATCAGAAATGTAATTTTATTGAATTTGGGTTTCCTTGCCTGCATGTTTGCGTGTGTGTGTGTGTGTGTGTGTGTGTGTGTGTGTGTGTTCGTTCATAAGTATATAAATGTGTGCCTGCATTTCGATTTCGATTTCTCTTCATTACTTTAATGGTTGTTGAGAATTTTAGTCGTTTGTACTAGTTTAATTTTATCACTGAATATGCACAGCTCATTAACACGAATTGTAATAGTATAATGCGATTGCACTTCATAAACACACATACATACATACATACATGCGGCATGTTTTCATTGGTATTTAGTTTTCAAACATGCATGTTTGTATGCAAATATATTTAGTTAGTAGTTTGTTGCATGCCTCTTTAAATGCGTTCAAATCGACAAGTTAGTAATTTGAATTTTTTCAAAGGATGTATAGGAAATTGAATGGTGATATTGTGCGAAACTTGAAATGTAAAAGTTGTAAAGTGGAAGTTGTGTAATTGGTGGCGCACAGTGTTGTGATTATGGTTTTTCAGAAAACATCCTAAATAAAACTAATCTGTAGTAGTTTTTGGGTAACAGATCTGTTTTTTTCAATTAAAATTTTTCGCTTTAAAACTTGAAAAGTATGCAGCTAAAAAATTCGATTTATTAGTAATTTTTTAAAAAGTTTATATATTATTGTTTATTTTTTCCATTCCTAATAAACTCGTTTTACTCAGAAATTAAACGTTTAATAAAAAAAAAATTGACATGAATTTAAAAATAAATATTGTTAGATTCGGCTATTTTAACCATTATTTTTTGTGAAATATTAAAAAATGATCTTGTGGCAACCATTCTGCCGGCAAACTAACGTATGCGGAATGAAATTGCAACAAATTTTGCAACGCTGGCAAAAAAAAAAGTACCGAAGCTATTTACTTTTTACCGTTATATTTAAAAAACTACATGTTTTCTCATTTTGCTTTGACAATTTTGTCAATAGTTTGACATTTAATTATTTTATAATGTCGACAAAAGAAGAACAACGGCGAGAAACAATTTGTAATTTTTTTAATAGTCATACTAGTTGGAAAACTTCGGATATCGTTTCTTATTTTGTAGAGCAAGGAGAAAATCGGTGTGTGGTATATAGAATACTGGCTAGGTACAAAACTAGAAAAACCACAAAGAGAAAGCGTGGCTCCGGAAGAAAGTGCAGTTTGGCCGACTCATCGAAGAGTCTCAGCTCAGAAAAGTTACTGAAGGTAAGATCGCTAAATCGTATAGAGAGCTTGGAAGAAAGTTTCATTGTGATGGAAAAACAGTAAAAAAGTATCTAAATGATATGGAAATACAGAAAAGGTCCAGGAAGAATAAGCCTACTGTTTCCGAAGCGCAAGAAGTTACCCAACGAAAACCATTAAGAAGTTTAGTCAAAAATGTATTTTTCGCCAAGAACAACATAATTTGCATCATGGATGATGTGTCATATTTTACGCTAGATGGAAATGAATGGCAGGGAAAGTACTTTTTTGAAGGGAAGAAACATACTGATGATAAAACAAAATATTTGGAGCATTCAAAGTTCCCTAAAAAAGTACTACTATGGCTTGCAATTAGTCCGCACGGAATGTCGGAACCAATATTTTTTGAATCTGGTTTGGCCGTCAATTCTGAACGATATATTGAGCACTGTTTGCCAAAAGTGAAGGATTTCATAGAAAAGATGCATCGAGGCCTAAATGTGATCTTCTGGCCAGACTTAGCATCCAGCCATTACGCTCGAAAAACTGTAGAAGCTATGGATACACTTCATATACCATATGTTCATAAAGAGGAAAACCCTCCAAATGTCCCTCAATTACGTCCAATTGAAGATTTTTGGGCTAATTTAAAGCGAAGAGTTTATGCTGGTGGCTTTAGACCGAAAAATATAAAAAATCTAATCGATAAAATTAAAAAGGAACTTCTCAAAATGTCAACATCGATATTTTCAACAGCTATGGAAAAAATTCCCCAAAACTGCCGCAAAGCGGATCGGATGGGACCAAATTTTTTTTTATATTAAACTAATATTGTGTATTGTTTTTGTTTTTAAAGTGAAATAAAATTAACGTTAGTTTTAAAAAAGCTGTAACATATTATATTTTGTTGCAATTTCATTCCGCATATGTTATTGTTCATAAAATAAGAATAAGATGAACAAGTGAGAGTGCTATAAACGGCCGTGCCGAATCTGATAATACCCTTTACCATCATGTACATGGGTATAATCCCACATCGTAGCTTAACCTATATTTCATGTCATACGCCATTTTCCCTTATTATTTCCGACGGCATCATTGATTTTGAATTTGTACGTAGTTAGCTGTATTCTACAAGTTAAGCCCTTCAAATTGATACCCATACTGATGGGGTTAGAAAAATTTGTTCAGCCATTTTGTTTCAGATGCCATCTTGGATTTTACATTTTTTTTTAATAATTTACTGTATTCTACTGGTCTAACCTTTCATTTGACACCAATATTGAGGGGGTTCAAGAAGTAACATTTTAAAATACCAGATTTGGCCCATATATAAATTTATTGTCAGCCATTTTGTGGTGGCGGCCAACATGAATTTAAATTTTTTTATAGTGCTTATATTGCGCTAGTCAAGTCCTTTCAGATGATACAAATATTGACTCTCTCGGTTGTCTAGAAGCTGAAAAGATTGATTTTAGTTTGTAAATATTTGGAATATATATTTTTAAAAAATTTTTTTGCCCTATAACTTTACCGATTGGAGCACTCTTTATCCACGAATATCTCTAGAGGCATATTATATCTACAAATTGTAGCAAAGGTACCTATAAATTATTCTGTGGCTGAACAATTTTAATTTTGGTGGTAAAAATATGGTAAAGAACAGAGGCAGTCGTGCTTATTTGCTGATATCTCAATTAAAAGTTTTTTTTTTTAAATTAACTTTAAGGATTAAGAAGTTTAAATTTTTTTAGTTAGAAGTCATAAGTTTTGTAACTGTTGGATGAATTTTTCTTCATAATGCTCCTGACATAAAAATTTTGTTATAAATCTACTTTTCGCACACAGTAAATTTCCTATTGACTTCTTGCCAATCAGACTGCAATTACATTTTCTTAAATTTTTTTCATTGCTCCTTAATAACAAATTGTATTTAAATGAAATTTACTGCATACTAAGTTTATTACAAATACGATAAAAATAAAATAATTTTTTTAAATAAAAATTACGGCATAAAATCACATTTACTGGTGGAGAAACGTACTAACTAATTTGTATTAGATAAAAATCAATAAGAGAGACTCTTATTTGCACTTGGAAAGTTCATCATACCCGGCATAAGAAAAGAGCACAAGTTACATGAAACTTTTACATCAAGTCCTCTTCATACACAGATTTCATTTAGTGTTTTTGTATGACTGTTTTTTTTTCATGGTCTATTTATTGGTTAGATAGCATCCAAAGAATTTATTAGACACAACAAATTCGTAAAATGAAACAAAAGAGCACTTAAAAGTTTACAAGCTCTAGAAAATCTTTCATTTGCCTTGGAGTGTATAAAATTATGGCAGAAGAGCAAAAACAAAACTGCCTTTTATTATGAAATTTCATCAAAAAATGTAGAACAACGATATAAATTCAACGACATTATTCAAGCGAATAATGCTTTACTGTAATATTTATATTTATGTATGTATGTCAGTAATATATGTATCACAGTGATAGATTTAACTGTTTTATAAAATTTTATTTTTTTTTATTAAATCTCAGTAATAATTTAATTAGTTCTGGTAATTTGCTTAAAAGAGCTTAATATATAAAAATGAGTTTTTTTGTACATATTTGTGAAAGAACACAAATTGATTCGTCATGTCACTGGTAACTTCATTAGTTTATTTCAACATTTTGCATAAATTTAAATTACATGCTCAACCTAAGTAAAAAATAAAAATAAAATGAAAATGTTAAATTTACACATATTTTTCAAAACGGTAAACATGGAATTTCTTGCATGCCCTACCTAGCAAAAAAAAACATTTTTTTTTAAATCTTAACACCCAAAATAGTTGACTTTTTTTTGGTTTTGTTGAACTAAAACCCATTTCACCATTAGTTATTTGCTTGTGATCTAATAGAATGCATCTATCGAAATAAACGATTGACTGTTCAGCATTTGTTTTTTTTTCTTCTCCTTTTGTGTTTCTAAAAAATTCATCATATGACCTCAATAACAAAATTAACAGACCATTTTCATTACAAATATTATACAAAAAATGATTTTTTTCTTCTATTACACTCTTATTTTAACCAAAAATTTTTATACTTTATTCATGTGCAACAGTCCTTTAACGGAGAGAATGGAAAAATACTATCTCTCTATTTTGTAGCTGTTACGCTGGTACTTCAGCATCACATATACTAACACACTGTTAAAATGAATTGGCAGTGATTTTTAAACAACTGACAGTTTACAATTTTTTTTCAAACCGCCTCTTTCCCCTTCTATAAAGGCCATATGCCCGAGGGATGTGCAGTAAATAAGAATAGAGTTAATTAAAAACAAAACCAAGTAAAGCTGAAAGTCTATAACATGCGTTCTCGCGTTAGCGCATTCTACTCATTTTATACCTTATACGTGAATTTTAAATTATTTATATTCCGATCCTCTCGGAGCGGAAGAAATCAAAAACTGAAACAGTTTTGTTTCGTTGCTTATATCTCAGTTAATTTAAAGTCGATTTGTTAATTAATATATTTGATATATTTAAAAAAAATTATATCTTTCAAAAATTTTTTGCCTATAACTGTGCCAATTAGTGACCGGTTTGTTAAAATAACCCTAGATTAAAAATGGTAAGAAGGTTAGGTTTGGTTAGGCTGAAAAGGAGGGGCACTAAAAGCCCAAACCCACGACAGGTATACACTTATGCCTAATTGGCATGCTGTGCGCTCCATATGAATAGAATAGTAAGAATAGAAGAGAAAAAGAAGCAGACCAGTCTAGAGTCTTTGGTGGGAATCGAACCCGCTGATGAAAATCCTTTCTTATAAATGTGAAACACGGATTTTCCTTTGTTTTATATAACAAACATTTATTTTATTAAACTATTTCTAATGAAGTTTTCAAAGGTATGACAATTAAAAAACAATTTTTCAAATATATTAAATTATTTTATAAACGAAATGGAGTGGCTTACTTAGAAATATTAATGTTGATTATGAAAAGTGTTTTTAGTTTAAAGTATATTTCTAACACTCCTCCTCAACATGTATATTTATTTTTCTTTTCTTACAAATAATATTAATTTTTCAAATTTAACAAATTTAAAAAATTTATTATGTTTTTATTTTAGTTAAGTTCTTGGTAAAAATATATGCAATCATATCTTCCGTTGGACAATATTTTAAGCAGATTTCTTTGTTGTTAACGACTTCTCTTTTGTTTTGTAGCGTTCGATTTTACCTTTACTCTCTTTTTTCAAAGTATACACCCATTTATTTTTTATAGGTTTTTGACCATACGGCAAATCTACTAACGACCAAGTATATTTTTGCTTTAATGTTGAAATTTCTTTTGACATAGCTTCCTTCCATTTTTCTTTATCCTTACTGAGTAATGCCTCATCAAAAGTCCTTGGAACTTGCTCCTCCACTGCATTATTCAGCATTTGAGGAATTTTTCTAGGTCTTCCAGGCCTGCCATTTCGATCAATTCTTGGTCTTCCTGGGCCACGTTTAACTGTATGGCTTGTTTCTAACCTTTTATCGAGAGAATTATCACTAACTATATCTTCTGCTTCAAAATATAGCAGATCTTCTTCGTCAGTACTACAATCCATTTCTGAAACTTCATTATTTAAATTTGATTGTTCTACTACATGATTTTTTTCTTTAGTTAAAATTTCTTCAAAATTAATAAAATTCTTGTCGGTTTTCATTATTTCTTCACAAGAAAAATGTAACTCATCAAACAAAACATTACGACGTTCTATAACTTGACGTTTTTTCTTGTCATATAGACGATATGCTTTAGACACAAATGAATATCCTACCATCACCATTTAAGAACCCTAAGGATAAAATTTTCCTCTTTTTTTATTTAAGACAACGGCATTAGAACCAAAAACTTTTAGGTGATTGACATTTGGCTTACGTCCTCTCCACATTTCATATGGTGTTTTACCATTAAGGCTTTTAGAAGGAGATCTATTACGTAGATACACTGATGTCGCTACAGCTTCTGCCCAGAGATTTTGACTAAGACCTGAATCTACTAACATGCAACGAGCCATTTCCACAATCGTACGATTTGCTCTTTCAGCCATCCCATTTTGTTGTGGTGTATAAGGAACAGTTAGTTGACGACGTATTCCAAATTCTTCTAAGTAATTAGTAAATTCATTACTGACATACTCGCCAACGTTATCGCTACGAAGACATTTTATTTTACGATTTGTTTGTCTCTCTACCATTTCCTTAAACATTTTAAATTTTTCTAAAACTTCGCTTTTATATTTTAGAAAATATACATGAATGTCAAAAAGTATTTCGATCCACCAATTGAATCCACATTCATAGGACCACATACGTCAGAGTGTACTATATCTAATAACTCACCACATTTATTTTCTGATTGTTTTGGAAATTTAACTGAATGAATTTTACTAACCAGACAAGTTTCACATGGTTTTTCAGATTCTTTTCGTATATTCATGCCGTTTACCATACCTTTGTTCGACAATTCGTACATGCTTTGATAATTCAAATGACCATATCTTCGATGCCAGATTTTATTTCTCTTTCGGTTCTTTTACATTAAACACAAATAGATTTTCTTCTTTTCTAGCCTTCAACACCAACTCGCCATTAGAGTCGGTAAAAATTGCACCATTACTATTAAATTTTATTTTACCACCATATTGAACGACCTTGCTGACGGATAAAAAATTTCCATTAAAATCTGGTGAATATAAAACATTTTTCAATTCAATTGTGTAATTGTTAACTAAAATATTGACAGTTCCAATTCCTTCGGTAACAATTGATTTTTTGTTTGCTAACATAATATTGTCCTACATTTTTCCATTTTTGTGAAAAACTTGCGATTTGCACACATATGACTAGTTACTCCACTATCAACGTGCCAGGATATTGGTATACTTACGGTTTTTGACGATGCCATTGCAATCAATGAGTATGATTTTTGATTATCACGTTTTAAATTACACTTATTTGCATAATGACCCTTCTTACCGCATATAAAACAATTTCCTTTTGTTACCTTTGAGCTTTTTTTATTATTGCTATACTTGCTTTGAATTTCCTTTTTGGTAGCTCCAAAAGCTTGCTGTGTTGTTGATAGTTTATCAATTTGATTCCGACGTTCATGCTCTTCTAGTAGTTTAATCTTCAAAATATTTAATACCGGCAAAGAATCCCTCGTCTCCATAGCTACGACAAAATTTTCATACTCTATCGGGAGGCTTGACAAAAGAATAATGACTAACAGTTCATCTTGTAGATGTATTCCAACTTCGGCTAATTTCTCGGTTATGTCACAAAATGTCACCCTACCGCAAGCTGCTACAACTTTTACGCAAGTGGTATTATCGGGCCTTATTTTTTCAAGGATACCTTGAGTTGCATTGCTGCCATAAAAGAGCGACATGGAGCCATGACCAATCAGCATTTATTGCTGTAAATTGATTAATTAGAATTGGAAAGCATGTGATTTTAATAGCACGGTGACCGAACACAGCTTGCCCAACATTACATACTAGATATAATGTTTTCCAGGTTGCCTTACGTCTCGCTTTAGCATCTTGCCCGATTTTACCACTTCTGACTTCTTTTCTTAAGATTTTTTTGGCAGTCACGGTTCTAAATCAAATACGCTGAAAGTTCTTTGATAGAGTCAATAAGCTAAGCGAAAACTTATTGCTCCAAGTAATAAGCAGAAAGATGGAAATATTGTAAAAAGAGCCAAAATGGTCAACAACAATTGACGAACATTATACTCATAAGCTTATGGAAAAAAAACTTGTACTTGAAGCCAAAAATTGAATAAAAATCCTAACCGAAAGTTTTTTGTTCTGCTTTTTTTTCGAAATAATTCCACCCGAGAACCACCTAATATTTAAGAGCAATCATTTTCTTTATTCACACTTATTTTTATTTAAAATGAAAATCGTTATTATCGTATTTTTAACTGACAGAGCTATAAAAAAATTATTTGTTCCTTTAATCAACGAATTGTGATTTTTTTTTTGAATTCATTCATTTTGCCCAAAACATAAATTGAATTAAAATATGAATGAATTCATAATGAGTCAGAAATATTTGAAATTAAATATTTTATCTTAAGAAAGAATTGGATTAAATATTAAATGAATTCAAATCTGCTGACTGTTGATTGATGTCAATAAATTCTTTTAATAATGATAAAATATCTGTAATTAGTAGGCCTAACTAAATAAAGAATTACAATTTATTATTGTCCAATTCTTCTTGAATTCAAAATATAATTCGCATTCGCAAGTGTCTTACTTATGACGAATTCTTTTTTACTTTGATTAAATTTTTTATGCAAAATTAATGCATTCAAATTGTGTTTCTTTTTAGTGAGTTGAGAAACAAATTTGAATCATTCGTTTAGAGTTTTGATAACTAAAAATGATTCAAAATAAAACTCTTTCTCAAATGTTAAATATTTTTTTGAAAGATTTTTAAAAGTTTATCAAATCGGACAACACTTCTTAAATTTTAGAACGTATGTATTTAATTTATAATTAAATTATTTTCTTTCTTTAAGTTTTTATCACTTTAAACCAAAAATGATTTTACTTTAAGGTCCTAAAACTTATCACTCAACCATCGAGTACCCATCTAAGGAACTAAAACAAAAAATATTATTGTTAAAATGATTGATTACGTTTTAGCAGTTTTAGTTTATTTTTTCGCCTTCGATCTCTAACTGTTAAATAAAAAAGTGCGACAAAGATTGGGAAAGCATGAGGAATGGTATGAAGTATCAATAAAAAAAAATCAATTCATGACAATTTAAAATTTGTTGACCCTTTGATAACTGAACTGAGCACAATGAAGTGATTGTAAACTTGGGAAAAGCTCAACAGTAATATATCGTCGGTAATAAGTAGAAAGGCCCTAAATCAAATAATTGTTACAGGAAAAGGCAAAAACGTAATATAAACTGTATTATCATAATGTAACTTTATTTGTAAAATTTGTAATGTAAAAATGTTGTTTTTGATACTATTGCGTGACATTTCTGTATCGAGCTGTATTTGTGTGAAATATGAAATTGCAATCACCTAAAAACTAAATTTTTTAAAAAATACGATTTAGGGCCTTTCTACCTGTGACCATCGATATGGTATTGGTATGTATATGTGTACGTATGTATGTATGTTACTAGAGTGTGGGTGGGTATGATAAAGAGTTTTCCCTTTACTTTTTTATATTCTATTTTTTATTTAACTTAAATTTGTGTGGTATATATTTAGCATTTCAAAGTTTTTAAGGGGTTTTATAAAAGTTAAAAAAAAAACGTTAAAAAAACATCTGAACCAAATTCATTTTAGTTTTTTTTGTTTATTTTTATTATTTTTTTTTCTATTTTCAAAATCACTGAATTGATGAAAACTTCTCTTTTCCACCATGAATGAAACTAATTGCCTTTCAATTGCAAAAAAATGACGGTCAAATTGAGTTTGCATGCGGATGAGTTTTTGTAAGCCATTGTATGCCTGTGTGTTATTCTATACTTGTTAATGGTTGCATCTAAATATATATGAATGTGTGTGTGTGTGTGCTTGTGCATTTTGGTAAAACGAAGGCTTTAATTTTAATGTGTGTGAACAATTTTTGACCGACCATACATATATGCGCACATTTGTTTATTTATGTATGCTACTCATCATGCTTTGGCAATAGTGTACACCCATTACTAAACAAACGTGGTGGTTATATTATTTTGTCATTCCGCTTGTAACGTATCGGAAAATTATTTAAAGCCCAATAAAATACACATTTAGTAAGCTACTTTTGTCACACACACTTTTTGTGTCGGTTTCTTGTATTTACGATAGGGCGCTAGACAAAGATCTCGAGTTTAAAAATTTTTCAAAAATATTTGTTATTGATCAAATCTCAAGAAGCGAATGCCCTAAAATCTGTGAATAGCAATTATGCCTGTTTCTTAGGGATATAACTTTTTTACAATTTTTAAAAATATCAATATGGTCCTGTCCATACCATGTAGTGCATAAAAAACAATAAGAACTGCATCTTTAGATTTTCGATAACGTTAAAAAAGTATTCGCGTCAAATGCAATTAAGTTTGGGATCAGTAAGTTCTAAAAAATTAAGTAATTTTACTTAACAAAGATAGTTTTTAGATTGTGATTTTGATTATTATCTTATAATTACATTAAGAAATGTAAATAGTTAAATAATTGTAAAATAAAAAATTTTGAAAAAAAAATTTTTTTCTGAAAAAATAAAAAAATTTAAGAAAAAAAAAATTAAAAAAAAAAAATTTAAAAAAAATAAAAAAAAAATCTTATAGGGCTTTCAGAAATCAGCTTCGACGCGAAACGTTTTTCTTTCGAAAATACCTAGGAAACTGGTCGGTTTCAGCACAACATCGGCTACAGCGTGGTGATAGGGCCTTATTTTGGCTGTACCCTACTGTTTATACGTCTGTAAAATCGAAAGAATCATAAAGGCATACAATATTAATGGAAAAATTTCCGAGACCCCTTCAAAATACTCATGTCTTGCACCAGAATTTAAAGCCTACACTCAGGGATAACACGGATATATTTATAAAGTGTTACACGAGACTGTATGGTTGAAAAAAAAAAATCACATATTGACCAGTACGTGTGGTTTCTGTGCAATTGTATTTTAAATTTAATCTTTATTTTAAACGAGATTAATCCGATTTATGAATATTTCTAGAGGCATATTTCATCGTGTGTCTGTAAAATATCTTAGGACTGAAAAATGTTAAATGATTGAGATTAAAATTTCGGATAGACAGAGGCAGTTGAGTTTATTTGCTCATATCTCAGAAACTTATGCGGCGTTAACATCAAAAGAATATTTGGCGTATTTTTAATTATTAAAAATGTTTAAATTTTTTTAAAGTTTTACAATGATCGATACAATATTTTTTTAATAATTTTTAAAGTTTAGCAAATCGTACCATTCTGACAATATTTACGACATGATAGCACAACTTGTGAATTTACCTAATATGTTTTTATAGTATAGGTGCACAAGATTCGATACAGCTGAATGCATTACTATTTTACTTCTTTAAAATAATAACAAATAAAATGCATTAAGAGGAAAATATATTTTTTATACAATATTTATGAAATTTAATAAAACATTTATGGAAACTAAAAACAGTAAAATTATTTTCTATAAATTGATTTTAAATACAACAAACATTTCATTTGAAATAAGTTTATTAATCTTTTTATAGAAATAATTTTTTAAAGCAAAAATGATTTAATGAAATAATACTTTTCTACAAATATTAAACTTAGTAAAAATGTTTAATGTTTAAGATAACCTTGAGTTTATTCAAAACAAGTGTATATACTTTATTTTATAGTCACAGATAGTTCAGAAATTTAACTGAGTTCTTATTTTGCTTGTTTATAAAAAAAAAACAGGTAAGAGCACTATATTCGGCTGTGCCGAATCTTTTATACCCACCATCAATTTGATGTATTTTTGTAGCACGGAATATATTATTTTGTTTGACCAAAAAGCAACGGTTGCAAAATTTCAAAATCATACATCTAATTTTGTCAGTTATATTACGTTTTGATTTTTGAATATACCGAAGAATACACTGCGCGGTATAAATTTTCGTAATTTTTTATCTACAACTCCTTTCCTAATTCATTGCTTTTCGGGCAAAAATATTTTTTTTACTCAGGAAATATACATTCGAAATTTCATGACTACGTTAATGCGTTTGGACACAATTCAATGTTGGAAGGAAACCGTTTTTTTTGACCTACTCTTGCATTACGAGCTATAACTCTTTTCCCAATATTCCGATTTAACCCATTTTCAATACCAAACAAACCTTGTCTATAAGAAAGATTCTGGCAAAATTTGAGCCCCCTAGCTTTTTCGGTGCGACCTCTATCGTGCTTTCAACAGACAAACAGACGGACGGACATAGCTAGATCATCGTAAAATCAAACTCCGATTCCGAAAATACACCTTTTAGGGTCTAAAACAGATATTTCGATGTGTTACAAACGGAATGATAAAATGAATATACCCCACCATTTTTTTTGGTGACGGGTATGAAAAAATAGTTAGAAATCCATACCAATCATAACCAGAGAGCAAAGCGTTAAAGTTATTCTGGATTATTATAAAAATGGGCGTTTAAATCAAAATGCATTTCTTGCTCTTCGTGATTCTTTTGGTCAACATAATCGTTCAAATTCGTCCACAATCGGGAGAATTGTGAAGAATATTTAAATGTCTGTATGAAATGTGAAAAGATCTGTGGATGCCTTTTTAGTTTGATGAATGGAAAACATTGCTGTTTTTCGCGATAGCGTGGGTTTAACAAAAAAAAAAAAATAAAACAAAGAAACGCGCTCAAAACCTAACAAAAGGCAGCGAGGATTAACTTAAAAATCTTTTCGCAAAAACTTTTTAAAAAGCACTAAAAGTAGTACTAAAATCACCGAAATGACAACGCTGCTTTTGTGTACAAAAATGTAAAGTGTAGGTGCATTTTGTGTTTAGAATTCAACATAAGGGGTGTCTCGAAATGCTTTTTTACATTTTAAAATGTCTCCCAAATCTAGTTTTCTTCAAACAAAAAAAAAAAAACAAGGTTTCAAATTTTATTTTCTTTTGCAAAATTTCGCACTTTTTTCTTAACGCTTTGCATTAAACGTTGGACACACGTTTTACCGAAGTGTTTGATAGCTTTTTTCCAAATAAGTCCAAATTTTTTTACATTTGCAAAAGCTTTGAACTTTGTTCTTAGGTACTGATTAATTATAGCCCAATAGCGTTCAATAGGCCTTAGCTCTGAACAATCAGGTGGATTCATGTTATTCGGTACAAAATTTATTTTGTTGGCCTCATACCACTCAAGGACGTCTTTGCTGTAGTGGCAGCTTGCCAAGTCGGGCCAAAACAGTGGAGGTATATTGTGGCTTCTGTATAATGGCAATACAGCCTTTTTCAGGCACTCATTAATATAAAATTGGCTGTTCATTGTACGATTCAGAATGATTGCCTTTGAAGTTTTCCCACATGTATGTACATATTGCTTGCCATATCATATATTTTTTGGCGAATTTTGAAATCTTTTTATACTTAAATTTATCGGAAACATTAGCTCTTTTATGAGAAACATAAAAACCCTGACCAGGAAGCTCTGAATAGTCAGCCTTACAATAGGTTTCATCGTCCATTAAAATACATCCATTAAAATTATTTAATTTGTGACGTAGCAACTGTCTTGCTCTTATTCTTGCCGTTTTTGTTCCATTTTGGTTTCAGTTTGGAGCTTTCTTGACTTTAAATGTTCTTTAATTTTCTTTTTTCTTTATTCGTTCTACAAGCGACTTCGAAATATTTAGTTTTCGTGCGAAATCGCGAATGGAAATGTTTTGATTTTGCTTCCAAAGTGCCTTCACCTTTTTAACGATTTGAGGATTCCTAAAACCACGAGGCCCTCCACCTTTCTTGTGCTTAATAGACGAGTCTTTTTTGAATTTAAAAATAACGTTACGGGCAGTCTGTCTGTCAGCGTACGAAAGTTGTTTATTTTCATTATAAATATCCACAATATATTTTCTCACTTTTTCTCTATACGGATTAAATAATTTTATTTTAAATACGGATTAAATAATTTTATTTTAAATAAGGATTAAATAATTTGAATAAACTTATTAACAAAGTATTGTTGACACTTATAACTATCACAGAGTGGAACAAAAAAATTAATTAAATAATAATTGTTTGCGTAGTGCCCTGTAAAAAATGTAAAAAAACATTTCGAGACACCCCTTAATAATTAAGCGGAGTTTGAAGAATTACATATAACTTGAAGAATTACATTTAATTTGAAGAATTACATTTAATTAAATCTAAACCATCTCGATTGCAATTGTGACAAGCCTTCATATTGAATTTCAGATTTTAAAACACAATATTTTTTAAACAAATTTCAAATTATATTTTTTAATACGTAAAGGCGTTTTTAAATAAAAACTTCAAAAACTAATTTTAAAAGCTTCAACTTAATTTTACTTGAAACTATGTTTTTTTTTCTGAAATGACACTATGAGCAATAAAAAAATGTAATTTAGAACAACTAAGGGTGGACGTACTTATCCTTTGTTCCGTCCAACAAATCAAATTCATTTTTAGTTTTCTATTTTTCATGTACTTTAGCTTTGAAAATTTATGAATTTTTTTTCAAAATACGAGGTTATGTATTTACTTAGTGTATTCGTTTGCAAATATAGATCATGGAAGTTAGTTTTATAGTTGCAGTACAACAACACAAAAGCATTTGCACATGGTGCAATCTATTAATGCGTTAAATCGTTCACCTTTCAGTTGTATTGTGGTTTCTGTGCATTTTTATAGTCCTTTTTGCGTTTAAGCCATAATGTAGGCAAATTACCAAGCAAACGATAAAATTTATTACCGTCCATATTTTCTTATTTAACCAGCATCATCAGTGCAACCATTTGTGTCTAAAGAATGCGTCACCACACCACCATCAACCCCACTTAAATAGTCAACCGCATTGTTGTCGTCATCGTCGTCATCAACTATAAAAACTGACACTTTAAATGACCATTTGTCCGTTAGGCAAATAAACGTGAAGGCGAACAAATAAACAAATATTTATCGGTATTCATGTACACCCAACCTCCCTACTACACTTCGCGTAAACATTTCCTGTTTATATTATTCCCTCCACTCTGAAAAGTGCTTCTTCTTTTTGCCGCGGATGCTTTGTACTACCACCGGAGTCATTTTGTTTAAAGGTTTCAGCAAAATAGAGATTAAGGATAATAAATGTAACAGCATATAAAAAGGATTGAATTGTTTTACTTAAATTCACTTTTAATTGTGTCACGTAAGAGTACAGCTTAAGTGAATAATGTTGTTTTTGTTTTGTGATTTTTTACTTCCACTGTTTATCATTTCACTTTTGCTTTGCTGTCTGTAAAATATACATAATTCTTGGATAATTAAACATTTTATGATTTAATGTTGTGTGATTAGAGGCCGTTTATCTTTTCAGTTGTTACCTCCTTTACAGGACATTTATTTAATAATGATTATTAATGTCCTAATTTTAAATTCACAAATAATGCTTGATAGACTGTTGTTGTTGGGGTAATCAGGTTTTAGGGATGCAAATAAAAAATTGCTTGGATTCAAAATTAATCTTAAGTTAGAATGAAAAAATAATTTAACATTTAATTAAAAAAAATTTTCTTTAAAAAAGAAAATATTTTTTTTTTTTGTATAAATGTTGATTGGTGGTGTTAAAGATGTTAACGTAGTTGTTTTAGACACATCGGCCAAACACGTTGTTTTTTCGTTTTGTACTTGCTGCAGAGCTACAACCGCCTTGGATTTGCCTTGGTTAGGGATTATTCAGTATCGGTATCCTTGAAATTCTGAAAGGGTCCTGAAATTGTCACACATATAATTATTTGTTCTGCACCCTTGCTTTTAAGCATTCTTTTTTTAAATGGAATAAGGATACATTTCTGCCTGAAAGATGATCATATATTTATCCCTTATCCACTGGAATAGTCCTTTGGTAAATTAGTTCCTTAGCGCCATTCTCTTGCAGTCCGTAAACCAGACCTGGTAAACATCATCGTACCATACGATTTCATCTAGTCTCCATATAAAAGTCTTCTGGCAATTAGTCTTTAACGCTTAAAACTCTCTAACAAATATTTTTTATTAAAAAATTAGCAATTAGTCTTTAACGCTTAAAACTCTCTAACAAATATTTTTTATTAAAAAGAAAAATACAAATCTTTGTGGTGAACAGCAAAGTGGTCAGGGTTCAGCTAGTATTTATAAATACCTCTATGCACAAAAAAATCTTTAACAAAAGTTTCTGCACAACATTAAATGGCGCTGTGAAACTGTACGTACTAAAACAAGCTTTTTTTTGCGTCTGAGAACTATACAGGTTTACTTAAGGAATTACTCTATTTCAGCACTCCCAATTATTAAACATAATTTTTTTTTATATATAAAATTTAATATTCAAATTTTTAGACAAGCTTGAGTTCAATTTTCAAACATTCTCTTTTCACAAAGAATTTTGTTAATAATGTTACCGACACTAGCCGAGTGGAATGCATTTTCGAAACCAGCCACGATTTCATCATCAGCACTCTTTGATCGGTGTTGGTTGTAAATATCATCTATTTAACTCCCAGGTTTTTAGTTAATTAAATTGAACTCAAACCTGTTAAAACATTTGAATATAAGTTCAAATGTTAAAAGTTCGACAATAAATAGAAATTAAAATTATAAAATTTAATTTTTTTAACTTGCTTTGCTGTTTTTTTTTTGTTTTTATTTTATTTTCGCACTTCTCAGGCTCACAACATTTTGCCAAATGAATGGGGGGATTGTATAAGTGTTAGTGTATTTAGTTTTTAAAGCTTATGCAGGTGAAAACAATTGACAAGACCACATCTCATCAATCTAAACCTTTCACCTTTCACTTACTTGCTTTTATCTTCTATCGCCTCCACAGAAAAAAACATCATATAATATAGACAACAATTGTCAAGTGTCTTCATGGAAGAAAACTAATGGCCTCAGTACTTAATTCCTTTTGTTCTTAAGAATGTCAATTGTAAAATATGAAACAGAATGCCAAACAATATTTACATCAGCATGACATCATCACTGTCATTTTTAATTAGTTAATGATTTTACTATTTGTCATTTAATAATATTTCTATCATTTAATTTCCTTTTTGTTTTCATTTCCATTAAAATTAAAATAATTGATAAAAAGTCACTATTGTCACAACTTATTTGTCCGCCTCATAATTGTGATTTTTAATGATAAATAGAC
This sequence comes from Phyto melanocephala, assembly GCA_941918925.1. NCBI lineage: Eukaryota > Metazoa > Arthropoda > Insecta > Diptera > Rhinophoridae > Phyto > Phyto melanocephala. Next base: position 129,639,573 of record OW799233.1, on the reverse strand, counting down.
ATTTTCTCGCAGTATCCTTAATGGTTTTGAATATTGTTTAGTAAGGGACACAAAGAATTGAAAAAAAAAAAATGAATTACAAACAAATTACAGACAAACCCCGGTATAACGAACGTCATAATCTCTGGACCTATCGTTATACTGAAAAGTAGGTTATATCAAATTTTTAACTTTTCCTTTTCTTAAATTTAACTTAAAATCATCTATTAAAAAAAAATTACTAAAGAAAACCTCAAAGCCCTGCCAGGAAGAGAATTAAGGACTACAGGCTCTGGAACACCTCAGTCTAAAGTAGATACTGGCGGCAGTAGTAGTTGGCAGTGTGAAATCGTTTTGACTTCTTTTTTTACCATTCGTTATATCGAGTATGAAGTTTTTTTTTTAAATATCGTTATAAGACAGTCAATATCAAAAACTATATTGTTCGTTACATCTTATTTTTCGTTCGGGCGGGACTCGTTATACCAAGCTTTGTCTGTACATATTAATCAGAAAAAGTGGTGTTTCTTTTAAAATTGCTACTTTAATATAAATTGTTATACAACTAAAAGTGTATTCAAAAGATAAAGAAAACGTTTAAAACCTTTCATGGGCATATTAATATTATTATTCATTTAGTGCTTTTAAAATCGCTGATCGTGTATGGTTGTTTATGTCTGCAATATATGTCATCGCGCTCTAATTAAAATTTTGTCAGATGTCTCAACACATGTTTTTTTTACAGAAGTAATGTTTTAAAGGTAACACACGACATGTTTGTATTAGCAGTGAAGAATTTAACAAGTCAGATGTAAAAAACATGCCGTGTATTAGCTCCTTAATATGTATGCGAGTTACGAATACGAAATATGAACCAAACAACGCGTAAAAATGGCTTAAACGTATTACAAAAGTGGTGCATTAAATGTAACTAGAACAACAGGCTTTCAATGTTGATTTTTCTATAAAACCAAATATCGCCAAAAATAGAGCAATTAATAATAAAACTAATTGTAGGGTGAAAGCCACATTTGTATAATGTATATATTTTAAAGAGCTGCACAAGCATAAATAAAATGGTTTACAAGCAATCTCATTAAATTTAATTTCAAAATATAAAGTGTGTGTATATAACTCTTATTATAAAATACATACTTGCACATGCATACATACTTTTGCTTTAATAAATCATAGAAAAAAACTGATATAAAACAACGTTTACATTTAATAAAGCTGAATCAGAACACAGATGCAATAGAACATTACAGCTGAAATAGAACATTCAAAACACGTTTGAATGTTTTGATAGTAAACCTCGTACAAAAAAAAAACTTGTATTGATACTTTCATTTTTATTGATTTGTATTGAGATGAGTTCACATGTAATATTGAGGAAATCGCTTATAAGAATGTGTTTTATATTTAAACTGCCCTAAATATTATAAAATAACTAGCTGACCCGGCAAACGTTGTCTTGCCATATAAATTATTTCTAGTAAATATTTTTTTAGTTCAATAAAAATAACAAACTTAATCTTAGGTGAGGCATAAATTGTCCCTTTTGGTGAGTCACCCTTAATATTTAGGAGTATAAAAAATAGATGCTGACCGATTCTTTAACGTTTATTTCTGCATTGGCGGGACTATATATAAAATAAATAAATTACAATTTGAAGAAAAAAACTAAAATCTATATTTATGCAAGTACATAACTAAAAAAAAGTGGGCGTTAAAGTAGGTGTGGTAAAAAAAAAGTATTTCATTAATCATACCAGAGTCTGAGTTATATTATGTATAAATTTCAAGAAGATCAGTCGAGCTTTCTGGCCTACCTGAAGGGGCGTGAAAAAGGCGTGGCGTTGAGGGGTATGAAAATTAGATGTTGATCAATTCTGAGACCTACCCGATATGCAGACAAAATTTTATGAAAATCGGTCGAGCCATTTCGGAGGAGTTTAATCACAAACACCACGACACGAGAATTTTTTATACCAGATTTAAAAAAAAGCTATTTAAAATTTTCACGTTTTTGTCTGTGTTATATTGCACTCAATATTTTTGCTATGATTTACCGTTTATTTACTTCATTGTCGCTTTTTGTTTTGATATTATATTTTGTTTCAAAACATAAACAATAACATAGAGAGCAAAATTTTTTATTTATTGAGTGAGAGCAATGTTTTGTTATTTATGTTTGCACTGAAATATATTCAGTGATTGTAAGTAGTGTGAAATAGAATACATAACTTTTAGAACATTTTACACAGCTCTGTAACAGTTATATATTTGTTAACTTGTAGCAAATCTCGTATTAAACAATTCTTGTTTTGTCTGCCAGTGTTATTTGTTTCATAATATTTTGTTTCGTTAGGTATCATTTCTTTTTGTCCTCTCATTACATTAAGTATTTCATTAATTAATTATTAATAATTAAATGTCTTGTCTTTTACCCTTGTATTTATTATTTTTATTGTTTGCTTATGGTTTAGGATTTTCAATATGAAAATGATTACGTTTTATTATAAATTATTATTCTGGTTGTTTTTCATTTTCATTCCGCTTTTCATTCTTATTAATTTATTAATTTTTTATTTATTTATGTATTTCATGAATCATTCATACATACTTAATGATTAATTACTTTGGCTGGATTTAATTCAATTGTTGAACAATATACATGTTTTTAATTTATGAATACATAAATATGTATGTATGTATGTATGTATTTATGTGTTTGTTTGTTTGAGCTTGAAGTAAGCTAAAAACATTTGCATACTTTTAAGGGTGCCATAATAGAAAGGGTCGTTACACAAATTTCACTAATTAATTACAATGAATTAATATTGTATAAGTAAAATGATTAATTTTTTCTTTGTTGCTGTTATGTAACCGATACAAAAGAAAAATGTAAAAGTGCAACAAAAAAAACTCATTAATAATTTTTGGCTCTGTAAGAGAAATTGAGTTTTTTGTATTATTTATTTCAAACACAAAATGAATAACAAAAGATGATTAGTAGAATCTTGCTAATGATTTGGTCTGTAGCTGACTTTAAACTTATTTCAATTAACAAATGATTAATAGAATATTATGAGCAATTTTATAAGTAATCATTTCAATGAATAAGTATTTAAATAATTTTAATTTATATTCTCTAAAAAGACAATTTTACATAGATTTCTTAAAAATCAAATATATTTAAAAAAATTCTTAGAGTTTTTATTTAATACTTGAAATAAAAAGAAATAACTGTAAAGCAGTTAGCTGACAGGCAAAGGTTATTAGCCAGAATTTTTGACAACGTAGAGAAAAATAACATTTTAAGGTGATTACTCGTATATTTCAGTATAAAGTACTACTTATTGAGTGTTGATATTCAGTCTATTTCACATGCTGAAAGTTACTAGTAAGTGCAAGTGTTCAGCAAAAAATCAGTACTGACTTGGTATTACTGAATAACCTGTCTTACTAAAAAGTGAAGGGTTTGTCGAATGTACAAAGAAAATATTCCCGACACGAGGTAATGTTAAAAATGCTCAGTAAGGTTTGCCTTTTTTTGAAAATCATCGAATTTTATTATCAAAATATCTTCTGTAAATTACGCCTATTTGATAATCATTATAATTGCCCAATCGAACAGGCTATTTTTCTTTAACTTAATTAATCCACCAACCCGTATGCGAAAAGTGCGTAGACGGAATTATATTCGTACTGTAACGCGATGTGTCATTCGCCGCCATTGCCAGCGATCAGGCTTATGTTATTTGACCACCTGGAAGATTTCATGAAAGGAACTCTGTATGAAACCACACAAAATACAGTTGCTGCAAAAACTAAATTCAGGTGACGTACCACAATGTCACTTGTTTGTTGGATAGGGTCTGGGGAAAGTCCACTCAATACTCATTTTGCTATTGTATATTGTCTTCAGCGACGAAGCTAATTTTTGGCGCAATGTGTACGCCAACAAATAGAATTACCGAATTTTGTGTAAAAAGCAGCCAGATGCAGTTCAAGAGCTGCCAATATGTACTTTTTGTAAGTTTTGTCGGCCGACGGCATCATTGGGCCGTACTTCTTCAAGATCGTTAAACATCACAACGTCACAGTCAATGGAGCAATGACTTGCTGTATTTATTTATTTTTTTTGCCCATAATAAAACAATTGAAATTGGTTGTGCCTTGTGGTTTTAACAAAACAGTATCATATGCCACACGCGATACTTACCATTAACCTATTGGGAGGCAGGCGTGTTTGGTTAGCAATTAATCACACGTTTTGAAGCAGTCCATTGGCAGCATAGATCATACGTTTTTATCCCACTAGAAGATTTTTTGTGGGGTTACATGAAGTCTCTTGTATACAGGGACAAGCCAGCCACAATTTACCGCCTGGAAGACAACAGTACATCTGCGATTAGTGAGATACCGGACATAATGATGAGAGGGCAAAATTTACATGAAATAATCTTTGTAAAGTAAATAAATAGTAGATAGCCCTTAATAAATACTTTATTGAAAATTTTATGGTTTTTTTTTAACTGTCAGGCTTGGTTTTCACTATGTCATATGATATGCCAACAAAAACTGACTCAAATGAATTCTCGTCAGTTTGCGTCAAATGCGTTTTCACTGCATTTTAAAACTGACAAAAAAAACTGACGAACGACAAACAAAAATAATCGACAACTTGTTGTCAAATTTACTTAAGCTTGGTTTTCACTATGTCATATGAAATGCTAACAAAAACTGCCTCAAATGAATTCTCGTCAGTTTGCGTCAAATGCGTTTTCACTGCATTTTAAAACTGACGAACGACAAACAAAAATAATTGACAACTTGTTGTCAAATCTACTTTGAAAAAAAATGCTGCCATATCTGCTGACAAACTGAAATTTGGCGTTTTCACTTATTTGTCAGTTTAGATGGCAGTTTGTGTGCTTGTTGTCAAATCTACTTTGAAAAAAAATGCTGCCATATCTGCTGACAAACTGAAATTTGGCGTTTTCACTTATTTGTCAGTTTAGATGGCAGTTTGTGTGCTTGTTGTCAAATCTACTTTGAAAAAAAATGCTGCCATATCTGCTGACAAACTGAAATTTGGCGTTTTCACTTATTTGTCAGTTTTTATGGCAGTTTGTGTGCATAACTGACTGCAAACATAGATGACGCCATATGACAAACCCGTTTTCATACAATTGCCAACAATTTGGACAATTTGACAACAAAAATGACATAGTGAAAACCAAGCTTTAGAAAAAAAATGCTGCCATATTTGCTGACAAACTGAAATTTGGCGTTTTCACTTACTTATTTGTCAGTTTAGATGGCAGTTTGTGTGCATAACTGACTGCAAACTTAGATAACGCCATATGACAACCCGTTTTCATACAATCGCCAACAATTTGCACAATTTGACAACAAAAATGACATAGTGTGTTGATAAACACACTGTTTGGTGTTATTTATGGGCCGGTGAGACCATTTGCTCGTATATCTTTACAATTATAGATTTTCAAAACATTAGAGTAACTAGTGAGCGGTTTAGAGGCAGGCAAAAGCTAGCAAGCATGTCTCTATCGAAAGTTATTAGTATTGCAGAAATGTGACTTTGGCAAAATGGTGGTCATACATGAATGCTTTCCAGAAATGGGGCTGCTAACTACGCCACCCTGTGTAAAGGAACATTTATCGAAATTTTTTTCTACAATTAGAAATATGAAACATACGTTCGATATTTTATTGTTGTTGGGTTAGGTTTTCTTATTTGTATTTGGAACCATGTTTCTTATTTTGTATATTTATACCCGCCACCAAAAAAATGGTGGGGGTATATTCATTTTGTCATTCCGTTTGTAACACATCGAAATATCCATTTTAGACCCCATAAAGTATATATATTCTGAATCAGGGTTTGATTTGATGACGATCTAGCTATGTCCGTCCGTCTGTCCGTCTGTCCGTCTGTCCGTCTGTTGAAAGCACGATAGAGGTCGCACCGAAAAAGCTAGGGGGCTCAAATTTTGCCAAAATCTTTCTTATAGACAAGGTTTGTTTGGTATTGAAAATGGGCTAAATCGGAATATTAGGAAGAGAGTTATAGCTCGAAAAGCAAGACTAGGTCGAAAAAACCGTGTCCTTCAAACATCGAATAAAACGGAATTGTGTCCAAATGCATTAACGTAGACTCATGAAACTTCGAATATATATTTCCTGCGTAAAAACAATATTGTCCCCCGAAAATCATCTAAATCTATGTATTAGGAGGGGAGTTATCGATCAAAATGTACGAAAATTTATACCGCACAGTGTATTTTTCGGTATATTTAAAAACAAAAACGTCATAAAAGCAACAAAATTTGATGTACGACTCTAAAATTTTGCACACTTTGGTTCTGGGTGAGACGCTTTTTTGTAACGGAAAATCAATGTGCCACGCCCACTTTTACGCCCACCTCCCATACAACGTTTTACCTAAAATTCATATAATTTCTCTACTAATAAAGATTTTGGAATAATAAAGGGCTATATTGAAACACCTAAGTTGTATTCATTCGAAAAAATAACTTTGACACGCCTACTATAACGCCCACTTTTCACGTTATCTACCGTTAATGAAATTTAAAAGCTCATAAAACCGTTAAAATTAGAGGTATGATGATCAAATTTGCTACGTATATCCCTCTGGGCAATATCATTACTGTGCCAGAAAATTAAGGTGCCACGCCCACTTTTACGCCCACCTGCCATATAACGTTTTACCAAAAATTCATATAATTTCTCTATTAATATAGATTTTGGAATAATAAAGGGCTATATTGAAACACCTAAGTTGTACTCATTCGCAAAAATAACTTTGACACGCCTACTATAACGCCCACTTTTCACGTTATCAACCGTTAATGAAATTTAAAAGCTCATAAAACCGTTAAAATTACTTTAACGCCTACCTCCCATATAACGGTTTATCTTAAATTCATGTAATTTCTCTATTGACAAAGTTTTTTGGAAAATAAAGGACTATATTGAAATATTTAAGTTGTATTTATTAGCAGAAACTTTATTGACACGCCTACTTTAACGCCCACTTTCATTGAAAGACTACACTTACAAAAGCATTTCAGTAGCATATCGAAGTTATAAAGGGTGGTTAAATTTTATGTTGAATTTAAATAAAACACAAATTATTATTTAGGGTATTATTATTATTTCTGTTTGTAATTATAATATTTGTATGGTTCAATTATGTATTAAACAAAATATCGGCCAAATGCACCCCCCCCATCCTTGGCGCCACTCCTCTATCAGATGGCCCAAATTTTCAATGACAATGTTGATTTTCAATTGTTGGGCATGATGATGAGGCGAGGTTGACTGCTCTTTTGCCACACTATCGCAAAAACCAGCAGTGGTTCCAATTCAACGAACTAAGAAGGCATTCACAGATTTTCTAACACTTTATACAGACTTGTTTTGCAGAAATTTTAATATTTTTTACAATTCTCCCGATTGTGGACGAATTTGAAAGATTATGTTGATCAAAAGAATTACGAACTGCACAAAATGCATTTTGATTTAAACGCCCATTTTTATAAAAAAAACCTGAATAACTTTAAAGTGTTGCTCATTTGCGTATTTTTTCACGGATCATATTGAGTAAGTTTGAGATTGAGAAATATCAATTGAAATGCAGAAAACAAATTTAAAGACTAGGTGTAGGTGACCTTCAACATGGGCCCTTAAGATTTAACCATCCTCTATAAAGAAAGTGATACATATTTTATTGAAAAAAGATTATTCCATAGCGATTAACAAAATAATAAATATTGTGCTTAAAATGTACACAAAATTGGTGGTGGGTATAAAAGATTCGGCACAGCCGAATATAGTGCTCCTACTTGTTTTTTTTTAATTTAAACAGAAATCATCAAAACAGGGCATTTTACTGTGTTTATGAGGTGAATTTATAATTTATTAATGATAAAGGGTCCGCCAAATAACTTTTTTTTGAAACAGGGCGCAAAACATCGAGTGTAGCTTCGGCTGTGTGGCACGTAGCGCCGTCCTGTTGAAACCAAATGTTGCCGATATACTCCTCTTAAATTTTTGTGAATAAAAATTCGTTCAACATGAAATGAAAATGGCCCAATTATGCTTCTGGACCAAAGTCCGCACCAAACTGTGACTCATTTTGGGTGTATCGGCTTTTCAATGTATGCGTGCGGATTTTCTGTGCCCCAAATGCGACAATTTTGCTTGTTTACATACCCGCCAAGATCAAATTGAGCTTCATCTGAAAAGATGTTTGTTTTTAGCAAAATCGGCCAAAGTAATGTCGCAATATTTCCCAGCGTTGTTCAAGCGTAAACACAACCATATTCGTTTAGCGGAAGGATAAAACTAATTATCTGTCAAATCAGACATGAGCTAAGTGTTACCATTCACGAAATAAGCACTAGTTGAAAAAAAAAACGTTAGATGGCGGACCCTTTAGTATAGAATCAGACAATTTAAAAAATTTAACATTCAGCTTATCCAATATTTGTACGGTAAATACGAGTAAAACAAATACACAAAATATGTGATAAAATAAATACAAAACATTTTATTGAACTTTTGTTAAAAAAGAAAACAATACGCAGACATGTAAATTATTTAAACATTTAACAAAAATTATTTTTTTTGTTGCAATTTTTTTTTTAATAAACAATTCAGCTAGAAAATCATTAATATTATCGTGATAAGGAATACACAAATACATACATACATGCAAACAATTTGCTCTCGCACTATTTTTGCATAAATAAATATTTTATTATTTATTTATTTATTTTTATTTTTTTAATTTAAACCATGAATAACAAACAACAATTGAACACAAAACTAATTGCAAAAAAATGTTTTAAATTTTTATACAAATTTTATTTAATTTTAGTACTACAAAATATTATATTGTTAATTGACAAAGTTTTTAATAAAAAAAATATCCCATAGAATTTATTCCACACAATTTGCCGTAGGAGTTTTATTGAATTTAGTTTTAGATTTTTTTTTAAATATTTTTAAAATTTTTGTTAAATTTGCTTAAACATTTATTTTGCAGAGCATTTTTGCGTGACGTAGTGGAAACTGCTAATATTTTTATTAAAATGATGGAGAAATTTTGCAAAGATTCAGTGGTGGTACAAGATAAAAAACGCACCAAGAAGAGATCACATAAAAAGTCCAAAAAATCGGAAAAGTCACCAGAAGAAACTGAGGTAAGTAACAGAAGGATCATTGTTTTTTTTAGGTATTATTTTTATGTAAAAAAAAAACATTGCAAAAATTTCCTTTAAATCTTTTGAGTGTTATTTATTGCAATTCTTATATTTCCATTATTTTATTCTCTTTTAGTATTATTTTTTTATTATGGCTTAACTTATGATGATAGACTTTTTATTTAAATTAATAAAATTCTTTAAACAAAATGTGAGTGCATATACATTCATAAGGATATATATTCTCATGTATGTAGCATATGCATATGTATGTGTATAAAAAAAAATAAAATTAAAACACTTCGCAGCTTCAAACCCAGAGTGTTTTTGGCGGAGCCGGATATCACACTGAGTGCTAAAAACCACAAGGGATTTTTATACCCTTCACACAGTGAAAAAGGGTATATATAGGTTTGTCATTCCGTGTGAAATTTCTACAATTTTCATTTCCGACCCCATAAAGTATATATTTTCTGAAAGCTTATGAATAGGGGAGTCGATTAAGCTCTGTCAGTCTGTCCGTCTGTCCGTGTGTATGTTGAAATCAACTTTTTGAAGACCCCTGACATCGCTCGGACCCGGGTGAGGTATTAAAATATCAGAAATATTCGGGAGTAGAACGCTATTGAAAATCAGAAACATTGGTACATAAACAACTGAGATATGAGCAAAAACCCACGAACACCTCGGTTTTTTTTTCACAAAATCAACATTACAACAACAACATACATACATACAAACGTGTATACTGGTTAAAGAAAACGTGGCATCAAATCCCAGCTGAGCCAAAAAAAAATTTTTTTTAATTTTTTTAAAATTTTTTTTTTAAATTTTTATTTTTTTATTTTTTATTTAATATATTATTTATATTTTTATTTTTATTTTTATTTTTTTTTATTTTTTTTTTATTTTTTTTTAATTTTTTTTTTTTATTTTTTTTTTTTTTTGTTGTTTTAACATACATACGAGAATTTATAATTTTACAATGGGATGTTTTTATATATGTATGTACGTATTTCATATGGGATGAATGGTGACACAAACTACTGTTATTGCATGACTACACGATGTGAAGGGTATATAAGATTCGGCACGGCCGAATATAGCACTTTTACTTGTTTTTATTGTATATAGACAACAGCAGATAAGTTGGAAACCGGGAGCAAAAAAGTAAATTTGTAAACAAAAATGAAAAAGAATTTTTTTTACTAAAAATATAAAACAAGTTTAAAGTTGATTGCTAAGAATGGCTTACAACAAGCAATTATTCTTAAAATTCACCAATTAGAGAAAATCTGTTCACAAAGAAAAGTTTTTTTAATAGCGGAACTCACTTTTTGATGCAAACTACCCGTGCAAGTCGTGCATACCGTGCAACTATAGCAAACAATTTAACTTTTGCACGACGACAAAAACAAATTATATTAAAGCGCAAATGTGCACAGGGAAACATCAGTGCGAAGTAATGTCACACAAGTTTGCACAACAGAAACAGAATTTACTTGCTTTCAGAATTTAAAATCTCCAGAAATTCAATTTTATCCATGACATTTTTTACCAAAACTTCGATTATATTATATATTTCCGTTTAATTTTTTTTCGCAAAATATTAAAACATAGAGTCTTACTTATTAATTTAAAAATTTGTTGTTTCTTAAATACCTAAAAAATCAGCTGTTGTCATAAGTTTGCAACACACATGAAAAATGTACTCACACTTGGTAGCAAAAAATTAGTGCGTATTTCCACTAATTGCTAAAATGCTACCAAGAGTGAATTCCGCTAATGTGTTGGTAGCAGCAGTTAATGCAAAATGTCGCACTTGTGCTCCCTATGTGTTGCAACTAGGCCAAAACTTGTTTACACCTGCAATATGATTTTGAATATCAAATATTGAAAACAATCTTGTTATATTAAAAAAAGCATTGTTGCGACATGATCAATATTTGATTATCACAAACAAAATATAGTTATTTTTAATTAGTCACAAGTATAACTTTTGTATCTCTAATTACATTTTTATTTACATTTTTCAATAAATGTTTAGAGCTTCTGATTATCACAAATAAATTATGGGCAAACAAAGACTACAGGCAAAAAAACGATTAATCATGACAGTCATATAATATTTTGCTAAACAATATTTGTTTAAATTTTATCACTTAATGTTTACCATTAATAAAACCTTCGATATGGTTGCTCTTCAAAAATAGTATGATTTGCAAAATTAAAATGGAAAAAGAAGTATGACGAATTAGGGGCTGGGAGTTTACTTTGTATTTTTTAAGCGCAACAGTTCTAACACTGTCGTTAAATAACTTTATACACTTGTATCAAAAACTGGCGTTAAAATATCTTTGAGCTCTTAAGCAACGTATATATACATAAACCAAAATATTATTGTGCAGAAGCTACCTGTGTGTCATTGAATGTTGCATTAGTTGGTACACACGGGTGAGTGGTTTTACGTCAGAAACTTAACTCTGTGATAAGAACGCCGTTAGATTATGCCATTCGATGTCTGTGCGAACAAAACAATTTTTTTAAATGAATTGAACATTTTTATTAAAAATCTTGATTTATAATATTTTGATGCCAGAAAGCGAATCGTGAGGTCTTTCTGATATTACTGGTAGACAACCTACCAATAATTTTAATAAACGAAGCGCTTGTCGAATCGCCTACTTAATGGTTAATAGCCTTCCAGAGCTCTAGAGGATGCCATGTCCCACATTGTAGCTGTCTATTTTGCAACTCATAAGAACATATTCTTACCTACCATGTGCAGGTTAATCATGTCTTTTCCTTCTGCCTTACGCACTGCTGAAAAGGAAAACACCAAGTAAGTGAGATGTAGGACAAATTACTATTGAAATAAATTTTAAATCTCTGTACTTGCCGAAATATTAAGCAATACAGACCCAAAAAAAAAACTTAATTACCAAATAGAGTTTATTGTATTGCGTACTTAGTGCTGACCTGCTTCCAAGAGCTCTTCTAGAACGCACCATTTTTATAGGCTATGTCTTACTTTGTATTATTATTAAATTAAAAAGCATTTCCATAAATGCAATATCGTAAGGGAGTGAAGTCTGCAATGCTTACAAAATTCGAAAACTCTTTTGGTGGGGTAGACATACCTACGCCAATCTGGAACATATTTCCCCTTTCCCATTCTCTATAATACCAATCGCGAATAAATTCCGTAAAGATGTTTACTAGTTTACTTTATTTTAAGCAACTTTTAAATTAAGGTCACAAAACTTACACGAGAAATTCATAAAGCCAATTTTTACTTTGAGGGAAATAAAAATTTCATGGAAACAAAAATGTTTCTTTTTATAAATAATAGGGGTGAAAATGTTGTGCTTTATTATAAAATTTCCATGCATGCAATATCGTAACTGAACAAACTCATAACTGTCGTTTATAAAATAACAACAAATTTTTGGTGGCTCAGCTTTAAAGGTTTAAAGTCGGTGATTTTGAGCTTGAACTAAACCGCATCTTATATGGTTATGGCATGGTTATTTCTTGACAAAGCTCGGTGCTAAAGGCACAAAAACCTCTGCACAGAGAAGAATTTAATCCGCTTAAAGAGATAAACTAACGAAAAACATTTGGAAAATGCTACCAGAAATGAAGCCCATTGCAAATCCCCTCCTCATGTTATTATAAGCGTTTTGTTTTATTTTTTTTTAACAGATAAGTTCCGAATTTTAGTGTATAAATTGTTATCAAACAGCAACTTTAGCATGGAATTAAAATTACAGTGCCACCTCGCTTAATGCAACCCTCGATAAGCGCAACTCCTCGATTATTGCAACTCGTAAATTGTAAGTGTTTGCATTGTTGACTCAGTTAACGCAACTTTAAAAAAAAAACTCAGTTATCGCATCTTTTCTCTCAAAATGATCAATTTGTCACTTTTATTTACATGTTTTTTATTTGTAGTTATGTACTCAGTTGAAAGAATCTCTTTTCGTGAAAGGTTGTTCTATTTACATTGAATGAAATGCTGGTGGTTACAAAATTTGTAAAACTTTTAATTAAACAAAAAAGTAATATTCATAATAAGCTTAAAAGGGGCATATTTGTAAAAGTGATTTGCGATGAATATAAAGTGCACAAATCAACAACATCCAGAATTAAAAAAAATTAAGCTGGATTAAAAAAATTCGTTGCAAATGCTGAAGTTGGACCAGCCAAGCTTGTTACAATAAGTGCTTGTGAATATCCAAAAATGGAAAAGGATTTGTACAAGTGGTTTATGAAGCAATATTAAACCATTAAAGAGAAGTTTTGCCCTAAAAAATTGAGACTCGGTTATCGCAACAACCTCAGTTTTCGCAACGGCCAAAATTTCTTTTAGTTGCGTTAAGCGAGGTTGCACTGTAGTTATTTCTGTACTATGTTTTTATGTTATTACAAATAAGTTATTATTTTATTGTTTAAAATAATAATGCTAGTAATGACCCCAGATTACTTTGTGATGTCTTAAATAGTTGTTACCGATTGCAAAAATTTCGAAAGCTTTTGCCGTGAATAATTTGCAACAATCACATAATCTTCCTAAACTATAATCACCTCAATCATGGTGTTTTAAAAACGTTACATTAGAAAATCGTATTTGTCACATTTTGTTTTCGGAAAAAATACCTAAACGAATATTTTAATTATTTTTAAAATTCTTTTATTTTTCAGTTATCCAACATACATATGTACGTATGAATACTACTTTAACTTGTTCGAGCTTCAATTCATTTATGTAACACTTGCCTGCAAAAAAAGTGATAAAAGCACATCGACAATTATTTTACATCAAATATATAACAAAAAGTATAGTCGAAAAGGGACCCAGAATAATAGTGGTTTGCTTCAATATTCCCCCTACACATATACATATGTATGTGTTTAAACATAAAAGCTGTCTGTGAGGACTTTTTGCAGTGCATATTAAATATTTTTTAACCAGGATTTTTTGTATACAATTCTTGTATATGCATTCACTATTGGTTTCTTTATCAAATTCGTATGCTCTATTTTTCCCATCTCTGTAGATTAAAAATAAATTAAAGTTTTTTTTTTTTAATTTTCTTTAAATTAAAAATAAATGTGCTGATGCAACAATATTTTCATTCAATTAAATTTGATGATAAGCATAAATTTTCAATAAAAATTATAGACCAAAATAATCAACAACCAGAGCAGAGACTATAACATTTTCATTAAACACAATTGCATGAGTGTGAGAACATTGAAAATGCCGGACACAAAAACATATAAATAAATTTAAAAAAAATAAACTTGAAAATACTGATAATAAAGGATAATAAATGGAATTAAGTTTTACTATTATTATTTTTTGTTTTAGCACAATAGGATTATAGTCCAATTTTTACGACCTGTATATGTATTTCATAATGAATTGTATTTAGTAGAAATATTAAATAGAAAATTGCTTATTAAATATATAAATTGTAGTTCACTTTTTTGTTTTTGTTCGTTTTATATTAACTTTTTACTAGTAAGCGCTTACTCAACCGTAATTTACTATTTTTTGTAGTTTAAATTCTATTGAGGTTTTGTTTTAATATTTTTTATCTTTGCATATACCCAGCCACCTAATTTGTACGACATTGTCCGAATCATACAAGTCTGATAAATGCCTAAACTTATTTACAGATATTTTGTATTGATTTTTATCAGACACGCCTGGGTGACAAGTCGAGTAGATTTCTGAATTGCTGACATAACGGAAGCGATTTTGCTTGTTTTGTCTTAACAATATGTCTGCTAGATTTCGTACGAATTTGTTGAAGTTTCCTTTTTTCCCTTTTGTTTTAGTTGTTTGTAAAAATTGCGTTCTGCTTTATACAGGATGGGCCAATAGTATTGTATAATAGTAACTTTGTATGATACAGAATTTAAAAAAAAAAAAAAATAATATCATAGAAATGACCACCATTTTCAATGATGCACAATTGAGCAGACGTTTTGCATAACAGCACGCAATATTTCAGGCTATTTTGCCCTGATTCCAGCTTCAATGTTATGCTTTAGCCTTATAGTTTTAGGCTTGTTAACATGAACTCATTCTTTGATATAACCCATCTATATAAGTTTACCTTTTTCCCTTCTTCAGTGATGGTACACGATTATACTTTCTTTATAGCATATATTTGTTAATTCATTTATTACACGGTTCAACATTCCGATTAGTTTTAGTTCACAAATTTTAATTTATTAGCTTATTAGTTCACAATTACAACTTAATTTATTCCAGAATTACAACTTAATTTATCCCATTACGTGGGCTCACTTAATTTATTCCACTATGTGGACTCGAATCCAAAATACTGACTGACTATTTTTCTGTCCAATTAACATTTTAATACCCAAAGAAACCAACAACTTTTTGCTTAGCTTGCAAACAACACATCATAACTTTTTCATCGAATCAACCAATCGCGTTGAGCCATGAACTCATGAGGTTTGCTTTCCACAAAAATAGCAAACGTAGCGTCTGGATATTTGACACGTTAAAGTTGTGCAATTTTTTAAACAAATAAAACTAGTGTATTAAATGCAGAACCGTAAAAATATGCAATCTATATGTGCTAACTATGTTAACTTATATATAAAAGTGAAACTCTGTGTGTGTGTGTGTTAGCTATAGACTCCGAAACTGTAAAACCGATCGGACTCAAACTTTGGTAGGTTGTTCTACACATTCCAGGGAGTGTTTATGGGTGGCAAAAAGTAAGCGGAGCCACGCCCATAAAAAATTTATTATCATTTTTAGCTACTTGCACTTGACTCATTTTAGACCGATTCTAAAATGATTACAATTAAATTTAATTAAAAATTTTTAGGAAACGAACGACTACGATTGGAAACATTTGTGCAAGACTTAAATATTTGATACTGAACGAAATTAAAAAAGGAAAACCTCAAAATGTGTTCTTTGACTTTAAACCTTTTTGTCTAACGCAAAAGTTTATAGAACTAAATTTTTTGTTTCAGAAATTGTTTGTTTTTCTATATCTCATTTTATTTTTCTAATATGTTTTTGATTTCTTCTTTTTTTGCAGGAAGAACTTTCCAATCGTTGGGCCGAAATGGCCGGTGAAATTTCACAAATTTTGTCAAATGAATTGCAGTTGCCTGAAGAAGATCAACCCCTTCCATTTGATTCAGCTTCTGATGTACCAATTGATGATCAAAAGTAGGTATTTTGTAGCATATTAATTTTTACAAAATTATTTTAGTTTAACTTAAATATTAGCGGTGACATTTTCAATAACTTTTCCGTTTACGTAAACCCTTATTCTTTGATAATTCTTATATTTATTAAAATACATATGTATATATATATTGACCCCTGTGCGCGAAACTATCGTATGTTACAAAAACAAAATACTACAGGAGAGCGTTTTTAGTACTTTTAAATAAATACAAACGTAAATACCACTGCTACATACTATAAAATGTACACAGTTTTATCTCCATAACTAAAACAGTTATCGCTACAATAATATTTTTTCAGCAGATGGATTAATGGATGTAGAACTTATTTGCATAAAAAATTTGATTTCTCAAAAAACAGAACTGACGATAATTTCGCGCACGGGTGTCGATATGTGTATAAAAAAATGAATTTTTTTGAATATATTTTATAAATAT
Source organism: Phyto melanocephala (assembly GCA_941918925.1). Taxonomy (NCBI): domain Eukaryota; kingdom Metazoa; phylum Arthropoda; class Insecta; order Diptera; family Rhinophoridae; genus Phyto; species Phyto melanocephala. The sequence goes on along the minus strand of OW799233.1, from coordinate 129,622,648 downwards.
AAAAAAATCTTGAATATTTAGCAAAAAAGATTTTTAAAAACTTTCAGAAAATCAATTCTTCAAATTAAATATTGTCTAGTTCTGAATAATTTATTAAATATCGAGCTTATTAGAACTTTCATTAAAAATAGAAAAGTTTTTTTAAATATTTTTTCCTTTAATACTAATTTGGAGAGTTTTTACGTTGATATTTGCAAAGAATTCTGTATATAAAAAAAATAGTTTTGAAGAAGATTCTTATGATATTTCAAAGGATTATTATTTGCAAAAAATAATTTATTTTTTATAGCAGGATGGGTCACTGGTCACCATGGGGTTTACAAATTTAATAGGTTAAATTGTTTTAGGTTGAAAAAGAAGAGCACTAAAAGGCGAACCGATGACAGGTATAGATAGACGTATGTCCAATTGTCATATTGTGTGATTTATAGAAACGAAGTTTCCTTAATAAAAACCGACTAGGTAAAAAACCCATTCCCCTCAGTGTAAGTTAGGTACTCAAGTTCGGTATAGTATCCACGTTAAGGTTTTCGAGTCTAAGACGCTTAAACGCCGGTCAATGACAAAGTCTCATCCTCGCGTGTTCTACATGTCGTTTAATCCAACAGTCCCATGCGAAATAAATGAGTTCTCATCTCCGTTTGACTTCTTATTACAGTAGTTAATCTCCTATCTGTGAGTCTACTTGGTTAAAGAATCTCGATTTTCAAAGATTTCCGTCACTTTACTGACATCACTATTTTGCCATATTCTGGCGTGTTTCTCCATCCTCCAACTTTAAGTTAATTTTTGAACCGCTCAAAAAGTGCTTAGGATTTCCTAAGGTATTCAAGAATGAAACCCTTTTTGATAATTTGTCGTCTTCTTCATTTCCGATTACGATGTTTTTTTTTTTTTTGTTCATAAGTATTCTGATAACTGTCAGGCTATTCGTAAAGATATAAACCAGAACCTCGTTAACAGTCTCCTTTGTCCATTTAATGCCTTCTTTGATTGTCATAATCTCAGCCTGGAATACAGTATTGTGATGTGGTAGACCGTAGTATTTAACTCTGTTTCAGCTTATGTCACATAACCCACTTTAGTTCGGTCATCAATCTTTAATCCATCGTTAAAAATTTAATAACTATCGTTAATATATATTTTTTCGACTAGAAAATATCGAAAATGGATGTTTTCACATTAATTATGCAAATCAACGTCACCTAAATGACCTCGGATTTTAGCTTCGCTATGACAGACTTTTTTAGAATATTTTCCATAGCATTTTTCAAACTTTGAGTTGTGATGTAGGCCCTGAGTTTAAGGATTGTCTCGGACTTGTTGCCATATATTATATATATTGTCTTAATGGTACCAGTTCATATAGTTCTGCTTACTAACAAAGCCACTCAAATGAAAGCGAGCTTTATTTCTCCTAATCAGATATGCAATAAAGTTGATTTCTTTTCATTTTCATTGTAACTCTAATTGTACCTTATTTGTGAATAACGGTATTTTTTTTTAAACTGCGCAGTAGTGACGTACGAGTCATTCTTAGCGGAGCAGAAGGCTTTCATGTAGATGTTTCAGTTGTGTCATTACCACTTTGCTCTACATGTTCAACATTTGCTTCCGCAGGGCGAATTAAACTTGGTCTACCGATTCGACGCAAATCTCTTACGGTGCCATGTTGGTGGTGACGATGAAGGTGACGGTTAAGCAAGGAATCATTACTTTACAGGATGAAATTCTGACATTAAAATATTGGCGAAATGCTGTTTGCGTTAAAATAATTGATGGTTGATTGAAATAATGAAATTCTACTATGCTGGTTCTTCATTATATATTCTCCAAGTTTTTTTTATATAATAAAAAAAAATTTAAACATTACATTACATTACAGTGTTAAACTATATGATGACTTTGGGCCACCTTGTATTATACACACACATTATGACTTAATAAATCTACCTTATGAATAAAAATTTTTGCCGTCATCTTACTGTTTTCGATTTAAAAGTATAAAACATAGTTTTGTTTTCAAAAAAATATTTCGAAAATGTTCTATTTCTTTTGTGTGTTTTTTTTTGCTTGCCACTGGGATTGATCTGGTGGTATGTTGCATTTTTACCTGACCGTGATGTGGTGACGACATATAATTTTAAACTTATACTTTACATTCAATTTGATTGCAGTTACTTTGTGATTAACAGTTTAAAAAAAATTATTTATATTAAAATTAAGGCATGCCTTGAAACATATTTTACAATTGACTTTAAATATTTGAAATTCGTAAATATATTTGAAAATTAAAATTATTTGAAAATTATTTGAAAAATGAAAAAAAAAAACAAAAAATCAAACTACATTATTTCTACTGATGAGTTACATTGATATTGCAACATGGAGGATCCAAAATTTCGTTCCATATAGCAAATATATGAATTTAAGAATAAGCCTATTATTGGAGTGGTCGGAAAAAGCGAATTTTACGAAGTACAGCAACGGACATCCAACTAATTATGTCAGGTAAATAAGTTTTTGAATTTGAAAGAGACCAAACGTTCGAATAGATTTTCATAATTCTTTTCGTAACATAAGCATTTGGAAAACAATTTGGGCAAATGGATTGTTTTCACCCTAAAATTTTAAATACCTATGTAAGTATGTATGTACGTATGTACATACATAAATATATCATTCTGTTGCTCTAAATATGTGATTTCGTTTATGCGCATTACAAAATATGTGCATTACAAAATATATATGATTTCATCGGCATATGGCAGCATACAACCATCCAGAATTTCAGCGTAATCTGTTGATTTCTTTGTACCCTTAATACGATACAAAGGTCCCACATCATAGTATGAAAATGACCCCCATACCATGATAGTACAACCGACGTGTTGATACCAACTAAGAGTGTACTTTCGATCGTTTTCTGTGTTAATGGGACTTTTTACGTGGTGAACACCTCAATCAGAGGTTTTAAGTTTAAGTTGAGGTTTTGTTTGATTCCTTCAAAGAATATTTCGCCATTTTTCTTTCCTTCAATTGACATTAGTTTCGGCAAATTTAAATCTTTGCTGTTAGTTTTTCTTTGGTATTCTTTGGTACCCTCTTACACTGTGAGCTTTAAGGTTTTCACAAAAAATGTTTTCTGAACTGTTGATGGGTCGGTCATAATCAATATATAAATTATTTTTTCTTTGTTTTGATGTAGTAGATTCTTATTTACTCATCGAATGATATTTCTTTTTATTGGTGATGTAATTTTGGCCTTTCTGTCGCGGGTTTTTTTAGAAATCCAACAGCATTTTCTACCATTGTTTTTGCAATTCCAAGTAAATCTGAAATTATTCTATAAGAATTTCTTGCATTATGCAGACTTTTAATATTTTTTCGTGTTACTTGGTCGCAGTGCTTAGATCTACCCCTACCTGCGTAGTACGTCAAAAAACTTATGTGGAATTTAATGTCAATATCAATTAAAATCTACTTTTAGCCTTAGAAATCACTTTAGAATTTGTTTGTTGTTTTAATTTAGCAGATCCTCTAACTGTCATTATTATTTTACACAGCGGAAATTCTGTCACAACTGACTAACTTTTCTTGCTTGGCGGCAATGCTTTATCACATAACTGTATGTATGTACATGCTGGTGAAGGTATCAGATTCAACACTGGCAAATATGACAATCATACTAGTTCTGTCTATACTTTATAAAATGGCTTATATGTTTGTATAATTAAAAGTGTGTTGGATTTTTATTTCTGTAGTGGATAATTTTTATTTCTGTAGTGGATAATTTTTATTTCAGTAGTGGATAATTTTCATAGTTAAGTTTTGTAGCAAACTAAGTTCTACTTAATACATAAAAAAGCATTGAAATCAGTTTAATTTAAGATAATTTTGGTACTTTGATTTTAAGTGATTTTACGAAATACTTGGGTTATATTAAAAATTTGCATTTTACCCATTTAACAGGTCTTTAAAATGTCTTTAATTTGCTGCTAAACTTATTTTTAGCAAAAATCTTATTCTTGGAAAAAAAAAATCGATTGCATACAAAGGAAGTAGAAAAAGAGAAATATTCTTTCCATTAAAAAATATACTACGTCTGTGTGTTTAAAGAATATTTCGATGTAATACAAACAAACCCGTTAAGCACGATGGCCACGTTCAAACTGATTTGACAAATAATATGTATGTATTGGTAATATTTGGTTTTGCTTAACACAGCAACGTATCAAACTCAAACCATCAAATTTCATTTCAAAGCTGTTTTCAAAAAGAAAGAACGTATGGTTAATTTGTTCGCAAAATATTTTTAATATTTACAAGTATACTTCAATAAATTCAAGTATAAGTTTTGTCCTCCATATTTTATTTAACCACAAAATTGTTACCGTACGATGTTGTCGCTGGGAAAACTGAATAAAAATGCCATTTGACGTTTTTCGCAGCAACACATCAAACTCGCTTCAAATCATAGTAGCGGCGGCAGTGAAAATCTAAATTGTTTTGATATTCGTCAAACTCACATGGACATATACGTGTGAGATTTTTTTCACTAATACAATCAAAAAAACTGAGTTTGACAAATCAGTTTGATACGTGGCCATCGTGCTTTAAATAAATACACCCCAACATCGTTTCACAAAAACAGTAGTAATGATTTTGAATTTGAAGTCTTCAAATGGTAAATCCACACTTTAAAACATTTTTTAAAAAAATTTTTCAATTGGTGTTCGAAAATACAAAGTTAAATAGTCGACCAAGTTCATCTCAGTTTTCTTTTTCCAATTTCCCAACTTACCATACCAGTAGCTTAAATTTGACTTAAAGTACTGAAATCTTCAACATTTAAATATATTCTATCTTCGATTAAAGTCCGATTTGAATTCATTTAATTTAACTCTTTTGAGAACATAGACATACATACATAGAAATAAATATTTCTTTAAATCATCAAATCAATACAATTTGATTAAGCTAAATCGAATACATATTGTTTATTTTCTAAAACGTCACACTTTGATTTTTCTAAACAATAATGTAAATGTTTTTAAATCTTTTTCATTGAGACATTAACACTAACATTATACTCCTTCTTTGTGTCTTTTTGATAGAATTTCATCAACTTAAGTACATTTACACACACATACAAACACCTAGTCTTTTGGTGATAAAAAGACATGTTCATTTGATAGATTCTGATACAAATCATTTCATTTCAATTCGTTTTATTACTTTTTTTTTTTTTGATCCTTTGGAGATGATTTTGTTGAGATTTTTACTTTGACATACTTTTTTTTCCCCCCATTATGTACAAACAAAAGTAAATATATCAGTGTTATACAAGTCTGTGTTTTCGAAAAGGTATCACAAATATTTGTTGTTTGTCGTTTTGTTGGAATTTTTACTTATGTCAAGCAAAGGCGTTATTGTAATACATTATTTTGTTGAAGAGTGATGCGTTTATGTTGAATGTGGAGGTTAGCCTCTACAGAATGCATGTTTAAAATTTTTCATCACTATATCAGTCTTATTACAAAAATTTTAAAAATCGAGGTTGACTTACACTCAACTTTCCGCAATATACGCAATATTTTTATCATTATTGAGACTCATTCAGTCTTTGGATCTATAGAAATGATTCGTTTATGTATGCTTAATATGCCGATCCAAACTTATTTGAAAAAAGGTCGGCGTAGATTTACTATTAATAATGAGCGGTATAGCACCATGATTATTAATTATTTAATGCCTCTATTGGATGCGACGTTTAACAATAATAGGTTTTTTCCTATAGAATGGAACCACGCATCAAGTATCGTTTAACATTTTTCGAAATACATTAGTCATTTGGCAAGAAGGTCAACTAGTTCAGTCTTTGAATTATTCGCTTTGTATTTGAGTGAAGTCATTGGCTTATACGAACCAAGCAGCTCGTTTTAAACGACTTATAATACAGCATTAGGTGGACTATTACAGTAAAGGAAATATCATTTAAGACATAGACAGTAAATTGTCTACTAGAAGATTTGTAAGTCTCTCGTACTGACACAAAATTTATTTCTATATAAAAGTAAAGGTGCAATATTTGGCCATGGCGAATCTGATAATACATGTACATGGGTATAGTGGTCACAAAGTAGTTTAAAGTATATTTTAGATTTAATGTCATACGCCATTTTGCTTTATTTTTGACTTCATCTCCGATTTTGAATTTTAATATAATTAGCTCTATTCTACTAGATAAACCCTTTAGTTTAATATCCATATTGATGGCGTTAAGATAATAAATTTTTCGCCATCTCGTTTTAGAAGTAATCGTGGATTTTACACCCTTTTATAGTATAATTTATTTCACTGATCAAGCATTTCATTTGACACCGTTATTGTGTGGTGTGTGGTTGTTACTATACTTGACCCATATATCCGCCATTTTATTTTGGACGACATTTTAGATTTCAACTTTTTTATAATTTACTGTATTCTTATCGTCAATACCAATACCAATACCAATATTGAGGTGATTAAAGTTGGTACAATAATTAATTGGAGCTTTAGTAATCTGATAAATTTAAATATAATTCTGATATAATTTTGCCAATTAGTGACCTAAAAAGTAAAATCGAAAAAATGTTTGCATATCAAATTCAATAATATGTACCTCTTCACCGGTTTTAGCTTCGGACAATTTAGAGGATTAAACACTCTTGGCATAAAAATTAAGTTTTTGTTAGGACCACTCCAGAGCTTTCTTGCAATAGTGACATGATGTCAAAACGATTTAAAAATATGTGTTCTCTTATAAAAGGCAGATGCCCTCTAAAATGACTATAAAGCTTTTCCTACCATGAGCTTTTTTTTTTTTAGCAACTTTTGTCTTGCCTTTAAGCCCCAAACATATCTTTTAGATTTTCCCGAGCATTAGAAACCGGACCCGGAATCAGCGAAAAATCTGCCAGTGCATACGTTTTGCGTCCATTATACAACATGAGTATTTTTGTATGAAATCTGATTTTAAACTCCGTGCCCTATGTTTCAGTTCTATATTTTATAGCATTCCTGACTAAAACTTTTTGGACTTTATATGTATTCATGCCTGCATTGGCTATAAGTTTTCGCAACAAATAATTTGAGTACTAAGCTAACAGGGCTGCTTTTTTTTTACCAGATGCAGAGCTCTATTCAATATGCTTATAATTTTCTTGGGCTTTCCAATATCGATTCAATATGCTTATAATTTTCTTGGGCTTTCCAGTATCGTGTATACCTGTCTTCTTCCCGAACCAGGTTTCCTATCAATGCTAAAATTTTCCAGATACTGTTGAACAATATTGGAAACAGTTTGACGGCGGACCTTTAATTCTTTTGCCAATTTTCTGTAGGAGAAATTTTGATCTTTTGTTTTAATTTTTAATAATTTCAGCTACAACAAATCAACATTGTCACTCAAAAGTCATAGCAAAAATATTTTGTAAATGTAACCAAATTAACATAAATAATTTAAAATAATGCTTCCGCAAAAAGTTAAAAGGCCAAAAATGTGTTAAGATTTTTTCGATTCCACTCCAAATTTTTAATTTTTTTTAATCAATAGCCCTAGAAGCGTATGCTATCTATAAATAGTAACAAACATCTCTATAAACTTTTCTGGCGCTAGAAAAACTTTTGATTTTTATAGTGATAATATGGGAAAAATAGAGCCATTCCCGTTTTATTAGCTTGCATCTGTAAAAATCAATGGGCGATTTCTTATGTTGAATGGCGATTTATTCCTTGATATTTTTAAAAGTTCTAGAAATTAAATTCAACCTGCACACGGAAAGAAAGTCAATCAATCGACTCCTCTGCTCCTAAGCTTTCAGCAAATACATGTTTTATAGGGTCAGAATAAAGTATTATAGATATTAACAATGGAATGATAAACTACATATAAACTCTTGGCACCACAGGTGAATGGTGTGACCATGCAAATTTTTAACTTTGAGAAAAATATATGTGCGAGAGTTTCACTGTAATTAAATTTTCTATGGGAAAATCATAGGAACTGTCACGACTATAAAATTTTCTTAAAATTGGAATGATTTACACTGAGAATTTTCTTTAAAAAAACCTAAGTGTCAGCGACACACAATTTTGTATCAAAAAAGAAAAATAAAAACAGTATTTAATGTCAGAATTTTCTACAAGAAAATCATAATCAGACATAAAATTTTTATAAGAAAATCATAGTCTGCGTCACTGTCATAAAATCTTTTATAGGGAAGTCAATAATCCTAACACATTATATAAAAAAATCATGTTTAGTGTAACTGTTTTTAAATCCATTATGTCACTGGCTCTGTCACTGAAATGAAATTTCTTTAAGAAAATCATACTTTTTGTCACTGTCATAGAATCATGTATAGGGAAATCATAAACTTTATATAAGAAAATCATATTCAGTGTCAATGTCATAAAATCTATTAAAATAGTAATAGTCAGTGTAACTGACATACAAATTTCTATTATATGTGGCCGTGTCACTGATATAAAAATTCCATTAGAAAATCTTAGTCTGTGTCACTGTCTTCAAATCTTATATAAGAAGATCATCAATCATAAAACTGTATATAAGAAATTCACATCCAGAGTCACTGACATAAAATTTTTTTATTGAAAGTGGCTGTGTCGCTAATAATAAATTTTATTTTAAAAAAATAATTTCACTAATATACAATTCTCTGTAAAAATTTCATAGTCAGTGTCACAGACATAAAAATTTCTATTGAAAACACATTATATTTGGTGTCACAACATAGTTTCTTTAAAAGTCAGTGACACCGATTTTACCACGGCATATTTAGTCATCAGAGAGTCTTGATTCGTCAGCTGATTAATTTTTTCTCTACTTATTTTAAACTTCAGCTGTTACAGTCAGGGGTGCCAGATAATTTTGATAAAAAATCATCATTATCGGCACTTCGATTTAAAATAATCGGCAAATTAAAAATACCAATGTTAAATATAATAAAACATATCGCACTTGATCAACAAGAGGGTATTAACTCAAAATTTTTAAAATATCACTTTTTTCAAGAAATCAGCAAACAACATCAATATCTATCTACTGTAAAAATTTCAACGTATTCCGTTTACTCTTTCATCTCGAAAACCACTTTTGAGACCATATTCATGATAATGTAGTGATTACCTTTATTTCAACAAAAAGGTATTATTTCGAGTTAATACAAAAGTTGAAATAGGTAAGAATCGTATATTTTCATAAAAAAGGTATTATTTTGATTTGAGCCTTTATTTATGTTTAAAATAATCAAACCGTTTTATTTATATTTGGTTGTATTTTGAGTTGATACTATTTTTTTGATAAAATTTGTTTTATTCTATAATTTTAATTCGAAATGTGACTCTTTTTATGAAAAAATTGTTAAAATTTTTTTTGAGTTGTGACCCTTTTCATGAAAAGATGGTGTTAACTCAAAAAATAGATTTTTTTGCAATGATTAGTACAATTTAAAACAAAAACAATGTATTTTCAAATGGAATTTGCTTCCTATGGTATATTTGAATTTTTAAATTCTGTTAAAATGTGGCCACAAACAGTTTTTTGACTCTACGGAAAATTCAAAAATTTTGAGTTAATACCCTCTTGTTGATCAAGTGCGATAAGTAGTTTTATTAACAAAAAAATAACATAAAATAACAGCTCAGCATTAGATAGGTAGGTAGGTAAGGCTGGTGCAAAGTTACCCTCACACCTTCACTCGGAGACCATAACGGTCCATTGTGACAACGCAGCATTAACTAATGTTTATCTATATATATAAAAGTGAAACTCTGTGTGTGTGTGTGTGTGTGTGTGTGTGTGTGTTAGCTATAGACTCCGAAACTGTAAAACCGATCGGGCTCAAACTTTGGTAAGTTGTTGTACACATACCAGGGAGTGTTTATGGGTGGAAAAAAGTGGGCGGGGCCACGCCCATAAAAAATTAGTTATCAGTTTTAGCTACTTGCACTTGACCGATTGTTCTGAAACTTTGCACACATATCGAGCTGTCATGACTAAAAAATTTTGTGATAAGAAAAGTGGGCGGGGCCACGCCCCTAAAAAAGTTTAATTTTTGAGGTACTTGCACTGGACCGATTTTTCTAAAACTTTGCACACATATTAAGCTGTCATGACTTTAAAATTTCGTGATTTAAAAGTGGGCGGGGCCACGCCCACAAAAAATTAGTTATCAGTTTTAGCTACTTGCACTGGACCGAATTTTCTGAAACTTTGCACACATATCGAGCTGCCATGACTAAATAATGTCGTGGTTAGAAAAGTGGGCAGTGCCACGCCCATAAAAAACAGGTATCATTTTGAGGTACTTGCACTGAACCGATTATACTGAAACTTTGCACACATATTGAGCTATTATGACTTTACAATTTCGTGGAAAGAAAAGTGGGCAGGGCCACGCCCATAAAAACAATTATAATTTTGAGGTACTTGCACTGGTCCGATTCTTCTAAAACTTTGCACACATATTGAGCTGTTATGACTTTACAATTTCGCGATTAAAAAAGTGGGCAATGCCACGCCCATAAAAAAAATTATAATATTTAGGTTTTTGCACTTGATATTCAATTAAAATTCAGAATGCATTTCAAATTCATTAAGGGGCGTAGCAACGCGCGCCGGGTTTGGCTAGTAACATATAAAATAGCATAAAAAACGTTTTACAAATAAATCGTAGATAATTAAAAAAAAATATTTATATATATTATACAGGGTAAATTGTTTTCAAAGCTACATAATTTTGTTGTAACTTTTTTCTATGAACATATATTTTATAGCTACATATTGGATTTTGACATTTTTATTAAAACATTTTTAATATCAGCATCAAAACAGTTTGATTTATTAAATTTTAGGTATTCTTTAGAAAAAATAATTCCTTGTAAAGATTCATTTTCCAAAGAACATTGAAATTTTGTTTTATTTAGGTTGACTTGACTAAAAATTCTGTCTACATTTGCGGAAATACCATAATTTGTTCAACAAACTTTGATAGTATTGGAAATGCATCTGTAGAATTTCCACGTTTTAAATATGAATTTTTTTTGCCAAAAAGTTCTTCAAAATATAAAACTTGTAACGCTCTGAATTCAGAGACCAAAATATGTTTTTCTTTTTTAGAAACAAAGCTGGGGAATTCTTTCAGAATTTCCATAAAATAATTATCTTCCTTTTTTAATGAATTTGGTAGGGTAGGTAGGTAGGTAAGGCTAGTGCACTCGGAGACCATTACGGTCCATTGTGACGATTTGATAGGGTTAATCATATATAAAAATTTATACGATTTAGTTTAAAATAAAAACGTTTTAACATTTCATTTGAAAGTTCTATATACAAATTTATACAATTACTAGCATTTAACCCGCTACTTCGATAACGCAGTTCTTACTATTTATTGAATACTCAAGTTCTATTTATAATTATTAAATATTTTTGGTTCAATTTATGAAAATTCTTATCTCTGATTCAATTTACTTAGAAAAATAAAAAGTAGAGTAAGGATATATCGGGCATACATTTCCTAACTAAAAGCAAGATCAATGCTACTGAGTTTCAAAAATTAAGATTCATATTTTGCAAAAATTACCCCAAAGATAATAAAAGTATCATTTTTTCCTTCACTAAAACTTCCATTTGGTTTATTATTACCTTTATTTAGAATTCTATGTATACCAAATATATAAAAAGAGAAAAAGTAATTTTGGTCGTCCATAATATTAGCAATTATCAAAAAACAGTAATTTTAAGAATCATGTTTACAAACGTAAAAATTTAAAGAGTACAATAAAAATGTGAAAAGGCTTTTTTGTGTCTCCAATAACATTTTAAATCTCAAATTGAATTAACAATCCTTTATTTCACAGCTTTATAAACGTAAAAAATACAAAAAGTCCCATTAAAATTCAGAAAAGTACCTTTATGGTCGCCCATAACATTTTTAGTCTTACCTTGTATCAATAGTCACTAATTTCAAAGTTCTAGTTTCGCAAACGTTGAAAATACCAAAAGTACCATAAAAATTCAAAAAAGTACCTTTTTGGTCGACCATAACATTTTCGGTCTCACCTTGTATCAATAGCCACTAATTTTAAAATTCTAGTTTCGCAAACGTTGAAAATACCAAAAGTTCCATAAAAATGCAAAAAAGTAAATTTTTTGTCGCCCATAACATTTTTAGTCTCACCTGGAATCAATAGTCCTTTATTTTACAATACTACCTCTATAAACGTAGAAAATACAAAAAGTACCATAGAAATGCGAAAAAGTACATTTTTGCTCCAAGTTCCAAATTCCAAGTTTAAAATGTTTAAATATCTATGTAACAAGATATTTTAATAGACATGATTTAAAGTCAGTAAATCTAGTCTTTTTTGCATAAAAGTAATTATGTTCTAAAAAGTACCAAACTCTTTTCCCGATTTTTCCCCTTTCTACCCTGTTATAAATGTGTTTTATTTTTTTTTTTTACTAAATTACATAATTTTTTATGTCTGGCGAAATTCAATTAAAAATTTTGTGAAAATTGGCCGTCCTATTAGGAATTACATACATTTTTCGGAATTTTCCCTTTTTTTTGTACCATTTTTGTTCCCAAAAAAGTTTCCAAAAATTTCACTTAAATAATTGTCCATATTCTATTAGGCAATAATAATTATCAAATTTTGTCCCATTGTATAATATTAGAAAAGTTTCTTTTAAAAAAAGTAAAAAAAAGGGACAATTTTTACCCCTTATACATGTGAATTTGAAAAAAGTGACGAACCACTATTAATATTTTTTTGCGGATTACTTAAAACAGTTTAAACTTTTTTCCTAGCTTTATGTGTTTGGAAGTTACGAAGGGTACCAAAAAAGTACCAAATTATACTTTTTACCCGTTTTTTCCCTTAGGGTTTGAAAATTCCAAAAAAGGCCAGACACCTGTCAGCTTATTTTTCGTGCAAATTACAATACTTTTTGAATTTAATTTGTATCATATTTAAATTAGCAGGTATAAGATTATCAATTTTACCCGTTTTTTCCTTTTTTTCCCCCTTAAAGTACGAATTTTCAAAAATCCCTTCTTAGTGGAGCTATACATTGAAAGAGTAACCGATTGTCCCAATTTCATGTTCTAGCTCATTGCGTTTGGGCTGTGCGATGATGAATCAGTCAGTCAGTCAGTCACGTTACTCTTTTATATCTTATATATATAAAAGTGAAACTCTGTGTGTGTGTGTTAGCTATAGACTCCGAAACTGTAAAACCGATCGGGCTCAAACTTTGGTAAGTTGTTGTACACATACCAGGGAGTGTTTATGGGTGAAAAAAAGTGGGCGGAGCCAAGCCCATAAAAAATTAGTTATCAGTTTAAGCTACTTGCACTTGACCGATTTTTCTGAAACTTTGCACACATATCGAGCTGTCATGACTAAATAATTTTGTGATAATAAAAGTGGGCGGGGCCATGCCCCTAAAAAAGTTTTAATTTTGAGGTACTTGCACTGGCCCGATTTTTGTGAAACTTTGCACACATATTGAGCTGTCATGGCTTTATAATTTCCTGATTGAAAAAGTGGGCGGGGCCACGCCCATAAAAAATTAGTTATCAGTTTTAGCTACTTGCACTGGACCGAATTTTCTGAAACTGTGCAAACATACTGAGCTGTCATGACTTTACACTTTCGTCATTAGAAAAGTGGGCAGTGCCACGCCCATTAAAAAAGAGGTATCATTTTGAGGTACTTGCACTGGACCGATTTTTCTGAAACTTTGCACACATATTGAGTTGTCATGACTATACAGTTTCGTATTTAGAAAAGTGGGTAGAGCCACGCCCATAAAAAAAGGTATCATTTTGAGGTACTTACACTGGACCGATTTTTCTGAAACTTTGCACACTTATTGAGCTGTCATGACTACAGTTTCGTAATTAGAAAAGTGGGCATTGCCACGCTCATAAAGAAAAAGTTATAGTTTTTAGCCTTGCACTTGATATTCGATTAAAATTTAGAATGCGATTAAAATTCATGAAGGGGCGTAGCAACGCGCGCCGGGATTGGCTAGTATATAGATAGATTTGAATTTTGAAAAATTCACTTTTGTTAAGTTTTGTTTCTGATATTTACCAATAAGCCCAAATACACCTTATCATATTTCAAAAAAGTCTTTGTGTTCATAAATTCAGTTAAATAAATTTAAAAATTTTTTAAAATATCGTTTTTTATAAAAGTTCTTAATACAGTTCTTAAAAGTCCATCTATTTGTTATGTAGGTTGTGTTGACTGTCATAACGGCAGCGCTGTCAGCAGCGAATCCTATCAAATTTTACTTGTAGTTTACATGGTTTTGTGTTAAATAGTCTACAATTTACTTGTACAAACTTTCGGCATCACATTGGTCCACTCTTAATAATCCAAAGATATAGTCCTGAATTTAAAAATTTACACAATTACGTACAACCAAACATAATGACTTGGTATTACATAGATCTATCTATCTACCTAAAGAAATTTAAAAGATTTTATGTAATAAATATTTTTGTACCTGTGCTGGCAATTCAAAAATACTTGCATAAGATTTACTGTTTGCTGTACCCGCATCATCTTCATTTGCTTTATAATCTATCAGAATAATTATTTGATTCAAAATATTTTTATTGATGGTAGATATAAATCTATCATCTTACCTCTACTTTTTTTTTGTAAGTTTCACTGTTGCCCAAACTTAATACATTATACTAAAACAAACAAGGTAACCGTTTTTTAAATGTTTATCGGAAAAACGGCAATTTTGGAGCAAAAATCGGCAAATCGGCACTTTTACAATTTTGAGGCAAAAAATCGGCAAAATGCCGATAAATCGGCAAATATGGCAGACCTGGTTACAGTCCATACACAAAAAACCATTTTCTCTCTTCTCTCATTTATTTCAAAATATAAACAAAAAAATTCTCTCCGAACTAAAGATGACTTAATATGCCTTGGATTTTACTATAAAACGAAATGGCTGAATTCTAAATAAAAAAAATTTACACTCAGTTGCACTGATAAAAATCATAATGAGCAAAAAAAATAATTTAAAAGAAAATTGTTTATATGAAGGAGCTGATCAGTTAAACTGACATAATTTAAACTAGATGTAGCGCTTCATCTTCCCTTCTTCGGAGCAACTTTTGCTAGCTTATTATCTAGTTTATTTAGAAAATTGATTTGTATTTTCATTTATCAATACTTTTGCATATTGCAGACAAAAAAAAAAAATAAAAATATACAAAAATTTCCTTCAGTTTGTGACATTCTTTTTCAGGTTTTTCTATTAACAATCACAACAACAGTACACCGCTTCTCCATAAACTATTTCATCATCATAAAGCTGTCTTCGTATTTCGCATTTATTTCTTTTAAATATTAAAAAAAAAAAAAAAAAAATAGAGATGAAAAGCTTTAAAAATGATTAAATCTTGTTATTTTATTTCTGCTACATCATCGACATCGTCAATTCGTCGCTTTATTTGTTTATTTATTTTTTCTTTCTAGATTAACTTTATTTTTCTTTGCATTTTAAAACATCTTTTACCTTACAAAAATCCTTTGTTAACAATTTGTCTTATTATTTTCCTCTTTTTTTTCAATATTCTTGTATTTTCAGGGAAGATTGTATGATAAGGATTCACAAAATGTTGCGCACTAATAAATTGGAACATGGCATTGCATTAATGCGAGCTGCCAGGTAAGTTTAATACCCTATTTCTAGCATTCATCTTCTATATCCCACCCCCCCTAAAATACCACCTTTAAGTGAAATCATTTTAAGGAAATTTCATGCCGAAAACAACTGTTAAAAAGGTGCAGGGAAAAATAGAAGGAAATTTAGGTTTTAAATTTCATTTTTAAAGCTGCCGCTAATGTGTTTCAACTTCTATTTTGGGTATTTGGCAGAAATGCTTTTTTGATTACACTTTAATATCGTAAGTGCTTAGATGTTTGTTGTTTTTTTTTTTGCTTTGCTGTAGCAATAGCAAAAGTATGAGAAATGAACACCGAATTGTGTCATTATTAAAATTTTTAGATTAAAACGTAAATTTGTATTCTCATGCAAAATGAATTTAAATAATATTAAAATATTTTTGCTTATGAAAGAATATTCTTTTTTTTAAATCGTTAAATAGTCAAACGAACAAACTGACTGCCGTAATCATATAAAATATTTTAGGTTTATTAAAGGCTTATTTGACAAATTTCTTTACAACATCTGTCAAATATACCTTTCATAAACCTAAAATATTTTTTATGAATACGGCAGTGTGTGTTTATACAGGGCGGCTCAGAAAGACCGAAGTGGTGTGAATTCCTTAAAACTTTTTATTTAAGACATATTTTTTTAATTTTTTGTTTTTTGAATAAAGCAAATTTATAGGGAATATTTCTAGATTAGTTATTAAAAATGATATCCCGCAAGTGGTGGCCATTTTCTGCTTCGCACAAATGTGCTCTTTCCAACACATTTTGCATGACCTTTCGCAACACTTCCGGTGTTGTGTTGTTAATTTCGTCTCGAATATTGGTTTTTAATTCAATAGTCCTAGGCTTATTAACATAAACTTTCCCTTTTAAATAACCCCAAAGGAAACAGTCTGGAGCGGTTAAATCCGGGGAACGCGGAGGCCAATTAAAATTGCTGCTACGCGAAATTATTCTTTCACCAAAAATGTCGCGTAAAAGAGCTATTGTGGCCCTCGCAGTGTGCGCTGTGGCTCCATCCTGTTGAAACCATATTTGCGGATGGTTTTCCACGGCTGGCCTTACAAAATTTTCCAACATGGCCCGATATCGATCACCATTGATGGAAATGGCGACACCTCGTTCATTTTCAAAAAAATATGGGCCATTGATCCTTTCTGAAGAAATACCACACCAAACAGTACACTTAACTGGGTGCAATTGTCGTTGATGAAGTACTCTCGGGCTTTCCGTAGCCCATATCCTACAGTTTTGCTTGTTAACGAACCCATTTAATTGGAAATGGGGTTCGTCACTCATAACTAAGTTATGAATAAAATTAGGATTCTCTTGTGCTTTTTGCTGGAAATAAATTGCATAGTTAAGTCGTTGCTGGTAATCTTTCTGTTTCAATTCTTGGACAAGTTTAATTTTGTATGGAAAAATTCTTATGGTATGCAAAATTTGCTGCAGCGACCCTCTTGAGAGGCCAAGTTGTGTCGAAAGTCTCCTGGTTGATGTTTCTGGATCCTGCCGAATACTCTCCTGTGCCACTTGAATATTGTCAAACGTATGGACAGTTCGTAGTCTGCCGGAACCAGGAAGGTTCCTTACTGACCCTTGTTGTCGAAAATTTGCAACCAGACGGTTTATTGTTGACTGAGAATGTGCGACCCGCACATCTAATTGACGACGGTATGCACGCTGAGTCAACACAATGGACCGTTGATTTGAAAAATAAATTTCAATGATTTATGCACGTTGTTCAGTTGTGTATTGCTCGATTATAAATTGTCCAAGTCTTCTTTAAAAAATACTGAAAAGAAAATAAAAAAAAATTTTAATAAAAAAGTTATAAGGAATTCACACCACTTTCTTTTCTTTCTGAGCCACCCTGTATAATAAAATTCATAATTCATGGACAAGGCATATATATTCATCCGGTTGTTCTGATTCGTCAGCTGATTATTTTTTCTTCACTTATTTTAAATTTCAGATGTCAAGGTCCATAGATAAAAAACAATTTTCTCTCTTCTCTCATTTATTTCAAATGTCAAACTTGATACATAAAAAATATTAACAAAAAAGTTCTCTCCGAACTGCAATTTCCTGATGAATTAATATGCCTTAATTCATGTACTAAAACTTGTCAAATTAATTTCAATACCTTTACAGATTCATATAACAGCTTTTAAACTTTAAAGAAAACTTTTTATAAAGACAATATACTTATACTGTTGCCATTTTTAAATATTTTTTTGCTTTCTTTTGCCTCAATGCTATTTAAACATATTTTTTATTCCCTCTCACTGTCTGCAATACAAAAGAAAATCCTTTACTTTATCGCTCTTAGACTTAGACCAAATTAAAACCAACTTAAAATAACTAATTGTGTGCGAATTAAGTTAGTTGTGCATTCGTGTTTTATCAAAATATCTAAATCAAGTTTAAATTTAATGCCACATAAATATCTTTAGACACTCTTTTTATTTGCCGAAAACAAAAACGTTGAACAAACTTAATACAGACATAGTAGTTTATTTCATAAAAAAACAAATAGAAAAAGTAAAATACTTAAATTAAAAAAACAGTAACTTCATCCATAATTAGCTTTTGCTAGCGAGATATGAGATTTAGGCGTTAAGATGAAAGTAGTTAAAATAGCGCAAGTAAAACAAAAAGAAAAAAATAAATTATTTAAAGGCTGTGAATCGAAAAGTAGATGTTTAAAGTAAAAATTCAAACAGAATTCCGAAATAACAGAATTCTGCACATCAATTGACATCTCAAAGACGTCAAACCATTTTTTTTACCCAGTCAATAATGTTAGCATATTTTTTTAAATTGAAATTTTATACATTGCGTAAACGACCTTAATATGTTTGTGCTATTTTTGCGCACCAAAAACAAAAAAAAAACTAAATCTAAATCATAATGTATTTTTCTTACAGAAAAAGTAAATATGTTAGAAGTGCTCATACAGATCGTTTTCTGTTTGCTGTGGAGAAACAATCCTGATCTAAATAAATTCATTTTCAATAAAGTTATTTTGCTTTGCAAACAATTTAGCTTTTAAATTTTTGATGTAAAAAATTTAACACCATTCACCTAGGTTAGGTTAGATTCGGCAGCCGCCCAAAGGCATAGCTCACTTGGGTCCTTCGAGGGTCCCGTTGCGATACCGTAGGTACCAACGCCCGTTCGTATATGTCCTCTGGTCATCGTTCCTCAGCCATCCTGTCCTGTTTATAAAGGTGTGGATCTTCCCCAGATCACATGTGGAAAGACAAGTTTTACTTTCGAGTATTCGCTGACCTAGAATCTGGTGTCTCAGGTCTGCGAATGCATGACAATTACAGAGAAGATGTTCAGTTGTCTCCTCCTCTTCTTCGTTATCGCAACTTCTGCAGAAGTCGTTGTAAGGGATATTTAGTACCTATAGGCCAGTGTCCGGTAATTACCGCTATGAGGTTCCTAAGGTGGATTCGGAGCATATTCACCGCATATTACGTCCTATGCACATCCATGTCAGGCCAGATATTTCTAGTTTTCAAGCAAGTGGGTTCTCTCAACCATCTTTCTTTGGCATCCAAATAGAATCTATGCGAGATTATCTGCTTACCCTTCTATAAGGAAATACCCAAAGCACAACTGGATTCAACCGAATTTAAGGTGGTACCGGCTTTTGCAAGTGCTTCAGCTCTTTTATTATCATCAATATCCCCATGTCCTGGAACCCACACAAGGGTAACCGTCGAATGTCTCGCTATCTCTTCAAGAGACCCGGCATTCCTGGGCAATTTTCGATGTGCTGTACACACTCTCCAGGGATCTAATAGCCGCCTTGCTGTCAGTAAATATATGAATATCCCTGCCAGATATTCCATTATACTGAATCTGTACCGCGGCTGTCTTAATAGCCATTAATTCGGCCTGAATCGCGCTACAATAATCTGGTAGCCTCAGGGACAATTCCAAACCAAACTGGATCGAAAAGATACCACAAAAGATTCCAGCATGTGATTTCGGTCTGTCAGTAAATATCTGGATAGCATTTTCTGGAGGTCGGAGGCCGTTGTTGTATTCAGATCTATCCTGTATATTCGTCACGAAACCCGAATCGAATACTGGTTCAGGTACCTTGTAATCAATAGCCATTGATAATTGACCTAAGGTATGTCGTTTAAGTGCTCAACCACCATATCTCAGTATCTTAATGTACCACCTGATAATAGAAAACTAAGATTTACAAAAATTTATTAAATTTTTGCTAGAGAAGTTTTTCTAAGAATATTTTGTTTTTGTTGTCATTGTCGAACGTGCATTAATTTTTTTTTAAGTAAAACATTGGTCCCTGTGAGACAATGTATGTGGTTTGACTCATAGACCAAGTTCTAGTAGCTTACTGATTCCCAGATAAGTAGGCCTCCCGAAAATTCTTAAAATAGAGTTTTAGCTTTTCAAGTATTGGCTCCAAGCACCCATACGTGTTAATAACACCTCTATAGCTCGTACTGGCAACACGTCAAGGCCGGGAAGGTAGCCAAAGCAACTTTCCTTCGGAGGAGGTTCATTTGAGAAGAAAACATCTTTATGCCACACTTTAAGATCGTATGGTAATGAAGAATTGGAAAAGGTGACCCCTACGTTTGGCAAAATAATTTAGAAATGCCATAAGAAAATACTTTACATGTGAAGATGTATGGCGAACTGTTTTTTCTTATAAAGTCAAAGTTTTTATTGGACATGGAAATATAGAAATAGTCCTCAGATTCTGAAATTTTGTATTACACTTCTGAGATTTTAACTATATTCTCAAAAGAAAAAATATTACATTTCTAGCAGATATAATAGTCCGATTATGTCTGCTTTTCGCAATGAAAACGGAATCAAATTCTGAATACATTGGAAATAAAAATGCTCCTGGTATGAAGCTCCTATAAATGAATTTGACATTTGGAAAACGTAATTAAAATCCGATACTGATTCCCGTAGAAAATATACTTAAATAAATTATATATCTCTTGCAGAGACAAAAGTGAATAATTTTCATTAATAAAAAACACACCGACTACTGGCTATGCTTCCTATAAAAAATTACCTGAATTCCTGCTACTTCTGCTACACACTGAATATGGAAAAATAACTCAGCGTCTGCTTAAACTACAGAAACATTTTAATAATGTAGAAAAACTATTTTTATTTTACACTTCGTGTAATGTTTTTGTATGTAACACCTAACAACCTAAAAGAATAATGGAATCACTTTTAGTTTATAGTTGTAGAGAGCAATATTTTTCTACATAATAAAGTCGGTGCTAAAAAAATCTTAACAAGTGGTATGAGAATAAAATACAACAATAGATCAAAATATACCGCACAGTAACAAAAATGAAAAACATTACAACAATGCAAAGTAATGCAATAACAATAATAATAAAGAATGATGTTTTTTATATCCTACACAGGAGAGTGTAAAAAGGGTATATGGTTAGTTTGTCTTTTCGTTTGTAATTACTACAGTATTCATTTGCGACTACCAACAGTATAGTTTGTGTTCTGAATCGTTATACATGGAGAGGTCGATTTACCTAAAACGACAACAAAAGCAACCGATCGCTGATACCTATGTACGTATAAACATATGTGTCGGATGATTAGTCGTGAGATTTGATTATTAATAGCCTTTTTTTGATCACGCATAACTCATATCAAACTGCTTAGTAATTTTTGTTCAGTATTGATGGTAAGTTATTATGAAAACACTCACACCACAACAGCTTCTCCAAATTGTTCAGCTGTATTACGAAAAAAAAAAACGTTCTGTGAGAAATGTTTTTTTGTGCGATTTAAAGAACTTACGGTGCGCAAAATTGACCTACTAATACCACTATTGCCATTACCTTCCCCAATTTACATTGGTCTGATAAGCAACCCGAAGAGTACCAAGAACTGTCATTATATCCATTGAAAACAACGGCGTGGTGTGGTTTACGGGCTGGTGGAATTATTGGTTTTTTTTTAATAAAAAATTAGGAAAATAAATTTTTATTGTCAATGGAAACCGTTATTGTACCTCGTTAATTGACAAAGTGCTTTCTGAAAATCAAGCGAATTGTCCTGTTGAACTCTGGTTTCAACAAGACGGCGCTACGAGCCATGCAGAGCGTGAAACTATGGACTTGTTAAGAAATCCTTTTTGTCAGCTCTTAATTAAATGTTTTGCTACACCTTTGGACTATTATCTGGTGATATGCAAAATCTGAGGTCTTCAGGAATAAGCCAACAGTACTAGTGTTATTTTCGGGATTCTAATCGCTATGCTCGAACGAGTTGCCCAAAATTGAACGTTCTGAACAGACCACTTAAGACGTCGCCGTTACTAACATTTACATGATACCATTTTTAAATAGTAAATGACTTTTTCTTTAACCGATAATATAAATTTGAAGTTCGCTTTCAAATTGTTGTGTTTTATTTTACATTCTAAATCAAGCCCCACGATAAATCACCCGGTATATATGTATGTGCATGGTGCTACAATGTTTGTGAAGAGCAAACAAGAATCGGCGCAGCCTATTTGTTTTTACACACGTATTTAGGTTTTGTCTGGGAAATTAAAAATGTGTCATTAACAACTAATTTTAAGAGAGCTAAAAGGAACCATTTTTTTAAATATTTTTGGTACTAAGTTTTAGGGGATTGACTTTTAAAAATAGAAAAATGAAGAATCTTACTTTCCCTTAATGTCAAAATTTGGTGCAAGCAGTATTACTTTATTGTTTTTTTACAACGAGCTTTTGTATGTTACATATAGGTACAGTCTGAAAGTCAGCTCAATGCCTTTGCCAGTTGTGCTAAAGCAGCTAATACACGGCGTGTTTCACAGTTCTAAATACGAACATGTCGTTACCTTAAAAACATTACTTCTGTAAAAAAACATGTGTTGAGACATCTGACAAAATTTAAATTAGAATTCGCTCTATTTTCTTCTGTCAAAATATCTTACAACAGCCGTTGGCAGATATCTCTGCTCTTGGAAAGCAGTCAGCGGTGGTTGCCTGTAAAATTACAATTTTGACAGACTTGCAGATTTACACAAACTTAAAGTCAGATGTAAAAAACATGCCGTGTAATAGATGCTTTAACAAATATATGTATATACATATACATGAAACGAAGATGCATATATAATATCTTCACACAGATATACACCTACTGACATACAGAAACAAAATACGAGAGAATAACTAAAAGCTTAAGTAGTCAACTTCATCAGGTATCTACTTAAATTTACCACTTTTACAACAACACAGACTTTCACAGACACAGACACACACATACAATAACAAAATATGCAACATTTTTATCTTTCACTATAAATAAAAACTATTTAATATTCCTACCGGGCGCACAACTGATGTTGTTACATACATGTGTGTGTGTTGTGTTGCGATATCAAGCAACCAATCTACCTCTGGCTTTTGTGTGTTCCAAAGAATAATGCCGTTCGCGCCATATACTAAAAACAAAAAGCCCACTCAAAGGCGTGTGGCCATTGTAGACGGTGTCTGCCACAAGAGCCGTAGTAAGCTCCTCGTTGCTTTTAAGCACAACAATAACTTTTTACTCGTTTTTCAAGACTATTTTTTTATTCTATTCTTTACTACTGTCTACTTTTATTTTAACAATTTTTTATGCACATTTTGTTGCACCTCTAACGTAGCATAGTTGAAACTGCTGATATCGTGTCTAGCTGTTGTTTGTTTGGCCACTAGGAGCAAAAGAATCCTATTGTCGGAAACGATAAAATAGAGTTAATGTTGATGCATAGAAACTACTCGTGCAGACATTTTTTTAATTTTCTTTCTTTTTTTTTTTTTGTAACAGCAAGAAAATCATAAAAAATATTTTTCTATATTTTTTAAAAAATGGCAGCTTTTAAAAAAGACACAAATAAACTTTTAATAGTGAGAGATACAACGGCGTGTGTATGTTTGTGTGTATAAAGTTAATTTATTATGCAAAATATTGCCACTAAATTTCTTCACTACCGTCTACGTCCTTGTATCCTATGTCTTAACTTTAACTAAGTATTTGCACAAAATAATTATAAATAAGTTTGCTTTTACCTTTCATAGTGAATTTAAGGCTCTTGGAGCTTGATAAAAGGCTACACGTTAAAGCAGTTAGTTTTAAGGCTTAAAATGGAAAAGCTAGCAGGAAACGAAGATTCGTAGTAATACTTAGACCTTGACCACTTTTCTAAGGAAAAGTGACTTAAATCTAAAAGTTTTTTCTCTAAAAGTAGTCATTATGTAATTAACGATTCTTTAGGAAAATTTATCAGTCTGAGCAATTTCTTTTAAAGAAAAAGTGATATGAAACTGATGAACTTTTTGTTTTAACTCGGAATTTAAGCAGTATTTCTTTAAGAAAAGAACTAAGAGCTTCACTGTAAGAACATAACTTAAAGCCTGAGTAACTCTTCTTTGTGAAATTAACAATCCCAGTGCTGCAATCTAGCAACTGACGTTCCTATCGTATAAATAGTTTGAATTTTTTGACAATATATGAACGTACAATGGAATTAATTCGTGAACTCTTTTGTGCGATAATTGTTTAAACTTTCGACGAGGTCTTAATAAAAAACAGTGCATCGATGTACTGAATTTGATTTCTAGTGATAAAGCACCATCAAGGCCCAATGTTTATCGAAAATATACTGAATTCAATATTGACCTTAGTTCGATCAACGACAGATTTCTGTGTTTTAAAAAATGTGTGTGACATTGTGACATGTGACGAATCGTGGATCTACGCATATGAAAATAAATAGCAGTCGACTGTATGGGTCTTCCAAGATGTGCGGAACCCTTTAAAAGTCATTCGGGCTCAAAGCACTTCGAAGCAAATGGTCGCCTGTTTTTTTTTCGAAAAACTATATCTGTCTCAATCGTTCCATCTAAAGGTGACTTCTGAATGGAACACAATAAATTTTTTGCTAGAAGTCTTTGGAGTAATAAGAACCCCCAACCGCTAAAGACGGATTATTTTCTAGTAAGACAATGCGGCCTCACACATATCCGTTTAGACAAATTATTTTTTGAGCCCTAAAAACGTCAATTTACTTAGTCATCTGCAGTAACTTAACTTCGAACCCAATAATTTCTTTTATTACCGGAAATATTAATAGGTTAACGTTTTTCGACAGCTAACGAAGCGTTAAATGAGTTTAAAATGAATGTTATGGAGGTGCCTCTATCGGAGTGGGAAAATTGCTTCTCAAATTTGTTTGCACGTATGCAAAAGTGTATTGATCTTCTTGGAGTATATTTAGAAAAGCAATTAAGCCATTTTCAGTGATAAATATTTATGCTTTGTCTCTAATTCCGAAATATAAAAGGCAACCCTCGCAGAACTTCCTTTAGGGATGTAATAAAATGAAATGTATAAGAAATTTTTACTTATTTTACTTTGGCAAAACAAACCAACGTCTACAGATCGTGAAAATTTATGTGTAAAAAATATGCCAAACTTATAGAACACTTTGAATAGTTAACGCAGCACATGATGTTCCATTTGAGAAGGTAAAACGCAATACTTTGAATCGTTGCATAAAAGCATTTACTCCTCTGGAGTAAGTTTCATCCAAATCAAACCAAAGAAAAACCCATTGTCGCTGTAAACGAGAGTTTGCTAGGGTTTGTCTTAACCACTCACCCTAGTAGTTCGTATTTTTTAATTTCTTATGTTACTGCAAATCATTTGAAAATTTTTCTACAAGATGGCGCAATATGCCATGTATTACCTGAAGCCCTTATATTGTTGAGCCAAACATTTGTAACCGAATTATCTCAATAAATACACCAGTAAAGTGACCACTCTTTTCTTGCGAATTGACCGTATTAACTACATTTTGTAGGAGTAACGCCAAATATCTGGTCAAGGCTGATAAACTAGCAGTAATTGATAATTTATACACACTATTCGCGAAGTAAGACCAGGTCTGCTCGAAAAAATAGTTCAAAAGTGGTGAACCGTCAGGATGGCGTTAATATGGCCCAGTTGCGAAGGCCATATGCCAGACATTATTTTTAAACATTAAATGCCATTAATTGTGTGAGCCATTAAAGCCAAAATTTTGGTAATTCTTTTAAATTTGTTGTGTTCAATTAAAAAAATTATACACCACTAAAATCACTGTATATAAAAAAGGTGAGAGTCCGAGCAACTATTCTATAAGTTTCTGTAGTATACTTAACGGAATGGAGTAGCTAAAATTGAGTAACACTTCTATTTTTATATTATTAATATTATTAGATTACACTGCTCAGTAGCAAAATCCTCCATTAAATAAAACTATGTGGACTATATGGATTTTGATGCGCTAAACTCAAATCCGTTGTCGGTTTTTTTCCATCAGATCGGGAATTTAACTGCGGCAAATTGACAATAAAATCTACATTTTTAAACCAATTTTTATGGTTTATGACTTTTTTATACCCTTCACACAGTGAAAAAGGGTATATATAGGTTTGTCATTCCGTGTGAAATTTCTACAATTTTGATTTCCGACCCCATAAAGTATATATTTTCTGAAAGCTTATGAATAGGGGAGTCGATTAAGCCCTGTCAGTCTGTCCGTCTGTTTGTCTGTCCGTCTGTCCGTCTGACCGTCTGTCCGTGTGTATGTTGAAATCAACTTTTTGAAGCCCCCCGACATCGCTTGGACTCGGGTGAGGTATTAAAATATCAGAAATATTCGGGAGTAGATCGGTATTGAAAATCAGAAATATCGGTACATAAACAACTGAGATATGAGCAAAAACCCACGACCACCTCGATTTTTTTTTTCACAAAAACAACATTACAACAACAACATACATACATACAAACGTGTATACTGGTTAGAGAAAACGTGGCATTGTATCCCAGCTGAGCCAAAAAAAAATTTTTTTTATTATTTTAAAATTTTTTTTTTAATTTTTTTTTAATTTTTTTTATTGTTTTTTTATTTTTTATTTAATATATTATTTATATTTTTATTATTATTTTTTTTTTAATTTTTTTTTTTTAAATATTTTATTTTTATTTTTTTTTGTTTCATATTTATTATATATATTTTAATTATTTTTAAAATTTTTTTTTTTTAATTTTTTTTTAATTTGTTTTTAATTTTTTTTTAATTTTTTTTTAAAATTTTTTTTTTTTAATATTATTTTAATTTTTTTTTTTATTTTTTTTTTAACATACATACGTAAATTTATAATTTTACAATGTGGATGTTTTTATATATGTATGGTTTTTATATGTATGTACGTATATCATATGGAATGGTGATACAAACTACTGTTATTGCATGACTACACGGTGTGAAGGGTATATAAGATTCGGCACGGCCGAATATAGCGCTCTTACTTGTTATTTCTAAGATAAGCAACTCTGTAAAATGTTAAATATTTGCTTTAAATTTTTTTTAAGTCCATTATTAAATTGAAAAATATTACGAATTTTGCACGAAAAAATTTTTTTTCTCCATTAATTTTTGAATAATTCCAAAACGATAAGAGATAGAGAAAAATAAACACAATTTTGTTGAACGTCTTCTGGTGTTTTATTTTTGAAAATCGGATGACTGGTTCTCGAAAAAACCGACAACATAGTTTTAATTAACGGGAAGACAAAAAATTATTTTTTGTGGAGCAGTGTTATTTGGTTTTATAGGAAAGGTAGGTACGTAGCAACTTATCTAAGGAAAGAAAAAATAAAGAAATTAATGCAATTTTAAACAAAACAAATATTTAAATTCTGAACAGTTTTTCAATAGAGAAATAGTTAAGTAATGAGCAGTTTGTTTACATAAAAAGTTTTTACGGTCTAAGCAACTTTTGTTTTGCCAAACAGCGTAGTCTGATCAAATTATTTATATATAAAAAGATGTCAGATGTTGAGCAATATTTTAAGGATAATAAGTCGGAACCTGAGCAAGAAGAGAAGTAAAAAGTATATAATATAAATTTTATAAACAGAAAAGAAAAGTTCAATTGAAAGAACAAAACTATTCGAATGACAAAGAACGCGATTGTCGCGGCAGCTTATCAATACAAAAATTGTCAAAGTCCGAACAATCTTCTATAGGACAAGCCACTTCTTTTAAAAGAAAAATATTCGAAATTGTAGCAACTTATCTGCGCAGAGTAAACAGTATCGGCTGTGAGTATCAGAATCCTTGTCAATCGTATAGTTCAGTTGTAATAGTAGAATTTTATCGTTGTACCCAGGTACACTTATACAAGGTGGCGGAGCCAGCCCAGCTGACTATTTTTTTGTGTTCTGCACTATGTCAAACTTCATATTTAAAAAAGTGATTTCAATTCCGGAAACTGTCAAATTCCATACATAAAAAATTTAGACAAAATTTCTCTCCTTTACGCTATCACCTTGTGTAATTACACCATGGTTGTACCTACATTTGAGATTAGAGATGTATAATTAGCACAAAGGAATTATGAATCTTGCATTAAAAGTTTTAAAACCACAATAGAAGAACTCGACTGCAAGAACTGAACCATTCGATTCTGGGTGTGTAAAAATCTTAAACTGACAAAACTAGAAAAAGTAAACATCTTTAAATTAATTTTATTTAGTTAGTTCTTTTACCTTAATTGAAAGTTTTGTGTAATATTTTCTATTTCTTTTTTATCACAAAAAAAAAAAATAAAAAAAAAATAAGGAAAAATAGCACAAATGTGCACTGGAAAAATATTTTTAATAATAAATTCTTAAAAAAAAGCAAGTTAACTCTAAAACTAAGTATTCAAATAAAAGAGTTTAATTTATTTTTTTAAATTTTCCAAAATTTCCAACCATTTTATTTTACTGCTTTAAAACCCCTTTTAAGCTCTAGTCATGAATGCATGTGTGTATGTATGAGTTGCTTCCAAATGTTTTTACAACTTTATAGTTTATTTAAAGTTTGTAGAATAAAAAATATTTATAAATAAATAGAATAAACACAACCATAGTTTAAGGACTTTATTTAGTTTGCTTTTCATGTTTTAACACAAAATTTTTAAAATAGAATTTCTGTCCGTTTGTCTGTTTTGAATTTATTTTTTACTTTATTTGGGTTTTATTAAAATGAAACATAATTCTGTTGTATTTTCTCTCCTCCTCTTAAACTGTTTACTTTTGACCATAAGTGTAATATGTACATACATACATACGTATGTACATAACATATATACGATTGTATGTAGGTGTGTGTGTATGTGTGTGCTACGACCAATAAATAAAATTCGTTTGTTTTATCTTTTGAGTATTATTTAAAAATTGTTTATTTTGTGAATATTTAAAAAAAAAATAAATTAATTCATAATCACCCACTGTCTAGACATTTAAGCTTACAACATCTTTTCGCTTCTCTCTATTGATTTTGGGTTTCTTTCGTTTTCGAACAAAAGTTGCAAAAAGCCACCAAGCTTGTTTATGGTCACAAAATCGTTTTTAACATCTGGGATTTTTGTTTTGACTAAATGAATGATGGTGGCAATGTTGATGATGTTGACAACACATACTTGTAGGTGAATAAATATGGCAAAGCACAAGTTGCATTGTTTGTAGCAAATTTTTGAAATATTTTATTTTAATTTCTGTAGTAATATGGGATTAACATTTTTATAGTAACGTAAGAGAAATATGTTTACTTCTATTCACAACGAGATAAAACCAAAATTATTAAAATATTTTCAAAGAAAATCAGAACAGGTCCTAACAAATTTTAGTTGACAAAATTTTGCAGATTTGGTCACATTTTCGAATGATATAATTTTCCCAGCACAGGTCCTAACAAATTTTATTTGACAAAATTTTACAGATTTGGTCGAATAAAAAAAATTTCCAGCTTTAAAAATTTATCCTATTGACACTTAACCAGCTCCGACGTTTCCTAAAAAAAAATCTCAAGTTATGTATGTCATCTTCTCCTACAGAAAAATTTATGTGATTATGTTCGTTATTCATAAATAAATTTTTAGATTCCTGCCACTATGTATGTAAAAACTGCTTAGATTCTGGTAACTCTTCCTTTAGATTGTAGCAACTTTTTCTTTAAAGAAATTGCTCAGAATCAGAAATCTGGCAACTTATAATTATAACAATTAAAATCTAGTAGGCCAGGTAAGGTTAAGTTGAAAGTCCATACCTCGCTTTCTCGCGTCAGCGCATTCTACGCATTTTATAGCTCATACGCTTTTTGCTTTTCAAGTTACATACCATGCTTTTTGCACATCAAATAACACAAGTTGGGAGATGGCACTCATAATGTAAATGGCATCGATAAACAAAATGCTAATTTTGTTCATGAACAATTTTTCTTAATAATTATATTTTATTCTTGCCAATAGTTTTAAACTTAATTACGAAATCATTTTTTTATTTTTTTTTAAATTTTTTTCTATAAAAATATATGAAAATAAATACACACTACAAATATAACTATTGATAAAATTAAAAAATTAAAAATAAAATATAATTAGTCATCTCTTGCATTTAAACTCAATTGAGTTGTTCTCTCACTGCTCATGACGTAGAAAGAAAATCATCGAAAATGGTTTTATTGCTTTTCAAAATATTTTTCATGCAGATCAGTACACTTTTGCAAATGTGTGTATAAATTTCATCTAAACGCATGATGTTCGAGCGGATTTTGAGTGAGTTGTGTAGACTTCTGCTAACACCTTTGACTGCTGTTTACTATCAGGCTTGTAAGCTCGTAACATTCACGATTCGCCACCTGTTCTGATGTCATGTATATATTTTGAAGCACCGCGAACATATTTTTTGAACATTTCTGGCGATTAGTTGACGAGAGCTTTTTTTGAGCGATTGTCAAATTATGTGGGATCCAACACAACAAACCTCTTCTACAGCCAAATGTTTATACAATACTAGACCCGGTGTGCTTCGCCACCACCATCGTAATAAAATAAAAATTTTATAGTTCAAAAATATATTTATTTTTCAAGTGCCACGCCTACTATTACTAAATCAACCATTTCTTATTCAAATAATCATATAGACGTCAAAGTGCCTCTTGCAAAATTTGGGTACTCTAACTATTATCGCTTCCCAGATATACGTATTTTTGTATTTAATTCATATGGCAGGTGCCACGCCCACTATTACTAAAGCATCCATTTCTTAACAAAATAGTCATATACATAGATGTCAAAGCTTCTCGTGCAAAATTTGGTTACTCTAACTGTTATCGCTTCCCGAATATACGAATTTTAGTATTCAATTGCTATGAGAGCTGCCACGCCCACTATTTCTAATGTACCCATTTTTTCCAGAAATGTTTATTTAGGTGTCAAAGTTGTTCTTGTAAAATTTTAGTACTCTAATCGATATTGTTTTCCAAATATACGAAATTTAGTATTTAATTCATGTGGCCACGCCTACTATTGAAAGTCTGCCCATTTTTTACCCAATTGTTCGTGTGGATGTCAAAGTTTACCGTACTTAATTTGATATACCACTTTCGTGATATATAATATTTAATACTTATTCTTTAATAGGACGTGGCACCCCGCCCACTTACAATTTCAAACCAAAGTATAGCCTATAGTTCCTTCCAGACATACAGAAAGATTCTGTGAAAATTTCAAGGAAATCGGTTCAGCCGTTTAACCGTCTATAAAGCACAAACAAACATACAAACACACATTGATTTTTATATACATATATAAAGGGTGTTTTTTTAAGCCCGATAGAACTTGAAATTGTAAAAAATAACACAAAAAATTAAATTGTAATCAAAATTTTTTTTTTATTCGAAAGATCAATACGTGACATTAACATTTGAAAATGATTTCGGGCATATGGGCACCGCGGCTGTTCTTGACGAAGCGCATTCTGGACGTCCGTTGTTTTATCGCAAAATTGTGTTCAGCGATGAGGCGCATTTTTGGCTTAACGGGTTTGTTAATAAGCAAAATTGCCGCATATGGAGCGAGACCAATCCACAAGAGACCCTACAGACTCCATTACATCCAGAAAAATGCACCGTTTGGTGCGGTTTTCACGCTGGTGGCATCATCGGACCTTATTTCTTCAAAAATGAGGCCGGAGCTCGCGTTACGGTCAATGGAGATCGTTACCGCACCATGATCAATGATTTTTTGTTTGAAAATATGGATGACATTGATCCGGAGGAGATGTGGTTTCAACAGGATGGCGCTACGTGCCATACGGCGAACGCAACCATCGACTTATTGAAATCAAAATTTGGCGATAAGTTGATTTCGAGAAATGGACCTGTCAATTGGCCTCCAAGGTCGTGCGATTTGACACCTCTCGATTATTTCCTGTGGGGCTACGTGAAGTCACTGGTTTATGCTGATAAACCAGCAACAATTGACGCCTTGGAGGCCAGCATTGTTCGTGTTATTCGTGACATACGGCCAGCAGTGCTCGAAAAAGTGGCCCAAAATTGGACGTCCAGAATGCGCTTCATCAAGAACAGCCGCGGTGCCCATATGCCCGAAATCATTTTCAAATGTTAATGTAACGTATTGATCTTTCGAATAAAAAAAAAATTTTGATTACAATTTAATTTTTTGTGTTATTTTTTACAATTTCAAGTTCTATCGGGCTTAAAAAAACACCCTTTAGATTGAAAGTGTGCTAAACCCATTAATATTAAAGGTTGCCTCAATTTCACATGATGATCTTATAGTATCATTTCACGCACAGCATTGCTATTTTTCGGATCAACAGCCGAGTCTGAACGACCTTCACGAAACTCGTCATAAGCGAACTATGGCCACGATTGAATTTAGTCGACCATCGCCAAACACTGGTCCTTCACGGTACTTCAACGCTTAAACATGAATTAACTTTATCGATGAACTGCGTAATCTTGGTTTAATCTACGTCGAATATTCGACAAAAATATCGCACAAAAAATGTTCACGCCCAATCCCGAAATATTAAAGCAATCCTTTTAAAAATTGCCACATATCGTTCGAATTTTTTTTGCTGTTGTTGGGTAACTAAAGGGTGTTTTTTTAAGCCCGATAGAACTTGAAATTGTAAAAAATAACACAAAAAATTAAATTGTAATCAAAATTTATTTTTTATTCGAAAGATCAATACGTGACATTAACATTTGAAAATGATGGCATATGGGCACAGCGGCTGTTCTTGACGAAGCGCATTCTGGACGTCCAATTTTATCGCAAAATTGTGTTCAGCGATGAGGCGCATTTTTGGCTTAACGGGTTTGTTAATAAGCAAAATTGCCGCATATGGAGCGAGACCAATCCACAAGAGACCCTACAGACTCCATTACATCTGATGGCATCATCGGACCTTATTTCTTCAAAAATGAGGCCGGAGCTCACGTTACGGTCAATGGAGATCGTTACCGCACCATGATCAATGATTTTTTGTTTGAAAATATGGATGACATTGATCCGGAGGAGATGTGGTTTCAACAGGATGGCGCTACGTGCCATGCGGCGAACGCAACCATCGACTTATTGAAATCAAAATTTGGCGATAAGTTGATTTCGAGAAATGGACCTGTCAATTGGCCTCCAAGGTCGTGCGATTTGACACCTCGATTATTTCCTGTGGGGCTACGTGAAGTCACTGGTTTATGCTGATAAACCAGCAACAATTGACGCCTTGGAGGCCAGCATTGTTCGTGTTATTCGTGACATACGGCCAGCAGTGCTCGAAAAAGTGGCCCAAAATTGGACGTCCAGAATGCGCTTCGTCAAGAACAGCCGCGGTGCCCATATGCCCGAAATCATTTTCAAATGTTAATGTCACGTATTGATCTTTCGAATAAAAAAAAAATTTTGATTACAATTTAATTTTTTGTGTTATTTTTTACAATTTCAAGTTCTATCGGGCTTAAAAAAACACCCTTTAGATATTTGCTTGGTTTTTGTACCCTTTACCGTGGTGCACAAGGGTATATATAGCTTTGTCATTTCATTTGTAATTTCTACAATTTTCATTTCCGACCCCATATAGTATATATTTTCTGAAAGCTTATGAATAGAGGAGTCGATTAAGCCCTGACCATCTGTCCGTGTGTTAATTAAAATCAACTTTTAGAAGCAACTGTATGTTGCTCTGTGTATGGTATCAATCTTTTGGAAATTTCTGGGAATGAATCGCTATTGAAATTCAGCACAATCGCCTCATAACTTTCTGAGAAATGAGCAAAAAACCACGACTACCTCGTTTTTTTCACAATTATAACAACAACATACATAGATACATACATACATATATACCTGGCATCGAATCCCAGCTGAGCCAAAAAAAAATATTTTTTTTAATATGATTTTTTGATTTTATATATAATTTATATTTTTGTTATTTTTTTTGCATTATTTTTTAATTTTTTTAAAAATTTTTTTTAATTTTTTTTGTAATTTTTTGTAATTTTTTTTTGTTGTTTTTGGAAACACACATACGTAAACTCAATTTATAATTTTGCAATGGGATGTTTTTTATTTCATATGAGATGAATGGTAATACAAACTATTGTTATTGCATGACTACATGTTGTGAAGGGTATATAAGATTCGGCGCGGCCTATTATACCACTCTAACTTGTTGTACGTACATTTGTAAGCAAGGGTGGTGAATTTTGGGACAACTCAAATACAAATACGTAGTTGTTCAGTCAAAAAGTAAATAGTTTATATTTATTTCCAATTATACTTGCTAACTTACCAGATAAGTAAAGATCTTGCTGGGTAGTAACGAACCTTAGTAGATTTTCGTTATTTGTAAATATTAAAATTATTATGTGTGCAACGTTAGAGAATAACTTTGAGTTTCGCACTTTTTATCTAAATTTATTAAACTATATAAGAATCTAAGAAAAGACCTGCACGATAACACGCTTTTAAGATCTCTTTATTTAATCAACCACAGGTGTGCTGTGAACTCAACTATTATTTGCTCACGTAAATTAAATTCAAAATATTATTTATTTAATCTAAAAATTTTACGCTTGTGCAAATATATTGTCCCACAAATACGCAAAACTTTATATTTTGTTTATCTGCCGTTGAGTATAAATAGCGATATTTTTGTGAGAAACTAAAGTAGTTTAAATTTGAAGTTCTTCGCTACCATATAGTAACAATTGTATTAAAAATGCGTTTTATTGCTGGACTTTTAATAATCGGATTTTTATCCTATAATGTTGTGGCGAAATCCTCCGACTCTGAAGAATATCGTGAGCTCTTGGACATGATCGATTTGTACTCTCTCACCAATGAATCAGTTGATTCTTTTGATGTTAGAAATAAACGAGATGTGTTAGAAGGAGCTTTACCCATAAATGTAACGACATCATCAGAAATTTATAAAACACGTACAAGTTTAGAACGAAAACTGTTAACCTTCATCCAAACAAAAGATTTATTAAACCTAAATGAGATAGAAACTAAAATATTTTTTTCATATTTCCACCTTATAAAAATGATTAATATTAACTACGATTTTTATGATGAAAAGTAAAAGATTTCAACCCTAAATGTGAGTGTATAAAAGTGTTATATTTGTTAACTGAAATAAAAACGGCTGCCTAACTAAAATCATTTTTCTAATATTTCATATAATTATTAAATATGTTATAGCATTAATTATACTATAAAATTATGTTCTAAACCACCTTTTGGTAAAAATTTAGTTTGAAATATATTGTCTCCGATTTGAAAACAAGTAAATAAATTATAATAAAAGTATGTACAAGAAATTCTAACAATAAATAAATTTACATTCAATTAAAATGTGTTTTTTTAATTTTTTCGTTTATTGAATATCTTTAAAAAGTGTCTATACTTTAAATTCCATAAAATAAGCCTAAAATACTTTTTATATATACGAAAGCTAATATTTTAAAATTTTTTTTTAATAAACAATCATATTTTTCTAATAAAATGCTTATTAGATAATTCTATATATATTTATTTTTTCCATTAAATCACTGGTTTTTAACCATGTTTTATTAATATTTATTATTGCCGATAATTTAATAGATTTTTAAATTTTATAGAAATATTTCTTAAATTGAAAAATAAATAACAATAAATAACAAATAAAAAAAAATACATTTTTTTTATAACCAGGGTTATTATTTTAGCATATGAGTTTTACTCATATCTTAGTCAATATGTAGCTGTAATATTATTCTCTTATTACTTTCATTATAAAGGGTCCGCCAAATAACTTTTTTTTTTTGAAAATGCTATAAAAGAAAAAGTGTAGCT
This sequence comes from Phyto melanocephala, assembly GCA_941918925.1. Taxonomy (NCBI): domain Eukaryota; kingdom Metazoa; phylum Arthropoda; class Insecta; order Diptera; family Rhinophoridae; genus Phyto; species Phyto melanocephala. The sequence goes on along the minus strand of OW799233.1, from coordinate 129,586,577 downwards.
TCGGCTGTGTGGCACGTAGCGACGTCCTGTTGAAACCAAATGTTGCTAATATCCTTCTCTTCAATTTTTGCTATCAAAAATTAGTTCAGCATGGCCCGAAAACGATCGCCATTAACTAATCCTTGCTCATTTTCGAAAAAATATGGCCCAATTATGCCTCTGGAGCAAAATCCGCACCAAACAGTGACTCGTTTTCGGTGTATCGGCTTTTAAATGTATGAAAATGAGCTTCATCTTGTTGAAAAAAAAACGTAAAATAGCGGACCCTGGACCCTGTAGTTAATTGAGAGTTCCTGCGACATAATATTTTTTTGAAAAAGGGCTCTTGTAAATTGTTTGTAGCTACAAGAACTTCTTTAATTTTTAATGGAAATCAAGCTTAGAAAAAGCTGCAACGAAGTTTTTTATTTATTGTGGTAAGACTGGGGTAAAAACCAAGGCCCTGTTACAAAAATTTGTTTTCATTAGACCGCTGCAAAAGGAGACAAGTGCTTTGCTCAGTAATCCGTTTTACAACCCGTTTTGTTTATTATTTTCTCTATCAGGCAACTATTGTTACCTTATCCGGGTCTTTAATATGACCTCATAAGAAAAAAGTCTAACCTACGGTCCCTGAACACGGGCCTGAATGGTGACGCTAAGGCGGCGCTAAAGTATATTAAAGAACCTGCGGGACACCACGGTGCCACCAACAACGCCGAAATAACACATTTGCGGGACACCACGGGAACAACTGCTGCGTCCAACTCGCCACGACGAACTGGCGTAAACGGCGCTAAAGTGTATTTATGAAGCTGTGGGAGACGACGGGAAAACTAATCGAAATTCTGGTCTAACCCTTGTTAAAGTACATGTTCTTTACTTTAAAGCAAATAAATTAATTATAATTAACATACATTAACATTGTCGTATGGCAAAGATATTAATAAATATCAGACTTTGCCAATTGGAGAGCTTTCTGAAGAAGTACCACAGGAAGAAGCAGACAGATCGCTAAACACTTGCAAATCATCAAAAGTGAGACCAAATGAGGACCTCTTCAGCATTAGCAGCATCTTCCGATTCACTTATTTCATCACTGCAGCATATAAAGTCACGAAAATTATAATTCAGAAATTATTTGTTTTTTTGGATAAACTTTCTTTTACGGATTATAAGCAATATTTAATAAAAAAAAAAAATTAATAAAAAACAAGAGCGCTATATTCGGCGGTGCCGAATCTTATATACCCTTCACAACGTGTAGTCATGCAATAACAGTAGTTTGTGTCACCATTCATCCCATATGAAATACGTACATACATATATAAAAACATCCCATTGTAAAATTATAAATTCACGTATGTATGTTAGAAAAACAAAAAAAAAAAAAAAATTTAAAAAAAAATTAAAAAAAAAAAATTTAAAAAAAAAATTTAAAAAAAAAATTTAAAAAAAAAATTAAAAAAAAAATTATTATATATATAATATATATATAATAAAAAAAAAATTAAAAAAAAAATAATAAAAATATAAATAATATATTAAATAAAAAATAAAAAAAAATAAAAATAAAAAAAAATTAAAAAAAAATTTTTTTTAAAAATTAAAAAAAAAATTTTTTGGCTCAGCTGGGATTTGATGCCACGTTTTCTCTAACCAGTATACATGTTTGTATGTATGTATGTTGTTGTTGTAATGTTGTTTTTGTGAAAAAAAATCGATGTGATCGTGGGTTTTTGCTCATATCTCAGTTGTTTATGTACCGATGTTTCTGATTTTCAATACCGATCTACTCCCGAATATTTCTGATATTAATACCTTACCCGGGTCCAACCTATGTCGAGGGGCTTCAAAAAGTTGATTTCAACATACACACGGACAGACGGTCAGACGGACAGACTGACAGAGCTTAATCGACTCCCCTATTCATAAGCTTTCAGAAAATATATACTTTATGGGGTCGGAAATGAAAATTGTAGAAATTTCACACGGAATGACAAACCTTTTTCACTGTGTGAAGGGTATAATAAATAAAAAATGTTATCTTTTCTGGAACAATTTCAAGTCTTAAAAGCCTTTACAAAGAATCAAAAATTTTAAAAAATATTTTATCTTACTTGCTTTAATATTCCAAAAATTTAAACTTTACTAACCCATTAGTAGGTACATAAAAAGCGCAGAACCCTTTTCAAACACTAATTTCCATTTAATAGGTTGATCAATTATCTACCATAGTTATGCTATATAAACTTTTTGATTATCTGATTTGGTTCAAAAGTTATGATTTTGGCAATAAAAAGCTCAAATGGCGCCACTGTACAACGGTCGCTGAAGATACATTAATAGTTACATTAGCTCCCATCGTCGACGTTAAGTATTGTAATATTTTTTTTAATAAAAACAAAAAATATTTTGAATTATATACATAATTCAGTTATGTAAATTTATTTATTTATTTATTATTTTAGTTTCTAAAAAATGATTACACAAAAGCAGAAATTATATATTTTCCATGTTTGTAGAACGATGTGTGATAGTGTGCGTAAGTCTTATTACGCGTGAGGCTTATTTAATTTTTGCTTGAGAATACTTATAGCTTTCTCTGAGTTTATAAGAAAAAGAAAGTAAGCCTGTTTTTCAGAGGTCAGGTTCAATAAATTGTTCGTGTATATGAAATCATGTCTTTTATATATGAATATTGTGTGTAAATCATCAAGGTTTTCCTCATTATAAGCATTTAGGGATGGAACACTTTCGTCTGCATCACGTTTACTCCTAGCATCAAAAGAATAAACATTGGCCAGAGAGTGAAAGTCGATAACGTTAACATTTTCTTCAGAGCCAAAGGATTTCGCGAGAACATTGTAGGATACAAATCCTATTATTAAAAGACCAGCAATAAATCTCATTTTAAATACAACTGTTACTATGTGGTGGCGAAGAATTTAAATTTTAAACTACTTTAGTTCTTCAAAAATTTTCTCTATTTATACTCAACGGCAGCTAAATAAAATATAAAGTTTTGCGTAATTGTGGGACAATTTATTTGCACAAGTGTAAAAATTTAAGATTAAATAAAAAATATTTTGAATTTTATTTACGTGAGTAAATAATAGTCGAGTTCACGCCTTTTCTTTTATTAATTTAAAAATTATTTTGTTAAAAGTAGATAAAATGTCTAAAAAAAGGGCGAAATTCAAAAGTATGCAACACTTGAAATCTTAAGATAAGTAGAATAGGCAGCTGTTGTGCAGCTCACTTGGGTCCATTATATTGAACCCTTTGTGATTCCTGAATAGAAAAGTAAGAAAAGAATAGAAAAGAGAGGAGAGAAGCAGACAAGTCCAGACTCTCTGCCGGGATTCGAACCCGCAACCACCAAACTAGCAGACCAGCACACTACTGACTAGTTCAACGGGGCAACCATACTCGAACTCTAACGATAACCTTTTTTTCGGTGGTCTTGCCTGCTTAAAACGTTAGTTTATTAGGTTTGAAAAAACAAAATGTAGGCCGAATTCACCGAATAACAATTATCAAATGCAGTGTGAACACCCCTAATGTTTTTTTTAATAACAAATATAGTGGCCTTATTAAAAAATTCCACAGCAGCCCCAAAGGGGTCTCCGATTGAAAGTGTGTGAAGTGTTTTATTTTTTCAACAACACCACCACTTCCACCCCCCAACACTTGAAATCTTAAGATAAGTAGAATAGGCTGCTGTTGTGCAGCTCACTTGGGTCCATTATATTGAACCCTTTGTGATTCCTGAATAGAAAAGTAAGAAAAGAATAGAAAAGAGAGGAGAGAAGCAGACAAGTCCAGACTCTCTGCCGGGATTCGAACCCGCAACCACCAAACTAGCAGACCAGCACACTACTGACTAGTTCAACGGGGCAACCATACTCGAACTCTAACGATAACCTTTTTTTCGGTGGTCTTGCCTGCTTAAAACGTTAGTTTATTAGGTTTGAAAAAACAAAATGTAGGCCGAATTCACCGAATAACAATTATCAAATGCAGTGTGAACACCCCTAATGTTTTTTTTAATAACAAATATAGTGGCCTTATTAAAAAATTCCACAGCAGCCCCAAAGGGGTCTCCGATTGAAAGTGTGTGAAGTGTTTTATTTTTTCAACAACACCACCACTTCCATCCCCCCCCCCAGTTAACCCAAGCAACCGAACTAAAGATAAACAAAATGTAGTGTTTTTCCTAATTGTGATAAAAAAAAAATGATAAAAATTTTTAATTTTGCTAAACACTTTTGAATTATATTAACGTACGTTTGTAACGTTTGTTTTATATGGTGACCTTAATAGCTTAAACGTACATATGTGTACACTTCAATTATTAAATATGTTTGTATATTATTGGCTAAAACGCAATGTTATTGTTGGTATTATTTGTTTAACAAACGTGTCTTTATTTTCAAGGTTTTAATACAATTTTTATAAAACAACATTTTTATAGTAAAAAAAAAAAATTCTAAAACTTTCCGATATTTTTTACTTAACGCAGATCTACTACAGTTTTTACAATACTTTTTTGATCTACAACAAAAAAAAAGTGGTAAAAAATGTGGTCATATCGGTTTTGTATTTGCGTTTAAAACAATATGGAACTTTTTGAACACCCATATATTCTGTATCCTTGAGAGGCAACGTTATTTTTATCGGATTTTGTTAACTTCTACCTTCCTTATAAATTTTATGTAATTTAAATTTTCATAAAACCGCCAAAAGCTGAAATATCGTCAGTGTGGGTCTAAGCGCCCACCTCTCATATGAGGCGTTATCCAAAATTCATATATTTTCTGTACAGGTAAAAGTTTTAAATAAAAATATAACTTTGTACTTTAATATCTAATAACACGGTAGTCCAGCCAAACTGAACGATATTTGTTATAAATAAAGAATTATCTAAATAGTTTTTTATTATGTTGAAACGATCTATGAAACAAAATATCGGTCAAATGGTCTTCATGGCTTCGGTGGCAAACTTTTATACGACGACCCACATTTTTAATGAAACTAAAATATAATTGAAATTCGCTGTCGATAATGTGTCGAATTATTTAATACTTTAGCTCTTGACTTTTTCCTTTAAATATCCTCAAAGAAACAAGTCTAACGGCGTCAAATAACATGATATTTAGATAACACGGCCATGGATTTCTCGCAAAAAAAGCCAAGGCAAGTGCCACCATTCTGTGGGAACCACTATCTTCTAGGTCCTTTTTCTCATTTTCTGGCCACACGAAGTGCGTTTTCATCTCGCGTTGGTGAACGCAATACACGGTAACTGTTGAGGCCCATAAGCCGCCTCAAACAGTCACTCTTTGTGGATGCATCGGGTTTTTAGAAAACAATCACTTCAGTACTCTCATTTGCTTAAGTGCGGCAATTCTTCTAGTTAACAAATCCACTCTTCTTTGTAAAGTCACCAATAACTTCTGTCTGTTTAACCAACCACTCGGTGTATTTATGATGATTGAAATTGTCAGTATAAACAACAATATATTTAACAAGTAAGAGTGCTATATTCGGCCGTGCCGAATCTTATATACCCTTCACAACGTGTAGTCATGCAATAACAGTAGTTTGTATCACCATTCATCCCATATGAAATACGTACATACATATAAAAAACATACATACATATATAAAAACATCCCATTGTAAAATTATAAATTTACGTATGTTAAATAAAAAAAAAAAAATAAAAAATAAAAAAAAATTTAAAAAAAAAATTAAAAAAAAATAAAAAAAAAATTAAAAAAAAAATTTAAAAACAAATAATTAAAATATATATAATAAATATAAAACAAAAAAAAAAATAAAAAAAAAATTAAAAAAAAATAAAAAAAAAATTTAAAAAAAAATAATAATAAAAATATAAATAATATATATTAAATAAAAAATAAAAAAAAATAAAAAAAAATGAAAAAAAATAGAAAAAAAAATAAAAAAATTTTTTTTTTTTGGCTCAGCTGGGATTTGATGCCACGTTTTCTCTAACCAGTATACACGTTTGTATGTATGTATGTTGTTGTAATGTTGTTTTTGTGAAAAAAAATCGAGGTGGTCGCGGGTTTTTGCTCATATCTCAGTTGTTTATGTACCGATGTTTCTGATTTTCAATACCGATCTACTCCCAAATATTTCTGATATTTTAATACCTCACCCGGGTCCAGGCGATGTCGGGGGGCTTTAAAAAGTTGATTTCAACATACACACGGACAGACGGTCAGACGGACAGACTGACAGAGCTTAATCGACTCCCCTATTCATAAGCTTTCAGAAAATATATACTTTATGGGGTCGGAAATGGAAATTGTAGAAATTTCACACGGAATGACAAACCTATATATACACTTTTCACTGTGTGAAGGGTATAAAAACTCTACTTTAATTAAGGCATTGACGTATTGTATTGAACTGTCAGCAAATTAACTGAAGATCGCGGAAAAAAAATTAAACAATTAAGTACGCAAATGAGTTAAAATTTCAAATCTAAAGTTGGACCTTATGCGAGAAAATTTTGTCAATATTTTAAATATTCGTAACATTCTTTAAAAGAACTTTTTATTTTTATAGTAGCAAGCATTAAGCTGACATTATTAAAACGACTTTTTTCTCTAATACAGACATAGTCATATGTATGTACATACTTATATATTTACACAAATTAAAAAAATGTTAGTATGTTTCGAAATAAAACAAAATGTTTGAGCTTTTCGAATAAATTTTCAAATGAAATCTACTCAATTGTTATCCTTAAAATGTACAGTTTATGCTAGTTAAATTTTTTAACAAAAAACTTGGAGGCTGTTGATTTAATGGGTCGATTATGGATAGCAACCGAACTTCAGTTGCGTTACCAGCTGGCAACTACAATTTCTCGGTGACTGAATTTTCATATAAAAATGGAAAGCTGGTAGTTGCCAGTTGCAATCTGTAATGCCTTTTTTGGCAACTGGCAACGAACCTGAGGTTCAGTTGCTATCCATAATCGACCCATAAATTACAAATGAAGTCTACGAAGTCTTTCAAAATTATTTACACACTTATTTTGTCAGTCAAAAGTATTTATACAATTGAAAAAACATTATAAAACACCAAAAGAAAAAAAAAACAAATCAAAAATAATTAGTAACTTCTTAAATTTCCTTTAGCATCTATGACAGCTTGTAGTCTAGCTGGAATTGCGTACAAACTCGACTTCTAAGCAGTTCCATATATTTATAATTTCATCAATAGTTTCCTCTCGTTTTCGGCCCATTTGGATAGATGTCTGCCTTTTCATGAATGCCCATACATTCTCTATTATGTTTGGAACTGGACTCTGGGGTGGCCATGGAAGAACATCTTGTTCAACTTGATTTAAAAACGTTGTTGGTAACCATGCTTTGTGGCATTGAGCATTATCATGCTGCAAAATCCAATTTTCATCAGGAAATAATCTCTGAGCCGAAGTAAAAGTATGGTCATTCAAAATATCTAGATACCCTGCCTGGTTTAGAGTGTTTTGTATTGGAACTGGATTTCCAAATCAATTTTATCACACACAACCCTAAAACATTATTGAACCCCCGCCGAAACCATTAAGAGGTTGTACTGCTTTATGCTACGATCCTTTGAAAAGAGGACTCGTCCGTCCATAATACATTATGCCAGAACTACAATGGCGTATGGATATACTCCATGGCAAACTCTAGGCGTTTTTTTTTTGTTTTTTTCAGATATGTCTATTACTTTTCTCACGACATAGGTCTTTATATCATACGTGCTTAATCTTCTCCGAATTGTGAATTCACTTGCAGGTTTTCCAATGATGTTTTCTGCCTCTGCAGCGACTTTAATCGGACTTGCGACTGGATTTTCTGCGAATATTTTAGGAATAGAACGATCTTCTATTTTGTTTGTCGCATATTTCCGACCTCTTTTGTAGGCTTCCATAAGTTTCTTTCTTCTTTGCTAAATTGTAGACTGTTTTCCGACATATTCCGTTCTCTTTTCCCAAGTCTGATGCCGAGGAATCAATTCCAAACTTCGTTGCAGTCTCAACTCACGTTTTGACGGAAATTTTTTTATTTTCACCATTTTAAACGTTTTTTTTAGCGACTTTTCTAAAAATATTTATTTTTATGCGATAAATTTTTTTTTAAAAGATTGCAGCGTTTTTAACCTAATTTCACGAATGTGTAAATACTTTTGACAGACAAATAAATAATTTTGAAAGATAAGGCGTAGACTTCATTTGTAATTTAAATCCACAGCCGTCAAGGTTTTTGTTAAAAAATTTTATCTACCATAAACTGTACATTATAAGGATTACAATTGAGTAGATTTTATTTGAAAATTAATTCAAAAAGCTCAAACATTTTGTTTTATTTCTAAACATATTAACATTTTTCTAATTTGTGTAAATATAATATATGAGTATGTCTGTATATTGAGTACTTTTTTCTGCATCAAGTAAGGAAAGTTATTAGAATGGAGAACGATTTCCCTTATAAGGTTACATTTTCTTCAAGAAGAGAACACAAGATTACATAGTGTTTGTTTAAGAAGCAAAAAAAGTTTTTTCTAGAAATAAAAACCAAATTTTCAGATTCTAACAATTAAGACAGATGCTCAGATTATGACACCTTTGCTGTAAAGTATTTTCCCATTAAAACTAAAAGGTTTTCTTTTTGTACATAAATGTTCTCATCCATATTTATTTACTCCTTGTTCCCCATATATTTACAGGAAATAAATGTAATTTTTCTGTAATAACTTATCACTGTTATAAATTAGCTAATCGTAATTTCATGTCTCAAACAAACTTTTCAATCTTTGTATGGAGCCAAGTGCTTAGTTTTTCACTAGTATTTGGTTATTTGGAAAAAGTATATCTACTGTTTTCGCAGGATTCTATAATTCTTGTTTGTGTTGCTCTTTTTTTTCCTTAAATGCGTATTTTATACATTTAGAGGATATAAATTAAAATCTTCTTTAATAACTAACTGCCCACATTCTTATCATTTGATATAAAAAAAAAACGTAAAGCGTAATTTCATGCCTTGCAAACCCGTATTTAATTCATTATTTTCTTAACTTTTGATTAACTTATCTGCCGTTAGAATGTGGAAATTACCTTATTCCTTTTCGAACTTTATATTTTATTGTATTCTTAGGATTATTTTTTTTCTTCTTCTTGGCAGAAAATAACGAAAACAAAAATATATGTAATAAAAAGTTTAGAAAAGAAAAAGAAAAACTTTCCAAAAAACGTAAACTTTTTACATAAATAAAATTCGCAACACTGTAAAATTAAACTATACAATAAAAATAATGAAACGAAGAAAACACAAAAAAAAAATTTCCAAAGTTTAAAAAAAAGCAAATTGTAATTGCTTAAAAAAAAAAACACAAAAAAAAACAATTAAAAAGTAACAAAGGAACTGCTAGCAGTTGAACAACAAAATCAGCATAAAATTCCAAAGAAATTTTAGGTAAAATATAAAAAAAAACAACAATAGCACCAAAAAAAAAACGTAATTTTTCATGAGGTAATTAATAATTGTGACCAGCACAAGATAAATGTACTAAACACACAATTTCATTTACTCACTCATTTAGTTTAGCTGTTTTTCATTTAAAAAATTGGACCCTGTACATTAACATCCCCTCTTCAACCACTCTGTCACAGAAAATGTCGTTCTTGTAAATATGGTTTTGTGCAAGAAAAACTGCAAAAAATTATAAATTATAAAAGTGAAATTGTGTGGAAAATGAAGTGGGTAGATTGAATGAGAGGAAAAAGCAAAAAAAAAAAAGAAATATAGCTATACTTTTAAATAAAATTTTTATTTTACAATTAAAATATCATTAAATATGAGTATGAAATGAAAAAGAAAATTAACAACAGCAACTACGAATTTGAAGAGAAATATATATGTATGTGTATGTACGCGTACACAGCAAAATGTATTAATGATTTTTATATGAAAATAAAGACGTTGGGGAAATTATGTCATACGAATTCGATAAAATTTTACATTTCCTATTAGAATCTCTATATCACAAGCGCAGCAAACTTGATCGTTTGTCGCGATTTTGCTCCTAGTTTGTGACTTTTCATAAGACTGGCTTGAATCCAGATATTTGTCAACGTTGTTATAAACTTCACACTGTAAACAAGTAACAGTGCTATATTCGGCCGTGCCGAATCTTATATACCCTTTACAACGTGTAGTCATGCAATAACAATTGTTTGTATCACCATTCATCTCATATAAAATACATACATACATGTAAAAAAAAATTACAAAAAAAAAAATATTAAAAATAAAAAATAAAAATAATAAAAAAAATTAAAAAAAAATATAAATAATATATTAAATAAAATAAAATAAAATTTTTTTGGCTCAGCTGGAATTCGATGCCACGTTTACTTTAACCAGTATGTATGGAGGTTGTTGTTGTAATTGTGAAAAAAACGAGGTGGTCGTGGTTTTTTGCTCATATCTCAGAGAGATATGGGGCGATTGTGCTGAATTTCAGTAGCGATTCATTCCTGGATATTTCCAAGAGATTGATACCATATAGAAATCTGGGGAACATATAGTTGCTTCTAAAAGTTGATTTTAACCAACACACGGACAGACGGTCAGGGCTTAATCGACTCCTCTACTCATAAGCTTTCAGAAAATATATACTTTATGGGGTCGGAAATGAAAATTGTAGAAATTACAAACGGAATGACAAACCTACATATATATTCTTAGATATGAGCAAAAAACCACTACCACCTCGTTTTTTTACACAACAACAACAACATACATACGTACATGCATAAATACATACATACAAACGTGTATACTGGTTAGAGTAAAGGTGGCATCGAATCCCAGCTGAGCCAAACAAAATTTTTTTTAATTTAATATTTTTGTTAAAGAAAGCAGTTTGACTGCTGACAGTTTATTGTCAATTTTTATTTAAAAAATAAACTTTTAAAATTTCATACTAATTATGATTAGAATATTGGTCTAACTACGTTGACTGTAAAGAACGTTAAAAAAATCAGGGAGACTGCATTTATTAATAATGGTAAAACAACCTCAAAATAAGCCGTTTAGATGTCACTATCGAAGCAGTTCGTGAGCACTGTTGTCATTTTAGCTATTTTCTCGTCAAATCAAGCGATTTTTAAATATTTTTTCCGGAAAAAAATATGATTTAGCTATTAGCGGGAAATCTAGCGATATTTGCGATGTTGGATTTTAATGTGTTTTAAATACATTTGATGTAAAATTCTTAAAGAGTAGCTACCAATTCATTTGTAAGGCGAATACTGTTTTCAATTTTTCACTTTTTATACAGATTTTGGCACCTGAAAGCCAAAAAGCACATACATTAAAATTTAAAAACCAATTTTATCCTGCAAATTTTATAGTTTAAATAAACGTTCCTTTCTTTCTTTAGATGAGTTTGTGAATTATACAAAAAAAAAAACTATTTAAAATTTTTTTGCAAGAATTTCGAAATATTGCAACAAAGAACTAATATGATCCAAAAATTGTGCATTGTTAAGCCATTAAAAGTTTAAGTCCTGGGTAATGCAAGATTAAAAAGACGATACAAAGGGATATTGATGCAGGTGCTCCCTGTCTGCAAAATTGTACAAATAAAAACACAAGTCATCTGCATCGGTAGGAGGGTTATATTGGAGATAATTTAATTTTAAAGAAGGCTTCATTAATAACTCTACATACGTCAATCAATTCAATTGATCACCTTAGTGATTTATGTAAAAAAGATTTCGATAGAACGAATGAAAACCTTATTTATAGAACCAAATGCTTAGCGATAAATAAAAATGTTTTAGTGACCCATCTCCTAATGGAACTTAGAAACGATGTATGAGGTTCTAGGTATAGTGTATTAGAAGATAAATCAATAGACGCTTGTATCATCAAGTTATAAGGTATGTTTTTTAAAAACTTAAAACCTACGTGGTACATAAATCTATGTAAATCAGAATTAAAGAAACTAGATTACTATTTTACATTTGAAAGCGAGAATCTAGACTTTTAGTGAAAAAATCCCAAAATGTTTTTAAATAGGTGTTAAGTCTGCATATTATAAATATAAGGTAATTTATAATACTTGATAAATGTTATTTTTTTCTTAATTAATACATAACGTACATATGTGTACGTATATTTCTTGAATTTTTTCACATACCGTCATACATATGTAAATTATGTATTAAAATGTAACTAATATAAGGTGCCTTCGTAATAAAAATGACTGTACTTTTCTTTTTTTCTTTTAGTGTTTAAGAAAAACTTAGCGATAAAACGCTAAATTTTCCGCGCAATAAAAAAAATCAACGAAAACGTGGCTATTTTTTGTTAAAATAATGACAGAATTTGAAAAAATAAATATTAGCGATTTATCGCTAAAATTTTGAAAATTTTTAATTTTTAGCTATTTTCTAACTATTTTTCTACTTATTTTAGCGATATTTTTTGGGAAAAAGTTGGCAACAGTGTTTGTGAGAGTGTTGGGCAAAGTCTAAAAATATCATTTCGGCGTCGTGTTTGCGAATTTAAAATTTCAAGAAGCTGTGTACAGCGTGTATTTACAGCGTTCGACTGACATAACAGCTGTAGCCTATTGCCATCGAAGAAAATTCAATGCATGGGATTTCTATCATTTACAAGTGAATGTGAATTTTTCAAGCAAAATCATTTTAAGCAGTGAAGCAAAATTTCCATTCTAAAAATTTAATAAATCATTCAAATTGACGTATTTGGGGTTTAAAGAGCTCGCAAGTGTGCAGTTGACCATATTATTTTTATTTATAAAAATTTATTATAAAACGAGGCGGACAGCTTTTATCTGCCTAGACTGGATGTGTCTGACAAATGCTTTTCACAGCTATACGTTATGTAAAATAATTAAATTTCTGCATAGTCGTGAATCACTCAGATTTCAGGGATCAGAATTGTGTTCCTATATCAAGTTTTTGTTATTGTTGGGTTATATAAAGTTTTCTCCCAACCAACCCATAACTTGTGTACTAGTAAAGGATATTCAACGCTGTATGATCGAAATTCTGGTATATTCATGCTTAAATCTCTGGAAATATCAAGAAAGTATCGAAAAAAATTTGTAGTTGCATTGAGTTAAATAAAATTCAAATCGTGCATTATAGAAACTCTCTAAAATACGCAAATTTATTGGCATATTGTACAAATTTATTAAGGAGTGAAATCTTAATTTATTATCTCGTATTTATAAATTTTCGACTTATTTCGGAAGTCCTTCCATTAAAGAGTTTACAGTTGCTTCTGTTACCTTTTTGGTGGAGGTGGTCTATATACACTTAAAATCGGACATGTTCTGGGAAACCTTTCCTGTGTTCTTCAATTCCTTTTTTACAGGAGCCCAGTACCTTTTCACAGGCCTAAGTTCTGGACAGTTAGGTGCATTTGCCTCTCGTGGTACAAAAATGACATTATTCTTTGAATATTACTCATGTGCCTTTTTTCCATAGTGACATGATGCCATGCCATGGTGCTGTCTCAGAAAAGGTAAAAGTCGTTTTTGTAGGCACGCCGTGATATAAATTTCTGTCTTTGTTGTGCCTGATGCCACAAATACTTGACTTCGTTTGCCTCAACTGCTAATAGCTTGCCACACGAGAAATTTCTTAGGTATTTTTGATTGTTTTTCGTCCAGAACTTTTCCTGCACATTACCTCGTGGAGGAAAGTCTGCCAGTACGTATGTTTCGTCATCCATCACATAACAGGTGTATTTTTTTTATAAAATCTGCGTTTAATTTTTTCACTCGTTTTTTTTTTGCTTCTAAGCTGTTTACCGAATTGCGATCTGTAACTTTCTGAACTTTCTATGTCTTTAGCCCAGCATAAGATTTGGCCCTTTGGACAAAACTATTAGAGCATTTCAGCGTACGCGTTGCTTTTCTGATAGAAGTGTTTGGTGCTCTTCAAAACAGTTGCTCGACTTATTTTACATTACCAATATCCCTTGGACCTTGTTTAGTTCCTGATCCACGTCTTCTTTCAATGCTCAGGTCTTCTTTATACAGTTTAATGGCATTTGAAACAGTTCGAGGGTCAACTTCAAAATTTTTTGCAATTTTTTTAAAAGTCCATGGCGGATTTTTTTGAAAAGTTTTAATTATATTTTCACGTACTTTATTTTTGGCAGTCCATAACAATTGAAAATTTATCAGTTTTAAACAATAGTATCTGACATACATAAATATAAAAGCTAACGTGTTAAAAAGAAAAATAATTAATTGCACGATTTGAGTTTTATTTAACTTAATGCAACTAATAATTTTTTTCGAAACACTCCTTATACTTAACCCTGTCGTGTGTGCTTTATGTTTTAATAAATGAAACATCAATGATTAATATTTTAATATATTTTACGTTGAGGGACATTTTTTTACGTTGTTAGGCATATTGACGATATTGAACCTTAATTATGTCTCAGTGTCATCATCGAAGACGTGGCGAGTATTTGGTCGATATTTCGTTTCACACATAATTGTCATAGATCCTCCTTTAAAATAAAAAGTATTAAGATAATTCTCTGAAATTGTTTTGTTCTATTGCAATCAGAGTCGTTTGGTTAGTTGTACCACCCTTTACATTATTTAATGTAATGCATTTCCAATCAACATATGTATGTATGTCTATTATTCTTATTAACTCTCGCAATTGCTTTAATTATAAATTCTACGGTTGGTTTATTATTTTACAAATCTTTCTTTTTTCATTTGTTATTTATTTAAATATGTTTTCTCCATTCAGCTTTTTATTCTCTTCCAACGCCTGTTTCTTTCAGCCTTCATTTTCATTAAAATTTTAATTTTTATTTTTTTTTTTTTCTCGTTAATGCTTATTGTCTTGCCATTAAAATGTGTCCGTAAAGAAATTGTGCTACGAAAAATTTTCATATTTATTTCTTATATTGTCTTTTCTTCGCGCTTTATAACGGCAACTGCGTTCGCATGCAATTTATTGAAACTACAACATGAATATGACAATTAATTATACTCATTCACACATTCAATTCATGTTCTACTGTCATCATGATGTATCACATGTCACAAACGAAATTATTTGCTAATATGATTTCTTCTTTTTTACTTTTATTTAAGAGTAATTTTTCTTATTTTTTAAACCGTTCATTTTAATTGTACATCACCACAAATTGTGGACATTTTTTCATTTTGATTCCTTGAAGGATATATGGCATTGGTTGCCTACCAGCCAGTGAAACGGGGGGGAAAAAGGAAAAGAAAAACTCGAAGATTTATAAGAAATCTGATGCTGTTGATGGCGAAATGAATGATTTGTCAAATTTGTCACATTTCGAAAAATGTGAGGAAATATTAAGATGTCCTTATGACAATTTAATTTTGTTTTTGCTTTTATATTCCATATATGATGGGAATTAAGCAAATTGCATTTCAGGGATGGTAAAGTTAGTAGCAATATTATAGTATACAATAGTATACAAATGATTTAATTTGAAGAATTTAAAAATTTATTCAGTTGTCATTAACTACCTTGTTTTCATTAACATATACAAGCAATAGTAAAACAACTTGTCATGGAACAAAATGGAAATATAACAAGTGAGAAGTGAGTTGTATTCAGCTAGTCCTAATGATTTAAGTAACTTTGTTCATGTTTTATACTCATAATTGCAAAATGTATCCGCCTAACAGCGTTGTCAACTTTGACACTTGTAAAAGCACCTAAACGGGAAAAAGCGCGTAATTTTATAAAATTACTGAGCTTAAAATTGTTTACTTTTAATTCTATTTATTTCATAAAATTATAAATTTGCATATTAAAAGTTTCCATCGCTCCTTTTAAAAGCATAAATTTTAAAATAATTTTATTTTTAAATAAGTAATTTTTAAACATCGTGGCAACTTTAACTTTACAGTTGCTAATATAATCACTATTTCACTAAAAAATTTACAGCCTGCCAGTTGCACTCTGGAATACCTTATTTTGCAACCGGCAATAAAACTAATGTTTTATTGCCATCGATAATAGACTTATAGGTCTTTAGATATTCTATTATTAATATCATCCGGCCAAATATCATGATGCTATCAATATGATAGTAATTTGATCAATGTAAATATTTATCTCATCAGAGTGTCAATTGTTGCTTTGTAAAATTGTAAAATGAAAAGCTTTTGCATACAAATTAATTTTTTTATTTTTATCTTTTTAATGCATCTCATACAAATTGAAAAGTTTAGTTTTTCTTAAAATTTAAATTGGATATGACACCTTCTATACAAGACCAACAGTTTTTGCGGCGAGACTGATTTTTTTCAAATCCAAGCTCGATTTTTACGGTCAGATCTTCTTAAAATTTGAAGTGTGCGTGGCATCTCCCATATAAATCCAACAGTTTTTGCCGGATATCCAGATAATGGCAATGCCGATTTGACAATATTTTTTAATAATCCCTAAAGCGCAAAAAATAATATATCACACATAATTTTTATGGTATAACTGTTGTGGGCATAACAGAAATCTGGATATGCGACAAATACCGTTTGCTTTGTATGGAAACTATAATACGCACATCATATTTAAAAAATCTCCATAAGAACCTCACTTTTTATACCCTTCACCTGTTGTAACACACAAAAATCATACTAGCCCTAAAACCTTTAAAATTAGAAATGGTCTTCAACAGGGACTGTAAACTCTCCCATTCTATTTAATCTATCTATTTTAGATCTTCTTTATGAAGTTGAAAACATAATTTCTTTTGCTGATGACATTATATATCATGCTGATAAAACTATTGATCAAATCAATTGCAATTTACAAAATTTATTTGATATATTGGAAGAGTTTACAGTTAACTGGATGATGAAAATTAACATACAAAAATGTGAAACTATCTTATTTGGACCTCCAGTAGGCAAATGTAATAATAATGTAAAAAAAAATTGGAAGCTATTCGGAATTAAATCCAAAATAAGTAACACTAATATACCGAACAAACAAATTGTAAAATATTTAGGTACTTATTTGGACAAATTTCTATACTTTAACACACATGTAAATGAAACGCTTAAAAAGGCAACTAAAGCATTTTTTATGTACAAACGAATGTTTTAATCCAAATATATTAACACTAAAGTAAAACTAACTATGTATCAAACATTAATTAGACCAATTATTACTTATGGATGCCAGATTTGGTTCAACATATCACCTTCTTATATGGAAAAAATTAGAGTCTTCGAGCGAAAATGTTTAAGATCTTGTACATTATTATTTAGATCAAAAACAAGTAATTATAAAAAATATGTCTCAAATAAAATTTTGTACAATACATCAGACATAATACGAATTGACAATTTTATCATAAATTTAATAAGAAATCACATACTAAGATGTATGTCATGTATAGAAAATAAAATCATTATGGCATCATACTACGCAAATGAAGAATATATAATAAATACTCTGAAAATTGGGTTTGTACCACCAGAGGCATTTTTGTACCTCGATAAAATTAAATTCATCCAAAAAAAAAAAAAAGTGCAGTCCCAATATTCTATCATAATTTTAGAAGGGCAAATATTAAGGCTGTAGATTGCAGTAGTGAACCAAATAATTTAAGATATGCAAAAAGTATTTCGAGTACTGATAAACATATTTGTCAAAGACAAAATACCAACAAATTTTGGTGGTTAAATGAATAAACAATATTCTATTGCTTTCACTTCCTTGTTTTTACTTCTATTGACCCTTTTTTTTTAATAAAATATTAAAGTAATGTTTTTAAGAAAATTTTTCATTACAGAATATTAAATATATTCTTCATTTGAAGAAAAAAAAAAAAATCTATTTAAAACTTGAAATTATTGTACATATACTATACTTGAGAGCTCTGAAAAGGGACTGTGTATTTGTAAATATTTATAATTATTAACTATTGCTTATTTGAGTTTAGTTAAATTTTCTTTTTGGCAAATTAATAAACAAATTAAAAAAAAAAACAAGTAAGAGTGCTATATTCGGCTGTGCCGAATCTTAAATACCCTTCACAAAGTGTAGTCATGCAATTACAGTTGTTTGTATTACCATTCATCTCATTAATATGAAATACGTACATACATCACGAATTCCACAGAAAAGTCATCCGTCACACATGTGCGTGACGATGTTAAAAATTAGTAAAAGATGAATATATATATATATTTTTCAGATAATATAACTTTTCGTATAATCTAAGATTGCTTCTTCTAGCTGTTAAAAATATGAATTTTTATCTGAAGTAAATTCGCAGAAATTTTTGATAGAAACTGACATAAAATGTTCAAAAGTTAAATTTTGTAACATGTGCGTACGATACATTTTGATTTATACTAACGAAATTAGAAAACCTATTAATAAGTGCTTTATAAATTTTTGAAAGAGCATAAAATTAAATAATAATAGCGGTAAATCTGCTTTAACAAAAGATATTTTTTTAACAAAATTAGTTGCAATTATTCGCACTCTGTAACAGTGCGTGACATGGATTTTATGACATACGTTATTCATTATTTTTATAATAATTTCATCCGCTTAAAAACATCCCGTTTTAAAATTATAAATTGAGTTTATGTATTTATGTATGTATGTTAAAAAAAATTTAAAAAATAAAAATATAAAAAAAAATAAATAAATATAAATATAAATATAAATATAAATAAAAAAAAATTTTTTTTTGTCTTAACCCATTATGTCCGAGAATACTTTATTGCACAAATTAAAAAAAATTATCAAATTCCAATCACACTCATGAAAAGATCTTTTCGTCATAATTATTTTTTTTGTCCTGGTCCTGCTGGAGCCAGGAAAGACTGTTGCCATATGGCAACGCCAGGAACTATCTCAACTTACAAAATATAATAATGAATTAATTTTTTTGCTGATATATTTTATTAAAAAACAAGTAAAAGCGCTATATTCGGCCGTGCCGAATCTTATATACCCCTCACAACGTGTAGTCATGCAATAACAGTAAATTCACGTATGTATGTTAAAACAAGTAAGAGCGCTATATTCGGCCGTGCCGAATCTTATATACCCTTCACAACGTGAATTCATGCAATAACAGTGGTTTGTGTCACCATTCATCCCATATGAAATACGTACATACATATAAAAACATACATATATAAAAACGTCCCATTGTAAAATTATAAATTCACGTATGAATGTTAAAAAAAACAAAAAAAAAAAAAAAAAAATTTAAAAAAAAAATTTTTAAAAAAAAAAAAATTTAAAAAAAAAAAATTTTTTAAAAAATTATTATGTATATAATATATACAAAACAAAAAAAAAATAAAAAAAAAATTAAAAAAAAAAAAATTAAAAAAAAAAATAATAATAAAAATATAAATAATATATTAAATAAAAAATAAAAAAAAAAATAAAAAAAAAATAAAAAAAAAAATTTAAAAAAAAATTAAAAAAATTTTTTGGCTCAGCTGGTATTCGATGCCACGTTTTCTCTAACCAGTATACACGTTTGTATGTATGTATGTTGTTGTTGTAATGTTGCTTTTGTGAAAAAAAAATCGAGGTGGTCGTGGGTTTTTGCTCATATCTCAGTTGTTTATGTACCGATGTTTCTGATTTTTAATAGCGATCTACTCCCGAATATTTCTGATATTTTAATACCTCACCCGAGTCCAAGCGATGTCGGGGGGCTTCAAAAAGTTGATTTCAACATACACACGGACAGACGGTCAGACGGACAGACGGACAGCGCTTAATCGACTCCCCTATTCATAAGCTTTCAGAAAATATATACTTTATGGGGTCGGAAATGAAAATTGTAGAAATTTCACACGGAATGACAAACCTATATATACCCTTTTTCACTGTGTGAAGGGTATAAAAAAGGTATATATAGCTTTGTCATTCCGTTTGTAATTTCTACAATTTTCATTTCCGACCCCATAAAGTATATATTTTCTGAAAGCTTATGAATAGAGGAGTCGATTTTTTAAAAATTTTTCTAAAAAAATTTTTTAAAAAAATTTTTTAAAAAAATGTAAAAAAAAAATAATAAAATATAAATAATATATTAAATAAAATAAAATAAAATAAAATTTTTTTGGCTCAGCTGGGATTCGATGCCACATTTATTCTAACGTGTACGTATGCACGTATTTTATATGGGATGAATGGTGATACAAACAATTGTTATTGCATGTCTACACGTTGTGAAGGGTATATAAGATTCGGCACGGCCGAATATAGCACTGTTACTTGTTTATATAAAGAATGATTTTTTAGCTATTATCTTTTTGGCAACACTGGCTTAAACAGCTGACGCACGTTTCGTGTTTTGTTTCATCTTCAGTTTGGTCTATAATTTAACCACGAATCGTCTTACAAACGAACAAAGCTTGCAAACTATTGAATTTTGTTATCAAAATGCGTGCTCTGTTAAGAAAGTTTATCGCGCGCTTCTTATCGAAAAATTGTGTTCAGCGACGAAACTGTCGATTTTGGAGTGAAGATCAGTCAGAAGCATTGCAAGAGCTACCAATGCATACAGAAAAAGTCACAGCTTGGTGAGGTTTATGGGCTGGTGGCATCATTGGACCGTACTTCTTTAAAGATGATGCGAATTGTAACGTAACTGTGAATGGTGAGTGCTACCGTGAGATGATATTCAACTTTTTTTTGCCCAAAATGCAAGAGCTTGACTTGCATGACATGTGGTTTCAACAAAACCGTGCCACATGCCACACAGCACGCTTAACACTGGACTTATTGAGAGGCGAGTTCGGTGAACATTCAATTGGCCGCCTAGATCGTGCGATTTAACGCCTTTAGACTATTTTTTGTGGGGCTATGTTAAAGCTAATGTCTATACACACATGCCCGCTTCAATTGACACATTGGAAGACAACATTGAAGCATTTATTCATGAGATACCGGCTGAAATGTTGGAAATAAATTGGACTAAGCGGATAGACCATTTCAGGCGCAGTCACGGTCAACATTTGCATGAAATAATCTTCAAACATTAAATTATATGGACCGTACTGTCGATACAAATTAAGATTTCATGCATTTTTTCTGAATTTTATGTGTTTTTTTTTAAACTTTCCTATAGCTCTTAAAAAATCACCCAATAGTGGTAGATAGATATATTGATTGATTGATTGAATGATAGATAAATGCTTGCATAGGTCCAGCAACGCGGGTCGAGTCTGCTAGTTTTTTATATATTCAATAAGTTTGATCAACTTGAATCTATACTGCCATAATAAGTTCTCCTGACAATATAATTTTATAATAAGTAAGAGCACTATATTCGGCTCTGCCGCATCTTTGCAACCCTCTTTGATAATCTCTATACTAAAATATGTATCACTTTCTTTGTTTAACTTCGATATGCTAGTAAAATGTTTTCGTAAAAATAGACTAAATTTCAATGAAAGTGGTCGTTAAAGTTGGCGTGTCAATATAATTTCTGCTAATAAATAAAGCTGAGATATTTTAATATAGTCCTTTATTCTTCCAAAAACTTTGTCAATAGAGAAATTACATCAATTTAAGATAAAGAGTTATATGAGAGGTAGGCGTTAAAGTAAAGGTGCCACCTACATTTTCTGGCATAACAATCACATTGACTAGAAAGCTATGTGTACGAAATTTCATCACAATACCTTTTGTCGGTTTTATGAGCTTTTAAATTTCATTAACATTACATTACGTAAAAAGTGGGCGTTATAGTAGGCGTGTTAATGAAGTCTTTACCTATAAATTCAACTTAGATATTTCAATATAGTCCTTTATTTTTCCAAAATATTTATTGATAGAGAAATTATATGAATTTGAGATAAAGCGCTATATAGGAGGGAGGTGGGCGTAAAAGTGGGCGTATCACATTTATTTTCCGTTAGTACAAAGCCTTTGATCAAGAAGCAATGGTGGCAAAATTTCAGAATCATACATCTAATTTTGTCAGTTTAATTACATTTTAAATTTTGAATATACCGTAAAATACACTGCGCGGTATAAATTTTTGTATATTTTTGACCTTTTTTTTATTAACGAAATATACATTCGAAATTTCATGGCTTTACGTTAATGCGTTTGGACACAATAGCAATTTATTCGATGTTGGATGTTGTTTGACCTACTCTTCCATTACGAGCTATAACACTTCCTAATATTCAGATTAAGCCCATTTTCAATACCAAAGAAACCTTGTGTATAGGCAATATTCTGGTAAAATTTGAGCCCCTTAACTTTTTCGGTTCGAGTTCTATCGTGCTTTCAACAGACGCGTCGACTGACGGACATAGCTAGATTGTCGTAAAATTAAAAGAAAAAATATATACTTTATGGGGTGCAAAATGGATATATCGATGAATGACAAAGTTCATTCATTTTTTCATTCATTTCATTGGTGGCGAATATAAAAAGTCCAAAAGTTTATGTCTAATAAACCATACAGGCTATCAAGTCACAAGTATTGGAATTAAATTACAATTATAAATTAAGATATAATCGAACTCTATATATTTTCAATGAAAGTGGAAGGATGTTAAATTAAAATACTTCCATAAGAAAATAAGATAAACTAAAATGTTGTTTACACACCACCTAAACGAGCCACCAATTTGTTCGCATACATATTAATGGCTAAAAATTTTCATATAAAAGTAACAGAATAAAATTATAATTTTTTCGTATTGAATTTCTTGAATTTTTTTTGAATTGCATTTTCTTTTTTAATTGTTCTTGAAACAAATTCATGGCTCATGAAAAATAGCCAACATATTCGACAACTATTTTTTAAATCGCTAAAAATTCGCTATGTCGCCAGATCAAAAATTAGACGCCAAATAAGTTTTAATATCGACACGTTTGGCGAGAAACTGCCAGATCTGACAACCCTGGCCACTACATCTGTTGAGGTTGTTCTTTTATGTTTATCTTTGTTAATGAAACTTCGCTAAAAGGATTAACTTCCTTCAGACTAACCGAAAAAATTTTGTTCAATAAACTACTTAAATAAAAATGTTAATAAAATTTATTTTTCAAATGTATGTATGTATATGTGAGAAGTGTTCTATGTATGTTTGTGTGTGTGTGTGTTGCAAAGTTAAATGTATTTATAATGTTTGTTTATCAGGTGGAAGATTTTAATAATGTCATAATTAAATGACTTGGAAATATTTATATCCCTTTGCTGTCACTCAAAACATTTAATACCATTCACCGCTCCACGACGCATTTGTCTTTCCATTCTGTGTTGTTGTGCACACAGATAAAATGTCCATAAAAAGCACTTCATACTTGTATCTACAACTTAATGAAGCTTATAATGATTGCTAGTTTATTTTGGTCATTTGTGGTTGTTGGCTTTCATGGATTTATACTTTAATATTTATTTTATGGAAAAAAAAAAAATAAATAAAACACAATGATTTAATGTGTGGCGTTGTAACGCATATTGCGTTAGAAAGTTAGCCAAACAAATCCTGTATAAAATAAAAAGAATCACCAACTGTTTTCTTTACACAAAAAATGTATCAACAAATTTTATTAATCGATAAAGATATGAAAATATATATTATTTTAGATAAGCAACATAAATTGCCTAGCAAAATTTTTATATATCGATTCACAGCGACGTATCTTGATTTAATAAATGGTGCGCCTCCATCTTTTCTTTGGTATGTTTCCTGTTAGTCAGGTCATCAGCTTGTCCGTGTGTATGCTGAAATAATTTTTTTTGTAGCCCTTTTATGTTTAACATACCCGTACGCCACTGTTTAAAATATTTGTAAAACTGTCGGCATCGCACACCAGTCGGTCAATTATCTGTTGAGATATAACCAAAGAAATATAACTGCCTCTGTGCTTTCACAAATTTTTAACACAAGTATTTTAATTTCTAAGTGTTCGCAAAAGGCTCTAGATTAATCTGCAACAAATCGTGAAAATTTGACACGCCCGAATATAATATTTTTACTTGTTAGTTCTCTTTACTTTTTCTGGGGTTATAACTTTCTTTGGTATATCGCAAAATGTGGTTCGTGTATCTGACTTTAGTATCACCCCAAAGTATTCTTTAACGACATTTCTATTGATTCCGCTTACGTTAAGATGTAGTTTAGCATTTAACCAAAATTGCTCAAACATTTTCGACATCGTTAAAGTAATAACAGGTTGTAACTTTAAGTATGCTTTCGAATACTAAAGAATGAGATCGATAAAACCCTAACACGAATAAAACGCAATAACTTTGAAACGAATCAATCCATTTTAATGAAAATAGCGTGGTTTAACAATAAAATAACAGTAAATTAAAATATTAATGCTTTTTGTTAAAATTCAGCTTTTTTTGATGAACTGTTTCACCTTTTCCGGAATTGAGACCATGTGGGTTTTAATGGTATCCTTAGTAACTTTATTGCTGGAATAAGACCATTTCTGGGAAAAAATTTTAGTAGTATTAGCAACTTGTTTTGTATCCTTCAGCACTCTTTTGACTAAAGCCCAGTAACGTCCGATGGGCCTTAGTTCTGGACAATTAGGTGGATTTGCTTCTTTTGGCACTACCACTATATTATTTGTTTCATACCATTCTGCTGCAGATTTACTATAATGACACGACGCTAGGTCGGGCCAAAAATATGTTGACTTATTGTGTTTTCGTATGAATGGAAGCAACCTCTTCTGCAAGCACTCCTTGATGTAAATATCAGTGTTGATAGTCCCAGTAGTAATAAATTTACTGCTTCTTTCTCCGCACGTGCATATAGCTTGCCAAACTAAGTACTTCTTTGGAAACTTTGTCTTTTTTTGGAACTTAAATTGGTCATAGACATTACCTCTTCCATCGGCCACATAATAACTTCGCCCTGGGAGCTGAGAAAAGTCGGCAAGAACGTAAGTCTCAACATCCACAAAACAACACTCATATTTGTTGATAAAATTTATAAGCAGTTCTTTGGCACGACTTTTTGCATCCAAGTTTTTCTTCGAATTTCTGTCTGGCACTTTCTGAACCTTGTAGGACTTAAGGCCTTCATATCTTTTAACCTTCCTTACAAAAAAATCGGAACAGTGTGCTTTTAAGGCGGCTTTACGGTTTAAGAGGTTGGGATTTTGGTTTAGAAGACTAACAATGTTTGAAGCTAACTGTGGGTCAGTTATACCGTAAACGAAATTAACAAAACTGTAAAACTGTTTATACAGTTAAAATCCCGTACGATGTTGAATCGCACAATCTTGGTAGAATTTCTTAAGATATCGTTCTAGAAATCGTTGCTGCAATAAATGGATTGTTTCATGCGTGGCATTGAAAGTGGGTCCATCTTTTTGAAACCCCATGTTGTTCAGATCTATGCCATACATTTGATGCCACAAGGACTCGGTTTTGCCGTTTGGCCTCATATTCAAAAAATAAAGACCCATTAACGCCGATTGACCAAAATTCGCTCCAGACAGTTGCTCATTGTTGGTGCAAGTGTTTCTTATATGAAGATTGCATGAGGATTTTCTAAGCCCAAAATTTGAACGAATTGCTTCGATTCCTAGGATCCGCTGGTTTGAGCTTCTCAGTTTGCTGAATTTTGTATGCATAAAGGTAAAAATCTTTTGTCGAAATTCGCTGCAAAGTGTTTCGTGAAATCTGAAGTTCTTGAGAACGATGCCCAATTAATACTTTTGGTTTTTCGGCTACAGTCTCGTTTACAATAGCCATGTATTCAAGAGACCGGCCGGTACGTTGACGCACGTCTTATGTTCCAGTTAGTAGATTTGTATTGTTTTACATTTTAGTTTCGTTAAAATGTATGTGTTAGTTAGTAAAAACGTAAATTTGTCACATTTTCTCTTTTAACAATATGTCTAAAGAAATAATTTCTGTCTGTAAAAATTTATTTTCTCCAGATTTCTAACTCACCCAAAGTATATATATATAATAAAGTATATATTTCTAATAAAGAGTAACACATATTGTTTATGCTACAGATTTTGTCCGCTGATTCATAATATTACGATACAAATCTATTAGCTTAACCACTTCTGTCCATAACCGATGCAGTTTCTTAAAATTGTTTGAACACTCTTCGAATAGTTAATTCATTGGGTCCACTTTTTCCATTGACAAATCTTCGGAGTTTGAGAGTGGTCTCGGCATTACTTTCCAAGTTTTTTTTAATAATTTTTCACAATTATAACGCGTTGATCTTTAGCAAAGCGCTTCAGTGTTTTTAATGTGACACCCTTTACTAAACCTTTCCTACTTTTTCCAAAAGGGTAAAAATTAGAGACTAAAGTTTAAATACAGCCCTAAAATATTGAGTATAAAAGAGACTTAATGTTTTTGCGAAATTATAAAAGTATACATTTTATTTCAAACATAACGGTAATTAATACAAAAACTTAAAAATTGATTAGACAAAAGTTTAAATACAGTCAGAATGGGTAGAACATATCTTTAAATAATCAAAGAAAAGGTAATTTAATATTTTGTTGGACCACCTTGGCTATCTATAACTGCACCGTTATTTCAGACCAGATTTTCTTAAGAGCCCGTTTCAGGGTATTTTTGCTGGTTACTTCTTCCTTACCTAATTTGCTCTTCATTAAATCCCAAACATGCTCTATTGGGTTTAAGTCCAGTGATTGGGGAGGGCTATAGAGCTGGCGCGGTGCATAATACAGCAGCCATTCTTTCACCGAACGTGCGGTATGCTTTGGATCATTGTCCTGTTGGAAGATCCATTGCGGTCCGAGGTCGTTTTTGTGGACAGAAGGCTGTAAATTATGTTGCAGTAGGGTCTTATATTGGTGCTGGTCTATTATACCAATTATAAAAGCCAAATTACCAACACCAGATGCTGCTTTTACTCCCCAAACCATAACATTGCCGCCCCCATGCTTTACAGTGGGAATCAGGTTTTTTGTATGAAGGGAAGTGTTAGGTTTTCGCCAGACTTTAGCGCGGCCATCGCTTCCAAATAAGTTAAGTCTATTCTTTTCACTTATTAAGGGTTTTTTACGTGGAACTCTGCTTCTGTAGCCATTCTCCCGCAATGCCCTTTGTACAGTTTTTGGATGCACATGTTTGTTTAAACTTTTTTCAATGTCATCTGCTAATTTCGAGGCACTTAATTTAGGGTCCTTGTTCACTTCCCTTAGAATATGACCAACATCTCGATATGATAGTTTTTTTGGTCGACCACTTCTAGGCATATTTTCCAAAGTATCATTGTGTTTGTAAAGGGTGTTTTTTTAAGCCCGATAGAACTTGAAATTGTAAAAAATAACACAAAAAATTAAATTGTAATCAAAATTTTTTTTTTATTCGAAAGATCAATACGTGACATTAACATTTGAAAATGATTTCGGGCATATGGGCACCGCGGCTGTTCTTGACGAAGCGCATTCTGGACGTCCAATTTTATCGCAAAATTGTGTTTGTTAATAAGCAAAATTGCCGCATATGGAGCGAGACCAATCCACAAGAGACCCTACAGACTCCAGAATAATAATAAAATGAATGTTTAACAGCTTAAAAACTAATTTAAACAAAATATGAAATCTAACGGTACTTAGATTGGAAAAAATTGCAAAAAGAGAGTAATAATAAACATGTATTTAAACTTTTGTCCAATACATTTTTCTCTTATTGTGGGATTAACCGTTAGGTTTTCAATGTAGTAGATCTTTTTTGCATTAGTTTTTAGTTTAACATGTTGTCCTAAAAATCGGCATACACAAAATTTTTGTAAGATGTTGACTTTTCTTTAAACTGTATATTTTAAATCTGTACTTAAACTTTTGTCCCTGACTGTAGCTCATAGTATGGGGAAAGAACTTGCTGTGATAATCTTAGCAAAATTTATAAAGCTTTCAATATTCTTTGGACTGATAACTTCATCTGTATAAATTCTCTCTGGTCATTGCCGCATATTAATTTTTCAATCCTTTCTCATAAATTTTTAAATTTTCTCTAGGTGTACTCCTCTTGGGAGTATAGGACTTCCACAAAGCATCTTGTTTTGCCTTGCATCCGTTTAGTAGATAATTAGTCTCCAGGATGATAGGACTGCCATCTGTCATTACCTAGGAACAACACCTTCTAGGTTTACTTCTCTTGGTAGTATAGGGCTTCCACAAAGCATCCTGTTTTGCCTTGCCTTTGTTTCGCTTATCTTTTTTTCTTTTCCATCTAAGTAGATTAGTAGATTAGTTATTCTCCAGGATGATAGGACTGCCATCTGTCATTGCCTGTTCACAACAGCTGCACTTGTTTGCGAAGTAGTGCAGATCCATACTATGTGTAATGGGATCTTGCTAAGCAATTGCCCTTTTACCGCTAGGTGGTGCTACCTGGACGTCCATGTGGTGCTGGCCTTTATTTAAAGAGTTAACTAAAACGTGTCTTTTTGGTTGGATTTTTTTTATTAAAAATTTGAACTGCTATAAAAATTTGTTATCTTTGCCGAGTTTGAAGCTGTTACTCTGGGTTCCAGGGTTTGATGTTTGGTACTCTAACCACTTCTCTAAATATAGAAAAAGAAATGCTTTGAATATCTTGTTTAAATAATTTAAACATTTGCCTTGTACCATCATTAATGTTTATTATCTATTACGATTGCACAAAACAAGGAAACTGTTAGTATTGAAGAATCTCAACACAGTCCAATAACTTCTACTTAATTTCGTTAAGACTCTTCTCGATTATCTCACATCAATTTTATGTAATTTGCCTTAAATCTAAATTGCTCTGTGCTAAACCTCAAGATTGTTTTTCATACTAATCCCAAAAATAAAGGAAATTTTTAAAACTGAAAAAACACACAAACACTGACAAAACACTAAATAATGCAAATTACGTTGCCATTATATGGAAAAATGAGCAGATTTTTTGTACCATAAATTATGAACACGTTTTAATTAACAGCGTAAATGCATGTTTACGTGAATGTGTGAAGCTAGTTATAAGTGTGAAAAAGATATTTGTAGAGACAGGCAAAAGAAAAATAGATTGGATACTTACACACATAAGTACGTTTACAGCGATCAAAGCATAAAAATACACACGAAATAATAACGTGATGATAGTGGCGTTCATGCAATCTGAAACTTGAAATTCAATAAATGCATGTAATACCATACAATTACTAACACAGATACACACATGCATTAAAGCCGGGAATATTAAAAAAAGAATATTGAAAACGTAAATCGAAGGATTCAACAGGGGAATAAAACATAAAGCAGAGCTACCCAACGGTGATAATGTACTTGAATAAAATTTTATATAATTTTTGCATGTTCTGTATTAAATTTTAATTGAATGATGTTAAGTCTCCACTTTAAGACACACTGCCATGTACATATATGCAACACATTTAAGGTGTAAAACTTAACAGGTTTTATGGCAAGGATGCATGAAATACACATCCTGTGCAATGAGTGTTTACATTAGATGTTGTTGCAAACGTTGAGTCCAACACCCCCCGTGAAACTCATTTACCTCATGTTTAATTTCTGATTTTGGTTTCACTATTATAAACATAAACATGGTGGAATATAAATTGCTATGAGAGAAATATCACACACACAAAGACATTCACACATTGCTGCCAACATTCAATAATACCCGAGCAGAGTTCTTCAATAAAAAAAGAGTAGTTGTTGTTGTTGGTGTGTGTTAGAGTCGCACTATCGCTTTTGAACACTGACATAAAATACAAACATAAATATTGCGCTTAGTGTCTAATTTGCCACACTATAACTTGCAACAGGGAGGTAGTAAATGGGAATAGGATCACTGAACTACTTTGGAGTGGGTATCTAAAGCTGAAATATTTGTTCTACTTTTAGTTATCTTTTGCCTAATTTTGTACTTTCTCTTTGAAGTATAGATTCGTTAAATTTTGTACTTAAGGGAACGATTCTTAATAGAAGGATTTTGTTGAATTTGCTTTTTTTGTAAAAATTTCCAAACAATGAAAAAGTCTAAAAATACCGCTTAATTATGATTTATATGCATGATCCTGTGGTAAGCACCAAAAAAAAAATAATTTTGAATGATTGAAGCCCACCTTCCAGATAACTAATTCAAGTCGCATGCCCACATAGATTGGCCACTCTGCTATTTAGAGTGTGCCCTGTAGCGCAGACCATGTTCATGTTGTATAATTCGAGCAAAAAAAGAAAAAAGTCAGTATTTATAGATGACGTCCACCTTTGTCGGTGATGTTGCTGGCTTTTGACCAAAAATTATTTTTGGGGTATTTTTTCAAGCACAAAACCTTCACATTAAAAAAGGTCTTTTTCTATTGTTATTACCTTTGAGTCCTTAGATTAGATACATCTTACGGGGACAACCGAAGGCTTAAGCAAAATTCCACACAGTAAAGACTTGAAAAGTCCAAGTTGCTGTTTACTGTTGTTGAGTTTGATCAGTATTCGTTACAGAGTTGGCTTTACAGACAATCTCGTTCGTTTGTTGTTAAATTGGAATATCTTTTTAATATAAACCGTGCGAGTTTCGAAACAATGCCTAAATAAGTACACCATGAAACAAAAGTCTCTTTTATAGACACGAACAATTTGGTATGACCTTTAATCCGCAGATAATATCTAATCAGACATTTTTTGTGTCCCCTCCGGATCATGTCTCCTAGACTACTGTCAGGCCAAGATGTATTGTCTGTACGGGGTATGGAGGTAGATTCAAAACTCTCTGTTTCTTAGAGTAGTATTTTGCAAGAATTGAAACTCTGGCTAGAGTTCATTTTCGAAGGTAATCAGAAATATATTTGGTAAAACGGGAATCGGTAAGCATATAGAACTTATTCTAGACTTGACTAGATTTGGAGCTATAACTTGACCTTGGTCAGACTTCAGGCAACTATAAATTTTTATGGGGCACTGTTGCCGCCTTGATAGACTGCGGACTTCGGACAAACATATATGACATCAGAGGAGGTTACTTGGTGAGTTGCTTTGCTTCTTTCGGACCATACATCTTATTCTGTCCCTGATAAATAACATGGCCTCATGGCGAAAAATATGGAATAAGGGATTGATCTTCTAAGCAAAGTGTGATGTAGGTAAGATTGCCACTGGTTGTTTGTTGAGTGACGCAACTTGATCACAGCGGCGGTTGTTAGGTCACGAACTCAATCCGCGGTAAGACCACCTTTAGATTATGGCACTCAGTGCCGATGCTTACGTTGATCAAACCACATTATGAAATTTTCTCGTTTTTTGTATGAGACACATGGGTGTCACATGAAAGAGAATAAGACTTCATTTGGTCTATAGATTAATGGGTATTTCGAGTTTTTTTTCCATCCAAAAAATTTTGCTACACGCTAAAATCAAATAAATTTGATAGAGGACGCTAAACCAATATGACCTTTGTAGATTTGATCTTAGCAGATAACCCTTTTCACTTAGTAAAAATTTTCAATCAATTTTATATTTTTATAGATTTTATTTACCCTCCTTTTAAGCACTGCGTTTAGTCGTTAGCACCCTTTGGCATTTTTATTTTATCTTGAAATACAGTCATACTGAATAATGTAACTTGTACAGCGAAGCAAATGCTTGTAATAGAAAAATATATGGAGTCATACTGAAAACACTTTCTTCTTGAGGAGGAAAAGCTTGTCCGTCCATAAATATGCCCATTTGTAAGCGTATGCTTTTGTATGTCGCTCTACAAGATGGTATAATGCTCTGTGTGTGTGAGTGAATTTGTTATAAAATTAGTGTGTTTTTGTTGATATGGAGGAAATTGTTTGGCATAGTAGCTTTATCTCGTGCATTTTAGGCGTGTTCTAGTGCATTCATTTTATTTACAAAAAAAAAAAAAAAAAAAAAAAAAAAAAAAAACGAACCCTATTTTTATTGCATCAATGCATGCTAACTAAAATTGGGTGTGTGTTTGCAATTGTGGTAGTGCATACAAGTGTTAAGGTTCTGATGTTGTAGTTTAATATATACAGCGAACATATACTTTCATATAATTTTACTCGTTGCTATAAAATTCATTCTATGTATGCATCATCCTAAGTCTAAAATTAAAGTCGGTTGTTGTTGTTGTTATAATCTGTATCTGTATACTCCATGAGCTAACAACGACGACTAAAACTCGTAGAAGAAAAGTAACAAACTAACTGGAACGAAGCGTTTAATTAAGTTGATGTGATTTTGTTTTGTTGCATTTTTCTTCTTCTAATTTTGTCGTTAAAGAAAAAAAACACGATCATAGCTAGAATATGTATATGATTCACTCTATAAAATATAAACTTGTGAATTTATAACTTAAACACACAAATGGTAGTTGTTTTTAACAAAAAAAAAAAATAGGAAAAAAGATGTTTTATATATGGCCGTGCTGAATCAAATATACATTTCATTATATCTCTTGGAAACACCTGCATAATTGTGTTTGTCAAATCAGGTATAAAAGTTAATTTAGCGGTGACGAAACTTTTATACTCTTCGTCATCATGTACATTGGTACGACAAAATTCCCGAAACGACTCTATCGTTCTAAAGCCTATATTTCAACGTGTTTATATACTCAGAAAACAAATCAAGTAATCCGTACTTAAATCTATCCGTAGCGGTGTCGAAAGTAACTAAGTACAAAATTCTTGATTTAAGAATAAATGTGTCAAGTACGAATTTCTTAATTTTTGGAATAATTAATCCGAAAAAAGTTTGATTTTGAGAATTATTAAAATTGATTTAATCCTGAACCCGTACTTGACGTAAGCTTAAAAAAATATTGATTCAAGTATAAATAAGATTGAATTAATCAAAAGATTCAAGAATTCGTAACTTGATTTGATCGTTGTATAGTACAGTATCTTCACTACTTACCCTTTGACATTTTCTTAGCGATACGTTTTATTAAAACTAAAAAAAGAAAAATAACGGACAAGGCATGAAGCTTAATTTAACTCGTAAACTGCCAAAGCGTTATTGTCGTAAACATTATTACTTATAGCTAAAGTATGATAAACAAAATGAGAATTATAAAAACATACTTGAAATTTTAAAGAGTGTGTTTATCTAAGCAAATGTTCTTTCTTTTTAATTTAAGAGAAATTAGACTCAATTTAAGAACTTAATTCTTATTTTAATAGTCTTGTGCTTGATTTTGGAAAAACAATCCCGTTTTGTACTTGGTTTAAGAAAACCAGTAATAAATCGTACTTGAATTTTTAAGAAGGATTTCGGCTTAAATTAAGAATTTAATTTTGGGATTTAGAACATCGGTTTTCTTTCTGTGTAGACTATAACGAGTTTTACAATCGTATTCCAAAAAAAAATAAATATTATTAGTGTAACAAACCGCTTGAATTTGCAAAACTACAAAAACAAGAGGACGTTGACTATAAAAAGAAAGTGTAATCTTTATTGAAAAGTCTAAATTTAATAAATATCGATACAGTGGTAAGCATATATTATGAAGAAAACCTAACACGGCGATGGCAATTCAAATTTTTTTACCTGCTGTGAAGCAGAGAGTAAGATCTGTCATGGTACGGGGCTGGAGTGGGAAATTTGGTGTTCATTGATACCAAAATGAATCGTCATGTTTATCTAAATTTAATAAAAGGTAATTTAAACACTTGCACTACCAAAACGCGTCTTTCAGGCAAATGGATAATCCAGGAGGATAACGATGACACCCACATGTATTATTTGAAAACAAACGTCTCACATAGTAAACGCGTGGCTTCTCTACAATGTCCTAAAGCAATTGTACTTTACTCCCTCCCAATCACCGAATATGAGTCCAGTAGAAAATTGAATTGAACAGATTTTGCAGATTTAAACGAAAAATTGGTTTTTTCAATTCCAACACGCATACAAGTACTAATAGACGCTAAAGGTGGTCCAACAAAATACTGGTGTTAAGTTTTTTTTGTAAATAGTTCACAAACCAACATGTAATATTAGCTGTATGTGCCCCTTTTGGTGATACGTTTGCAGACTGAATTAAGTTTTTTATTTACAACTTTATCTTAGGCCAAAAAATTATTTATTGTTTTAGTTTCGTTTTTGTTTAAAAAACAAAAATATTTGTTTAACTTAAATTTACGAAATATCTTTTAAATAAAAAAAGTGATCCGTGTTGTAAGTAGACTTTATTGAGCAACTGTATGTATTTCTGAGTGACAACTTTTAACCAAATATACTGTTATCGAATATAATTATTTTATTTGTTTGCTTATATACTTTACCTAGTGCTAGTTTCACACTTTTCGGTGCACCAAAAATCTTATTAAAGTTGTATTGTTAAGGACCAGCCTTTTTGAAATTATATATCTTTCTATTTAAATTTTCCCACAGTACTGTGCCATTCAGATAATTATGTTAGCAATCATGTTTTGTGTCTAGTAAAGGATATTCTTTTTATTCCCACATAAACTTCATTTTTAAACAATATTAAAATTTTGCAACACAGAAATTGCGAAAAAAAGAAAACGTTCGTGATTGTATTCTAAACAACACACCGTTAACCGCCAAAAACTAAGTTTAAAAAAAAATGTAAAATTTTACCAGCAAAAATAAAAAAAAATAATAGACGACTCTTGTTGTATTTTAAACCAAAAATTAAATAAAATATTAAAATAAAATTCGCAGTTTGTATGTGTATGCATGTGAAGATACAATAACAGGAGACAACTTTTTTTAAATCACCATGTCACGTGTGACTACTGATGGTGGATATATTTACTATAGGGAAAATATTTTACGAAAACTGGGGAAAAATTAATCTTCTACATACATACATACATGTGTAGTATTTATAATGCCTATTGCATGCACAACAACTATAGTCAGTTACTAAGGACGAAAGTGAAAAAAAAACAAGCCAAAGCACTATATTTGGTCGTGCCGAATCTGATAATACCATTTACTGTCATGTACAGAGGTATAATTACCACATCGTAGCTTAGCCTAGATATTAGATTTCATGTAATACGCCATTTTCTTTATTATTTCCGACGCCATCTTTGATATTGAATTTTTACATAGTTACTGTATTCTACAATTCATTTGATACCCATATTGTTGGGGTTAAAAAAATTCGCTGCGCCATTTTGTTTCAGACGCCATCTTAGATTTTACACGTTTTTAACATTGTATTCTTCAAGCTCTTTTATTTAGTACTAATATTGCGGAGGTTAAAGGGGACAAAGCCGAAACTACTATACTGACTCAAGTATTTCCTATTTAATCTAGGATGTCATCTTGTTTTTTTTTCTTTTCATAGCTAACTATATTTTAATGCTCAAGGCCATTGATTTGATCCCCATATTGGCTCTCTCGGGTGTATATATCTTAAGCTGGTTCAAAATTATTTGGGAGTTGGATAAATTTTGATATATTAAAATAAAATATATATACTTTTTTAAATAAAAAACATAGGCAGTCGTGATTATTCTGATATTTTGATATATCTGATATTTTGATACCTTACACGTGTCTTGAAAATGTGGAGGGGCTTCAAAAAGTTAATTTCACATACACACGGACAGACTGACAATCCTTAATCGACTCCCCTATTTATAAGCTTTCAGAAAATATATGCTTAATGGGTACGGAAATTAATATTGTAGAAATTTCATATATACCCTTACACTCACTGTAATGGGTAGAAAAACAGCGTTGATCACAGATTTGGAAATGGAGCGAGAAAGCAAAAAGATAGCGGGAATTTTACAAGGATTAATATTCGTATTTTTCGTTTGTTGTTTGTTGCTGCACATGTAGTTTTATGCAAAAGCATTTGTCGATAGAATGTGTGATGTTTTACATCAGAATTATCTGCAATAGTGTACTCAGGCTTATATACTTACACCCACACACTAGTATGTTTCTTGGTTTATAGCAGTTCTATACATTCAGAAGGTTTGTTGTTGCTAGCTCTGTTAGTAAAAAACAAAAGTTTTCTTACAGTTTTCAGCCAGATGACTTATGCTGGAAAATTTTCTATTTTGTTTTTATGACAGTTAAAAAACTATTTGTTTTATGCTTGATTTTAATTTTTCTATAATTTTTTTTAAACTTTAATGCTATTTTTACAATTTAATTATCATTTCTATGTGCAAAAAATCTATATCAATTAATAGTTTTATTTTCGATACTTTAAATTGGGCAAATATTATAGTTTTTAAAAATTCGCAAACATATTCTATTTTCAAGACAGTAGTTGATAATTTTTTTTTATAGAAAATCTTGGATATAAGTTTAAGGTTTTTAACAAATTTTTGATAAATTTTCGTTGTATAAAAAATTATTTTTTATTAAAAACTTCCATGATTTTCTACAGAAAATTTTCGTTTTTTAAAAGAAAATTTTTGATTTATTTCATGTTTAAAATATTTTTTTTATTTTCATTTTTCTTAAATCGACGAATAAATGAATTCTGTGTTTTTTTTTTTATTTATTAATTTTGGGTTTTGAAATGTAAGATATAAAATGCTCGTGTCGTGGTGTTTGTGATTAAACTCCTCCGAAATGGCTCGATCAATTTCCACAAAATTTTGTGTGCATATCGGATAGGTCTGAGAATCGGTCAACATCTATTTTTCATACCCCTCAATGCCACACCTTTTTTCAGGTCCTCAGGTAGGCCAGACTTTTGACCGATCTTCTTAATATTTTTACATAATATAACTAAGACTCTGATATACTTAATAGGATACCTTTTTTTTACCACGCCTACTTTAACGCCCACTTTTTTTAATTATGTACTTGCATCGATATAGTCTTTAGTATTTTTCTTCAAATTGTACGCAATGTATTGTCCAGCGGCTGGACTCCAGCCAAAACAGAAATAAACGTTTGAGAATCGGTCAACATCTATTTTTTGATAAATTTCCTTATTGTAGAAATTAAAAAAAAAATCATTATTAATATATAAAATATTTTTAATTAATTTAAATTGTTTAAAACATTTTTTTAATGAAAATCTTTTGATAAGATTTAATTTTTTTTTATAAAAAAAATAATTTTAACAGGAATTGGCAAATATTTGTTCATTAAAAAATTTTTGTAAATTAATACATAATTTGCGAAACGTTTCATTTAATAATTTTTTTTCTGTTTTCATTTCTCCAAAGTATAACTCAAATAACATATGTATATTAAACCCCCTTGGTTCTACGTCGACATAATTTCTCTGCCCACTGTTTGTGTTTATAAGAATGTACATGTGTTTGAACATACATATAAAATTTAAACGCATTTTAGTAAGCGCTCAACTTCAATTTAATTCTATTTTTTTGCAGCTGTCGTTGTTTTTGGTTGATGTTGTTGTTATTGCATGTCCTTTTTACATAAAAATGTTCATCCTTGTGTCTCTTGTTTGTTTCATGTCATATTAAGCTGGATGTTTTAATACTTTTTTTGTTGCACTTTTTATACCCTTCACACAGTGAAAAAGGGTATATATAGGTTTGTCATTCCGTGTGAAATTTCTACAATTTTCATTTCCGACCCCATAAAGTATATATTTTCTGAAAGCTTATGAATAGGGAAGTCGATTAAGCTCTGTCAGTCTGTCAGTCTGTTCGTGTGTATGTTGAAATCAACTTTTGAAGCCCCCCGACATCGCTTGGACCCGGGTGAGGTATTAAAATATCAGAAATATTCGGGAGTAGATCGCTATTGAAAATCAGAAACATCGGTACATAAACAACTGAGATATGAGCAAAAACCCACGACCACCTCGATTTTTTTTTCACAAAAACAACATTACAACAACAACATACATACATACAAACGTGTATACTGGTTAGAGAAAACGTGGCATCGAATCCCAGCTGAGCCAAAAAAAATTTTTTTTTAAATTTTTTTTTTAATTTTTTTTTTATTTTTTTTTTCATTTTTTATTTAATATATTATTTATATTTTTATTATTTCTTTTTTTTAATTTTTTTTTTATTTTTTTTTGTTTTATATTAATTATATATATTTGAATTATTTTTTTAAAATTTTTTTTTAATTTTTTTTTTAAAATTTTTTTTAAATTTTTTTTTTTTTAATTTTTTTTTTTAAATTTTTTTTTTATTTTTTTTTTTAACATACATACGTAAATTTATAATTTTACAATGGGATGTTTTTTATATATGTATGTTTTTTATATGTATGTACGTATTTCATAAGGGGAATGGTGATACAAACTACTGTTATTGCATGACTACACGTTGTAAAGGGTATATAAGATTCGGCACGGCGGAATATAGCGCTCTTACTTGTTTTTCGTGCATCAGTTTTAAGTTTGTGAATTTTGTTACTAAACGATATGAGCATTAAAATTTAATTATAAATTATGAGAGAAAGTTTAGTTGTTTTTCCATCTCTTGAACATATTTAAAGGGCACTTGTTCTGTAGGTTAGTAGACTACCAGAACTGTAAATTACGTATGCAACGTTTTCGTTTTGATAAATGTTTTTGATGTTCTTAAACTTTACGAAATAATTCTCTATCGCCCGCCTGTTTGTAAAAATTTCAAATGCAGCAATAACGATTTATCAGCATTAAATGTGACAAGTATTGCATTTAAGCAGCCGTAAAAGTGTTTAGAATAGCGTAGGGAATTTCCGTAAGAAAAAATATCTTAATTTGAATTTATGTTCTAAATATGACTGTACTAAAAACTAGTGCAAATGCATAATAAATTTTATATACACGTTTTTGTTGTTTCAGTTAGTTATAAGAAAAAATATTCTAAATATTTTCATTCTCTTTTTCTTTAGAGAAGTCTGGCCAGAAAACGATGTGTTTGGTGCCATGTCTGCCGCTCCTGAAGATGAACTACTTCTGATGCGTGAAATATTTATGCACAACATAACAACAGGTAAGTGTGCTGGCTTTTTTTTTACAGTTATTTTAAATAAATCTCTTCAATTTTATTAACCACAAAGTGAACGTTAAACAAATTCAATTGATATGTTGTAAAATTATTGTAAATTTGTACCTTGCCGCCGATTAAAGTGTTCAATTAACTCAATTCACAAAAGTCTATTGAATAATATTAAAAAAAAAATCATTGAATATTTGTTTTGCTAACTTTGTATGTGTGCGGATTTTTTTAATTTTTTTCAAATAACAATTATTACAAGAGTTTCCTATTAATTAATTAGGACAATTGATGGCTAACAATGCAAGGTATAAATGAATCACAACACATCCGTATATAACATTAGACTGCTACAAAATGTTATGCTTAGTTTATTAGTTTTCCAATAGAATACAAACTTATTAACAATTTTCCTTATGTAGCGAAAAATATTTGCATAGCAGTAAATTTCAAAAACAAATATGAAATTTTCTTAGTACATTACTAAAGCGTGATTTTTAAAGAGTAGTTTTTGAAAAAATCTAATAAAACACTCAAATTTGCATCATATTCTCAAAATTTTTATTGGAATCGATAAATTGGTCTTTGCCATTAACTTTTTAAAACTAAATTCATGTAAATGTTGCCCGCGGCTCCGGTTCAAAAGGTCCATTCGTAAGGTCTAATTTTGCACCACTTTTTCGAGCATTTCGGCCTGTATTCCATGAATAAGACGTGTTATGTTATACTCTAAGGCTTTAATCGTGTTTGACTTGTCCACATAGACCAACGACTTCACATAAACCCACAAGAAATGGTAAAAAGGCGTCAAATCAAATGATCTTGGCGGCCAAGTCACAGGGCCATTTCGAGAGAGGAACTGCTCATCCTTCAATATGTCCATTGTTTCACGAGCTTTGTGGCATGTGGCACCGTCCTGTTGTCCAAGTCCAACTCAGCCAATTGGAGCAAAAAAAAGTCGCGTATCATGGCTCGATATCGTTTGACGTTGACGGCAACGTTTCTTCCACGGTCGTTTTTGAAGAAAAATGGACCGATGATGCCATCAGCCTATAAACCACACCAAACTGTCGTTTTTTCGGGATGCATCGGTAACTCTTGTACGGCATGTGGATGTTCTTCACCCCAAATGCGACAGTTCTGCTTGTTTACGTATCCATTTAGCCAGAAATGAGCCGCATCGCTGAACACAATTTCTCTATAAAACAGTGGATTTCCATCGATGGATATTTCTCACAGAGCACGAATTTTGATAATAAATTTTGACGATTTGCAGTAGTTGCTCGTTTGTGAGTTTCTCCATGATGAAATGGCAGAGTATACTGAACACTTTTCACTTTCACAGATGTAGTTTGGACACAATTACCAACCAGGGCTGCCAGCCCGAAAAACTTAATTCATAATTAATTAATTATCTAAGACATTTTAAATGCCACGTCTTACAGAACCGCAAATCTGTTAAACTTTTTATGTTCTTTTAAGGTGTGTATAAATGTGTGTATATTTGTTTGCAGCCTGCCAAAATGGGAAGAAATACGAACAAACGGCATGATACCTCCCATTAAAATTATAAATTTAATTTGTTTGAATTATATTATTCGATATGGTTGTGTTTTAATAGTTGACAAGAAGAATATTACGACAAAAATGATAGATACGATTCCTATCAAAAATAACAAATTTATAAACATTTAAAATTGTTAGTTGTAGTCAGTGATGCCAGAACTTGATTACAAAAAATGGCTAAAATTCTGGAAAAAAAAATGGCTAGAAACTAGCTAAAAAAAAGTTAAAAAATGGCTAAATGTTTTCAATAGAAAGTTTTCAATATTTTAATAAAAAAAAAGGAAAAATTTATTTTAAAAGAAAAGTAATAAAATTTAAGACCGTTAGTAATATACTCAATACATCTTTGACTAGTTATAAAGTACAAGAATTGTTAAAATGGTGTTAAAAGGACCAATTATCATCAGCATCCAGCTCGCTATTACTGTCATTGTCATCTTAACTTTCTTTAGATCCTATCAATTTAAGATAATTATGTGGTACTTCATATCAATCCTTTTTAAACCGTATCTTAAAAAAAATATAGAAAAAATAAAATATTGGCCTTTCGAAATAAACCAAAGTCTCTTCAATCTTTATAAGTCAATATTGAACGTACCATTCATGACATACAACTTGAGTTAGTGGAAAAAGTGCTCGAAAATTGGGTTCATCGAATTCGTTCCTACAGAAGAAGTCGTGGAGGCCATTTGAATGACGTCTTATTTAGAACTTAATTGTATCGATTGTCTTAACATTAAATAAAAAAGTTTTGAATTTCCTTAACAATAAGTGTGTTTTTTTATAAAAAATCATACTCTTACTCTTATTGAAAAACATTTTACATAGCTAATGTATTCTCCTGTTGTTGTAGCTTAAAATTCCCTGGATTAAAAGGTAAAGGCTTGGTCTCGATAATATGTGTATCCAATACCATTTATGTGTTTTTCTGTTTCAGAGTGAATAGTTAAATCATTTAATCCATTACTTTAATTTTGGGAGGAATAACTTCTGGGAATATTTTGTTTATTTTTCTTAAATTTCTTTTCTTTATTTTATTAAATACACATGCTTGGTTGGTTTTTTACTGATTGATTGTTTGTTTGTTTATCTAATATTTTAAAGAGGTTCCCATCGATGCAATTTTTAGTAGTTAAAAAAACATTGTTTTATAGAAGCGTTTTTCACTATTTAGGAAACGAAACAACAACAACACTTAAAAATTAAAAACAAAAAATGGCTCAAAAAGGCTCAAAAAATGGCTTATAGCTAAAAGCAGATTTTCCTAGCTAAGCGTGTTTAAAAATAGCTAAATTTAGCCATAAAATTGCTAAATTGGCAACACTGCTTGTAGTATAGTTAATAAGCAATCAAGACATGTTAACTTTTTATAGCAATTTATTTTTAAAGATTATTTTTATTCCTTAATCTTTTTATTTTTTAAATAAAATATGGAAATGTCGTCATACAAAGTTATAAATTTAAAGTTCAGTTGTAGGAGTTCCAACCAGACCGACGGATTTAGGTTTAAAGAAAAACAAAAATTTTTATTTCAACATAAAGAAAAATAGTTCCGATTAAACGTGAAATACAACATTAGATAAATGGTCACCACGAACCCTCTAACACATGGTAATTCTTTTTCTATAATTGTGTGAAAGACGTTCGCATAAATATGCTGGTATTTCACCATTCGCGGGCCGTATTTTTTCTTTAAGATGTTAGCTGTTTCAGGCTTATTCGCATGCACCTTTTCTTGCACCAATTGAATCTTGATTCTTGACCCTTATTCTCCACTGCTAACACGAACATGTTGTGTGTTACCTTTAAAACATTACTTCTGTTAAAAAAAAAGGTGTTGAGACATCTGACAAAATTTCAATTAGAGCTCGCTCCATTTTCTTCCGTCAAAACGTGTGACATCAACCTTTGGCAGAAATCTCTACTGCTGCAAAGCAGTCAGCAACGGTTGCCTGTAAAAGTACAATTTTGACAGACATTTAGATTTACATATGTCTCACAAATTTTAAAGTCAGACGTAAAAAACATGCCGTGTATTATAGCCTTAAGTACAGTTGAGCATTGACTTTCCGGGATGGTCGGGACCGGATGCGTTCCGGTTAATCGATTTTACCGGTCAATTGAGGTAAAATTTTGTACTCGTATACTCATATTAGTATTTTACTAATACATTTTTGATTAGTACTTATCAAATTACATATTAAAAAAAATCATTTAAAGTGATTTGTTTCTTCTTCTTAACCTGTATACTTTCTGCCAAAAACTTCTTTTTGATACGGTAGATTTGAATTTTATATTGTTCTATAATGTACGAAAATATGGTCACCGCATAAAAATGGCCCTAAATAGATGTATGTACATATATGTTGGTCATATATGTCATTGCGGCTGTATCCCTTTCAACTCCCACAATGTTAGTATCAAAAGTCAAGGTAGAATGCAGTAAACTAGGAAAAATTATAAAGTTCAAGATGACGTCTAAAAGAAAATGATAATTTTTTATCGTAATCCCATCAATCCGGGTATTAAATGAAAGTGCTTGACTAGTATAATACAGTAACCTAAAGAAAAATTCAAAATCTATGCCGTCCACAACGAAATTTGTTATTCCCTTCACCTGTGGTGAAGAAGGATATATGTATGTCATTCCGTTTGTAATTTCTACAATTTTCATTTTCGACCCCATAAAGTATACATATATTTTCTGAAAGCTTATGAATAGAGTAGCCGACTAAGCCCTGATTGTCTGTCCGTCTGTCCGTGTGTTGGTTGAAATCAACTTTTAGAAGCACCCATATGTTCCTCAGATCTGTGTATGGTATCAATCGCTATTGAAATTCAGCACAATCGCCCTATAACTTTCTGAGATATGAGCAAATAAACACGACTGCCTCCAAAATTAAAATTATTCAGCCATAGAATAATTTATAGGTACCTTTGCTACTATTTGTAGATATAATATGCGTCTAGAGATACTCGTGAAAAATTTTGAATAAAGCGGGCTCTAATCGATATAGTTATAGGCAAAATTTTTTTTTTTAAATATGTATATATCCCAAAAATTTACAAACGAAATCCAATTTTCCTAGCAATCAAGAGAGTCAATATTAGTATCATCGAAATGGTCTAAATGTAAACACTATAAAAAAATTAAATTCATGATGGCCGCCACTACGAAATGGCGGACAATAAATTTATATATGAGCCAAATCTGGTATTTTAAAATGTAACTCCGTCAAACCCCACAATATTAGTATCAAGTTTAAGGGCTTCACCAGTAGAATAAAGTAAATTTTTAAAAAATGTAAAATCTAAGATGGTGTCAAATGAAAGGGCTTGACTAGTAGAATACAAATAACGGCGTAGAAATTCAAAATCGAGATTTGCGTCGGAAATAATAAGGTAAAATAGCGTACAACATGAAACACAGTCAAACTTCAATAATTCGAACTTCTCTAACTCGAATTTTCTCTAACTCGAACTAACTGGTTGGCAGTAGCGTTAAAAGAAAAAATCACATACAATTTTCCTTCCGTAACTCGAACTTCCATAAGTCGAAGTTCTCCATAACTCGAACAAAAAACATACACATTAACTCTATAACTCGAAGAATTTTGCTTGTTTCGTTTGTTTCTTGAGCTGGTTTGTCTATTCTACGTGCTATTTTTATTTTTTTTTCGGGGAATTACAATTTTTTTTTCCTTTTTGGTTGCCTGAGTATCAGTTCTATGCATAATTCGGGCTAGATGATAAATGTTGAAATCAATTATTTT
Organism: Phyto melanocephala; assembly: GCA_941918925.1. Classification (NCBI taxonomy): domain Eukaryota; kingdom Metazoa; phylum Arthropoda; class Insecta; order Diptera; family Rhinophoridae; genus Phyto; species Phyto melanocephala. The sequence goes on along the minus strand of OW799233.1, from coordinate 129,542,286 downwards.
TTTTAATTATTATGGCAACTAAACGTGTTTTAAAATGCTTATCAATTGAAAAAAATATAAACTTATAAAAGACGTCGAAGACGGATTAAAGAAAAAAGGAAGCGGCTGATAAATATGGTATCCCGGCAAGCACGGTCTCAACAATTTTTAAAAATAAGGAATCAATTATCAACTCATACGATACGACCCCAAAATTCAAAAAAGTCGACAAAGCAGTCCTCGATTGGTTTTCAGCAACGAGAAGCTAAAACATGCATGAGAAACTACTCAAAACCAACAAGAAATGATGTAGAAAGTCTTTCCGAATATTAAAAAATTATTTACAGACAAATGACGCAACAACTGATGAGCACTACAAAGCTTTAAGCACATTAGAGTTATTTTTTACTGAAAATAACAAGATAAAAGTAAAATGTCAGTCACTTTTTTCAGAATATTTTACTTAACTGTAATTGTTTAATTACATATATGAGTACATATGCTTGTTCTTTTAGCATTCGAGACTATTTTAAATAAAAATACAAAATAAAAAACCTTTTTTTCTATTTTAACAAAAAATTCTGTAACTCGAAGTCTCCGTAAGTCGAAGTTTTTTTTTGGGATAATGGTGATTCGAGTTATGGAAGTTCGACTGTATAGGTTTAGCTATGATGTGGGATTATACCTATGTCATGATGGTGAAGGGTATTATCAGATTTGGCACGGCCAAATATAGCACTCTTACTTGTTTGTTTTGTAACTAGTTTTTTTTTACCCCAAATAACCTCAAATTTATAATAAATAAAAGCTTGTCTAGAGTACATATGATAAAGAAGGGTATATGAGATTCGAAACGGCTGAATTAAGCACTCGCACTTATGAACTCAAGATTGAAAAAAAAAACCATTCTGTCTAGCTTCCAAGTAATATGTAGACATTAATTTTAAAATCTTGGGTAAGCAATTAAAGATAATTCCATTTAATTTTCAGAAGTGTCGGCATGGCTGCTTTTATTTAAACTTTTTTTGATCATAAGTTGTCTAATAATCTAAAAGTCAGAAACATTTTCCACATAAACTTATAAAAATTATTAGGAATTTATTCCAAATTGCGAATTGTAAAATAATGTTCTAAAATTTAAAAATTTATTTGAATTACGTTCTCAAAATTTCATTAAAAATTTTCGTTTTGTTTTTAAATTACAAAAACAGAACTTATCGAAAAGTTCATAGCTAAAACTAAACAATCGATTATTTTCTATAGTTTTTTGAAAATTACGATAATATTTAACAGGTTAATTGTATTTCCTGTTGCCGTCTAATATGTGTGTTTACAATACTTAATTTGTGCGTGTGTTAATTCGTTTACTTGCGCATGTGTGTGCATAAAGATAACCAAATAACATTTTCAATATAAAACAATAACAAATGATAGCTGTGATAAAAATAAGGCCTCATCAGCAAGTAGCCAATATAAATTATACGTGAATTAGGGTGGTTTAGATTTATCTAAATATATAATTACTGTAAACTTAAACAAAATTGTATAGATACATTTTAATAAATAAAACAAAATAAGAAATATATATTTAATAGTGAGATAAAGTTCATGAAAACACATTTAATTTGAAACTAAGTAGAAATTTGGTGTTCTATCCCACCCTATTTGGAACTGTATATATGTTTATGCTTTCGTATTTGCATTTACAAACAGACTTATGTACATACACACACACACACACACATAAGTATGTGAATATTTGCATTCATTTTATTAATACATCTTTTTTAACGTTTGTTATATTCATTACTTGTGCAGACCCCTTTTCTTATTTCATACTCTTTCCCATTCTGTTTCACATACAATTGCCATTGTTGTTGTTTTTACTATTTTCATTCAATAAAGTTGTATAAACGTTAAAATAAAATTAAATTTAAATCTAGACCGCAGAAACACCAATCGATACCAACTGATGTTTAAACATTTATTGGAATCGCACACAGTCAGTCACGGGCAAAAAATTGGCACCCACGTAGTCATAAATATTTATTTATAGTAAATACAGTTTGATAAGTTCCTTAACGCTACATATTTATAAAATAAAATAGATGAAAAGAAAATTCAGGGCCTTGTGTTAAAAGGATACTAAATTATATATTGCGCTTTAATGCTTAATTTTTTTAAGAAACTTTTATTTTTAACAAAAGCTTGTTTTTTCAATGTATAGTTTTGCTGCACAAAAATGATGTAAAGGATCCGCCAAATAACTTTTTTTTTTATAAATGCTATAAAAAGTGTAGCTTCGGCTGTGTGGCACGTAGCGCCGTCCTGTTGAAACCAAATGTTGCCAATATCCTCCTCTTCAACCATTGTGAACAGAAATTCGTTCCACATGGCCCGATAATGATCGCCATTGACTACGGCCACTCATTTTCGAAGAAAAATGGCCAAATTATGCCTCTGAACCAAAATCCGCACCAAAACGTGACTCGTTTTGGATGTATCGGCTTTTCAATGTATGCGTGCGGGTTTTCTGTGCTCCAAATGCGACAATTTTGCTTGTTTACATATCCGCCAAGATCAAATTGAGCTTCATCTGAAAAGATGATTTTTTTTTAGCAAAATCGGCCAAAGTAATGTCGCAATACTTCCCAGCGTTGTTCAAGCGTATACACAACCATATTCGTTTAGCGGAAGGATAAAACTAATTATCTCTTAAATCAGACATGAGCTAAGTGTTACCATTCACGAAATAAGCACTTGTTGAAAAAAAAAAACGTTAGATGGCGGACCGTTTAGATAAAAAAGCAGAGCTGGTCGTAGGTAATAGCAAGGTTCTCATAAATAAAGCTGGTATATTTTTAACATATGCAGGTTCGTAAGCTTTACACAATTCATTTTAACCAACACATTGGCTAAAAATAAAGAGTATTCCGGAAATTTTGCATAACGTGGTGAGGCATGACTCAGATTCCGATAATGCAGATGAGTCGAGTAAAAGTGATTAAAAGTTTATATCATAAGCTCATAACAGATGAAACAATATGCAATGTGTTCCTAGAAATGTCATTATACTTATGCTGCACTTTGATTCTGGAACAGTACATGACCGCGTTCTAGACAGATTCTGGAATTGCTTTATGCACTCATCACCATTTGGGAGGTAATTTTGATTGCCTTTGATTACCAGTTTGTTATAAAACGCATGTGGCGAACAGACATGTACTCTGTATTGGTGGTTGAATATGTTTGGAATCTAAATAGGTATGCCTCTTAGAAAGTGGTGACGCTGATGTGACATAGGGAACACGAGAAATAGCTGGCAACAGGGCATGATAGGAATTTGAGAACAAGAGATCTGCGTTGGAATTTTTATGGACCTGAAGCCACAGTTGTAATAGGGAATAGAATGGTGTGGAACAAGCTGAATGGAGACATCAACATATAAAAACGGAGAAGATAATGTTTAAGCAATGCGCCAAGTGGATGCTAAGTGTAAATCCTAAAGGGGATATCATTATAGGGAGATGCTGGCGAAGAGCTCTGTAATAAGTCTTGCAAAGAATCACAGTCGACAGCATGAAACTGTCAAACTTTAGAGCAAACGATTGCAAGGCATGAAATGTTTTTCGGTAGCCTTAAAATCGCTGTGGAACGAAAAAAAAGGATTAAAAAATTAACCGTTTAATGAAGTAATCTGCGTTGGTATCACTTCTACTTATAAGAACGACTACATACATATTATGTCTTCTTAGCAACTTAACGCTAAGACATAAACATAAATTAATATGTTGAAAATATATATTAAAGATATCACAACCTTATACACAACATTGTCGCTCTTGCGAAATAAAGAAATTAAGAACCATAATAAAATATAAAGTAGTTACTTGTTGTATGTTTTTCATTTTTTTAGTGTCTTTAAATTAGAACATACAAATAAATCCTTTCAAAATAGAATTTTTAGACTAATTTCTATTGCTAGTTTTGAATGCCATGTTGTATGGGAAATCTCGCCATTGTGTTAGATCTTGATAGCTTAACAAAAAATTAATAATAATAAAAATGTTGCCGCACATTTCAAATCGCAGACAAAATATATAAAGAGTTCATAAAAGGGATTAAGAGCTGGCAAAGAAATAAAAATTCTCCTTACTCCAATAAATTATAACACAAGCACAAATACCGAAGGAAGAATACAACTGGACGTTGATTTGCCAGCAGTTAATTTTACTAGAAATTAAAAGGTTGTTGCAGTATTACAGTCGTGACTATGTGCTTTGCTTTAAGTTGTTAACAAAATTGAACCTTCACACTGGTTCCGAAAATGCTGTCGCTTAGTTAAACGTTTACTAATAACGTTTCAAGATATAACACGTCAAGAATCGCACCCTAAATTTGAATTAATATTTATTTATTTTTAATTGTGTTTTTACTTAAATTATTACAATTGCCATTTAATCCTTTACATGACTTGAAAGTTTACAAATGAATTTTCTATAAATTTTTCTAATAAAACTCTTAACTTTTGATTTAAAATAATTAAAATTTTTTTTTTTAATTCTTTTAAAGTTGCTTCTTAGTCCTGTTCTTTTTTCTATCAAAAATATTTGAAAAGTTTTTTTTATTTGTAGAAAATATTAAAAAAAGTTCCAGTATTTGAAATCAAAAATAAATTAAAAAGTTTTTTATTTGTTGAAAGTTTCAAAAAATACGCATTCAGAGCCCTCATCATAAATGTTTCACTTTAATCCTAAATAAACGAAAAAAAAAAACAAACCACAACAATTGTTAAAAAAAATATTAAAAAGGTACGCAGAACACACCTGCAATTCTATACACCTTTTATATCAACGTGAGGCATAATTGAATAAACCACAAATTTGCACAGAAAAACGAAAAAGATGTATAAAAAAAAATTATAAAAAAAATATGTATTAAACATGTAGTGGCATACAATATTTTTTTACTTAAAAAAATTCTTTCAGCACAAGCACACACATTCATATACACACGCACACCGTCTCTGGCACGTTTACTGTGACACACGTACCTCGCTCAATAATGCTGAAAAACCACAAAATCGAATTTGTGGTACCATTGTTCATTAATAATATTGAATAAAAAACTCATCCTTCCATACACCCATTCACATACATACATACATACACAATCATGAAAATTCCATTACATAAAATTAAAATCCGTTGCTTTGTTAGAGGAATATCGGTAATAGGCGATATTCTATTAGTTTGTTATCTCTGTAATATTTTTTTTAATTTAATTTTGATTTTTATTTTAAAGATTTAGCAAAAGATTTTTACAAATTTAAAATTTTGTAGAATTGGAGAATTAATTAGAGGGCCCATAGAATTGTTAAAAATGTGTCAGTATTTGTTTTTAGATATTAAAAATTATATGAAATTAATTAAAATTTTTATATATTTTTCTTATATCAAATTAAGTTTTGTATAACACTTGCTAATAATCGACGATGCATTAAAAGATTGATACTTATAAAGTCATTGTTCACGATAAATTCGGTCACACTTAAGACGAGTAAAATATTCATCAAGCCCTTTAGTAGAATTTGTAATAATATGTTTGTATAGGTATGTTACACCGTAAAATAATTTTTTGCTTGCTTATACATTAAGCGTCGTTTCTGGTTGCTGAATATGCTTGATGTGTCTCTAGTACATTTGAAGTTATAATTATTTGAAAAGAAATTTGTGTTAATACGTTATTAAAAAAAAATAAATAAATACGCATGCAACGTTATTTTAAACAAGATAAGCAAAAGTGGCCTATTCGACCGTTCTGAATCTAAAGCTGGAGTTACATACCATGCGTTCTATCCGTTGTTCCGTTTTATGCATCTGTCAAAAAGTAGAATCAGTGTAATTGTATGTGACAAGTTACATGGCAAAACGCAAAGAATGCATAAACGTATCAACGCAACAAAGTAGGTTTACTTTCTACTTTTGTATCCGTCGCAGAAAAGGTGAAAAAATGTCAGCTGTTGTTGATAGCCATGGATGACAAATAATATTTTTTGTCGATGTTATCGATAAATCTGATTGTGTGGTGGATTTATTTTTTTTATTTTTTTGTATTAAAAAATGTTTTTAATAAAAGAAAAAGCATTCGAAATAAAGTTTACAATTGCTTGTAGGAAAAAAATACATAAAAACTAATTTTAAACACAATTTTCTCATTACCAAAATTTTTATTCTACTTATCGATAACTATTTTGTGCTGAGTGTCATCTCTGTTTTTTATTAAAGGAAAACAAGTGCAATGGAGGAGATGCTTATTGATGCTTGTGTTATTTTTTAACTTTTTGTAGCACAAAATATCATGTACATAAACTAAATGAATTCCAAAAATTCCCTTAAATTGTCAATTTTACTTTCCATTTTGGCAAAATTGTTTTTAGTTAATAAAAATATAAACACAACAGCTGATTAAAACATAAGAGTTGATGCATAAAACGCATTTTGTGTAACTTGAGTTTAGAAACGTATAAAAAAGTGAAAAAGTATCAAACGCAACAACGCATGAACGGATGGTATGTAACTCCACCTTAATATACCCTTCACTTACACGTAGGTATTTGAGAATTTCAAATATTTCCTCAATTGCGATATGAAATACACAATTTTATTTTATCTTATATTTTTTATTTTCTTATTTTAAATCGTACTGTCAATTTTGATCAAATTTCCAGAAAACTATAAAGATAACTGTAATACGTGATATCTCTTAAAGTTTTGTACATAAAAGGACAAAGGTCTTTAGCTCTAAGTTTGATACTAAGGAAAGCTAAAAATTTTCTTAATTAAATTTGAGCTGTTTTGCCCTAAATCTACAGATATATATTAATTCTAATCACATAAATAATTGTAACTGCTTTTTTGCACATAGAATTTAGTAAAGGTACCCTGTAGAAAAGGAAATATATCAGTTGCTTTTAACTTCAGACTAGATACTTATCTGTCCTCTTTTCATATATCAAACTATCGATTTTTACATTAGGTTGTAATAGAAGCCCAACTAGGTCATTTATAAAGGGTACGCCATCTAACGTTTTTTCTTTTTTCTACTAGTGTTTATTTCGTAAATGGTAACACTTAGCTCATGTCTGATTTAACAGATAATTAGTTTTACCCTTCCGCTAAACGAATATGGTTGTGTATACGCTTGAACAACGCTGGGAAATATTGCGCCATTACTTTGGCCGATTTTGCAAAAAAAAAAATATCTCTTCAGATGAAGCTCAATTTGATCTTGGCGGGTATGTAAACAAGCAATATTGTTGCATTTGGGGCACAGAAAACCCGCACGCATACATTGAAAAGCCGATACAGCCAAAACGAGTCACTGTTTGGTGCGGATTTTGGTCCAGAGGCATAATTGGACCATTTTTTTTCGAAAATTAGCAAGGAGTGGCCGTTACAGTCAATGGCGATCGTTATTGGGCCATGTTGAACGAATTTTTGTTTACAAAAATTGAAGAGGAGGATATTGGCAACATTTGCTTCAACAGGACAGCGCTACGTGCCACACAGCCAAAGGTACACTTTATAGATTTTCAAAAAATAAAAAGTTATTAGGCGGACCCTTTATATATAGTTTTATACCAGCTTAAATACTAGTTATTATTAGAATTATGATGAGTGAGTGTACTCACCCCACACATATTGAAAAATATTTATACTACATTTACACCTACACAAAATCTAGTACTTAAGGGATTTTGAGCGAAATCTACCAGATTTCCCATACAAAATGAAATCTACTTCGCCACTTGATTTTGGCAAAATCTACTTAAAATCTAGTACTACTTCGTGATGCAACTGTGGTTTTTATTAAATTGTACTAAAATTTACTACGCTGCACACAGAAAAATTCAATCATAATATATAAGGTGGTTGCAATTGCACAAGTACTTTATTTTTTACATTTTTTTTATATGGAGTTTGAATTTTGTAGAAGTAGAGCATAGAGAGCCTCTCAGACCACCTTGTAAATAAGTATATTGTTTTGAAAACGAAATCTTGCAAAATGTCAAAAAACCGTGGTATAAACGGTTTAGATTTTAACAAAGATTTTAAATCAAATCTACTAGATTTCGCTTAGGTGTAAATGTAGTATTATTATGAATTTTACACGTTAGCTTGTCCAACTAGTTTAATACTAGTTATTGTTAAAGAGTGTTGAGTGATTGTGCTCACCTATTTCTCCCTCTAATAACATTCTGAAAATTTTTTTACACATTTTACGTAGCAACAAGGGTCTTTTCGATTTTAAGTTTCTCTCTCTATCCGCTACATCAGTACGCTTTGCTTTCAATTCATAAGATTTCTGCTTAAAAAACAAAGTTCTCTCGAATGGTGAGCTAAAAGTGAGTCCGGCTTGTTACAACTAGTTATCCCAAGAAAAATTGATTAAGCAGGCTTGTAAGAGAGTAGCATGAATTTTGTATGGCGAGTTGAAGCATTACATTTTTTATGCAAAGAGCGCTCTTTTAAAAGACTACGAAAGGTTACGAGTGCAATATAAATGCAAAGCGCTAATTGATATGCTAAAAATACAGTCGAACTTCCCTATACTGAATCTTCACGGGGACAGACAATTATTTTACTAAATAGAAATTTCATTATACAGAAATACTTTTTTTTTGTTTTTTTGTTTATTTAAAATAATCAGGTATTTTTGTTTGACATTTAAATACATTTGTCGGAACGTTGCTCTTCATCTCCAAAAAAGTTCGTAGTACATCAAGTGAAGAGGAAACGTGTTTTAATGTAGCTGACGTTTTATCAAATTTGCCATTACTTCACCACCCAGTTTCTCTTCATCGTCATCTGATATAACCTGCTGTAATTCACGACTTTCTAAAACACTGCTTACAATATCTTCATCGGACGGAATATATATTTTTTTTATTGTCCCTTCGTCAACTTAATTAATTACTAATACCTTTTTTTTTTAGAGAAATACTACTCCGGTGCATCATTTTCACTCACTGAACTCGGTCAACTGATGTTAAAAGGCAAATCATTAACTTTTTTGTTTTTATTTTCTTATTTTAGGAATCCCAAAAATATTACTTATTTTCTTTATGAATAGTGTAAAAAAAAGCTGCTAAAAATAGTTCATTATTTGGAGACAAAAACACACGTAAAATGCATTTTTGTTTCGAAAATTTTGTTCATAGTAAAGATAGATTCACTGTATGGAAATTCATTATACGGAGATTGAAATACATTGAAAGTGGAACGAAAAAGCTGTGTTCTTGATTTTAATTCGCAATAGGGAGAACTTAATTATATAGATATTCACTATAAGGAAGTGCGACTGTAGTTGAACAATTCATGTGTATACAAAAGTGCTTCCATAACAAAGTCATGCATTGCTTATTTAAACCGATACTTGCACCTTCAAATAAGCATTTATAGATACGCTTCTGTGTGGCGCTACTTTTATACTTAAAGAAGCTTACAAGACCGGCGCTTACTTCATGTACGACTTCTTCCCTTTTTTGTTTTATATAAAAAATACAGGAACCGTTTTTTAAATTTTTTTTTATAAAAAACAGATTTTACCATAAATAAATAAAGAATTAAAAATATTTTAATTTTTTTTAATTACTCAATTTTATGCTATTAAAACTATAAATATCTTTGCGTTGCTATTTTTCTCCCTTAAAAACATGCTTTGTTGTCAGGGAAGTAGGTTGGCTGTCAGGAAGACATTCGACGATATAGACATAACCACTAAAAATTGTAAAATTTTTGCTTTCATAAATGTTTATTAAATTAAAAAAAAATTTTTTAAGGACGGGTGCAATATCGGTTCATTCTAATATATATGTTTTAACTACAACTGGTAGAAGGCAAATCGTTTGAAATTAGAAAAATATTTTAGATACTCTGATCTGGGCAAATATTTGTGTAAAGCAATTTGCTTTGTACTTGTTATGCAATTTTTTCTGCACAAAATATTCATTTATTTAATTAATAATATTTTTCAAATTAAAGAAACCATTTTTTCTACAAGACAAATTGTATTTTAGATGGACCCAAAAAAAAAAAAAAACTGTGCAATCCAGGCCATCTGACAAGCCTATGCAAAGGGTATTAAAACGAATTTAATTACTTTTTCTCTTATAACAACGTGTTTTCGTCTTCTTATATTTTATGATAACAATACTAATGTTCCTCTTTTACAATAACTGTTCAATTTAGGTGAGAATTCCAATCGATACATTTTAATTTTCCACAAAGGTTTTAGTGCCGGATTTTAAACGAATATTAATATAAAACTCTTAATTACTTTACAGACTTTCTTTCCATAAATTTATTTGTTGTTTTTATACCCTTCACACAGTGAAAAAGGGTATATATAGGTTTGTCATTCCTTGTGAAATTTCTACAATTTTCATTTCCGATCCCATAAAGTATATATTTTCTGAAAGCTTATAAATAGAGGAGTCGATTAAGCTCTGTCCGTCTGACCGTCTGTCCGTGTGTATGTTGAAATCAACTTTTTGAAGCCCCCCGACATAGATTGAACCCGGGTAAGGTATTAAAATATCAGAAATAACCCGGAGTAGATCGGTATTGAAAATCAGAAACATCGGTACATAAACAACTGAGATATGAGCAAAAACCCACGACCACCTCGATTTTTTTTTCACAAAAACAACATTACAACAACAACATACGTACATACAAACATGTATACTGGTTAGAGAAAACGTGGCATCGAATCCCAGCTAAGCCAAAAAATTTTTTTTTCCAATTTTTTTAAAATTTTTTTTAATCTTTTTTTTTTATTTTTTATTTAATATATTATTTATATTTTTATTCTTATTTTTTTTTTTAATTTTTTTTTTGTTTTATGTATATTATATATATAATAATTATACCCTTCACCTGTGGTGCACAAGGGTATATATAGCTTTGTCATTCCGTTTGTAATTTCTACAATTTTCATTTCCGACCCCATAAAGTATATATTTTCTGAAAGCTTATGAATAGAGGAGTCGATTAAGCCCTGACCGTCTGTCCGTCTGTCCGGATAATATATTAAATAAAATAAAATAAAATTTTTTTGGCTCAGCTGGGATTCGATGCCACATTTATTCTAACGTGTACGTATGCACGTATTTCATATGGGATGAATGGTGACACAAACTACTGTTATTGCATGACTACACGTTGTGAAGGGTATATAAGATTCGGCACGGCCGAATATAGCGCTCTTACTTGTTAATTCTTATTTTCGTTTAATTTTTTTTCTACGAGTTTTTTTTTGCAAAAAAGTTTAATATTTTTCATAGTGTCACATGTCCATCAATATCTAAAATGTTTCCAACAATTTCTTTTTGATTGCATTTTAGTTTTGTTACATTTACGCTTAATGGTTTTTACTCGGCTACTGGTTAGTCCAATAATCGAACAATTTTGCATAGTGATTGACACACACACAGCCATACACACATTTAAACAATGTTGTGAATTTTTTATCGTCTAGTCGTTGGATTATAAAAATTTTATATATTTTTACTCCACACAATTCCCGTCCCCTTTTTTCATCGATTCGTTTAACCTGCCGGCAAATGTATAAATTTTTTTGCGCCTCTTCCTGTAAACGTTTTCGCTTATTGCTATTTTTTAGTGTGAAGTTAAAAAAAATTATTTTGATTGTTTGATATTTTGTCCAGTCTGGCCAAGCAGCATTATTTTGTATCCTGTTGTTTTTAATGGATTCCTTTTTGGTTATTCATTACGATTTGTTTTAATAAAGCAACAAAATTATAGCCAGACAGTGTTGCTTGATAAGCTGCTGCTGAAATTTTTAATAATAAATTAAACAAACTGTGGCCTTTGGTGAAATGGAGTAAAGCGAAACGTATTTAATTTAGATTAGGATTAGAGTATTCGATGGGTTATCTGTAACAATCAAGAGTTTTCAATAAGATTTTCGCCTTAACATAATTTCAAACAATATATTTTATTAAGAAAATTTTTTTAGAATTTTTGTTTTTATTAAAATTGAATTTTGATAAAAATCATCTCACTAATAAATTTTGAATGAAAATTATATTTTTAAGGACAATTTATTTTTATAACAATATCAGCATTGTTCAAAAATGTTGTTGTAAACAAAGTTGTTATCAAAATATTAGCCTTTTCTTATTTCAAGGGAAATATTTTTTTTTTGAGGCTATAAGGACGAAGTTCTGTAGGGATATTCTGCAGCAAGATAATTCTCCAGAGAGGAATACTTTTTTTATCTAATACCTTTTATTTACAATTTCTAAGAGCTACGAAATCTATAATTTTTTTTCTTTTATCGATTATGATAAATATTTATATAAAAAGTATATAAATACAGGTTGAGCCATATGTCACCATGGGACTTACAAATTCCGGAACTTTTTTTGTTTATGTATTTTTCTATATTTTTCTCAGATTATAAAATATACAAAGTTAAATTGTTTGTACACTTAGTATTGTAAATAATGTCATTTAAATGACTCCCGTTTTCAGCTTCAATCATTTTCCATATCATCCCTCAACATTTGTGGCTGTGATACTGAGAAAATTCATAGATTTTTTATACCCTTCACACAGTTAAAAAGGGAATATATATGTAGGTTTGTCATTCCGTGTGAAATTTCTGCAATTTTCATTTCCGACCCCATAAAGTATATATTTTCTGAAAGCTTATGAATAGGGGAGTCGATTAACCTCTGTCAGTCTGTCCGTGTGTATGTTGAAATCAACTTTTTAAAGCCCCCCGATATCGCCTGGACCCGGGTGAGGTATTAAAATATCAGAAATATTCGGGAGTAGATATTGTATTGTATTTTATTTTTTTTATTTTATATATTTATATTTTTATTTTATTTTTTTTAAATTTTTTTATATTTTTTTGGTTTATATTTATTATTTATATAATTTACGAAATTATTCGGGATATGCTCCCTCAATTTTTCAATAATATTTATTTGGTTGTTGGGTTCAAGCTGGTTTATATGCATTTCACTGGTGCTTATGCCAGAACATCAGTAAACCTTTACCCAAATTCTTGAAAAAGTTTGAAATGTTATAAGTTATATTTTTAAATTCTCATTAACAAAATGAGAATTCAAAAATGAAACAAAAAACTATAAAAAATTTTTTCAAAAACCCAATAGTTGTAGTAATGGCCCTTAATATATTTTAGGCATTTGGCCTCCGCGACTGTGCAATATGAAAACTGTGATTTCGGTCCAATTTTGCATTACTTTTTAGAGCACACCCAGTCTTATTTCATCAATTGTGCTTCGAATTTTGTCTAAATGCGTCAAATTACAAGATCGATGTGTCAACTCACAGGTTCATATCTTAAGATAACTGGGTTTCCAAACGTTTGGCTCAACAAAGTGATGGTTTCACGCGCTGAGTGGTATGTCACGCCGTCTCGATATTGTTTCACCTCCAAATGATTTGTTATGACATGAGAAACAAAAAAAAAAATTTCGAATAACTGACATGTAGCGTTTGCCAATAACGGTAATGTAGGCAACGGTTTCGGATTTAAATTCAAATAGGTCGATGACGCCTTCGGCTGTAAAGAGGTTTCAGAAGTCTTACGAATATTTTCCTAAAATTACAATTCTGTTTGTTGCCCTACCCTTTAAGAGCCTCCTGACTTAAGATGAATTGACGATATTTTGGTTCAACTTTTAGTTGATTCTCATTCCATTAACCAAACACACAACGCAATTGATAAACTGCTGGCTTCAATTGCTGCATCAGCTGGATCTTATTTTTATGTAGGCCAAAATCTTAATTTAAAATTTTCAAAGTAGTATACGGAAAGAGACCAGGTGCTTAAGACGCTGCCGTATCGTCCGATTCAATTCATTTGCCACACTTGCGTCTTTGGTGTCGTTCGCTAAATATGAGAAAAAAAAATTTTTTTTTTTGTTGTAAACTCAGCCATAGTTTTGCGTATTACCTGCTCAAGTGAACGAGTTTGCCCACCACAAACCTAACGAAGAACTATATAAATTGATCAAACAGTTTTGGACGTGAGTTTGGAAATAAATTTTCACGATTTGTGAACATTGTTCTGGTGTAGGTAAGTGCATGGTAGTTTGATTAAGTATATGCAAAAACTCAATTCGTTCGTAGGTAGCTTGCTTTTATCGAAAGTTCTACACGTCAAGAAAGAAACGCATTGTAAACTTAAGTACAATGTAGCAAAAATAAATTACTCCCTAAGGTATGCTACAGAGTTTAACTGTATTAAATTTAACACGGAACCAACCAGCCAACTAAAAAATTTTTAGTGGGTAAAAATGTAAATCAAACTTAATTTGTAACATTATTTTAAAAATATTGTTTCGAAATGTGAAACTATGCGATTATCAAATGTTTCCTTCAATAAATCAACTGTTTTGACTGTAACGCTCCGACCAGCATAATTTTTAAACAAGTGTGTACCAATGATTTCACCAGCTCATAGATCACACCAAATCTTCTGTTTTTCAGTGTAAAGCGGTGTCTCAACATACACTTATCAGGATTATTATCGCATGAAATGTGACGTATGCATTCAATCAAAAGTTAGATTTATTGCTAAAAAGAATTCGCTAATGAAAATCGTGCTCAAAGGCAATCTTGTTTTGAGCCCATTAACGGAATCTACGCCTTGCTATTTATGTGTCAGTCAATTCATGTTAAAATGCCAAAGCTATACATAAATCGCTCGACAGCTGACAAAATGGACGTTGGACGCCAGTTAAAAAATTGTTGCCAACTCCAAAAACTGCCAAAACTCCATATTAAAAATATAAAAGCATCCGGTATTATAAACCTGCCGAACGTAAACTGAAGTTAATAAAGTATTTGTGCAGTTGTGACTTGGCAATTCTGAACAAAAATAGTTAAAGAGTTGCAGGTTTACATTATATAATAACAGTTTTTTTATTGTGAAATAAAATTTTAAAATTAATAACATTTTGTCAGTTTCGATATGCTGCGAAGGCGACATGACAAAAGATTTCTTTCTTCCTGAACTGAATAACATTGATAGTAAATAAAACTGTTTATAAAAATGTTCAATTATATTATTTCTCCAGATCCAAAAGGTCTTAAATTTCAATTAAACATTTCATGCTTAAGTATTTCGATAGAGTTTTAAATTTCTTTGTAAAAATAAACAATTCACCTTAATAGTTTTCTTGTTTGTTGTTTTTGTTTCATTTTTCCTATTTATCTTTAAATTTTACACATTTTGTGTCTTTCACACTGAATACTTAGTACTGTGGAAGTAAATAAAATTTAGATAAAGTACAAATAAAGAAGACAATTTCGATGAAAAAAACAAACTCAAGTAGAATAAAATTGTATTTAAAATTTAAAATTGTCTTTTTCACTTTCCCTTGAGACACAGCAACAAAAAGGAAGAAAGAAGTAAAATTTTAAGAAAATGAGCAGCACACCAGACTAAATTCCCCAAACAAACATACACTATACAACACATACTCGCACATGCACTCACACGTACATTTACTTTGAAAAACATTTGGAATTTTATTCACATATGCAGAACAATAAAAACAACTAAGTGAAGATAAACAGGCTTATGAACGGTGGGACCATAAACAAAATTTAGGTCCCAAAATAGGTCGTAAGGTCTTTTGAATAGTTTCTGAGTGAATGTTTCTTCCAGTGGAAACGCACACATCTGAAGAATCTAAATATGCACTACCTTATTTATAAAAATTATCAACTGCTTATGCAGTGTTTGTAAAATTATTTTTCTAAATAATTTTTACGCACAAATGTTTTATTATCCCTTTTATAATTTTTATGAAAAAGGCAATTCGTCTGATTTTAAAGACGGATTATTTAAATTAAACGTGCAAAATTCATTAACTTGTTTATCTTCAAGTTAAATTATTAAACCAAAGTATATAATCTGGTGGTCAAAGGGATTTTATTTATTCTTATACAACATGTTAAGGAACTAGAGATTTACAATTCTGGTTTGTTGTTTTAAATCCCCACTGTACTACTGTGTGTGTTCATATGAATGCTTGTTGTGTAATGCTTGACTGGAAAAATGCAAATACCAGAAAATTAAGTTTTTCATTTTTATCACTTGTTTTGTTTTTCTTTTTTTCCATTTGCATACTCTTGTGTTGCTTCTATAGATATTTACGTAGTAGCATGAACAACAAGAATTTCAATACAATCTTGAAAATGAGAGACTGGCTGTGAGTGTAGAAAAAAATTAAACTTCATTTTCTTTATGTCACACATTCATATGACGAGTGACTATGTTTGTGAATGTGTAGATGTGTGTGTCTAAATGTTTGAATGCAAACAAATATTTGATGTCCTCTATAAAAAGTAGCAGAGGTTTTAATTACTGCATTAAATTTACATTGTTGCTGTACAATTAACACAAAATGGTTAGAAATGTAAAATCAAACATTTTTGGTCCATCTTATTATTTGTAGGAAAGTAGGAAAATAATATCGGGTAGTAGATTACTGTCGCAGTCTACAGGCTAAAATATCGGATATCAAAAAGGCAGTAGACTGAGTGAGATACTATAGGCTATACTTGGATTATAACTGTATTTTTACTTCATTGACAGTCAAGTCGGATTGCTGTTTAGTCGCTAGCGGGTGTTTCTACATGATCCATTTTGATTATGGAATACCGGGCATCTCTAAATGAGTTGGCAACATATTCCACTGTTTGAGCTCAGATGGGCACTAAGTCACTCGAAAGTATCAGAAAACCCCATTGCAGATGGACTAGAGAAGAATGGAACTCTTCTTCTCTCGAGAAATATTTAGACATTCACTGGTTCACCAATTCGTTTCCTGCAGGCCACAAGTCAAACAGGAATTATACACACAATCTAGATGGTCTGCGAACACTGTCACTTTTAAAATAGCAAGCCAGACGTAACCGTCAATTGACGAGCGTCGATCGAGGGAACTTGTGCTTCTGTATTGCTCCCAAATCCGGTATCTTATTGCTGCTTGACCTGGACATTATATCGTGGGAGTACATGCCTTTTTAATGCGTTCCTACGACATATTCTCTATTGTTGGCGTCATGGTGGGACTTATAGTCCGGCAAGTTAGAGTTTTCTTCGCGATCTGAAAATTTAATCTCACGTTGATGATAGGAGAATATGGTCGTTCTTTACGCGTCCCGTTGTTTTTAGATTGCAAAATCGTTTTTCTCTAGGTGTAGGTAGGATTAGCTACACGCACATGCATCATGGACCCAAGTATGATGGTCTTCAGATCATCAGTCTGATTAGCCTGATTATTTAGTCATTCCTAAGATCTTGGCATAAATGACACTTTTTCAATATTCAAGATATAACGGCAATTGAGCTCAAATTTTTAATATTAAAAAAATTCAATATTTTTTATACTAGATTTCAAAGCGGCAGACAGTTGTTTAAAAACTTTGATTTAAGTTGTTTATTCTGTTTTTCTGGTTTTGTTCATATTGATGTTTGATAACATTGTTCGCTTTTGTACCCAGTAATACACAGAAGCATGCGAGATAAAGTTAACTGTGGTCAACTGTGAAAGTTTGGACATTTATTTAGAAAAGGAACACGTAATTGTAGTTCTCTACTTCGATATTCCTCCTACGTATCTAAAGGAAACTCTTATATGATACCAAAAAATCAGCATCTGTCATCAATGATTTAACATTGTCGGCGTTTGTCAGGATAATGTTATAACATTCCCTTCTCGGTATTAGTTAGTGTTCAAGCACCGTGTGAGGTAAAATTGTGGCACTTCAATTATTTAAATCAGCAATCAATTATTTTAACGCAAACAGCTTATCGTCGACATTTTTATATCAGCAATTTGCCCTGTGAAGGTGTTCTTCTCGGCACTGCGGCGCATTTAAAAAAAATAGTGCTGCTATTTCCATGCAAGAATTAAAACTCGTAGAACATTGGCAACGTCTAAATTTTGCGGGCCAGAAGTGAGGTCAACTTCATTGAAATTCTGTTTATAAGTGTTGAACCTAATTTTCATATGAATGGCTTAGCAAAAATGTGTATTGTAGAGATCTGAAAATCCAAGAGCCTTTCATCAACGCCAATTGCACTCAATTGAGTGTATGGCGTGGCTTTACATCCGAAAATATCATTTGGACTTACGCTTTCGAAAATGAAGTTGGAAGTGCTGTAACAGTAAATGGAGAGCGTTATCGCCTTATGATAGAACATTTCTTTCCCCCTGCTGCGATATATTGAGATATTGTTCAACAGGATGGAGCCACTGTCCATATTGCGTGACACACAATGTCGCTTTTATGTCAAATTATTGGAAAGTAAATAATTTCCAAAAATTCTGAAACTAATTGGCCAGCGCAATGGCCAGATTTGTTAGCAGCCGACTGACTGCTTTGGGGTTATTTGAAGGAGCGAGTATACGTGAACGAGGCCGGTACAAGGATTAAACTAAAGGCCAACATTGTTGCAGAAATTGGAGCACTACCGCCACAAATTTGTAAGATTATGTTGTGAAAATGTTTAAAATCGAGCTCGTCATTTGGAAGCTTTTCACGGGGTCATTTAAGCGACATTATTTTCCAGACTTAGTGTATAAATGGGGTGCCCCGGTGGAGTAGTCAGTAGTGTTCTGGTCTGCTAGTTTGGGGGTTGCGGGTTCAATTCCTGCCAGAGACTCTGGACTGGTCTGTTTCTCTCTCTCTTCTATTCTCTAACTATTCTATTCATATTGAGCGCACAACATGCCAATTGGGCATAAGTGTATACCTGTCGTGGGTTTGGGCCTTTGGTGCCCTTCTTTTCAACCTAACCTAACCTAACCTAACCTAACATAGTGTATAAATATTTTCCCTTTTTGTATCTTTTTTATAATATAAAAAAGTACTTATAATCGTAAAGGATTTGAACCCTATCTGAAACCATGTGTTGACTTTTGGCCAACCCTGTAAGTAGTTATTTAACAGTCTGCACAATATTAAAATATTAATTTAATTTGATATTTTTAATATAAAAATTTTAGCCATTTCTACTTACATTTCGTATATGATTGTATATATTTCAAGGTCTGCTTTTAGGTATAAAATCTTCTACGAAATACATCGTTATGAAACTAGCTGTAATGTAGTGTTTTCCTGTTTATGGGAGTTTGTTCTCCTAAAGCAAGTCCCAAATGAGAAAGTAAATGATACATATTTGAAATGTATTTGTTGTTTTATAAGTAACCGTAAAAATGTATTAAAAATTAATGCAATATTTAAAAAAAAATTTAGGCAAGGGAATTTGGAATTCTACAAAATAAAGTAGACTTATAGTCAAAACTTGCTGTATAATTTGCACTTAAAATAAATACAATCTATTTTCAGAAGTTTAAAAATTTTTTAAGCAGAATAATGTTTTTTGTTTATTTTAAATATTTAATTCCATTTTTTTTTTAATAATAAAATTTATTGAATCACATTCACACAATAATTTTATTATTAATATTATTTTTCTGCTTCATTTAATCATTACGCCCCATATTCAATAATCAAACACGTATCTACCGCTGCAATTAATTCTCAATCTCATTACTAATTTTATGTGGTTTTATATGTATTTTTTTTTTAAGTTTGGTGACCCAATTTTAATTACAAATTAGCTGTAACTTTAGCAATTTTATTGATTTTAT
Organism: Phyto melanocephala; assembly: GCA_941918925.1. NCBI lineage: Eukaryota > Metazoa > Arthropoda > Insecta > Diptera > Rhinophoridae > Phyto > Phyto melanocephala. The sequence continues at coordinate 129,522,569 of OW799233.1, read as the reverse complement.
TTAATATTTTTTGTTTGTTGTGTTTTGTTTAATCAAAATCAAATTGCGATGTTAAATCAACTAATTACGATGAATGAATAAATAAATATGAGGGTGTATGAGTGATGAAATAATTTTATTGAAAAATTTGCATTAATATGCTCTATATGGGATTGTGAAGAATTTAATGGACCTACTAAAATCACAGATATTAAAGGGTGTTTTTTTACCTACAAAATTTATGCTATTAATGGCTGGTGATGACCTCATGGTATACACGGTGCCTGTAAAATCTTTCGTGGATTTCTATCCGAATGTTATTTGCTGACAATTGAAGGTTGCTCTAGCCAATTGCTTTAAATACAGACGACTGCGTTACACAACATAAGGGTGGCGCAAATGTCAGTTTGAAAAACTAAAGAATTTTTCGTTTAAATTTGGCTCTATTTTCTGCAACAATGTTGGCCTGGACTTCAAGAATTGCCTTGGGCTTATTCACATGTACTCGCTTCTTCAAATAACCCTAAACATAATAGTCGCGTGCTGAGAAATCTGGCGAATACGCTTGCCAAATTATTTCGAATTTCTTCTTTTAAGGTTAAAATCATTGATAATGTACTTAATAAAATTGTATTTTTCTGTTTCTAGGTTCAATTATTTATTATCCAGCTGCTATTAATGCAATTTAAAAAATTAGCAAACTCTATTAACGAAAAAGTTATTAAAATCCCCGTTGTTTCTTTTGGCTAACCGTGTACATAACTACAAATGTCATTAGTTGAAATCCTTGTGTACTCAGCTTTTTAATTACAGTTGTGGTAGACGCCATTTTTAGTACGTTAATGTAGAAGTAGGCGTTTCACCTATTCAATTTAAGTGTAACAATAGTAACACATACAAACATATTTATTTATAAAAGGTGGGCGGCTAACACTCATTTTCTGGTACTTAGCTTATGCAAAAAGTCACATTTATGGAATTTTCGCATCGTATAGTAATTTTCGTCGGTTTTATAGTATTACTAGGTTTCGATGAACCAGAGGAGACAGTGTGTGCACTGCACTTTTGTAAAAACTGTTTGTTAAACCCGGCTTTAAAACACTTGAAAGCAAACATATTTGCCTTTGCCTAAGATAGTTATATCTATGAAGTTTTTAGGTCAACGGACATATAAACAAGATTGGCTAGCGTTTTTAAGTTGCCAAAAATTCTCATGCCCATATAATTTGTATAAAACAAACCGTGGCGGTAACGCTTTGCTATGGGATAATCCAATTTTGACAGAGCTTTAGATATTGAAGTTGATTGCAGTACAACTGATGCTCCTAATATAATTGTTGAAAAGTCAAGCCATTTTAGATATTTTGAAAACAATCTGGCAGTTTTATCTGCATTCTTATCGTGCGGTCTTGGTCAGGTAAGTCTGTTATTGTTGCTTTTCTTTAGACAATTATTAGACAATTTTCAGTATCAAAACTTTGCTGATGTGTTAGAAGTAGGAAAACAATATTGTTTGTGATATAATTTACATTGATCCTTCTTTTGTGGACACCTTAATGAATTTATTTTAACGCTTGACGTATGAGTAATGTCTAACATAGCAAGTACAATAACTAAAACTATTTATTTATTTAATTTTTTTAAATAAAAATATAATTTAAAAGAATAGCAAACTTACTTATTCGAATGTAGTTGTAAACAAAAAATATCTAAATGCAAATCACCAGAAACTCTGGTTAGAATGGAACCCGCAACAACCAGACCAGCAAACCAAAAAAAAAAAAAATTGAAAACAAAAAACAAATGTCACTTTTAATTTAATATATTCTCCACTTCAAAGAGATAATAAAATGACAATTATTTTTAGTACTTGTTATCGTAAATAAATAAATAATTTATGATGCCATAGTTTTGCTGACCCAGAAATATTTTCTTTTTTTAAATAACGAAAATCGCAAACTCGCAAAATGTTTATGTTATAAAATTTATAATAATGTTTTCCATAATAATGTTTTGTATCTACAATATACATACTCTTGTTGTTGTTGCTGTCATTGTTACTGCTAAATTATGACATATTCACTCTATCATGAAATATTTTTTGCTAAACATTTGTTGAGGTTGCTCCATGTGTCTGTATGTACTACCCAGCAGGAAACCTGGGGTCAAGTGTTTCGAAGTCACAACTTTTGTCGACTATTTTGCAGATATTGTCTACAATTCGTCTATTGACAGTAAATATATGGCAGATGATAAACTATAATTTACTTTTTCATTTAAAAATAATATTTAAGTTTAATAAAGAAAAAAAAAAAATGACAAAAGTATAGACTAGAAATAATCGAATGTACTAGTGAATACCTGGTTTCAACGACGGCATTTCATCCTACTTAGTCAATAGTTCCAACGTCACTACACCATTTCCAATTGTATTTCAGAAATTTCCAATTGTATTTCAGAAATTTCTAATTATATTTCAGAAATTTCCAATTATATTTCAGAAATTTCTGTTTGTGTTTCAGAAGCTTCCATTTATATTTCAGAAATTTCCAATTATATTTAAGAAATTTAAAATTATGTTTCAGAAATTTCCAATTATATTTCAGAAATTTCAATTTATATTTTCGAAATTTCTATTTGTGTTTCAGAATTTTCCAATTGTATTTTAGAATTTTCCAAATGTATTTCAGAAATTTCTATTTGTATATCAGAAATTTCTATTTGTATATCAGAAATTTCTATTTGTATTTTAGAAAACTCAATTTGTATATCAGAAATTTCTATTTGTATTTCAGAATTTTCCAAATGTATTTCAGAATTTTCCAATTGTATTTCAGAAATTTCTATTTGTGTTTCAGAATTTTCCAATTGTATTTCAGAATTTTTCAAATGTATTTCAGAATTTTCCAAATGTATTTCAGAAATTTCAATTTGTATTTCAGAATTTTCCAATTGTATTTCAGAAATTTCCAATTGTATTTCAGAATATTTTTTTTATTTACATATTCTTTCCTTATCTAATAAAATTTTTACAGAAAGTATACGACTAAGTAGAGACCTATATACTTTTAAAGGGCTTTTATTTTCTTCAAATCTTGTTGTAACTGAAAAATTATATATTTTTATTTATAATAAAGTAATTTTGCGGGTTTAATCTTATTCACATTTTTGTGCAATTTTAAGATAATTTTAAGTGTTAAAAACATATGTAAAAGTAAACGTTAAAGATTTCTCTTTAGACTCCGACATGCAATTATTTTTTGCTATTATTAAAATAAAAATATAATTTTTAAGTTTATAAACGATAGGTATCTACATACATGAAACTATAACATAAATAATTTAAAACTTTTAAAATTGTTTTGTCCAACAGGAATATCTTCTTATGTTATGTCTTATGTTCCCCTAAAAAGATAAAAAATTTAAAGTGCTTTTTCTTACCAATATGTCGCAACTTTGAATAACACTGATAATGTTTAACTATATTATGCTTAATATAATAAACCTAAAATTTTACTATTGCAAAATTAAATTAAGACAATACAATACTCTCCTTTCACAAAAATTTGCAATATTCATCTTAGTTTTATTATTTGTAATTTAAATTAAGTAATAATGTTTACAATCAGTCCTCAAAACAAATATACATTACAAAATGTAGTAATATAAAATAAATATTTCTGTTTCATGTTCTGAAATACAGTTGGAAATTTCTGAAACACATTTGGAAAATTCTGAAATACATTTGGAAGTTTCTGAAATACAAATAGAAATTTCTGAAATACATTTGGAAAATTCTGAAATACATTTGGAAAGTTCTGAAATACAAATGGAAAATTCTGAAATTCATATGGAAAATTCTGAAATACAAATAGAAAATTCTGAAATGCAAATAGAAATTTCTGAATTGCAAATAGAAATTTCTGAAATAAATTTGGAAAGTTCTGAAATACAATTTGAAAATTCTGAAATACAATTGGAAAATTCTAAAATACAAATAGAAATTTCTGAAAAATAATTGGAAATTTCTGAAACATAATTGGAAATTTCTGAAATATAATTAGAAATTTCTGAAATATAAATGGAAATTTCTGAAATATAAATGGAAATTTCTGAAATATAAATGGAAATTTCTGAAATACAATTAGATATTTCTGAAATACAATTAGACATTTCTGAAATACAATTGGAAATGGTGTAGTGGCATGACAATGACAAGAACATTTTAAAATGCCTAAATTTTATAACATTGTCAGGGGTATAATTGGTCAGTAAACTCGTGACAGAGTCGATAGTGAGTCAGTACTATTTCACTATAGACATTCCTGCAGGGTACTTACATACGTACATTTATTGTGACAGATAGTTATTGAAGTTTACAAACATACAGACATACACACATATCTTGCACCCATACCAAAATTATACATTCATACATTTGTATGTATTGTACAAAAATACATATATATGCAGATATTTATTTAATATAGGTTAAGTGCTATTGTTGTTGTAGTTTTTTTTTTTTTTTAATATAATTTATAGTTTTGTAAAGCGAGTATTGTTGTGCATTCATTCATATCTCGTACTCTCCTCGTATCATTTGTTGCAGTTGGTTGAAAACACAAGTACTTGTACAACTTGTACACTGTGAGTACTGGTTCACCTTTACATAAATCCATTTATGTTTGGATGTAAAGAACTGTTCACTAAAAATTCAGACGTATTAAGTTTGTGGTAAACTTAGCTTTTGGTTGGAACTCAAAAGGAGTCACTAAAAATGTTTTGAAGCACGGCCTTAACAAATTTTTTCTTTGAGTTTTGAAAAATCTTAATGTTCCTTCATAGTTTAGTACAAGTTTTATGTTGCAACTAAGTAGTTTATTTATTTGCTTTAAACTTCTTCCGCTATATTATTTGATATTTTATGCTGGCATATGTCTTTTTTTCTTTTAAAAGAGATCAAAAGTTTTGACTTTTGAAAATTTAGGAAGTCTGTATTTATTTTTGTATAATTAAAGGGCAAATTTTAAATAAGTCTTCTAATATATAAAATTCTCGTGTCGTGGTGTTTGTGCTTAAACTCCTCCGAAATGGCTCGACTGATTTTCATAAAAGTTTTTGTGCATATCGAGAAGGTCTGCGATTCGGTCAGCATCTACTCTTCAACGCCACGGCATTTTCCGTCCACGCAGGTAGGCCAGACTGCTGGACCGTTTTTCTTGAAATTTTCACATAATATATCTAAGATTCTGATATGAATAATAGGATACTTTTTTTTACCACACCTACTTTACGCCCACTTTTTTTAATCATGTACTTGCATCGATATAGTCTTTAGTATTTTTCTTCAAATTGTACACAATTTAAAATCCAGCCAATGCAGAAATAAACGTTTAAGAATCGGTCAACATCTGTTTTTCATACTCTTAAATATTTAGGGTGACTCACTCCAAGGAAAAATGTATGCTTCACCTAAATAACGTAACGACTTCGATGAAATTTTAAACTAAGATAGACTGCATACCGTAGAACACTATATGTTAAGTTTTTTTTTTGATGCAAAAAATATTTCCTAGAAATAATTAATAGGGCAAAACAATGTTTGCTGGGTCTGCTAGTTATCTTAATAAAATTGCTTTTATATTAATTAACGTTAATGTTTAGTCTTCATATAAGGAGTTATAATCAAAAGTTAAAGTTTTATTTTTACAAATTTAATTGAAAAAGTTTGATAATAATTTTGCACAAGTCTTTTTCGATTGCTTGTATTTATTTTAACAAGCATGGGTCCAGCTTACCAGCTATTACTTATTTAAGGAAAACTTATATTACTGCCCGCTCTTTCCACCCTTTCGCTCCGCTCTTGATTTAATAATAAAAGTAAATTTACGTTAGTCTTTTTCATTTATTTTTAAGCTTAATTCAATGATCAAGGCCTCCGAATTTTAAACGAAGTATTATTTTGTATTAAATATTTGTGTTTGTTAGCTGCTGCTACTATTTTGGTTGATTGTTGTAGTTGCATCATGAATGCTGTTGTCCTGTTATATCGGATACATACTTGTTTTTTTTAATTTTATATAAAAAAGTATTGCCTTTAAAATTTTTTTCAAAAATTTTTCTTAGTATAAAAAATTGGTGAAATTTTTTTTTAAAAATTTGTAAAAAAGCAAATTTAATAAAAAGGAAACATTTTTTTTAAATTTATAAAAAACATTGTCAATTTTTTATTAGAAGAAAACTTAATAAAATTTTGCTATAAATAAATAAAATTAATTATGAATAAAAACGAATTTAAAAAAAAATTTAGCTAAAGAAATTTATTCAAATAAATTATGGAAAACAAATTTTTAGTTTTTTGTTTATTAATAATGTATTATAATTTTTTTTTATTTGCAGGTAAATCATTCTTAATCAAAATCTTACCTGTAAGTATGCAACACATTTCAATCCTTACTAAGCGCCTACAGTGTCACTCTGTAGACTACAATAATGTTAAAAATTTTTAAAAATTTATGTATATTTATGTGTTTTTGATTGAGGTTTTTAAAAATATTTTTTAATCGATAATAATTTTAACTTACCTAGAAACGTTACAAATAATGTTGGGGTCTCACCAATTAGTATTTTCTTGACTGAATAACTATTTATTTCGGTTTGAGCTGTCTCAGAATTTTACTACTTTCGATTACAAAAGAACTTACAAACGAGTACAAACAGTTTTGGTTGTTTCCAATCGCATAGCTTAGTTGTGAATGTAGAATTTTTCGGGTATTTCTACAGAATTTCGTTTTGGAATATAAAAAGGTAGTCAGCACTAATAAGTTATGACTATTGTAATAGAAATTTTATAATCACAAATAAAAAGTTCGATTTACGGGAACTAAACCATTCGGTTGGCAATGAAAGTGATTTTCTGTCTTCTGGGTGTAGTTAAACATTAAACATTAAATTATTACTGGTTATTTTTTAAAACATATAAGTATATATTGGAAAAGTTAATTTCAAGCATGATATGATTTGATTGCTAAAAGAAATCATATAAAGAAATACTTATTAACGTCATTATCAATAGGTCATTTGTTTGTTATTTAAAATAATGCTGATAACGACCACACATTACCACGTAATGTATAAATAATATTACACAAATGAAAAAAAAAATAAATTTCTGGGGAAGTGCATCTGCATTTGTTCGAACTTTAGTACTGCCGCATGTTGATACAATTATTGTGGTCACATAATAGCACACATACAATTATACACTCGAAAGACCTGAATACATTGTTTGTCAGCTTAGTTTATGACTTTATTTTGTGGGTTTTATTAAATGTAATGGCAGGTTGGTTTAAAACTGCATACTTTTTATAATAAGAGACATTTCTTTTAATCTAAATTCTTCTTATTTACCATTATGGCCAGACAGTTGGAGATATTTTTTTATTTGATTTACAATAACACTACTAGAGAGAGAAAGAGTGCGAAAGAGTGAGTTTCTTAACTGTGTGTAGTTAGCCAAATTGATTTTAAAAAATCACCTAAAAACATAAAGAGAACATTTTTATCAGCAAAAAGGAATAGAAAAAAGTTATCAAATATTAAGTATGAGATTAAAATGAAAATCTTACTCTGTCATTTCTCGTTATCATAAAACTGTATTGAAGGTTACTATCTCGCGTCAGTATTTGAGATCCTTTTGCCTTACCCGTAGCTTATTTTAAGCCAGTTGAAAATAAGTAAGAGACAAACAATGGTGATTTGGCTATAGTTTTTGCACCATCTCATTTGATATCCGTATTGACTCTAGCAGTTGTCGAGAAGCTGACAAAAGTTTTAGCAAAACACCAAAGCAGTTGTAATTTTGTAATACATAGTTTCAAACTCAGTTCTTTTTAGCTACAATATGGCGGACTGTTGCTTGTAATATGGTTGGTGTTTAGTGACCAATTTGTTCGAAAGCTTGTTAACAAATGTCTTTTAATTCATATTATATCTTTAAATAGTAACAGGTAATAATGTTTGATTTTTATGGCAAAAATATGGAAAAAAACAGAGGCAGTCGTATTTATTTGCTCATATCTTGAAAAGTTATGTGGCGATTTTGCTGCATTTCAATACCAAAATTCACGGAAGCATTTCTGATAAACTAGTACTACATACGAGCGCATGGGATATATGGAGGCTTCAGAAAACTGATTTCAACGCTCACGCGGCAATCAACTTCTCTATATATACACTAGGTATAAAAAGTCTGCGTACATTAGCTAATTCTGTTAGACATAATGGAAAAAAAAACTTATAAAACATATTTCTTTTAATCAAAAAAAAAAAACGGTTTTTAATGATTTTATACATATGTGTCTTAAAATAATATAAAAACTTAAAAGCAAATAACTCTCAGTTATAAACTACGCAACAAAAAGAAAAAAGTTAATTGAAAAACACACGAAAAAGTCTGCGTACGGTTTCGAAAAGGGATCTGTTTTATTTATAATTTTTTTTTTTTTTTATAGTTTTTAATAACTGGCTGGTTAGCCTTTTCGTCTCAGCATAGAATTGGCATAGAATGGACTAGTTTGTTGGTTTCTTCACGACTAATTTTGTCCCATTCAATTTGCATAACCTCTTTGAGCATACCTTTTGAAGTTATTTGGTGTTGACGAATTTTTTTGAGATCTGGCGACTGAGGAGGTGTTCACAATGTCAGCGGTGTGCTTGGGGTCATTATCTCGCTGAAAGATAAATTGACATTGTCCCAATTTTAATGCACTTTGCCGTAAATTATTTTTTAAAATATCTAAATAAGCCCTCTTATCTATCGTTGCTTCAATTAATTGTAGTAGACCAACTCCACTTGCAGACATACACCCCCAAACCATTATACCGCCACCACCATGTTTAACTGTACCCGACAAGTGCTTTTTATTAAGGGCTGTACCATTTTTTCTCCACACTATTTGCCTGCCTTTTATACCAAAAATGCAATATTTACTCTCATCTGAAAAAATTACCCTTTCCCAGAACTCTGGCGGCTTGTTAATGTATTCCTTGGCAAATGCTATACGTTTCTGTTTATAAACAAATGAAATGTAAGGCTTTCTTCGTGCTACTCGGCCATGGTAACCATGTTGTTTTAAATAATTTTCGCACAGTATCATTGCAGATAATTTTTTTTTTAGATGATTTCAACATCTTTTGCTAGCTTTGAGGCCTTCGGGTTTTTTTTAACGGATTGGATTAGATACCTCTTCTCTCTTTCATTAAGTTTAAAGAAACGACCAGATCGCGGCTTAGAAACAAAGGTTTTGGTTTCTTTGTAAGTGTCTATCACCCTTTGGATAGAAGAGTGAGATCTTTCCACAGTTTGACCGATTTTTCTTAAACTATTTCCCTTTTTTCCATAAATTAACGATAATTTCACGCTCTGCGGGTTTTATCTCTCTTCGTTTGCGTTCCATTGTAATTTGGGAATCAAAACTTTTTTCAAATTAACTAAAAACAAGAAGCGTAATTTATTTTAAACAAAAAATGTGCGCAATGAACTTCAAACTTCAATGCAAATCACAGAATCCCGTTACTTTTCTTATGTACGCAGACTTTTTCTTAGCTAAATATGGAACATTTTTAATTTCACATCGATAACATTAATTGTGTCGATCATGGTAAAGAGGAGTGCCATTTATAAATTAGTAAGACGTCTGTCTATTAAATAATACCTAAACTAAATATGATGGTTTAGTATTTAAGAACAATTTTTGATACAAAATTATTTGTACGCACGCGTACGCAGACTTTTTCTACCTAGTGTATAAGTATTCAGTATTGATATTGATAGAAATTACGAATTGAATGACACTGGTGTGAAGAATATACATAAACAAAACAAACTGATCACAATTGATAATATAGTTAGTTGCCATATTAAACAACCAAATTACTATTCAAAATTATATGTATATCGGAAATGACAATCGTTGTATTAAAAAATAATAATGAAATAATAAAATTTTACTCTTCATATTTAAGGAACTTTTTAAATAGGCCAGCTGAGACCTCGTTAAAAAAAAAATACAAAATACTCAAAGAAATTTTGCAAATTACAACGCTTAAATTATTTTGTTTTTAAAATGTGCTTATTAAAAATCTTTGCCTTTCTGAAATCCTTTTTAAGCAATTTTTTTTTTTTTTATACTTATATTAAACTTATTTTCCAATTTATATGAAAATGTGTTTATGTTTTTTAAAACAACGACAACAAAGCACTTATTTTTCGGTTTCTACTAAACGTTTGTTATCTAAATGTTATGGCATTGATCCAAAACATATTTGCATGTCATGTTAAAATTGTACAAAAGCTTTAGCCAAAAATAGCTAAACTCCCAAATAACAATGGCCATAAAACGTCCAATAAAATAAACTGGTCGAAGAGACCAGTAGACAAGCAAAACCAGCTATTCCAATCCAAACAGTCAAATATCCAACACATTCTTTGTGGAAATGATGGGCAAAGGCAAAAAAAAGAAATTTTATAAACAACCATAGTTTGTTAAAACGAGTAATAGTCCAAAAATACTACAACAAGGATAAAATACGAAAAAAACATAAAAACAAATTTTTAAAAAAGAAAAAAAAACAAGTATATAACAAGTATATTCGGCTGTGCCGAATCTTTTATACCCACCACCAATTTTGTGTACATTTAAAGCACAATATTTATTATTTTGTTAATCGCTATAGAATAATCTCTTTATAATAAAATATGCATCACTTTCTTTGTAGAAAGTGGTTAAATTTGAAGGGCCCATGATTAAGGTGAACCACATCTAAACTTCAACTTTTTTCTTGCATTTCATTTGACATTTCTCAATCTCAGACTAACTCAATTTGAACCGTGGAAAGATACGCAATCGAGCAATGCTTTTAAATATTAAAGATTTTTATAAAAATGGCCGTTCAAATCAAAATGCATTTTGTGCACTTCGTGATTCGTTTGGTCAACAAAATCGTTCGAATTCGTCCACAATCGTGAGAATTGTAAAAAATATTTAAATGTCTGCAAAGCAGGTCTGTATAAAATGTTAGAAAATCTGTGATGCCTTCTTAGTTCGTTGAATGGGAAACATTGCTATTTTTCACGATAACGTGGCAAAAGAGCAAGCAACCTCGACTCATCATCGTGCCCAACAATCGAGCATCAACAGTGTCATTGAAAATTTGCACTATCGGATCGTGGTGTGCCGCCTAGGTTGGGGGGGCCATTTGGCCGATATTTTGTTCCATACATAATTGAAGCATACAAATATTATCATTATAAAAATAAATGATAATAATTTCATAATAATTTTATTCAAAATCAACATAGTCCCTTAAAATTAAACCACCCATTATAACTTCGGTATGCTAGTAAAATGTTTTCGTAAATTTAGTCTTTCAATGAAAGTGGCCGTTAAAATACGCGTGTCAATAAAGTTTCTGCTAATAAACATAACTTAGATATTTCAATATAGTCCTTTAGTATTCCAAAATCTTTATTCATGGAGAATTTACATAAATTTAAGAGGAAGAAAGTGAATTTAAGGTTAAATTTTAAGGGCCACAGGGTGATTTAAAATATACATTCTCTGCATTTTTCTAAAACGGGAAATTTATTAGTAAGATTTTGATTTTTTAACTTCTATAACATTTTGCTTTTAAAAGATTTTCAAACGAAATAAGTTTTGTATAATTTTAAAATTTGTTAGCCATTAGTACATGAAAATAAATTGTTTATAATGTTTAGAGATAATTTTTTTTACTTAGGTCAAAATTTTCCTAAATTCCCATTTTTAATAGAGCATAATTTCAGGAGAACATAAGCATGCCATCTAGTAGTTGCTAGTAGAGTCATCTATCTTATCATCTTTTTCTTATATTTAGCTACAGTACAATAAATGGCGCAGTGTAAGATGAATAAATGCTAATATATATGACTAATATATTTTTACAAAAATTTAAAGAAAAAAGTGAGCGTGGCACATCTATTTTCCGTTATAACGAAGACTTTGACCAAAAAGCCATGTTTGCAAAATTTCAGAATCGTACATATATACACAGTGCGGTATAAATTTTCGTACATTTTTATCTATAACTCTTTTCATAATTCATAGATTTAAGCGATTTTCAAGGAAAAATATTCTTTTGACTCGATAAATATATACTCGAAGTTTCATGACTACGTTTATGCGTCTGGACACAATTCAAAAGTGAAAGTGGGCGTTATAGTAGGCGTGTCAAAGTTGTTTTTGCTAATGAGTACAACTGAGGTGTTTCAATATAGTCCTTTATTATTCCAAAATCTTTATTAATAGAGAAATTATATGAATTTTAGGTAAAACGTTATATGGGAGGTGGGCGTAAAAGTGGGCGTGGCACCTTAATTTTTTGGCATAGTAATGAAATTGCCTAGGGGATAGACACAGCAAAATTTATCATCATACCTCTAATTTTAGCGGTTTTATGAGCTTTTAAATTTCATTAACGGTAGATAACGTGAAAAGTGGGCGTTATAGTAGGCGTGTCAAAGTTTTTTTTGCTAATGAGTACAACTTAGATGTTTCAATATAGCGTTTTATTATTGCAAAATATTTATTAATAGAGAAATTATATGAATTTTAGGTAAAACGTTATATGGGAGGTGGGCGTGGCACATTGATTTGCCGTTACAAGAAAGCGTGTCACCAAAAAGCAAAGTGTGCAAAATTTCAGAGTCGTACATCCAATTTTGTTGCTTTTATGACGTTTTTTTTTTAAATATACCGAAAAATACACTGTGCGGTATAAATTTTCGTACATTTTGATCGATAGCTCCTCTCCTAATGCATGGATTTAGACAATTTTCGGGGAAAAATATTGTCTTTACCCAGGAAATATATATTCGAAGTTTCATGAGTCTACGTTAAGGCGTTTGGACACAATTCCATTTTATTCGATGTTCGAAGGACACGGTTTTTTCGACCTACTCTTGCTTTTCGAGCTATAACTCTCTTCCTAATATTCCGATTTAGCCCATTTTTAATACCAAACAAACCTTGTCTATAAGAAAGATTCTGGCAAAATTTGAGCCCCCTAGCTTTTTCGGTGCGACCTCTATCGTGCTTTCAACAGATGGACAGACGGACGGACATAGCTAGATCGTCATAAAATCAAACCCCGATTCAGAATATATATACTTTATGGGGTCTAAAATGGATATTTCGATGTGTTACAAACGGAATGACAAAATGAATATACCCCCACCATTTTTTTGGTGGCGGGTATAAAAAAAAACAAAATGAAATACTTAACAAGTGAATGAATGGCAGAAAAAGAACACAGAAAACTCACATTCAAATCTGAGTTGTGACACACAAAAGCATCGTTTAGTCAGCATTTTATGTGTTGTTATAGTGTTTTTAAACTGTGCACTCTATAGGTCAGAAATACAATATTCGTTTGTGTATGTCGTTTCGAATATCTCTATATAAGACCTTAAACTATACCGACCCATAAGAGAATCAGATAAACTTTCACAGAAAAACTATTCTCAATTTTGCTATTAATTTTACGGAAATTGTTGCATATTTACAGGCTTCTTTATACAAATTATTCTAGGCTGAAACCTCATTTTTATAGAAAATTATTTTTTTAAACCATTTATAAGCTATTGCTGATTTGCCAAACAAGGGCAGTTGATCTTTGTTAGTTTTGTATGATCTGCAATTTACTGTACGAAAATTCCTACCATAGGCACCGCATCGCTGTATTTATGCTTCGCAATTCCTAAATATTGTGTAGGAAACTCATAACTTATTTGATATAATAGTTTTGTGATAACCAGTCCACTTATTAGTGATCGTCGTCTAGACCGACTGTACTTTGTCAGTTGTTTAAAGCATGTTGCAGTTTGTTGAATGGCAAACTATGAGGACACTATTTCTATAGCTTTTTTCTAAATGCCATGTAAATGTAGTTGTATTAACTTGAAATACATATAAACTTCCAATATCCCGGCAATGCATACACACTATTTTATACACTCATACTTACAAACATAGATATGTGTACATTGAAGTACTTATACTCCTACTTAATACTTTAGTTTAGTGTGGTAATGAGAATAAGGTTTGCACTCACACAAATAACATCCCACCAAGTACTGCATATAAATGAAAACTTATGAGGGTAGTTTATAACAAGGTTCCAACTTATTTTTATTTTATTAAAAAAAATTGTAAAATAACTTCTTAGAGTAACATTGATTTCAATTGATTATAAAATTAAATAATAAATAATCAATTTTTAAGTAGCAGTGAATAGGTTTCTGAAAAAGTTTTTTTTGCCAATTTATGTTTGCTTATCGATAAGAAAATTAAATAAAATTTTTATTTTTATATAAAAAATTACCTGAACTGTATCCAATATGTGGTGTGATTAACATCTGTACCGGCATCATGTGCTATAATCTGACGGTAGTCTTATCGCTGTGTTGCGTTTCTAACGCTTAACTGCGGCCCGTGCGATAAAGTTGCACCACTTAACATTTAGTAGGTGGCTATCTTACCTTAATTAATTCTTGAATAATGTAAATGTAAATGTTTTTCGAGGCTTTCTAATTAATAAGAGACAGAATCGGATGTGCGATCAGAAAAAAGATAGACAATTCTCCAAATAACTACTTCTGTTGAAAGACAACAGAACCCGGAGACATATATGGTTGCCCGAAGTCCACTGGTCGGAAATGTCTGCAAGTAGCAGTAATTAAATCATCATTCTCTGTTTATTTTGAGGCGGCAACAACACCCGAGAGCATCAGCTCTGAAACTACCTCCTAGTCTGTTTTTCCGCTTGAAAGTAACCAACGCTATCTCGTGCTCTCCGCAGAGTCCCCAGTAATAACCAGTCTAGAACAAGTTCTAGGGGTTTACTAATTTCTGTGGTACTAGAAAAGTCTCTGGTTAGCTTCAAAGATTCACTCTGACAAGTGTTTAAGATCTCCCAAGTTATGGCTCCAAGAAACCAGAGGTAGCGGTCGCACTTCTTGGCAAGAAACTAGACAAGGAAACAGCCCCTGGGGGACCTCAACATTATAATGTGTTCATCAAAGTTAACCAAATATTGGCGTATACGGTGGCCTAGGTAAATCTGTCAATATTTTATCTGAAGTCAAAGCAAAACGCCATCTTGTTTTTTATTTATTTTTTTATGTCTTATGTTTTCGGCGAATCAAGCCCTTTCGTATTTTACCCATATTGAAAAACGCCATGTCGATAGACGTCTTAGATTTAAAGTTTTTCTTGAACGTGATACCAAAACTGTCTGTCAGTGGTCTTAGAAATATTTTATTTGTATTTATTTTCATTTGTAAAATTTAGGGAAAACACAGAGGCAGTTAATTGTTTTGTGCTTATATCGCAGTTTTGAACTGATTTTGCAGTTTTTTCCTGTTACTTTTGAAACAATAACTAGTAGTTTTCTATCACTATCATGTTCAACTAATTATAAGCTTTAGGGCTTCACGTATAAAAAAAAAATGTATAAATTTTGTCAATAACTTTATCAAATAGTAAATGATTTAGCCAAAGCTTTCAATGCATAACCCTAGAGACTGTCGCGTTCAGAATTCGGCAACAATTTTGGCCTTGAGCTGACAAACCTGGCGAACACACTTGCTGGTTAATTTCTGAATTTATGTAAATTATTCGCTCTTCATCCTTTAACTTAAAAGTGCTATCGTGTCTCGGTCAGTGTATCCTACTCTACCCATAACTCAGGTATATCTGTGAAGGCAGGAGGTTAATCGATGTCATTATCGGTTAAGGTTACAGCACTTCCATGTTAACTTTGCAAGAAGTAAGGCCCAATGATGTTTTCAGACGTAATGCCAAACCTTACTCTAGATCTAATGGGGCTTAGTTTTCGTCGATGAATGGCTACAGTTCTGTTTATTAAAAAATCCATTCAACTGAAGAGATGCTTTATCGTCTATAATCAAATTTGCAATAGAGAAGATTCTGTTTCCGTATTGCCGGTATTGCCGTTGCTCTTACAACAATTTTAAAAATGCCCTGTAGTGATGTACTAGCTATTCCTAGCTAAGCAGAATGTCTTATGGTGGACGTTTCTAGTGTTTCGTTAACACTTTGCTCTACACGTTCAATATTTTCCACAGTACGAATTAAACGTGGTCTACAAGTTCGAGGCAAATCTCTGATAGTGGTGACAATGATCTATGAAATGACTCTTTGCTTCAGAGGACGGTATTCTAAAAATTCAATTATTCTGATTTTTGGTCCAATTTTAAATATTTCCATTATTTATTCCTTAGGTTTTATATTTAATATGTAAAAAAAAAGAAAAAAATATTTAAGTGAAAAAAAGGTTTTTAAATTTCCGAACCACTTGATGAGTTTTGGCTCACCCAGTATGTCGACCCTCGTTGGATAATATGTTGTTTAAGTATTTTTTTTTTGTAGATGTGTGCACTTTATATTTAGTACTGTGGTACTTAAGTGTTAAACTAAGATGTATTTATGTGCAACTTTCTGCAATAAGTAAATGTAGGAAAGTTAAAAACCCTAAGCTGCTTTCAAACCTTATCTACGGTTTCTTGCAAAAAATAAATAAAAAAATAAGCAAATGAAAAATATTCTGCCTTTTCTCCCATACTGATATTGTTCTTTAGTCTTAGGAAAATGCAGGACAACCACCTGCCAAAAAGCTTATAAGGATTTGATGGGGCCACAGTTGGAACATATTCCGAAATTCTAATAACTAACGACTTATTTCCGCTGCTCTTTGTTCTCAAATTTACACTCTTTGTGAAACTAAAATGTCATTAGGGATCAAAAAGATTGAAAACCAGAAAGCACTATATTCGGCCGTACTTGATGTGATAATACCTTTCACCGTCATATACATTCGTGCAAATACCACATCATAGCTAAGCCTAGATTTTCTTTATTATTTCCGACGCCATTTTTAATTTTGAATTTTGACACAGTCACTGTATTCTATTAGTCAATCCCTTTCATTTGATACCCATGTTATTATAAAATTTGTTTTCGCCATTTTGTTGTAGACGCCATCTTGGATTTTAAAAATTATCTTAATAATTTACTATATTATAATAATCAAACTTTTTTATTTGATACCAATATTGTGGGGGTTAAAGAGGACAAAGCCGTAACTATTATATTTGACGCATATATTCGGCGCTTTAACCAGGACGCCATCTTGGATTTTTTTTCCATTGCTAACTATTGTTTAATACTCATGGCTCATGTAGATTTTAGGGAAAACACCGAAGTAGTTGCACTCTGGTGCTTTTATCTCAGTTGGTTTAAAAACGATTTATTTGTTTTAGAAATATTTTCTGAGATTACGGCTTATAACTTGGTATCTTAAGCGTGGTCAAAAATTATTTAATTATTTTTTAAAATAATTTTTCGTTATAACTTTTCCAATTTGTCTTCTTTGAGGCATACGAAATCTGCAAATAGTAACAACCGTGACTATAAATTATCCTAGTGATGGAATATTTTAATTTTGGTGGTAAAAATAAGCGAAAAAACAGAGGCAGTCGTATTTATGTGCTCATATCTCAGAAAGTTATGGGTCGATTATGCTGATTTCCAATACCGATCTGCTGTCGAATATTTTTGATATTTTGATACTTTACACGGGCCTTGCCGCTGTCGGGGGAATTCATAAAGTTGATTTCAACATTCACACGGACAGACGGACAAGCGGATAATGCTTAATGGACTCCCCTATTCATAAGCTTTCAGAAAATATATGTGATCGGAAATGAATATTGTGAGATTTCACAAAGAATGAGAATCCTTAATATACCCTTACACTCACTGTAAAGGATATAAAAAAACACTATACATCATCTGGCAAACTAAAATCAGTCTTTAAAATTGTAGAAAATATTCGAAATCGGCAAATTTTATTAGAAATATTTATAACCTCGTCCCATCATTGTTTGCTTTCTTTACCAAGTATGACAGCAATATTTTAACTGTTTTGTAATTATTGTCTTTTTTTATGTCTTCAAAAGTATTATCATACAAACTACTCAACTTAGTAACCACATAAGGGAAATCCCCTTTAAATGAAACAAATAACTGCCTGCATATAAAATGAAGTAAGGAAGCTCGTACGTACTGGTAGTTGTATAGTATGTAGAACGAACGTACGCATGAATGAGTAACTGGAATGAACGTACAGTAACGACACTCTAGATAATGATATGCTAAAAGCAACGCATTAGATTAGGAGCACAGCAATAATAAGTGGCTTGCTCGTTTTCGGGATTTTTTTTTCAGCAAATGAAGTTAAATTAAAAAAAAATATACAAATGTATGAATTTGAAACGAAACACCAGGTTTGCGTGTGTGTATGTACAAGTACTTTCAAAGAATTACACAGTCTTAAGAAATGAAATGTTGCAGGTTTTGGAATCGTACGATATTATGAGCCTTTTGTGAGTTGTACACGAGCGTGTGTTGTGTGTTTTTAAAATATGACATCTACTCGAGTTTAGAGCAGAATTTCCATAACTTTTATACTTTAAAAATAAGTTCTGGCGAATTTCATATCCTATTAACAGAAAAATCATAAAAAGTGTTCTTTATAATTATAATTCATTGAAAAACTTTTAACAAGTAGAGAATAAAGCGTATACAAATGTATTTATATTATTAATTTTCTCTTTGTTTGAAGATTTGCTATAAGAAAGAAATTTCGCGAAAATTTTCTATCTAACAGCCAAACTTAAACAAGAGCTGCAAGCGTTTTTTAGCTGAAACAAACTGAAATACCATAGCGAAAACGCTTTACAATTGGAAAATCCTAATTTGACAGGGGATTAAGTATTAAAGTAATTTGCTTTATAATTATTGAAAATCAATGTTATTTTAGGTCAATCTAGCGACTAAATCTCTATTTTTGTTTAGTCAGTTTTACCAAAGAAAAACATATGAGCATTTCCATGTCATTGTACGTGACATATGTACTCCTATTAAGTGTAATTTTGGCAATGGAAAGAGTAACTAACTAAAACAAACAAAATTAGATCTTAATGTTTCATTCAAAGGGTACTTTATTTAAAGAATAATTTATATATTCGAATTATTCAAAAATATCCAGAAAAATAGGAATATATCGTACGTGACATAAAACAGTGAATTGGAGGTATATATGGAAATATGAAAAAATCTGCGAATCTTGGGATGTATTTTTCCTTTTTTGTAATTCCTTACACTAAACCAAATATTTTTCATTTAAAATCCATCATACGTAATTGAAAACAATCTTTTAATGATTTTATAACAAATTCAATTTAATATCGTACGTGACAGATTTTTCTCTGATAGTATTCTCAGGTAATAAAATTTATATTATGTTAAGAAAAAAAGTTAAATTCTAAATTAGGTGCTCTTGCGACTGTTCAAATACGAATGACGAAGACAAATAATGTTTTTGCACTACGTACGTGACATTAAAATAACATCAAGGGAAATAAAAAAAAAAAAAAATACCGCTAATTGGGGTCTATTTTTTCTTTTTTCTTTTTAATTGTTGTTACCTTAATTTTAAATCATATCTACAATTATAGTTTATTTTTACAATTTAGACGCTAAAAAAAATAGTTGATTGCAATTCTTTAAAATATGTCTAAGACCATATTTATACTATGCAATTAACGCCGCAACTTTTGCGTGTAACATTTTGTTTGTTAGCAAGAGAACACAGAAAAGCATAAATCGAAAACTGTCACAATAAATGCTCGAGAAAAAAATTGTAATGTAAATGTGAAAAGATTTTCGAAGCAACTTTAAAAGAGAATAACGAAAAAAAACTCGGCGTTAATTGCATAGTCTAAATGCGGTCTAAGAGATAATCAGATTAAACTCTTATTTTTGCTCTTAAAATAATTTAATAAGCTTTTAATACCTGCGCATAGCAAAATTTGAGTGTTTTTTTTATCAATAAACTTATATTTGAAAACTTTCAAGAGTTTTTATTTTTACAGTCGTGGTTGACATATTCATGGATATGTCCATATGTAAGTAAACATTACTGCTCATTACACAACGCTAAAGCTTTTGTTAAGGTTTGTCACTTTAGTGCTAGCGCTTTGTTGTCTTTCCAGCTGTAATCTCCTGAGGTGTGCTGTCTTAATATACTTGTATTGTAGTAGCCTTTTCATTAGTGAAGCTTGTAATTTAATTATTTTACACCTCGCTGTTATTGCTCTCTATGCAAACTTTGGTTGAAGAATTGCTACTATTTTTTTTTCAGGACCATTCTATATTTCGCCTCGTTACTATAAAAAGCATAAGGTTCAAAGAACGAGATGGATGACTACAACAAACCTTTTTAATACACAGGTCTGCATGGAACCGGTTGACAGCACCAAGATCTAAATGACTACTGATACCGAAACGGGTCATGGCACCGATCTTGAATATTATTTATGTCATTCTTTATGTCGTACAAAAGAACTGGCAGTAGACGTAGGTCTTAATTAAATAACTGATTGGCGAGCCTTCATTCCAGGATCAATTAATTACTAAGAACTCTTAAAATTGTATTCTTAATCCAGCCCTTATGAATTTCCACTCGAGATCTTAGTTTGGTCAAGGTGGAGCGATAACTGTACAATATAACCATTTACATATTCTGTAACAACATTATGCGTGCATCGACATGCTGTATTGTATAGTCAAACAGCCGTTTTACGGTAAAAATAGGAATGATATTGTTATAAGAATTCGGTTAAAAACTCAAATTTAATCCTATTTATTGATATTTTCTTTAAAAAAGATTTTTGTATGAAAAAAAAATCAAAATTTTTCCATAATCGTACTGGGTAATTTTCGATTTTACTAAAATTTTTATTCCAAAAGAAATGAGTTTGATTAGCTTATATACGTAATTCTTTCAAGATTCGAACCATCTGCATCTTTAGGAAAAATTTAAAATCTTCAGATTTAGAATATATACCAGCCCGAAATTGAAATAGTGATAATGCAAGCAGTTGGAATCTTCAGTTCTTATTACGTACAAGAAAAAGGCTGCTGTTTGAAATTTTGGTCCCAGGTCTTTATTTTGGAAAAAGCTAAAGTTGACGAAACGAGCGCAATTAACATCAATGATCACATTCTCCTCGCGTACACGGACGACATAATAGTGGGGAGAATGTAACGAGATGTTACTGAAGCTATGACGTAACGTATGACAGATACTGAGCAAAGTAAGAGTAGTGCCGCAACAGAAAAGCGGTGAGATGGTTCTGGCCGGCATTAGCAACATCGATAAAGAAAGATAAATTTGTATGCCTCTGATCCGCCGTAAAACAAAAGAACGACATCAGCACTATGAAATAATAAAGCATAGTGCTGGCAGATATATGCTATTTCGGTCTCAACAAGAAACTGTAGAACAGAGTGTTTTCTGTTTGCGCATTGTTAAAAGTTAAATACGCAATTTCGAAGAATATGTATCACAACTCATTGGTCTTGTTATAGCGTAATTGATACTGGCACGCTGATCCGTTTTCAAGGACCATAAGCATATAGCATTGTATAGGCGGTTGTTGTTCCTATTCGGTAATATTTTAGAAGGGTTTCCTATATCGGATTTTTATAAATATCGAGTATATTTAAAGTGTTTTCATAAATATTGGTATTTTCTATAAACAAGTAATTTTTGCCATAAATTTCGTATTTATTATTATTATTCTTTAAATATCTAATTAATAAAATGCTTCGTAATTTTTATCTACCCTAAACTATTTAAGCTTTAAACCCCAGATAAAATATACAACCGTAGTTGTGAATCACTGGTGCAGAGTTTACATTTTTAATACCGGCATTAACAGTTGCCTGTTGCTGACTTAATGGAGATTTTTGTCGTCTCATTTTTGGTTTGTCACCATCAAAATGCCACAATTACAATTTCGGTGCAATACAGGTGTTTCAGATTTGAATAACAAATACCTGTTACTAGTTGTTGTTATTACATTTCGTATTACAGTTGACTATTGCCACTAATACCGCTCGTTGTTTGTTATGCTCTTGAAATTTAGAAAAGTCCTGCATTTAAGGAATATACCTTCTTACCAAAATAAATAAATAAATACTTAATTTAAAGTTTAACTTTTTTTTTAATTAAAATTTATACATTTATTTAAATTAAATTTCATCTAACGATTCATCTACAGCAATTTGCTTTATATCGTTTACAGGTGTGGCAGCAAAAAAGTTATAAAACAAATATAAATGTGCAAAAATCAATAGTTATTCAATTTTACTTTAAAGTTTTTCATTACAGTTTGTTTCCACTTCAATTTAGCTTTTTTTAAATAATTTTTTTTTTGCACAGCAGTGAAAAAAAGTCATTCAGTTGGTTGCATAAAGCATCTGTAATAGAAATAAAAAAGCTTTTTATACTCTTCACCTGTAGTGGGAAGAGTGTACATAGCTTTCTCATTTCGTTTGTGATTTTTACAATAAACACTTACAAGCTTATTAGATGTATATTTTCTGAAAGCTCAGTAACAGGGGTGTCGATTAAGCCATATCAGTCTGTCCGTGTGTTGACTGCAATGATCTTTTCAAGCTCCAAATGTTGCACAGATCTGTATGTGTTATGAATCTGTGGAAAATATTCAGGGGAAAATCGCTGTTGAAATTTAGCATAATTTCCTAATAGATTTCTGAGATATGAGCAAATAAACATGACTGCCTCTGTTTTTTTTCATAATTTTCTCACCCGTCACATAATTTATAGACACGATTGCTAAGTACGCATATGAAGTCTCTAGCGCTTTTCTTAAAAATGTTGGAAAAATCGGCAAAGTTATAGGCAAACATTATATGAAAAAATATTTTTCTTCTAATGCATTAAGTCTTTAAAGTTTCTCAATAATTTTTGGGCAGGCTAGTGACACCAGATTTCAAGTTGTACCCTCGAAAACTATTCTTTAGAAAAACTAACAAACCGATTAGAGGTATAACATGTAAAAACTGCTTCGGTGTTTTTTTTTTCTTAAATAATTTTTTTATGTTATAAACAACCCAGAGTTTTGACCATCTTGAATAGAACACACTATTAAAAATGTAAAGTCTATGATGGCCGGAACTACAAATTGGAACTCAATATATTAAAAATTATATTAAAAATGGGACAAATCCAGTATTTAAAAATGCACTGCTTTTAACTATTTCAATATTGGTATCAAATGCAAGGGCTTGACTAGCAGAATACGATAAATTGTGAAAAAGTTAAAATTCAGGATGATGTCCTAAGAAAAGTGGCAAATATATGTGATAATTACGACTGCGCCTCCTTTAACGCCCCTAATCAAATGTAAGAGCTGCACCAGTACAATACAGTTTCCTTAACACCATCAATATAGATATCAAATTGAAAAGCATACCTAGTAGACCATGTACAAATTCAAAATCAAAGATGGCGTCGGAATTAATAAAGCAAAATATTGTATAAAATGAAACATGAAATCTAGACTATGCTATGACATGGTCTTTGTACATATGTACTCGATGGTGAAGGGTGTTGACAGATTCGCCACGGCCGAATATGACACCTTAATTCCTCTGCAACAAATTTTGAGGTTTTTAATATTATGTAGAACCTAAAAGTTTAAAGATACAAATATAGTACTAGTGCAAGCTTTAAAATTTTGTTCAGTTCGAAAGCGAAATTATCGATTCTTTATATGAGAAACATTTCCTTGTATTTAACGAAGTTAAAGACTTTTGTTATATTAACAAGTTATTTAATTATGCTAATGATATATGTTTTAAATTATAATACAACAATAATAATTTTTTTAAATTAAATTTCTTGGGTTGGTCTTGATGTTTTATAAAGAATACTTTTTCAGTAGTATTTAAAAAAAATCTAAACATTATTTCATTTGGTTTGCGCTAAAAATTTCAAACTTTTTTTTGATTTTTTGATGAAATGTCAGATACAGAAGAAGCATTTTTTTAAATACGTACATACATATGTGTTTTTAAATACATGTGTGTGTTTTTAGTCTGTGCTGTTTTGCCATAACACAATACACCAAATTGGTTAAGAAATATTTTGTTTGGAAATTTCTATCATAAGCCTTACGTTAAAAAATACAATTGCGAAGGGCATGTTGTTTATTGCAAACGAGATTGAGCCCTGGCGATTATACAACTCGCCAGTAGGTTTAGACTTATAAATATGTACAATTAACTAGTTATGTTTTGCTAATACACTTGCTTAAATTAAAGCAATTCATATCTTTAAATTTAATATTGTAAAGGAATTTTCAATGTGGTTTAGAACTACAGTGCCTAGGAGGAGGAACCTGTTCTTTGATATTAAAAGGGGGACTGTCTGCTAATGACTACTTGATCGTAGGTAGCTTCAGGAAGCCGAGACTTTTATTAGGTATAAAGACTCATTACTTTATATCTATATATATAAAAGTGAAACTCTGTGTGTGTGTGTGTGTGTTAGCTATAGACTCTGAAACTGTAAAACCGATCGGGCTCAAACTTTGGTAAGTTGTTGTACACATACCGGGGAGTGTTTATGGATGAAAAAAAGTGGGCGGGGCTACGCCCATAAAAAATTAGTTATCAGTTTTAGCTACTTTCACTTGACCGATTTTTCTGAAACTTTGCACACATATCGAGCTGTCATGACTTAATAATTTCGTGATAAGAAAAGTGGGCGGGGCCACGCCCCTAAAAAAGTTTTAATTTTGAGGTACTTAAACTGGACCGATTTTTCTGAAACTTTGCACACATATTGAGCTGTCATGGCTTTATAATTTCGTGATTGAAAAAGTGGGCGGGGCCACGCCCATAAAAAATTAGTTATCAGTTTTAGCTACTTGCACTGGACCGAATTTTCTGAAACTTTGCAAACATACTGAGCTGTCATGACTTTACACTTTCATCATTAGAAAAGTGGGAAGTGCCACGCCCATAAAAAAAGGTATCATTTTGAGGTACTTACACTGGACCGATTTTTCTGAAACTTTGCACACTTATTGAGCTGTCATGACTATACAGTTTCGTAATTAGAAAAGTGGGCAGTGCCACGCTCATAAAGAAAAAGTTATAGTTTTTAGCCTTGCACTTGATATTCGATTAAAATTTAGAATGCGATTAAAACTCATGAAGGGGCGTAGCAACGCGCGCCGGGATTGGCTAGTAGACTATAAAAATCATTTTCTATTGAAATTTGATTCCTAAATCTTATTACAGGTTTTAATTTTTATGAATTAGACCGGTAGCATATAGCCAATGATCTAGAGTAAAAAATATCACTTAAAAGAAAATGAAACTTAAGAACGACTGGATGGATTTTGATAAAATTTAATGTTGTGGTACCTAGATACATACGGACATTTCCATGAATATGTCAACCACGACTGTAAAAATAAAAACTCTTGAAAGTTTTCCAATATAAGTTTATTGATAAAAAAAAACACTAAAATTTTACAATGCGTAGGTTTTAAGAGCTTATTAAATTATGTTAAGAGCAAAAATAAGAGTTTAATCTGATTAGAATTGCAATCAACTATTTTTTTAGCGACTAAATTTTAAAAATAAATTGTAATTGTAAATATTCCTTAAAAATTACGTATCAACAACAACTAACAGGATCCATAAGAAAAAACAAAATATAGAGTCCAATTAGCGGTATTTTTTTTTGATTGCCCTTGGATGTTATTTTAATTTCACGTACTATTAGAGAAAAATCTGTCACGTACGATATGTCAATAACGATATTAAATTGAATTTATTATAAAATCATTTAAAGATTGTTTTTAATTCAGTATGATGGATTTTAAATGAAAAATATTTGGTTTAGTTTAAGAAATTAAAAAAAGAAAAAATACATCCCAAGTTTCACTGATTTTTTCATATTTCCATATATACCTCAAAATCACTTTTGTTTTATGTCACGAACGATATATTCTTATTTTTCTGTATATTTTAAAGAACAATGATTCGATTATAGATACATTTTTTTCAATAAAGTACCTTTTGAATGGAAAATAAAGATCAAATGTTGTTTCAGTTACTCTTACTCTTTTGCAAAAATTACTCCACTTTATGGGAGTACAAATGTCCGGTACGATGACATGAAAATGCCCATATGTATGTAACAAATATAGAGTATTTTTTTATTGTCTGGTAGCATCTTATTTTTAACAGTAACAGACAGATAGAAAATTATAAGAGAAAATCGTATTTAGAATGATACTAGAATTTTGGGAAGTAATAATTTCATTTACGGACAGGACAAAAAGTGGAATTTAAAAGAAGTTGCACTAACAACTATAAAGTATTAGTTTTTCGTAACAGCAATATTAGCGGCATATCGGCTCGAGTTTAATTGCCCAGCAAAATCTAGGTTGACTTGCTCTTACTTAGGGTTGCCATCCGTCCTCTTTTCCCCTAACACCGTCCTCTTTTTTAGGGCATCCGGGACTGTCCTACTTTTTTAGCAAATGTCCGGGGTTGTCCGGCTTTTTGCACCTTCTCTGAAGTTTTTTTTCTTACATTTAAACTTTAAATCACAGGTCACAAAATGTATAAAAAAAAGATTTAGGTGCTCGTACAATTACAAAATTAGTTTTATTATCCTTAATTGTCGCTATTTATCGAAACGGCCTATTTTAACTTGTCTTTTATTTTAAAAAAGATCGGCAAAAGGGTCTGCTTGTCAGCTGTGTGTTTTTCATTAAAGTTTGTTTTCCAGATATAGAAGAAAGTCTTGACCAAAAAATATAGTAAGAGTATATAATTTTGATATGGATTGCATAGAGTTTTACAAATATTTGAAGAGATGCGATGGTAATATATTGGCTCAAATTGGAAGTGTTGAAAAATATATGTAAAATTTTTAAAAGTGTACATTCCCGATAATGAATGCAATGAATTGTTTTTTTTTTGGTTTTTTTGTGTTTATTTTCAACCTTTAAGTCAGAATGATATGTTAAGTTTGTATTTTTGTAAATAAAGTTTTTTCGTAAAAGCAAATTTTGTTTTTGTATTTTAAATGGCGTCGTAAGTTTTATCAAATTTAATTTTTTTTAAATGTGTCCTGTTTTTTTGGGCAAATTTCCTACATTTTTTATGCTGGCGTCCTCTTTTTTTAAAAACAGAAATGGCAATCCTACTCTTACTTAACAACATACTTTTCAAGGACTATTACATATCGTCTGTCTTACTAAGAAATGTTTTAGTAATGGCCTGTTGTATATTGTGATACATACTTAAGTACTTATTTTGCAGACATTTGCCTAAATACACACACACACACACAGTTCAACTTCTTATATAGAAATTTGTTAAATGCCACTCAAATAAATATCTTTTTATACTTCTCATTTAGTTTAAACTACTAAGAGCACAAGTAAAAGTGTTTTTGATTATAAAGGCTAAGTTCACTAGCAAATTGATGGCTTATAGGTATTCGTTAATTTTTGGATTTCAAATTACCTTATCACTGAATAGTCAAATCGTATTTTCACCCTTAAAAAAATCGAACGTCTTTTGTAAGTTCATAGCGTTAATGGGTTATTTTGGGTTTTAAAGTCAAGTACTTATTTATTGCTAGAGAGTAAGTAAGTACTCCTTTTTCTCCCTATTTATAAGCGAGCGTTATAAGTTCTCTTTTGAGTCCCTATGAGCGAGGGTGATAAGTGTTTGCCTCTAATGACTTAGCCGTCTTAAAATAATGGGTTTAGATGGCAAATTAAAAGCTCCAACTCACTATTTTGCAATGACAATTTTTGCTGGGTAGTTAACTAATAAACACATTTAATCGCCCGTGTTCTGCATTCTGAGTGCAATTAAATCACCCGGAATTGCTATTGAAGTGTTATTGTTTATAACAACAATTTTATGGCAATTCCGAGTTATTTAGTTGCACTGGGAATGCAGAACACAGGCGAATGTAATTTTTTCTTATGTAATGGTTTTAATGTTTTTCATAAATATGTGTATATTTAAACACCACTCAGCCTTACAAAAATGCAGTTATCAAATAAAACAAATATTGGGAAACCATATACACAAACACTTTTAAAAAACTATTGACGAGATAAACTTATCATAAGTCTGACAACATTTTCTCTAGCTCAGTAGCATTTCTCTTCTGATTTGGTTTGTTGGGAAATAATCTTTTTTTATTTAGTATTTTTGTTTTTTATTTATAAAACTTTTGGAAAAAAAAATAAAAATGAACAAAATAAAAGCAGAATTCACATTATACAGCAGGAAAAAAAAACCAATGAAAAACTCAGCATTTATTCATCTATATATTTTTTTAATCTTAATTAACATTGATTGTATAATTGTAAAAGTGAATACAAAGCGAAAGGGAGTGATAGAAAATTAAATACGAACTAGGTGTGTGATGTAAGCGAATGTGACGAAAATGTGTTGCATGTATATACGTACATATGAAGATTTTGAGGAGGATTGCTCTGAAAGTTGCTGTAAAAGAAGTAGCATTAATAAAATTTGTTAAACATATTATTGTTAAAAGCGGGTGCTTTTTTTAAGCGAATTTTGGGTATGTAATTAAATACCAGGGGAACGTTTTGTTGTCTATTTGGGCTTCTTTAAAACCAAATATGACGCCTGTCGTGGATTGATTGTATGCCGGCTAGTTGCTGCGTTTGAAAGACTTCTCCAGATTCTGACTCCTTCCAGATTAGGCAAGTCTCTTGCGTAAGAAACTTGCGCAAATTTTGTGTTTATGGTTAAAAGGGGTAAGGTGGGGGTTAGAGGAAGAAAATTGCTCATATTTGAGTATACGTTTGCCTGTACTCGGCAAGTACTACAGGCAACTTTTTGATTGAGAAATCAAAAATAAAAAAAATTAATGTCATAAAATTAAAAAAAATATGCAAAAGAAAACAAAACTTGGGCAAGCTAAATGCGGTGTCTGAACGTGAAAACAAGTTTAAAAGAAAACAAGTAAAAGCGCTATATTCGGCCGTGCCGAATCTTATATACCCTTCACAACGTGTAGTCATGCAATAACAGTAAATTCACGTATGTATGTTAAAAAAAAACAAAAAAAAATAAAAAATAAAAAAAAAAATTTAAAAAAAAAAAATTTAAAAAAAAAATTAAAAAAAAAAAAATTAAAAAAAAAAAAATTATTATATACATATATAATATATATAAAACAAAAAAAAAATAAAAAAAAAATTAAAAAAAAAAAAAATAAAAAAAAATAATAATAAAAATATATATAATATATTAAATAAAAAACAAAAAAAAATAAAAAAAAAATTAAAAAAAAAAATTTTAAAAAAATTTAAAAAAAAATTTTTTTGCCTCAGCTGGGATTCGATGCCACGTTTTCTCTAACCAGTATACACGTTTGTATGTATGTATGTTGTTGTTGTAATGTTGTTTTTATGAAAAGAAAATCGAGGTGGTCGTGGGTTTTTGCTCATATCTCAGTTGTTTATGTACCGATGTTTCTGATTTTCAATACCGATCTACTCCCGAATATTTCTGATATTTTAATACCTTACCCGGGTCCAACCTATGTCGGGGGGCTTCAAAAAGTTGATTTCAACATACACACGGACAGACGGTCAGACGGACAGACGGACAGACGGTCAGGGCTTAATCGACTCCTCTATTCATAAGCTTTCAGAAAATATATACTTTATGGGGTCGGAAATGA
This sequence comes from Phyto melanocephala, assembly GCA_941918925.1. Taxonomy (NCBI): domain Eukaryota; kingdom Metazoa; phylum Arthropoda; class Insecta; order Diptera; family Rhinophoridae; genus Phyto; species Phyto melanocephala. The sequence goes on along the minus strand of OW799233.1, from coordinate 129,492,833 downwards.
AAATTGTAGAAATTTCACACGGAATGACAAACCTATATATACCCTTTTTCACTGTGTGAAGGGTATAATAAAAGAGACTTGCATAGTCAGAAATGGGACTTTCGAAAGACCTTAATCAAAGGCAGTTATCAGGGTAATTAGTAACACCACTGAAATAGTCTTACATTTATATATATTAATGATTTCACATTTTCACAGCAACCCAGTGCAAATTTGAACGATATTGTCGCAATGACCTTTTGAATTTGAGGTAATTTTTACGAAATTATCTTAAAGGAAAATATCATTAAATCCACGTGAAAATGATACTGACAAAGAAAGTTTAGCATGACAACATCGTAGTGTCACTGATCTTATGAAAGTTAAAACTAGGACCCATTTTCTGCTATCACAGTGATATTATCTGTTAGGATTCCTTAAGCCGTGTTTAGAATTTAGGTTTTTTAATCGGATTTTACATTTGACAAATTAAAAAAAAATCGTCTGAAATGGCAGGCTTGTCAAAAAAATATTTTCTAAAATTTTTTCGCGTTTACATATTCGTAGCCAAATTTAATTTAATCAGATGTAACCAGCTGTTTTTGTTCGTTGTGTGTGACAATACAACCCTATACCTATTTCTTTGACAATTTAGTAAACTTAAATTCAGTTGGATTGTCAAAATTGTCAACCAGAATTTATGTTTGTATCAAACAAAATGTGTTTACACCATACGATTTTGTCTGTACAATCTCTCAGTGCCGAATTTGAGCGACATCGTCATAATGAAATTTTCATCACTGAATCGTCACAGAATCAATATCAAGTCGCAATTTGAACGAAACTATAGCAAATGAAAATTCTATTGAAGAATCCACCTGACAATGATGCGATCAAAGGGGCTTATGTATGACAACATTATTGAAATGTCACTATACTTTAGTAAGTTGAAACTTAGCGACTTAGTGCGCTAATAAATCTTAAAGAAATTACCAGTGAGAAATCGTTAATAAGCAGAGGCTTACGAAAAAAATCAACTTTGGTCATTCTATAAAGGTTAATCCAACCATAAAACACAATGTTAACTGTGAGTAATGCAATACATTTGGAGCATTTCGGAATTTTTTTTTGGTCGGCATATTTAAATGTATTTACGATCGGAAGAATTGTGCAAAAATTTTAACAAACCGGATTTGTAGGAAATGTAAAACACTTCTGCAAAAAAAAAAAATTGCTGTTGTTCGCTATAGTGTGACATAGGTCAACCTCGACTCGTCGTCGTGCCCCACCATTTAAAATCAACATTGTCATTGAAAATATGAAGCATTGGATAGAAAGAAGCATGCCAACGAAGCCGTGGCGAGCAATTGGCCGGTACTTTGTTTCACACATAATTGTCATAGATCCTTCTATCATAATAAAAATTATAAAGAAAGTGTTTTGATTGCAATTAATATCGTGCGTTTTGGTTGAACCACCTTATATAAATTAAAATAAAACAAATTGTTTTTTTATGCAGCACTATGTGCTTATAAATTTTTATTTATTAAATAAAATTTTTGGCAGCACTATGTGCTTGTTCGAAGGTTAGAATACAATTGTTGTTTTGTTTCTCAATATTAATATTTTATAGCACAGCCTGAGAACCATATGTGCCGACTCAGCTTATTAAGGTTTGCGCGTGTAGCGCAACTTGACACCTTTTATTGCAAAGAAAAAGTAAAAAGAATAAAATAAACAAAATTATAAAAATATGCAGACGCTGTGGTCAGCAACATTTTAGTTATTTTATTAAGAGGTGTATGTTGTGTTAACTTATATGCACTTCATAGTTAAAATAAATACTATTGTATCTTGATTTTCAAAATAAATTTAAAAAATTTCCCAACATTGCCTAAGTAATAGTACAATCTTGGTGACAACTTTAAGTGTTCCGACTCCGGAAAAAACACCCAATAGTATTTGTTAATAAACAGTTTCCCATATTATTTCATTTACTGTCACGTCACATCACATTATTGTTTAGACTTGAGGTTTATTTTAATGTGTCTTATATAATTACAAATTACTGTCAATAGGAACGAATTGTTATCGATAACGATTTCGCTTAACACAATTTTAAATTAATTAACTTTAACAAAATTTTTTTTTCTTAATTTTTGATAAATCTGTCTTTTTTACTCACAATGTTTAAATAGATTTTGTTTTCTTCTTCTTTATTATTATAAAGTTTGTTTATTATTAGTCAAAAAAAACCATTGAATATGATTGTATATTGTAAAATAAGATAAATTGTTTTGTGGAACATTTCTAATAAATTATTTTTAAATTTTCTTTTATAATTATTTTAAAATATGAACACAGCCCTCGTAGTTGTTTAATTCTATGTAGCAGGACACGTTAGTAAACTACAAATAAAAACAAAATGTTTGTAAAAAAAAAACACTTGACTTCAATTTACTTTAATTAAAAACTAACTGCTGTATAAATATGCCTGCTATCGAATACATTTTATTTCTCTCTTCACCTTTTGCATGCTTTGATAAGTTAACGATGTAATTAAAAACAAAATAAACAAATAAGAATGCTATATTCTGCCTTGTCGAATCTGATAATACCGTTCACCATCATGTTCATCAGATTAATTAATTTAATATTGTACGCCATTTTTTCTTTTTATTATTTCCGATACCAATTTTGATTTTGAGTTCTTACATAGTTATTTGTATTCTATTAGTCAATTCAATGCTGTACGCCATTTTGTTTTTTTATTTTCGACGCCATATTTGATTTTGAATCTTAACGTTGGTAGTTAGTTGTATTCTACTAGTTAAGCCCTTTCATTTGTTACTCATATTGATGGGGTTGAAAAAAAACGTATGCGCCATCTTAGATTTTTACTCTTTCATAGTTTACTGTACTTTACCGGTCAAGTAATTCCATTTGATATCAATATTGTAGGAGTTAAAAGTATTATGTCTGTAATTTCTATAGTTGACCAATATTACCACCATATTTTTCGGACGCCATCTTAAATTCTAACTTTTTCATTTGATTTGATACCCGTTTGAGGGGATTGAAATGAGTACATTTTTAATTACTAGATTTAATCCATTTATACATTTATTGTAGGCCATTTTGTAGTGACAGAAATTATAAATTTTAATTTTTTATAGTGTATTTTATTATGCTTATAAATTTCCTTTATTTGATATCACTCCTCTCTGTTATCCAGAAGCTGAAGAAAGCGGTTTTGCTTCTAAGTTTTAGGAAGAAGTTGTATTTTTGTGAATATGTCTTAGTTAGTTTCCAGAAGATTTGTCAGTATTTTTTTGCAGTAGTTTTTAAGGCTATAGGCTATAAAATAAAACAAAAACGGTCTTGGATATCAATGAAAGTCTTTATTCCTGTAAAAATACATTCGATGCCAGTATGTATGGAACTCGAGTTCTTTTGCATAGCCACCACGGGCACCCTTGCGGAAGTCCAAACGCTGAACACAATTTTCGATGGTTTTCAAGCATAAATCGGGCGATACTGCTGGAATTTCTCTTTCGATATTCGTACGAAGTTCATCAATCGTCGCTGGCTTGTTGCCATAGACCATAGACTTGACGTAGCCCCACAGGAAATAGTCTAACTGCGTCAAATCGCACGACCGAGGCGGGCAATCGACTGGACTATTTCGTGAAATAACACGTTCTCCAAACTTGGTTCCCAATAAATTGATTGTGACATTCGCTGTGTGCCTTGTGACGCCGTCCTGTTGGAACCATATGTCCTTCAAGTCTATATCATCCAGTTTGGGGCAAAAATGTTCTGTTATCATTGAGCGGTAGCGATTCCAGTTCACAGTAACGTGCCGGTCTTGATCATCACGAAAGAAGTACGGCCCAATAACGCCGCCGGCCCATAAACCGCACCAAACCGTAATTTTTTCGGGATGCAATGATGACTTATGGAGCACGTGTGGATTGCTATCTGACCAATAAGGCATATTTTGATTATTGATGAAGCCTTTCAGCCAGAAATGAGCCTCATCGCTGAAGATGATTTTTCGATGAAAATCCGAATCATTTTCAAGCTCAGCCCAATTCACGAACATACGACGTTTCTGGTGGTCAAGCGGCTTCAGTTCTTGCGTCAATTTGATCTTGTAAGGGTGTAGGCCAAGATCTTTTCGCAAAATTCGCCACAACGACGTCACAGAGATGCCTAACGCTTGAGAACGACGTGTGAGAGACACATTTGGGCTTTCTTCAACTGAAGCCTCAGCGGCAGCAATATTCTCGACACTACGGGCACTTCTTTGTCTCACTGGCACGGGAACATTTTGTACTGTGCCTGTGGATTCAAATTTTTCTACTAGACGCTCAATTGTTGATCTGGTAGGACGATTATGACGACCATAAATTGGACGTAGCGCTCTTAATCTTGAGGCCACTGACTCCGAATTTCGGTAGTAAATTTTAATAATTTCGACTCGTTGTTGGCTCGTATATCTTTCCATCATGAAATGGCAAACCTTACTGAAGAGAAATGTCAAAAGAGCGGCAAAAAATATGGCGTCGGTTGCTGTCCCTATCGGTCTACTTTTGTAGCGTGCCTGTTGAAAAACCCTTTATTAGTGTCTTTAGTGTGTTCTAAAATTAATCAGGAGCTTTAGTAACTTGATATATTAAAAAAAATATTTTAAAAGTAAACTGAAACTTTGACGAATATTAACTGATTTATTTAAAGTTTGTTACGAATAGCCCTAGAGGCATATCATTTAGAAAAATATTAGCAAGCGTGACAGAATTGAATTGAATGTTGTAAAAATTGCAAACGTTATGACAGAGCTATATATATCCTTAGCGCCACAGGTGAAGGGTATAAAAAACATCTTGTTATCCATGCTGACATTTTAAACATGTAAATAACTTTAAATCAGCTTAAGCAATTTACTAGCCGAGAGTAATTAGGGAAATAAATTTTGCTTAAAAATAGTGCGAAATTATATGTTACATCAATCATCATTATATGTGCGTACAGGCAATATTTTTAGCTACAGAAGCTGCGCAGTTTTGGGTCTGCAGTTAGCGACTTGTTTTAATTGCCAGCAGCTCAATCTCTTTAGTTGGTTTTTTTTTGCTTAAGAAATATCTTAAAAAAAAGTCTGTTATGCTTTTCGGCTAAAGAAGCCACACAGGTATTGCAAAAAATAAAATGTGATGGAAAACAAACTACAAACAGCTAGGTCTACCTTGCAACTTATTGGCTTGTTTGAGCAGTTTTTACGGGTTTTCATATCATACCGTGTATTATAATCATATCGTTTTTGAATTGAATACAAACAGTTAAGCTGCATGGGGTGCTTTTGTTATTTTATGTTGTTATGTTGCGAATATGAAAAAATTGCCACGGCAACGCGCCGCGCAGAGGGATTGGTTCACACAATGTTTGGCTAAAAAACATAAAAGAGCTCGTAGAATGTTAAAATTTGGCACAGAGCATTTGGTTAGCTTAGTTAAAAAAAATATAAAGTTTCATCAAAATTGGCCACGCCCTCTACCCACAGCCCATAGAACCCAAAAATTTTTTTTGGCCTAAAGTTTTTGAAATTTGGCGGAGCCTTTGGTTTGCTTAATTAAGAAAAATATAAAGTTTCATCAAAATTGGCCACGCCCTCTACCCACCGACCATTAAACCCAAAATTTATTTTTGAAATTTGGCACAGAGCCTTTATTATCTCAATTAACGCCCACCACTCACCGCCCATATAACACATATTATATTTTTTCCCACAATTTTTTTTGCTTTACCAAAACTAATTAAATGAAAATTAAAAATTTCATAAATTTAGAGACAAATTGTATGATTTTATGAGAGATTATTAATTATTTAAACTTTATTTTTAATTGATAGTATGGAGTCTTACCTTTCATTTTATTATAGTGGGAGCACCTAGCACGACCGAGCAACAATTTTTTTTTTCAAAGGAAGTTTGCAGTCACGGCACATTAAGAACAAATTTTATTCTATCATATCTTTTAAACCATATGAGCGAACTTTCGGTTTTTTTTTAATACGCAGAAAATGCTATATTTGAAAAAAATTACTATTTAAATCAGAGCAATAAAATTATCTTACGTACAAACACTATAGAAGTGCGTAAACAGTTTTAAATATTTTTCACACATGACTTTACTTCATTATTTCAAAGACAAATAAACGGTTTTTTGGGATACAATTTATGAATTCTTCATACTGAATCAGTGTTTTACAAAACTGCATCATTACATTTTTAAATTTTTTGTGTCGAAAAAATTACTTATTGCAAAAAAATCCCACTGTCGCCGTTTAGCCATACAGCTAATTTTTATGATTTGCAACATTTACAATTTTATCATGTCCACAGCTTTTGTAATTTGATCGATTAGGGTTTTTATTTATATACATCTTAAGTTCATTCTTACTATGTTCCCTTTAAAAAACCCTAAAATTCTAATATTATTAAAATATTTTGTTTTTTATTTCTTTACACTCAATTGCAAAAAATTTTTCTCTGACTCTTGATATTAAAATCTGCATATGCAGATAATACAATTAATAATTTATTTTGTGTGTTTAAACTAAATACAAAACCAAATCAAAACGACAGTACATAAATTTATTGCTCTTCATGAACGATGACGTTAGCTATCACCATCATCATGTTAAAACTATATTTATCTATTAGGATGGTCCATCAAGTGGAATATCAAATTCATAACTTTTCGACAAACGTTACTTTAAAAAAAAATTTTTTTTACGTTTTTATTTAATGTCTTGTTATATTGTTAGTGTAAATTGTTTTGTAAAGGGTCCGCCAAATAACTTATTTTTTGAAAATGCTATAAAAAAAGTGTAACTTCGGCTGCGTGGCACCTAGCGCCGTCCTGTTGCAACCAAATATTGCCAATATTCTCCTCTTCAGTTTTCGTGATGAAAAATTCTTTTAACATGGCCCGATAACGATCGCCATTGACTGTAACGGCCACTCCTTGCTCATTTTCGAAGAAATATGGCCCAATTATGTTTCTGGACCAAAATCCGCACCAAACAGTGACTCGTTTTGGATGTGTCGGCTTTTCAATATATGCGTGCGGGTTTTCTGTGCCCCAAATGCGACAATTTTGCTTGTTTACATACCCGCCAAAATCAAAATGAGCTTCATCTGAAAAGATGATTTTTTTTTTGCAAAATCGGCCAAAGTAATGTCGCAATATTTCCCAGCGTTGTTCAAGCATATACACAACCATATTCGTTCAGCGGAAGGATAAAACTAATTATCTGTCAAATCAGACATGACCTAAGTGTTAACATTAACGAAATAAGCACTAGTTAAAAAAATTGTTAGATGGCGGACCCTTTATTTCTTTTCCTGTTGTATGTATGCATGCCTTTACTTTTCGCAAACTGTTTAGTTTTACTAAGATTGTTAAAATAGCTCCTCGCTTTTTTGTTTTTTATTTGTTCTTAAAAACAAGGTACAGTCGAACTTCCCTATAGTGAATCTTCACGGGGACAGACAATTATTTCACTATAGAGAAACTTTATTATACAGAAATATTTTTTTTTGTGTTTTTATTTATTTAAAATAATCAGGTAATTTTGTTTGAACTACATTTTTCCATTTTTCTTTATTTTATTGATATTACAATTACAATTACATCAAGACATTTAAATATATTTGTCGGAACGTTGCTGCCCATCTCCAAAAAAGTTCGTAGTACATTAAGTGAAGAGGAAACGTATTCTAATGTATGTGACGTTTTATCAATATTTGCCTTTACTTAACCACCCAGTTTGTCTTCATTGTCATCTGAAATAATCTGCTTTAATCCACGACTTTCTAAAACACTGCTTAGAATATCTTCATCGTACGGAATATATATTTTTTTTAATGTCCCTTCGTCAACTTAATTAATTACTAATACCTTTTTTTAAAGAGAAATATTTACTACTCCGGTGCATCATTTTCACTCACTGAACTCGGTCAACTGATGTTAAAAGGCAAATCATTAACTTTTTTGTTTTTATTTTCTTATTTTAGGAATCCCAAAAATATTACTTATTTTCTTTATAAATAGTGTAAAATAAAGCTGCTAAAAATAGTTCATTATATTTAGACAAAAACACACGTAAACTGTATTTTTGTTTTCAAAATTTTTTTCATAGTAGAGACAGATTCACTATATGGAAATTCATTATACGGATATCGAAATACATTGAAAGTAGAACGAAAAAGCGGTGTTCTTGATTTAAGTTCATAATAAGGAAAACTTCATTATATAAAAGTTCACTATAAGGAAGTTCGACTGTAGTATATAACGAAAAATGTATCCTATATGTTAAGCAAGTTAAGTTAAGATGCTTACGTATCAAATTTGATAGAAATCAATTAAGTAGTTTTAAGTTGTGTATAGTTTTCCAGATCGGTGTCTTTATGCACCGCTATCAAAGTTTTCCAAAAATGTCTTAAGCTAATTTGGGTTCAAAAAGACCGGCGGAATGGCAGATAAACCGACAGAAAGACAAAAATTTTTAAAAGTTGTGAAGTGTAGTACACCATCAAAATTTTCAAAAACATTTTAAGCCAATCGTGTCCAAGAAGACAGGCAGAATGACAAATAGATAGACAGACAGAAAGACCGACAGACGAACAAAAATTCTTAAAAGTGGTGGATTAGCTAGAGGTAGGCAGACATACAAAAATTCTTATAATTGTTTTCAAAATCGTTTTTTGGCCATCAAAATTTAAAAAAATATACAGACACAGTTTTTTTACAAATTGAAAAAAAATGATTCTAAAAGATATCCTAAAAATGTTCGGAATTAAATTTATAGGGTCCAAATAAATGTTTAATAAATTAGTACTTCTATAACAGACAGATGAAAACAGTCACTGCTGTAGTACTTCTTACTAAGGCAGTCATTCAATATCTAGTATTTAAAAGCAACTAACTTTTTTCTAGTCATATTTGGAGTCACCGTATATTTTTCCAAATAGAGTAAAATATCTAATACATTTTTTATGTTTCTATAAATTTCTAAACATAAATCAATTAAACATAAAGAGTTTAATAAAATTCAATAAACTGTACAAGGACAATCATGCCAGAAATGATAGCAAAGTGATGTGTATCAAAATAAAATGCTGGTATTTTTTAAATACCTGAACAACTGCAGACATGGTTAACTAACGATACAAATATTGTAGATAAAATGAAATTAAAAAAAAAATTAAATAAAAATCCTAATATGACAAGGCCTGTCATACGGATTCATACATACATACAAACAAAGATCGGTAACAGTTTAGAAAGTTACAAATAAAAAGTCTAACTAAAATTGTATGCATATAAAGAATTGTCTAGATACATATGTATGTACTATGTACAAATAAATAAGACTAAAATTTCAATTAAAGAAAAAAAAAATAGAAACAAAACTAAATAAAACAACACACTTGTTTTAACAAGGACATGTTTTTTTTCCTTCTTCATCAAAAGGACAATAACTATGAAAGTCAACAACAGCAACAATAACAAAGCAAACTACATTTCTTTATGTAAATGTTTCTTCTCATACGATAATAGTAAATACAAATTGAAAGATGAAATAGAAGTTAGAAATCAACAAAAATATAAAAATAAATTGGCACAGCCATTTCAGTGGTTCGTAAAATACTCAATTGATAATTCAATGTGTTTGTTTGTATGCACCTCCGTTTTCCCATACACTCCAATAGCAAATACTCGTTCGTTAATAATAGCGACCAACAGTTGCTGTCCGGTCATTTGTTGATGTCAGTTGCATAAGTTTTATATAAAAGGAAAATCATGTTTTTTGTTAAAAGGATAATAATAAGGGTTTTTTCTTCAAACTGAACATGAGATTTTCAATTGCAGATTTATTTATATTAAATCGAAGGGAATGAAATACTTTCAAAAGTTAATATATTGCAGGTGGGTGAAATGATAATTATTAATGAAAAATTTACTTAAATATTTTCGACAATAAAAGTTATTAAAAATGAACATTTTTTTAATTGATTGCACAGACATAATATCTACAAAGGATATGGACATTTCTACAGAAATTTCCCTCCAAATTGAATTCTATAATGTCAAAGTTGCTATTTTATTTTCTATTTACTGCTTTTAATGATTTTTTTAAACTATTGCTCAATTTACAATCTGTCGTAGGAGTCGTGGGTGGTAAGAAATTCACTGTTGAAGAAAAACGGCAATTATACTTACTTTACCAGCTATGATGTATTTATATGACATGCTATAAACATACACGTAAAGAAAAACCATGGTTACGTCATGATCACGACGGTCATATTATAGTTTCTATAACAATACTTGGGTTTCGAAAACAAGTAATAGTTATTTTTGTTTAATTTCATCATATATTTTGTCACGACAATCAAGCATTTGTTTGAATTGTATCATTTAATGTTTACTTTTCGTAATAATTTAAAAATTACAAATAATCATTAAATAATAGGTGAGACAATAGTATGATTACAAATTAATCAAGCTATGATTTTTTTATAATAATTTGATTTCAACTATTTCATATGAGAAACTGTATGAGAAAATTAAACAAATATTGTTATAAAAATTGCAATTAATTTGTACAATCAATATTTGTATGTTACAGCAAAAGACAATAATTTGCCGTAAAAAAGCATAGATTGTCGATATCAATTGTAGTCATATATATGATTATTGAATGATACTTTAATTAAACATGATAATTGGTGATCATTGGATGTTTTAACCGTAATCATACAAATCAGTCATAGTATGTTGCTCTTCGTTTATGGTTACCACAACCATATTTTTTTGCGTGTAGGTATATTGTATTATTAACATATGTAGGCTTTCCAATGTTGATTTTAACTAACACACGCAAAGTTGAGTAGTGTTCAAGTATCTTCCCTACTTATAAGCCTTCAAAAAATATATAAATTTTGGAGTTGCAAATAAATGTTGCAAAAATTACAAATGGAATACAAAGCTATATTTTTCCAGGGCACCACAGGTATGTAGGAAATAAATTATGTACACAGAAAAAATTACTGCTTAATTTTTTTTAATTAATTGACTAATTGATTTATTCGTAAATTTGGATTATATTTTTAATTACTTCAAACAATTTTTTTTATTGATATACAATTTTTCAAAAAACTTAGAGATTTCTGTCAGTTGAAAAAAGTATATTGAAAAATAAAATAGGAAAAATTTTTTTTTTTTGTCAAGAATTCTTTTTGAATCAAAGTCTTAATATAATTTGAATGAAATTCTTAATATAATTTTGGTTAATAAGGTGGGTAAAATTAAAATAAATGGTGGTTTAGAAGATTTAAATTCTACAAAGAAAAGGAGCAGAACTTTATTGCAGATGGGACTAAAGTCAATATTTCTTGCAGCCCGGTAAATTCTGTTGGATTCTAACCTTAAATGTAAGTAATTATTTGAGTTTCTTCCCTTCGTTTGAAAAAAAATTTAATGGGTAAAATTTCTTTGCGCTTAGGTCTAGGATGCACCTCCTTTATTTTTGATAATATGATGTTTGGTTATGCCACCAGTTCCTAAATGTGTTATATTGTATTATGCTTTATATTTTTCGCATACCTTTAATATATGTAGTGTAATTCAAAATGTATGTACCTATATATTGATGTATGTTAAAAATATTTAAATATCAAAAAAAATATATGTCTATTTTTTCCGGATTCTTTTTTTAAACAGGTTCAATAATTTATATTATTGATACAGTTAATACATTATTTAAATTAATCCCGAATTCCAATTACAGGAGTGATTAAATTAATTAAAATTATTTTTAAATATTAAATTATATATTAATTAATTTTTTAATACTGTTTTAATTGATATTTTTCACAGCATATTTTCAATTAAAAATATTAATTTTCATTTAATTAATAGTATCATTTTGATGATTGGAGCAAAATCAAATAATATTTTAATTAATAGTATTAATTTTGTAATTGAAATTCATATTTATTTTTTTCTGTGTATGCATTTATATCTTATCAAACTAGTACCATTCTATTTGATATTTTGTATATCTTCTGTGAGAAAAAAGTTAAAATCTCGCTATAAAAAGTACTCTATGTAACAATTCACGTGTCTAAGTACCTTAATTTAAAATCCATCTAGCAGTGATGCAAAATGTTGTTCAATAGGGCCATTTGTGGGACTTTCTACTTTCTGATTTATTGTGGCCCTTTAAGATCAAATGGGAACTAACGATTTCAAAGCGTTTAATTAAAACTAATATTAACAATTAACTTAATGTAAATACTATTTCACCAACAATACTTTTACAAGCGAAATCTTAACACATTTCGTTGCGAATTATTTTAACCTTAGAATCCGAAATTATATGGACTTCCGACATTTTACATATACATATATATTCTAATGAGACTTGTATAATAACAAACAAATTTTTTTCAAATGGGTTTGTTTAATTTCTGTTGGGACTTATTTCACTGGGAGTTATTGCAATTTACTTGGGACTTTCTGTTTTTGGCGGTAGGAACTATGTTCCCAATGAACTAGATGCCCAATTAGAAAACTAATCAAGTCCTCAAATTTGCATATTCTAAGATAATAGTAATTGTAATGATAATATGTATATCTTAAAAATGAGAACACAAAAAAACTATTTTTATTTTTTTATTATTGCTCAGTACTTGAATATAATATAAAATAAAATTTTTATTTCAAAAAAAAAATATGTAAAATTTTATTTTTTTTAAATGATCAAATATGCATTTAATGTCATAAAACTATATTCAAAAATACTTGAAAATATTGTCATAATCTATATAAAAGAGTAACGTGACTCATTGGTTGATTCATCATCGGACAGCCCAAACGCAAAGAGGTGGAGAAATGAAACTTTGACAATCGGTTCTTCCTTCGTTGTAAAGCTCCATTTAGAAGAGATTTTTAGAAATTCGTACTTTAAGGGGGTAAAAAAGGTTGAAATCGGTAACCTCCCAGCAAAATTTCACATTACAAAATAATGAGTTGAAAGTACTAGAAAATAGTTCTTTACTACTTACAGTTTGGCATCTTAACCCATTATTTTAACACGCCGATGTTATTGGAGTCAAGTACTTATCACGCTCGCTTACAAGTAGGGACTCGTATAAGTAGTTATTGCGGTCGCTTTTTAAAAGCGACTTAAATAAGTACTTTAACCTAAATAACCCATTACTATTATGGAGTTGCAGAAGCCGTTCGGTTCTTGTAAGGACAAAAATCCGGTTCGATTATTCGGCGATTAACGTATTCAATATTTAAAAAGTAATGAAAATCTATAAGTCATCACTTTGTTAATGAAATGCTTTGCCACTGTAGTCAAAATCTTTATTACTTATACCCTAAGCTTGTTAAACTAAATACACGCAAATAAAAAACATGGTTGTGGTAATCATAATCGAAGAACAACGTTCTATGATTAAATTACATGATTGTGGATAAAACATGTAATGGTTACCAGTTATCATTAGTATCTTTAATCAAAGTACCATTCAATAATCATAAATATGACTACACTTGAAATCAGAAATCTTTGCTATTTTCTACGGCAAATTATCGTCTTTTGCTGTTAGTTAAATACTTACATACATATATTGATTGTACTTACCATTTTAATTGGAATTTTTATACCAATATTTTTTTTAAATTTTCTGGTTTATTTTCCAATTTTTATAGAAATTGTTTTGTATTTTTTTGACATCTCAAGCTTTTGAAATAATAAAAATTTATTCAGCAAGAAGAAGAACAATTGAAATTAAATCATAGATTGATTGCTTTGTAATCATACTGTTGTCTCACCTATTAGTTAATGATAATTTGTGACTTTTAATGCTTTTGAATATAATGTTATTTTTGTCGCATTAATTTTCTTAAATCATACTATTTGAAAACAACAACCATGTCGGAATTTTTACGAAAAGATACAATTCAATCAAATGCTTAATTATCGTGACAAAATATATGATGAAATGAAATAGAAATAACTATTACTTGTTGAATAAATTATGATCGTCGTAATCATTTTGTGACCATGGTTTTTCTTTGCGTGTAAGAATTGTAAAAAGTTATGTATTTGACGTCATTACTAAAACATTTCTTAGGGCCGTTAACAATAAAAAAATTAACCTACAGTTAACACTAAACTCAAAATTTAAACATTGGTTAGCCAAAACCCATTAACACAAAGTTCAGTTATCTTATAACTTTTAGATTATTTTGCCAAATTTCAGTTAAATTTAACCGAGTACTCTGTGGCGTTTAAGTTCTTAACTGGAAGAAAATATTTGTTGTTTGAATTTAAATTTATTATATTTTTGCTATTTTTAAACAATTGAAAGATGCCTCTACGATTAAAAAGATTTACACATTCGTATAATTAATATAAAGTAAATATTTCTAATGGTATGAAAAGAAATCATAACCGCAGAAGTCAAATGGATCATTTTAATTTACCTGATGAGTTTTTCATGAGATATCGTATAATTTTTTTTAATAAATTTATTAGCAGTTGGGTGCACATTAAGAATTTATATTTGTGTATACATTTCTTCTTCTTTTTGAAATTCATTTATAATAATTGATAACTACAAGTTAACTAACTCTTGCCTATTGTTAACGAACATTTTTAATTTATAGTTAAAATTTCAGTTAAAGCTTACTGAAAGTTAGTAAACTTTTACGTTAAATTTATTTAACTGAATATTATGTTAATAGGCCTTAGTAAGACAGACGATGTGTAATAGTCATTGAAAAGTATGTTGTTTAGTAAGAGCAAGTTATTACCTAGTTTTTGCTGGGCTTATATCTGCTAATCTAAAAACAATACAAATTAACTTGAAAAGTTATTGTAATTTACACAAAAAATAAGCCGACAAGTGTCTGGCCCTTTTCGGAATTTGCAACCCCTAACGGGTACTTTTTAGTACCCTGTGTAACTTCCAAACATAAAGCTATTACAAAAATTTAATTCGCGAAAAAATATTAAGAGGATTTCGGCACTTTTTTCAAGTTTTATGTATGAGGGGTAAAAATTGTCCCTCTTTTTGGTATTTAAAAAAAAAAATGTTTTTTATATTATTCAACAGGGCATAACTTAATAGTTGTAATCGCCTAACAGAATATGGACATTTATTAAGGTGAAATTTGTATAAACTTTTAGGGGGACAAAAAAGGTACCAAAAATGGGAAAATACCGATTAATATGTATACTTCCTAATAACAGAGCCGATTTGCAAAAAATTTTTAAGTGGGATTTCAACAGATACAAAAATTTGTATAATTTAGTAAAAAATTAAACACTTCATAACAGGATTAAAAAGGTGAAAAATTCGGGAAAACAGTTTGGTACTTTTTAGAGCATAATTATTTTTATGCGAAAAAGTGTAAATTTACTTACTTTAAATAATGTCTATTAAAATATTTTTTTTGTTAGATAGATATTTAAAATTTTATACTTGAAATTTGTATATTAACGTGGAAATCCCAAAAAAGGTACTTTTGCTCTTTTTTGGTACTTTTTGTATTTTTTACGATTATGAAGCTAGAACTATGAAATCAGAAACTATTGATTCGAGTTGTGGCTGAAAATCTTATGAGTGACCAAAAAGGTACCTTTTCGTATTTTTATGGTACTTTCTGTTCTACGTTTATGAAGCTAGAATTGTGAAATAAGGAACCACTGAGAATGAAAATTGTATGAGCACCACAAAAGATGGCTCTTCGCATTTTTATTGTTTTTTTTTTGGCATTTTTATGTATGTGAACTTAAATTCTTAAAACTAGTGGTTATTGATTAGAGGTCTAACTCTAAATGTTATTGACGACCAAAAAATTACTTTTTAAAATTTTTATTGTTTTATATTTTGTATACATACATAAAAGGACAAAATGTTACGTTTATTATTTTAATTGTCATTTTTCCATATAACATATTATTATTATTATTAAAAATTGAACTTGAGTATTCAATAAATTGTAAAAACTGCGCTATCAAAATAGCAGATAATATGCTAGTGTTATGATATTCCATAACATTTTAAATGGTGCTTTTTATTCTAAAATTCTAATAAATCGTCTAAATTTCTGGATCTTTCTATTGATAACACTTTAAAACAGCATGTCTGTTGCATGAGATTTTTTAAATGAATCTGAATTGCTTTTCCACGCTGATTTCAAAAATATATGCCGTTTTCATGTAGCAGCTCTAGTTTTGGAGTTATGAAGTGACAGGATTTTTCATTCAAAATAATCAGCCATCATATGTTCATTCCAGTGCCCCTGATACCTCTCCTCCATAGTGCAAATATCCTGGTGAAAGCGCTCCACTTGTTGCTGGTTTAGATCACCGAGATTTTCAGGAAAATAGTCTAGATGGTTGTGAAGGTAGTGAAGCTTAATACTCATGTTGCATCCAAGCCGCTAGAAGTGTATCAGCAACTGTTCAACGTGCTGAATGTAGCCGTCACATTTCCTATTACCTAAAAAATTCCTCACTACCATCACTACTCAAACGGGAAGCTAAAATTTCTGATGCCGTTTTAGAAAGAACAAGGTCCCTGAACCAGTCATTTAGATCATCTTGATTTAGTGGTCGGCAATCGAAATCACTCTTGCTACCACTGTCGTCGTTTTCGGTTTGTCCGCTGCACTGGTCTGAATTTTGCAAAGATGTCCATGGGTGCTGTGCTGTTGATGTGTCACTAATACTCTAGACTGGTCTTATGGCAGATTTTAAGTTTTGATATATCCACTTACAGCAATTTTTATTGTTTATTTCTATGATTTTCGTTACACAGAAATAACAGTCGTCATGATAGGAGCTTTGTACTTAAAAGTGCGTCCTTTTTTGTTTGCTCACAGTCGCAAAGATTCAACACATGTTTTACATACCAAACTTGGTATCCAAGGTTTAGAGTTTGACGTCAACGGAAACCCCAAGTAGTCCAAGTATACCTATTGCACAAAGTCCGAGACATTTAAACGAAATTTTTGGAACATATATTCTCCACAAATAACTCAAAAACAATCAAGATTATTTCAACACGTCTTCCTGGATGAAGACATACTGAAATTTATAAAGGAACTAGTTAAGTTACACCGCTATTGATATAAACTATCGACTACTTATGTAAATTTAAGACCGTACCTGTATCTCACTAACTAGAGCTGCTACAAAAAATCTGAGGGTAGATTTGAAATCAGCTCACCCAAATTACTAAACAACAGCAACAAAAAAATTTGTTATTTTGTTTTTCTGTGTATTATATGATTTTAAAATATGGCAATACGACAGATAGGACACATTGTCAATTCACCACATGTACTTATTACGATATTACTATTACTATTGTCTTTATTAAAATAAACTGCCAAAAACCAAATATATCCAAATGCATCACTGTCATCCTGCAGTTTTTGAAGCAATCGTGTTCTGTTCTGTATTCTAGATTAACAAACTTTCTAAACATATTTTATGCTTAAACGTATCATTGTACAATCTTATACATAAGCATAGATTTTCGCAATGCCACCTACTCTACACTATAGAGAAATACTTAAGCGCTAAAATCGTCAACCTCTCAATACTTACGTTGTGTTTTTAAAATCAAAAAAATAAATAAATCAATTTATTTATTAATTTAAATAAATTTCCGTTTTATTATATTGTTCTTTTTGTCTTCTTTAATTTATTTAAATTATTTTAAGATCAATTTTATCCTCTTCATTATTATTATTACTTTTCCTTAATATACATACAATATTATGTTAATGTGTGTTTTGTTGTTTGTGTGTATTTAGATGATACTAAAACCATGTCTCTTGCTGTAGGTTTTTATTTTAATATTTTTTAAATATTTTGTTTTATTTTTATAAACTATACACATTTAAAAACTACTTTACGCAAATCTCTCTGGGTTTTGGTAGACTTAAACATTTTTTATTTTTTATTTTTTTTTTTACTTTTGGATTTAAAATTGTTTGTAATTTGTCTTAAATTGCTTAATTGCTATAGTACTCGTACTATTTTCTTTTTATTTTATTCATTCATTTTTGTTGTTTGCAAGAAGAAGTGTATTTTTTTGATGTCTTACATTTAATTTATTTCTTTTTTCTTTTAAGGGCAATGCTTGAAAATATTAAACGGGTTTCTTTCTCCATTAAATTGAACATAAAATTGTTATTTACAAGGAGATTGTTTCTTTTTCTTTTGTTAAATATTTAATTTACTAAGAAAATATTTCTAATATTGTGTTTAAATGTAAATTGTTTTGGGGCTTTATTAAAATATATTTTTAGAGTTTTTTTTTTTACAAACAACTTAAACTGTTTTAAATAAATATAATTCTTTTTTACTTTTTGTATCTTTAATTATTGTTTCAAAGTTGTTGTTTTTTTTCATGATAAAATCTTTTTACTTTTTGTTTTATATTTACAGGCTAAATTTATTTGGTTTTCATTTAAATATTTGATTGTGTATATTTTTTTTATTTTTTTTCCACTTCCCTTTAAATTTATAACATTTTTGGCATTTACTTTTTGAATATCAATTTTTAGATTTAAATGTAACATATTTGTTTAATAATTAATTAGGGAAGTTCTGTTTTATGTTCACAATAGTTTTGGAAGAATTCCAAACCAATTTTATTTCAACATTTTTGTAATTCCTTCTTTAAAGAAAGTCATATTGATTCACCATAAATGTTGTTCTAATACCTCCACACAGTTGTTGAATCTGAAATGCAAAACGAAAAAGATTTAAATGAATAATATTTCTACATAAAATAAATATTTTGCTTAATGTTAAATGTGTAATATCCCTCTAGCTAAATATTTAACCCTAGAGTACAAACGTTCGTCGAGTCGTCGAGCACTACTCTCTTATTACAATTTTTATTCCTGTTGCAAGCATCGATTACGCTAACATTTTGAGTAGCGTTAGTTGGTGAGTTGCCTTGCTATGAGCAGTTTTAATATATAAGGGATTACAAAGTCCGATAAGATCGATTATGTAAGAAAAGAGTTATTTTAATCTTAAAAAAAAAGTTAATGAAAAAGTTATGTCAAATCGACGATCATTAATTGCAGCAGATGTAAAATATGTTTAATACTCTAGGGTTAATTATTAAAGTTTTAAACCTGTCATAAAACTAGTTGTAACTATCCTATAAAATTGATCAAAAATAATAAAAACTGACCATCGCAAAATCTTATGAGTATTAATTTAATAGTGTGTTAATGCGTAAACCTCAAAACCGAAGCAGCCCAGTTCAAGTCACAGCTGAGGAAAGCAAAATTTCATAGCGTTTGATGCTTGAATTGCTGTGTAAAAGTTTAATAATAATATTTTTTATTGATTTTTCAAGCTCGAGGTCTTTATAAATATCTTTTGATTTATTTATTATATAAAATTTTGTAAAAACACACAATTTCTTTCCTGAAGATGCTACACAAAGGAGTAGCGAAATATTGAATAA
This sequence comes from Phyto melanocephala, assembly GCA_941918925.1. Taxonomy (NCBI): domain Eukaryota; kingdom Metazoa; phylum Arthropoda; class Insecta; order Diptera; family Rhinophoridae; genus Phyto; species Phyto melanocephala. The sequence continues at coordinate 129,473,266 of OW799233.1, read as the reverse complement.
TAAATAAATCAACAAATATTTATATAGATCTCGAGCTTGAAAAATCAATAAAAAATTTTATAAAATAAAGGTCAAATAAGAGCAATAAGAGTTTAATAATAATTACTTTTTAAGTATGTGTGAAGTGCGTACAATCACTAGTATAAAACTATATACAAACAAGTAAGAGCGCTATATTCGGCCATGCCAAATCTTATATACCCTTCACAACGTGTAGTCATGCAATAACAGTAGTTTGTATCACCATTCCCCATATGAACTACGTACATACATATTAAAACATAAATATATAAAAACATTCCATTGTAAAAAAAAATTAAAAAAAAAAAAATTAAAAAAAAATTTTTTTTTTAAAAAATAATTAAAATATTTATAACAAATATAAAACAAAAAAAATAATAAAAAAAAATTAAAAAAAAAATTATAAAAATATAAATAAAAAATAAAAAAAAATATAAAAAAAATTAAAAAAAATATAATAAAATATAAAAAAAAATTTTTTTTGGCTCAGCTGGGATTCGATGCCACGTTTTCTCTAACCAGTATACACGTTTGTATGTATGTATGTTGTTGTTGTAATGCTGTTTTTGTGAATAAAAAATCGAGGTGGTCGTGAGTGTTTGCTCATATCTTAGTTGCTTATGAACCGATGTTTCTGATTTTGAATACCGATCTACTCCCGAATATTTCTGATATTTTAATACCTCACCCGGGTGCATGCGATATCGGGGGGCTGCAAAAAGTTGATTTCAACATAAACACGGACAGACGGACAGACTGACAAAGCTTAATCGACTCCCCTATTCATAAGCTTTCAGAAAATATACACTTTATGGGGTCGGAAATGAAAATTGTAGAAATTTCACACGGAATGACAAACCTATATATACCCTTTTTCACTGTGTGTGGGTATAATTAACTAGTTGGGGTTCTAATGGTAAAATCGATAGTTTGATATATCAAAAAAATTTATGTGAATTTTAAATTACCAGAGCTAGGATTGAAAATAAGGTTCTTTTAGTTTTGAAGCTTCACGATTTAACCACCACCGCATCAACAGGTTATTATATTAAATTGATACTAATACGATACGATGGTGAAAAAAGAAATTCTGAATCGAATCGAAAATGGCGTTTTCTAGAAAACAGCGAATTATGTTGTTGTTTTTAAATCAAAGATGGCGTCTAAAATATAGTGATGGTGATTTAAGCAAATTAAAGGGTTCGATTAGTACACTATGAGTGCAAACGTTGAAAGAAATTTCAGATTTAAAATGGCGTCTTTGTTGCAACACGAGTATAACCCTGGAACTGAGCAGTAACAAAATAAATAAGTAAGAGCGCTGTATTCGGCCGTACCGAATCTGATTAAACTCTTCACCGTTATGTACATATGTCGGTATAAATACCACATCGTAGCTTAGTCTAGATTTTAGATTTCATGTAATACGCCATTTTCTTTATTATTTCTGACCTCATTTATTTGATATTGTGGGGGGGGGGAGTTAAAAATTTTTTTTCCGCCATTTTGTTACAAACGCCATATTGGATTCTACAATTTTAAATAGTTTACTTTATTGTAGTCGTCAAGCCTATTTATTTGATGTATATTAGGGAGTTAAAGGGGACAAAGCCGTAAGTTCTACATTTGACCCATATATTCGTCATTTAATCTAGGACGCCAACCTTAATTTTTTTCTTTTCATTTCTAACTATATTTTATTACTCAAGCCCTTCTATTGGATGCCCATGTTGGTTCTCTCGGTTGTATATAATTTGAAAAACGACAAAAAAAAACACCGAAGCAATTGTACTGTGGCGCTTACATCTCAGTTGGTTTCAAGCCGATTTGTAAGTTTTTCTTAAAAATAACTTTTAAGATTACGGCTTATAATTTGGTGTCTTAAGCGTGGTGAAAAATTATTTAATAGTTTAAAAAAAATATAAATTATTTCAAATAATTTTTGCCTATAACTTTGCCGATTAGTTACCAATTTGTTCAAAATTTTTCACGAATATCTTAAGGGACATACCAAATCTATAAATAGTCTAGTCTTTGTCTATTAATTATTCTAGAGCTGGAACATTTTAATTTTTGTGGTAAAAAAAAAGCGATGATCTCATGGCTATTTGCTCATATCTAAGAAATTAATGTGACGTTTATGCTTATTTGCAATACCGAACTGCTCCTGAATATTTTTGATATTTTGATACCCTACACTGGTCTTGGCAATGTCGAGGGGCTTCAAAAAAATGATTTCAACATACACACGGACAGACGGATAATGCTAAATCGACTCCCATATATATAAGCTTTTAGAAAATATATACTTTATGGGGTCGAAGATGAATATTGTAGAGAGATCACAAGGATCCTATATATACCCTTACACTCACTCACTCACTCACAGGTTTTTCAGAGTAATATTTTCTGGCCAGGGTCATTACAAATAATATTTGTTAGAATATTGTTTATAAATATGAAAAAGTGATCATAAACTTATCTGTGGTACAAAATATGATAATACTTTTATTTAGTATCGCAGATTAAGCTTATCTCGTGACTTGATCAACTATAGATTTTGTTTAATTTTTTGTTTTTTATACCCTTCATACAGTGCAAAAGGGTATATATAGGTTTGTCATTCCGTGTGAAATTTCTACAATTTTCATTTCCGCCCCATAAAGTATATATTTTCTGAAAGCTTATGAATAGGGGAGTCGATTAAGCTGTCAGTCTGTCCGTCTGTCCGTGTTTATGTTGAAATCAACTTTTTGAAGCCCCCCGACATCGCTTGGCCACGGGTGAGGTATTAAAATATCAGAAGTATTCGGGAGTAGATCGGTTTTTTAAATTTTTTTTATTTTTTTTTATTTTTGTTTTTTTTAACATACATACGTAAATTTATAATTTTACAATGGGATGTTTTTATATATGTATGTACGTATTTCATATGGGATGAATGGTGACACAAACTACTGTTATTGCATGACTACACGTTGTGAAGGGTATATAAGATTCGGCACGGCCGAATGTAGCGATCTTACTTGTTTTTTTAATATTTTATGCAAGTGTATAAACAAACATATTTTTTTTATATTTTAAATTTTTCCCAAATTATCTAAACCAACAGAATTTAATTTTCAAATGTTTTATTACGGTCCTTTTAAAAAAAAAATGTTTTAATTATAATAGTTTTATTACATATTTCTACTTTTCAGGAATTTTCCTAAGTAAAATGTAAACCTCTAAACTTGTTAAGTGTTTTAAAAAATATAAATTTTTCCTTGTTACTAGTTCATATAAGCCTAAATGCTAAAGGCCAATAAAGATGCTTCCAAATAACTTACAGGACGAAAAAACCACAACAAAATAATAAAACAAAAACTTTAAAATACGCAAAGTTGGGATATCAAAAACACTTGTACTGACCCTTTTTCTGGTTATTGTCTTAAACGTTGGGCCGAATAAAGGACAAGAAAAAACTTTGTCAAGAAAAGTTATGTATTAAAATTTCGTATACGTATGTATTTAGCCTTTAAAGGAATTTTATACATTTTTGTCAAGTTTTATACGAGGTCAATCCGAGAAAATTTGGTTAATATTTATAAAGCTTTTTTCGTTAAATTATAGGCTAACTGACATTCTATATAATTATTTTTCAAAAACACGTTTCTAGAAATAGTTTCAAGACTGTTGCATGTCTGCTAAAACAATCATTTTATAAAGAATTGTGTGGTGGGGGAGAAACTGCTTTATGGTGACATTTTATGAATTTGAAGTGTATAGTTTTATTCGGCACCTACAAGGGATCGAGTTGTGAAACCAGTTATAATATAAATTGTATTGTTGTTACAAAAAATTTAAAAAAAAAAAACATTTTGATTTATTCAGATCAGCTCTTCATAACTTTTAGTGACATACTCAACATTATGCCTCTATGATATCTAAAGTTTAACGAAATTATGGACCTGATTGATAAATTTTTGCTTTTATACAATGACGCCAAATTGCATGTAATCAAATAAATTCCTTAAAGACATATGTATGTGTCAATATTTTATATACTCCTCATTGTCGTTGTCTTTCCTGTTCATCAACCTTATCGAAAAATCTATATTTTAGGTTCTTTTTGTTGCTATTTTTATTTAGTTTCCCTATCAATTTTCCTTTGCTAGGGAGGCAGTAGCTAAAAATGTACAACAACAAATCAGTAATGACTTTATAAACACATTAACCCAGTATTTTGTCATAGACCCCTTTTTTGTTACTCATACTCTCAGCAATGTCCTAGTAATGATACACATACACACAATGACTTAACTAATGCAGCAACAATTTTGTGTTTGAGCTATCTACCCACAATCATTGTGACAAATCTTAAGAGAATTTACAGTTTAATAAACTTGTTTTTATTTTTATTCCATTTTTTCTTTTCACTCTCCCCCCCATTATTATGCCACCCCCTTTATGTTACCAATTTCATTTTAGTTTTGTGGTTTTAGTATAAGTATGTGTGTGGGCGGGTGATTATGTGTGTATTCTTGTTATATTGTTTTAGAAGTGTTGGGTTGGTTGAAGAGATTCAGGCACATTGTTGTATGTCTCCTTGTTTAATGAGTATAAGAATAAGACACGTATTGTTTGTATATCTGAAGGGTGAGAGTGTGTTAGTTAGTTAGTTAGTGTGCTTGTCGAAGAAAGTATTAAACCTTTATTAAATTTGACATCATTTAGTTGTTTTTTTCTTCTTGTTTTGATTTTTGTTTTTGTTTTTTTAATATATGTATGTTGTTTTATGTTTATATGTGTGTGTCTTAGACGCATTACTTGAAGGTGTACTGGGAGAAAAGTATCAATATAATTATTGGTTAAGTACGAAAGTTTATACTGAAAATATCATTTTATAGTTTAAATACAATAATTATTCGTAATATCAGTCAATCGTTTTACCATTTATTTTTCTTGAATACAACGTTATCTAGATATTTTAGACGCCTGTAAAAAAACTATTTGCACTGTCATGTTTAAAACTTTTCTGTTGCGATTTTTATTTATTTATTTATTTATTCCAATTCCGTAATATAAAGCCACAAAAGCCAATTATAATATATTACATAGTTAGAAAACGCCTAAGCATAGCCTTATAATAAAAATATAATAAATATACTATACATTATATACATTATTTTACAATTTCAATAACAAACAGTCTCATTTATTTGCTCCCCAAGCATAAAAACATTAGGTCATATATTAAGGTAATAATATAAAAAGTAATACAAAAAAAAAAAAATAGTCCAGTTTGGGAGGCTCATCACCACAGTTCAAAAAAAGAAAAGAAAAAAAAAAGAAAAATTAGACAGCAGCAAAATGTCTCATAAGTTTTAATTTGAAAACATTATTAGAATGAGTAAAAATACGTAATTCCAATGGCAAGCAATTCCAGTTCTTAATAATTCTAACAAGAAAGGACCTAGCGTATATAGATCTAAGAATTCTAGGGAAAATTAGGTGCGGATTCCTACGACGAGGAGAAAAAGAAAACGCATTACGTAGTGATAAAGGTTTACCATATTTTATAATCTTATAAAACAAGTACAAATTACGAAAGCATACAAATTTATTAAAAGAACATCCTAAAAACCCTCTAACGAAACCAGAAATATGCTCCCGTCGACGAACATTATAGACAAATCTAACAATAGCATTAATCAAGCATTTAAGTCTGGCAAGAAGAAAACCAACAGTGCCAGAGATAACTTCAAAACCATAAAAAATTTGAGACATTAAAACTGCATAAGCTAATCTTTTCCTCGCATTAAGAAGCAAGACAATATTAGAGCAGTAGATTTTCCGCAGCAAACCCCAAACTCTACCAGATAATAAATCAATATGATTACTAAAAGAAAGTTTCCTATCTACAACAACTCCTAAACATTTGTGGTGATCAACAAACTGAACCACGTCATCACCAAGAAAAATATCTAGAGTAGTAAAAAAACGAGAAGTAGGACCAAACATCAAAGCCTTAGTCTTTGATGTAAATCTTTAAATCTTTTTTTAATTGTGAAAAATAATGTTGTACTTATCGTGAACTCCACTTAAATTTTTCGTCAATGGTTTCAACTTTGATATGCTACAATGTTGCCAACAGATAAAAAAAAGACGGGCTCTTTTAACTATTGCTAAGATAAACAAGATAGAACGCTATAATCGGTCGTGCCCAATCTGACAATACACTTCACCATCATGAACATTAGTATAGTGATCGTAGCTTAGCTTTGATTTCAGTTTAAATGTTTTACGCCATCTTGCTCCATTACTTCCTACGCCATCTTTATTTTAAAATTTTAACACAATTAGCTGTATTCTACATACTAGACAAGTCTTTTTCTTTGATACCCATATTGTAGAAATCGTTTTTAGTTTGTAAATTTTAAGAAAGAAACAAAGCATATGTATTTGTATGCTTGTATCTCAGTTATTTATACCTTTGGATATTATTTTTGCCTATAACTTTTCCGATTAGTGACCGATGCTATCTATATCTACCATATCTTCAATTAGTAGCATACATGCTTATAACTTATGCTATAGTTGAGAAATGTTGATTTTTGTTTTAAAAATTCTAAAAACGCAAGCAGTCGTGTTTATTTGTTTATATCTCAAAAAGTTATGGCACGATTATTGTGATTTTATTAACGGTTCATTCCCCGATGTTTGTAAAATAGTGATATCACATACAGATCTATGCTGCATCATTTCGACCAACACACGGAGAGACGGACATCGCTCAGTAGACTCCCCTTGTCATAAGCTTTCAGTAGATATACACTTTATGGGATCGGAAATGAATATTGAAGAAATTACAAACGGGATGACAAAGTATATTTTTGGTTAAAGGAATCATGAGCTCGGCTAAGAAAGTAAATTAGTAACGAATTTAAAATTTATAATGGCATTCAAAATGTTGTATAAAATTAATTGTGAAATGTAGACGCTACGAAAAAGTGGAATTTTGACTTGCCTATGAATATGGGTGTGAAGGGTATATAAGATTTGTGACTAAGAATAAAGCACTCTGACATGTTAGTATATAAAGCATTTTTGGCAAAATACGCCTGTCCAAAAACGTTTGTGTATTAGGGAAAGATAATCTAATGTCTACTAATTATACTGTAAAAGAAAATTGTCTTTTCTTTTTTACTCGTTGCAAATCTTTAAAATCCGATCAAAAAACCTGTCTGTTAAACCATGCTAGACGTAGTGTACATAATAAACTCTACTTTAGTTACAATTTTAAAACATTTCTAAAGAAAGATTAGACATTATGTCGTTTCGATTTAACTCATCAACGTTTGTTCGACAATGTCATGGCATTTGTATGTCTTTCGCGATCTAATTTATAAGTCAGAACACTCGACACTTTTCTTGAGTTTTTTATTGCAAGCTTTGCGAGGAAATTAAAAATATTTTAGTTGGCTGAAGATGTCCAAAATTATTTTATTTTTTTAACAAAATCAATTTTGATATAATTCTACTTCAATTTTCTTAGCGTGTATTCTTTTGGACCCACTCTTATTTTTTCTGACATCATGCTCATGGCTTAACGTCTTATTGTTTCTTAAGTTTTTTTTATTGTTTTATTTTGGTTACAACGAACATGATATTGCTTAATTAAGGATTTGCATTTGACACATTTTTGTTTCTAGTTGTTGTTGTTGTTGATGATGTTTTTGTGTGTGTTTATTTCTACAAGATTCTTGAAATATCCTAAATAACAATAAGTAAGTAACTTTTAAGAAGAACAACACAAATTAAAATGAAGTAAATAACCTAAATAAAATGTTGTTTATTTCTTCCCCTCATGCTGCCCTCATGATGAGCAAAAACATAGAAAAAGAATTTTTTTTGGCAAAAAATCAAATAGAAATTAACAAGAAAAAAAATCTTAATACGCATCTACTTTTTTTTTTATCTCCCCAATAAAGTATTTAAAGAAAAATAACCAACAAGGACTTAAAACCCACACACTAAAACAATTAAGTAACATGAATTAAAGGATAGAAGAGATAGGGAAAGGGGACGGTAAATAATAGTAAAATACTCGTATAAATTAAACAGAATAAATGTCAATGAAATTTACAATGACAACAACAAAATGCTTGAATGCCTTTTATATTTCTCTCTATCCTGTCTGTCCCAGAAATAATGATTTTTATTTTAATTTACATCATGCTGTCTTTATCGTTACGTCTTTTAATGACCAATTCAGCCTTCTGACTACCGTTTTTCGACAGAAGACAGCAATGGAAATGAAAAAGGGATTTGGAATAATTTTTTTTATCATTAAAACAAACACTTCTATTACAATGATTATAATAAAGGCAACAACATTTAAAAAGAAATAATTGTCTATACAATTCTTTAATCATGAGTAGGTCTTCTGGTCAAGTATGTTATGAGTAGCTTCAAAAAAAAAAGAAAATGCAAAAACAACAAACAGCAGTTAAATCCGACAATATTGTTTATATATTATTGTGAGCGCTTGCTGAGCCCAAAAGTAATTTCCGAGAGTGGAGCATATAAGGTAGATGGTACTACTGGTAGACTGGTACAGATAACTATTAAGTGATTTGTGCTTATTTTATTTTAATAACCTTCACCTGTGATGTCAAAGGTAAAGGGTCCGCCAAATACCTTTTTTTTTGAAAATTTTATAAAAAAAAACTACTGTATATCTTCTCAATTTTTTTTTTTTTTATTTGAAAGTACAATCCTTCCGGTTAATAATGGAAAATAATTTCATTCAAATGTCTGCCTCGGCTGGCCATGCAGTAGCCTACACGATCAGTCCAATTGTTAAGCACATTTTCGATTGTGTGCAACTGTATTTCATCAATGGCTTCACGAATATTATCCTTTAAAACATCAATTGTCTCTGGCTTGTTGGCGTAACACTTATCTTTGACGGCACCCCACAAATAATAGTCCAACGGTGTCAAATCGCAGCTAAGAGATGGGCAAACGACATCAGCTCTGCGGCTGATAATGCGATCTTCAAAAACAGGCCGCAAAACATAGAGTGTAGCTCGACAACATAGCCCAATAACGATCGCCATTGGCTGTAACGGCCACTCCTTGCTCATTTTCGAATAAAAATAGCCCAATTATGCCTCTGGACCAAAATCCGCACCAAACAGTGACTCGTTTTGGGTGTATCGGCTTATCAATGTATGCGTGCGGGGTTTCTGTGCCTCAAATGCGACAATTTTGCTTGTTTACATACCCGCCAAGATCAAAATGAGCTTCATCTGAAAAGATGATTTTTTTGGCAAAATCGGTCAAAGTAATGTTGCAATATTTCCCAGTGTTGTTCAAGCGTATACACAACAATATTCGTTCAGCGGAAGGATAAAGCTAAATATCTGTCAAATCAGATATGAGCTAAGTGTTACCATTCACGAAATAAAAATATTTAAAAACATTAGTTAAAACAGAAAAGTTCAACAAAAATAAAAATTCAATTTGCAAAACACAGGGCACGGTGCAAACAATCATTCATTCACTGTTGATCAACCAACATTTTGTTGTATACTGACCTCACAGAACATAAAACAAATGATTATAAACATTGACTGTTAAAAACAATTATCTGTTCTTATCGCTACCTAACTGGTGGCTAGAGCAGGACGAAAATAGTGATATAAATGAAAGATAAAAACAATCAAAAGTAAAAAGGTTGCTGTTTGGTTAAAAATTTCAATCTAATTCATTGTGGTAAAATATATGAAAAAGGAAAAACTAAAAGTAGTTACCGAATTCAATTAACCTAAGTCCCGGGAGTTAAAAAGATGATATTTACAACCAACATGTAACCACCGATCAGGGAGTGCTGATGATGAAATCGTAGCTGGTTTCTTTCATTTATCACAATTAAAAAAATTCTTTGTAAAAATAAAGAATGTTAAATATGGACTTAAGCCTGATTAAACATTTAAAAATATTAGTTTAAACAGAAAACTTCAACAAAAATAAAAATTCAATTTCGAAATAAGCACTAGTTGAAAAAAGAAAAAATTGTTGACAAAATATTTTAATTGTTAATTGTTAAAAAAAAAAAAATTGTAAAAACTTTCCCTGAAGAAGCTACCCAATGTGGTAGCGAAATATCGGAAAATAAAATTATAACTATATTTTTTATAAAAGAAAGTGATCTCAAGCTCAATACAGGAAACAACTGCTTATATAAATTAAAAAGATCGAAAATATTCATTTATTATATGAAAAAAAAAAAACGTTAGATGACGGACCCTTTATATAAACTTTGTCTTGCCGTTTGTTATTTCTACAATCTTCATTTTCGACACCATAAAGTATATGTTTGCTGAAAGGTTATGAACAATATCCATCTGTCCGGGTGTTTTTAAAAGCTACTACATGTTGTACAGATCTGTATGTGGTATCAATTTTTTTTGTCAATGTTCGGGAATGCATCGCTATTGAAATTGAGCATAATCGCTCCATAAGTTCCTGAGTTATGAGCAAAAAACGAGACTGCCTCTACTTTTCTCCTATTTTTGCAATAAAAAATAGAACTCTTTTAGCCCTAGGGTACTTCATAGGCGCGTGTGGCATAATTTGTAAATATATCTATAAATCTATCACTAATCATTAAAGTTATAGGCATAAGGTTACCTCTTAATAAAAACAAAAAATTGTATATCGTTGAATAATTTGTATGCCTTATGTTTCATTTTTACAATATATCACTCTTAATGAAAATCGCTATGCACGTGCTTGTTCAGTGTTCCGAGTGGAATTAAATTATTTGGAATTATCGGTGTAGTGTTGTTATGCTGAGACAATTCTGAACAATTCAATTCTACTCGGAGTACAGAAAAGGCAGTATATATTTTTATTTTTTTTTAAATATCAGAAGTACTTTTATCAGTTCCGTTTAAACTGATTTCTTTAGTTAATTAATTGCATTGAACACTATGTGACATGTATCGTCATGCAAAATAATAAAATATGAATGAATACTTAATGCCTTTAAACTGAGACATTCTTCACAATAAACAATTACGTTCTGAACATGATTATTTTAAAAAATGTAGGAACCAGTGTTCCAGTGACCTGCACTACCACTTCCACCGCTCCAAATACTAATTTTCTGTGTACAGTGAATACATTTTTATAACTACCAATGCTAAAAGTTAACCAAAAAACAAGTAAGAGCGCTATATTCGGCCGTGCCGAATCTTATATACCCTTCACACCGTGTAGTCATGCAATAACAGTAGTTTGTATCACAATTCCATATGATATACGTACATACATATAAAAACCATACATATATAAAAACATCCACATTGTAAAATTATAAATTTACGTATGTATGTTAAAAAAAAAATAAAAAAAAATTAAAAAAAAAATTTAAAAAAAAATTAAAAAAAAAAATTTTAAAAAATAATTAAAATATATATAATAAATATGAAACAAAAAAAATAAAAAAAAAAATATTTAAAAAAAAAATTAAAAAAAAAATAATAATAAAAATATAAATAGTATATTAAATAAAAAAAAATAAAAAAATAAAAAAAAAATTAAAAATAAAAAAATAAAAAAAAAATTAAAAAAAAAAAAATAAAAAATTTTTTTGGCTCAGCTGGGATTCAATGCCACGTTTTCTCTAACCAGTATACACGTTTGTATGTATGTATGTTGTTGTTGTAATGTTGTTTTTGTGAAAAAAAAATCGAGGTGGTCGTGGGTTTTTGCTCATATCCCAGTTGTTTATGTACCGATGTTTCTGATTTTCAATACCAATCTACTCCCGAATATTTCCGATATTTTAATACCTCACCCGAGTCCAAGCGATGTCGGGGGGCTTCAAAAAGTTGATTTCAACATACACACGGACAGACGGACAGACTGACAGACTGACAGGGCTTAATCGACTCCCCTATTCATAAGCTTTCAGAAAATATATACTTTATGGGGTCGGAAATCAAAATTGTAGAAATTTCACACGGAATGACAAACCTATATATACCCTTTTTCACTGTGTGAAGGGTATAATAAGCTTTTTCATAAACATATTTCTGTCGGTAGCAGTCTCAAACAATAAATTTTAATAAAAAAAATATTTTTTTTTTGAAAAATCATTAAAAATTTTGTTTAGGATTTCACTGAGAAATTCGTATAAAAGTTTTTTGTGGAATATTCTATAAATATAGAGAATATTTTTTAAAAGCTTTCCGCAAAAGTTATTCTTATTCTTCGCTTGTATTCTTCGTATACAAAAAAAGTTACAAAATTCGTCTGTAAGACTAGATTTCTCTCACATTCCTCGTAAAGTGTATACATACATCTACTGAACAAATAAAAAAAATCACATTTTTTTTCTTCTATTGTCATCTTGATTATTTTATTTTGCAGTATTTTTCACTTTTATTTCTCTTTACGTCTTTTGTTTTACCACTTTCTTTTATCTGAACAATAAGTCGAGTGTGGTTTGCGCTTAATGTGAAATAATACTTTTGCCTGCTTCACAGATAAATATAAAGAATATAGGCGAGGATAGACTTGCATACACAAAAAATTCCCATACCGACACATAAATACTTATAAAATTTACTTTCGTATAGAAGGGATTATTAAGGTCACTGATAGAAAAACTGTGTATTTTTCTTTGAGTTTTTTTATTATACCCTTCACCTGTGGTGCACAAGGGTATATATAGCTTTGTCATTCCGTTTGTAATTTCTACAATTTTCATTTCCGACCCCATAAAGTATATATTTTCTGAAAGCTTATGAATAGAGGAGTCAATTAAGCCCTGACCGTCTGTCCGTCTGTCCGTCTATCCGTCTGTCCGTCTGCCCGTCTGTCCGTGTGTTGGTTGAAATCAACTTTTAGAAGCAACTATATGTTCCTCAGATCTGTATATGGTATCAATCTCTTGGAAATATCCAGGAATGAATCGCTATTGAAATTCAGCACAATCGCCCCATAACTTTCTGAGATATGAGCAAAAAACCACGACCACCTCGTGTTTTTTCACAATTACAACAACAACATACATGTAAAAAACATACCAAACAAAAAAAATTACAAAAAAAAAAAATATTAAAAATAAGAAAAAAATAATAAAAATAATACAAAAAAAAAAATTTAAAAAAAATTTAAAAAAAAATTTAAAAAAATTTTTTAAAAATTTTTCTAAAAAAATTTTTTAAAAAAATTTTAAAAAAATATAAAAAAAATAATAAAATATAAATAATATATTAAATAAAATAAAATAAATTTTTTTTGGCTCAGCTGGGATTCGATGCCACATTTATTCTAACGTGTACGTATGCACGTATTTTATATGGGATGAATGGTGATACAAACAATTGTTATTGCATGACTACACGTTGTGAAGGGTATATAAGATTCGGCACGGCCGAATATAGCACTGTTACTTGTTTTTATTTATTCTTAAAATTACTTGTTAATTGTTATATGGGAGTTTTATGTAGTTTTTATACTCTTCACACAGTGAAAAAGGGTATATATAGGTTTGTCATTCCGTGTGAAATTTCTAAAATTTTCTTTTCCAATCCCATAAAGTATATATTTTCTGAAAGCTTTTGAATAGGGGAATCGACTAAGCTCTGTCAGTCTGTCCGTCTGACCATCTGTCCGTGTGTATCAACTTTTTGAAAGCCCCCGACATCACCAAGACCAGGGTAAGGTATTAAAATATCAGAAATATTCGGGAGTAGATCGTTATTGAAAATTAGAAACATCGGTACATAAACAACTGAGATATGAGCAAAAACCCACGACATCTCAGTTTTTTTTTACAAAAACAACATTACAACAACAACATACATACATACAAACGTGTATACTGGTTAGAGGAAACGTGGCATCGAATCGTAGCAGAGCCAAAATTTTTTTTTTATTTTTTTCATATTTATACCCTTCACATGTGGTGCACAAGGGTATATATAGCTTTGTCATTCCGTTTGTAATTTCTACAATTTTCATTTCCGACCCCATAAAGTGTATATTTTCTGAAAGCTTATGAATAGAGGAGTCGATTAAGGCCTGACCATCTGTCCGTCTGTGTGTGTTGGTTGAAATCAACTTTTAGAAGCAACTATATGTTCCTCAGATCTGTGCATGGTACCAATCTCTTGGAAATATGCGGGAATGAATTGCTGTTGAAATTCAGCACAATCGCCCCATAACTTTCTGAGATATGAGCAAAAACCACGACCACCTCGTTTTTTTCACAATTACAACAACAACATACATATATACGGTTAGAGTAAACGTGGCATCAAATCTCAGCTGAGCCAAAAAATTTTTTTTTATTTTATATATTATTTATATTTTTTTTATATATTCATATTTAATTTGTTACAAAAATTTTTTTAAAAAAATTTTTTTAAATTTTTTTTTGTAATTTTTTTGTTGTTTTTTTTAGAAACATACATACGTACACTCAATTTATAACTTTATAATGGTATGTATGTTTTTTACATGTATGTACGTATTTATATGAGATGAATTGTGATACAAACAATTGTTATTGCATGACTACACGTTGTGAAGGGTATATAAGATTCGGCATGGCCGAATATAGCATTGTTACTTTTTTTTTTAATTTTTTTTTTAGTTTTTATTTAATATATTATTAATATTTTTATTATTTTTTTTTTTAATATTTTTTTAATTTTTTTTTAGTTTTTTTTAATTTTTTTTAATATTTTTTTTTTTTTAACATACATACGTAAATTTATAATTATACAATGGGAAGTTTTTTATATATGTATGTTTTTTTATATGTATGTACGTATTTCATATGAGATGAATGGTGATCAAACTACTGTTATTGCATGACTACACGTTTGGAAGGGTATATAAGATTCGGCACGGTCGAATATAGCACTGTTACTTGTTTTTTATCATTTTTTAATTTTTTTTAAATTTATTTTATTATATGTGTATGTTTTTTTTATATACATATGTACATACGTATTTCATATCGATGAGATGAATGTTGATACAAGCAATTGTTATTGCATGACTGCACGTTGTGAAGGGCATATAAGATTCGGCACTGCCAAATTTGGCACTATTACTTGTTTTTTTTTTAATTTCTTTTATTTATTTTTTGTTTTTTTAATAAATCCTTCTTTATTTCTAAATAAATTTAAATAAATCCTTATTTTGTATTCTTTATTGGTTTGGGTCTCTTAAGCCTAGTGCAATTGCGGTAGTGTAAACAAATTAATATAGTAAAATAAATACACGTAAAGAAAAACCATGGTTACGGCATGATCACGACGGTCATATTATTTTTTCTAAAACAATATTTGGTTGTCCAAAACAAGTAATAGTTAAACTTATTTTATTTCATCATATATCTTGTCACGATAATCAAGCATTTGTTTGAATTGTATCATTTAATTTTTACTTTTCGTAAAAATTTCAAAATGGTTATCATTTAAAAATAGTATGATTAAAAAAAATTAATTTGACAAAAATAACATTATATTCAAAAGCATTAAAAATACAAATAATCATTAAATAATAGGTAAGACAACAGTATGATTACAAATTAATCAAGCTATGATTTTTTTAATAATAATTTGATTTCAACTGTTCTTCTTCTTGCTGAATAAATTTTTATTATTTTAAAAGTTTGAGATGTCAAAAAAATGAACAAAAATTTTAAGAAATTAAAGAAAATTTACAAATAAACGATAAAATGTAAAACAACAGTAACAGTGCTATATTCGGCCGTGCCGAATCTTATATCCCCTTCCCAACGTGTAGTCATGCAATAACAATTGTTTGTATCACCATTCATCTCATATAAAATACGTACATATGTCTATACCGGTTAGAATAAATGTGGCATCGAATCCCAGCTGAGCCATAAAAATTTTATTTTATTTTATTTAATATATTATTTAAATTTTTTTTTAATTTTTTTTAAATTTTTTTAAAAAAATTTTTTTTGAAAAATTTTGAAAAATTTTTTTTGAAAAATTTTGAAAAGTTTTTTTTAAATTTTTTTAAATTTTTTTTTGTAGTTTTTTTTATTATTTTTTTCTTATTTTTAATATTTTTTTTTTTTTAATTTTTTTTGTTTGGTATGTTTTTTACATGTATGTATGTATGTATGTATGTATGTTGTTGTTGTAATTGTGAAAAAAACGAGGTGGTCGTGGTTTTTTGCTCATATCTCAGAAAGTTATTGGGCGATTGAATTTCAATAGGGATTCATTCCTGGATATTTCCAAGAGATTGATACCATATACAGATCTGAGGAACATATAGTTGCTTCTAAAAGTTGATTTCAACCAACACACGGACAGACGGGCAGACGGACAGACGGTCAGTGCTTAATCGACTCCTCTATTCATAAGCTTTCAGAAAATATATACTTTATGGGGTCGGAAATAAAAATTGTAGAAATTACAAACGGAAAGACAAAGCTATATATACCCTTGTGCACCACAGGTGAAGGGTATAAAAATGTTGGTATAAAAATTGCAATTAAATTGGTAAGTAGAATCAATATGTGTATGTCACAGCAAATGACAAGAATTTGTCGTAAAA
The DNA here is from genome assembly GCA_941918925.1 of Phyto melanocephala. Taxonomy (NCBI): domain Eukaryota; kingdom Metazoa; phylum Arthropoda; class Insecta; order Diptera; family Rhinophoridae; genus Phyto; species Phyto melanocephala. Next base: position 129,456,634 of record OW799233.1, on the reverse strand, counting down.
AAGCAAAGATTGTCGATTTCAATTGTAGTCGTATATATGATTATTGAATGATACTTAAATTAAACATAATAATGATAACTGGTAACGATTATATGTTTTAACAATAATCATACAATTCAATCATAATATGTTGCTCTTCGATTATGCTTACCACAACCATATTTTTTCTTTTTTGCGTGTAGTATTTTATAGGTAATTTGAAAACTGCAAGTTAATGAGCTTTTAATTCGTTAAGGTTTAAATTTTTCACATTTATGTGAGGGAGTTAAATTTAAAAAAATTTTGTTGATTATAATTTTTTTCTTAAAATGCAATTAGGTTGGTAATTGCAAATACAGTGCACCCGCTACACGCAAAGAAAAGATATGGTTGTGGTAACCATAATCGAAGAGCAACATACTATGATTGAATTGTATGATTATGTTTAAAACAATAATGGTTACCAGTTATCATTATTATGTTTAATTTAATCATCATTCAATAATCATATATATGGCTACAATTGATATCGACAATCTTTGCTTTGTTACGGCAAATTATTGTCTTTTGCTGTAACATACACATATTGATTGTACTTACCAATTTAATTGCAATTTTTTACTAATATTTTTTTACATTTTCTCGTTTATTTTTAAATTTATTTTAATTTTTCAAAATTTTTGTTCCTTTTTTTTGACATCTCAAACTTTTAAAATAATAAAAATTTATTCAGCAAGAAGAAGAACAATTGAAATCAAATTATTATTAAAAAAAATCAAAGATTGATTATTTTGTAATCATACTGTTGTCTCACTTATTATTTAATGATTATTTTTAATGTTTAATGATTTTGAATATAATGTTATTTTTGTCAAATTAATTTTTTTATATCATACTATTTTTTAATGATAACCATTTTGAAATGTTTACGAAAAGTAATCATTAAATGATACAATTCAAACAAATGCTTGATTATCGTGACAAAATATATGATGAAATGAAACAAAAATAACTATTACTTGTTTTCGACAACCAAATATTGTTTTAGAAAAAATAATATGACCGTCGTGATCATGTCGTAACCATGGTTTTTCTTTGCGTGTATGATAAGAACTAATTAAAACCCAGCCACTTTTGCACGATTGTTTATATTTGCGAATGACAAAATAGAAGTTTCTTATGTTTTTCTTTATTGTTTTTGGATTTAAAAAATTACTATGGGAAACAATTGTGGTTTTCTTCTGATGTTTTTTTTTTGATCAAACACCTTTTAGACAACCCGCTCTCTTAGCTACATATTTGGATACATTAAAATCTCTCAACCATTTTATTTTCAGGCCATTCTAATGTTTTAGTTAGAAGTCCTTTTTGGTAGTCGTGTTCATCGGATAGCTCTTCCTCTATTTCATACTATTTACTTCACCGCCAGAGGCGGGGATTCTGTTAACATAAGCCAAAGAGATTCTGTTAACATAAGCCAAAGAGATTCTTGTTAGCTTTTTGTCTCTCATATTTCAAGATAATCGTTATAATTAATGCATTTTCCATTTTTGGGTGCTCAGAAATTTGCATAGTTTTTCTCATCCACGTTCAATAAATTTTTTGTATGTAATATAATATAAAAATATAAAAAGTTCCCATCGCTGCTATTGGGGCCATAAGGAGCAGAGAAATTAAAAAAACCTTATTTTAAATAGTTAACAAATTTAACTTCACAATTGCCAATATAATCATTATTTGATAGGCAAATTTACAGCCTTTAGACGCCCGTTAAATTCTGGAATAATTATTTTACAACTGACAATGAAAGTTATACTGCCATCGATAATCGAGTCTATAGATATTCTGTTCTTTGTATCATATGGCCAAAATACCTTTTGATTTATAAATTGTGATGCTATCAATATAAAAATTTTAATCAATGTTAATATTAACCTCATCAGGGTGTCAGTTGATGCTCTATAAAATTCTTCAATGAAATGTGTTTGCATATCAATTTCTCTTTTTTATTTTCACCTTTTTAATGCATCTCCATACAAATGTAAGTTTTTATATTGTCAATAGGTTTAATCAACTTGGAAATTGACTTACAAATCAAATTCTGTTAGCAATTCAATTTTATAAAAAGTATGTGCTTTATGTTTCATAAACTATACAAGAAACGAGCCTGTGAATTTGGTACCGACTATACGACCACAGTCGTTGCTGTGTAGTCATCTATACTCAATTAGTTTTTTTTTAGAAATGACTGAAACAAGACAATCAGCTGATACTGAAGTTGTTTGTTGTAGAAATATATAAAGGGTCCGCCATCTAACGTTTTTTTTGTAACTAGTGCTTATTTCGTGAATGGTACCACTTAGCTCATGTCTGATTTGACAGATAATTATTTTTATCCTTCTGCTGAACGAATATGGTTGTGTATACGCTTCGCTAAGTGGGCCGATTTTGCCAAAAAAATCATCTTTTCAGACGAAGCTCATTTTGATCTTGGCGGGTATGTAAACAAGCAAAATTGTCGCATTTGGGGCACAGAAAACCCGCACGCATACATTGAAAAGCCGATACACCCAAAATGAGTCACTGTTTGGTGCGGACTTTGATCCCGAGGCATAATTGGGCCATTTTTCTTCGAAAATGAGCAAGGAGTGGCCGTTACAGTCAATCGCTAACGTTATCGGGCCATGTTAAACGAATTTTTGTTCACAAAAATTTAAGAGATGGATATGGGCAAATTTGGTTCCAACAGGACGGTGCTACGTGCTACACAGCCGAAGCTACATTCGATGTTTTGCGCCCTGTTAAAAAAAAGAAGTAATTTGGCGGACCCTTTATTTAAACATTTTAAATATTTAATTTTAAGATCGACTGATTGCAGTCGGCTGCTTGCCGTCATCTATCTGTTTGATGCCATTAGAAGGCAATGAAAAGAGGGCGATGCTGGTAAATTAAAATAAAGTTTCTTCTTGACGTAAGTATAAAAAAGAAAGATTAAGCATAAAACTAATGGTAGTCTTGTATGCATTTGTTGTCATAATAAACATTCTTTGAATGCTGCACTTTATACCTCATTCCCTCACTTCAACTATCATTCTCGTAACAAATCAAAAGGGAAAGAGTATATGAAGTTTTATAACATCTTCTGGTTAATGTTTCACCTTCCATAAATATAAATATTATCTTTGGCCCATACTTTTTTAATAAACTTTCTTTTTACTTTCTTTTTTCTTCTAATTTGTTTGTAGTTCATGTTTTCTTTAAAATGCAGCAACATCAGCAAATGACTCTATTTCTTGATTTATTCTTTGGTCATTAAAGTAGAAACTTTTTTTACAGTTCGTATAGTTTATTATTTTATTTCTTTCGAATTTTTTTTTTCTAGAAATAATCTTTAGTTGTAGCTGCCGCTGTTACAAAACTAACAAACAACTTTTTTAAAACAACTACAAAAAGAAAAACAAATTTTTAATGCACTTTCCGTAAAAAATAATAACAAACTTTTCAATAAAGAATCATAAAAAGAATTTATTTTTGTTATTTTTTCTTTTTTTAAAAATGTCATAAAAAAGCAGTCTTAATGCGCACCGATATAGTGTTCATTTTGCTCTCGGTAGAAACTTTGGCCAAAGAAAAACTGGAGCAAGTGGTCAATATATTGACAATTTATGAAAAAAAAGCAAAACATTTTGTTACCGCTGTTGGCCACAAGAGAATAAACGAGGCAAGTAGAAAAAATGACATTTTAATTTAAAAATATGTGTGTAAAAAATATATGATGGTTACAGTTGAAAAAAAAAAATAACAGGAATTTAGATTTCTAGTCATAAATTCGAAACTTGAAAAATTCTTTATTTGTTAATAATATTTAATACAATCCAGTCTATTAAGAAAAATATTTTTAGACAGATTCAGACAGAGTAAAAACAACCTTAATTTCATTCCAATTTTATTTGAATTTTTTTTACTCAAAAAAAATAACCTTCGCTGTCGAATTACTTCTGTCACGGATCCATCTTATGCGCTTGGTGCTAAAAGTTTTAATTAAAAGATATGAATTGTTTATTTAAAAGCTGTCAAAAATTAACAAAAAAAAAATTGGTTTTCGAGGAAACATCCTTCATTCCTTTCCCTTGGAACATTTACCTGATTTACTTTTAGTGGTAAAAATGTTGTTTTTGTTTGTTTTTCTTAATTAATTGATTTAGAAACTTAAATAAAATACAGCACTAAAATTCGTTAATGAGTTAAAGTTTTGAAAATAAAATATAAACTAAACCTCTTGTTAGTTTTGTTGCATCAAAATAAATGGAATTTTAACGGGTAACAACCAACCCAATTCGAAGTATGCACTTTACTATTGTTCATTTATTTGTGTTTTAATATTCACTCCAACTTACTTACCTCCTTCTCTATAATTTGCGGAAAATTAATGCACAGAAAACGAAATGTGTTTGCAACTTATCAATGCTACGGTTTATTGAAATGGTGAATATTGTTGTTGTCTCTGGATGAGGGTTTGTCACCACATACCGAATTTGCGTGATTGTGTCTGAGGTTTGGCACACAGAGATGTTTTTGTTGCTGCCGTTAAAGAGGGCGAACCATTTAATACCGCTGATGCTGACGACAACGTTGGCGACTTATAATCTGGCTGATGTCTCTGCTGCTGTTGTTGTTGTTGGTAATGCACCACACACTCATCTTCCATAGAGGTCTGACTATCGCCCATATTCTCCTGATGGTCTTGATTTTGTATTTGTGCCATATTTAGCAGTTCCATGGGCAGGAGTTCTGATTGTATAGCGTGAGCATATTGACCCGAATCTGGGGTCATTTCAATGTAGAACGATTCATCATCTAAAATGGCCGACGAAGAGGCAGAAGCTGTAGAAGTGGTGGTAGTGGAGGATTGCGATAGAGATCTGGTATTGTTTAACACAAAGGAATGAGTTATCGGTAATGGTCTAAAGTTGGAGGCAGTTGATTTAACAGTGGCTGGTTTTTCGGTGGCTGAAGTTTTTTGTAGCTCTCGAACATGCAAATGATGTAGAGGAGAATTGTAGGGAGCCTCTAGTCTTGCGCTATGATGCCATTTCTGCATACCATCACTGTAATTTAAAAAGCTGTGCGAGTCATCGTCCAAGGAGTGATTTTGTATTTGGTGGGGCCGTAAGTGATGACTGGGCGAATGACGGCGCCAGGGCATATCACAGCGATAGACATGCATGAGTCCGAGTAGTAAAACTAAAAACAGGCCCGACGAAACCAACAGTATTAAGCCCGGATGATTTTCTTTGCTCTCTGCCCTGCGCAAATCAGACCACTGTTCGGTTTTGGTGAGCTTGGCATGCGTGTCGGCCTGTTGATCCTGCAGGATTTGTTGTAATAGTAGCTCGTGTTCATGTTGAAATGTCTGCGGCTGTTTTAACAAGTTGACTGCCTGGCTGTTGTGTTGATTCTTGTTGTTCTGACTGCTAATAATGGGTGTATTAACGGTGCTGTGCTTTATTTGATCGCCCTTTTCAGGATGTACTGCCAGCGGCTTTAATTCTTGATAGTGAGAATTGTCAAACTGTTTGGCATGCACCTCATTTTCCAAGGGTTCTGATGGTTGCACGTTTTTTCCATCCTCATGTTGTTTCGTTATGATGGTCATTTTCTTCATAATCAAAGACGGTTTTTTAGATTTCATCTCGTAATTGATCTTTTTGATTTTTCCCAAATCATCCTGTGGTTCAGGATCTTCACGTTTAACAGCCTCCTGGTCTTTTCTATTATTGGTTGGTTGGTTTAGCTTGTGTTCGGTTTTTTGTTTATGCTCGTTAGGAATTGTCACAGTTGTTGTTGGTGTCCTGGTTGTTTGGCTTTTCTCCAAATTGTGTTTATCTTTAACAACGCCTGCCATTGTATTGGGTTCTAAGTGATGTTGTTCTATGTTTTCCATGCTACTGATGTTGGTGTTGGCATTGTTGCTGCTGTTTTTCCCTTCCTGTTCAGCATTATGGCTGTTATTTTTTGGCAAGATAAGTTCATCGGCTGTAACCATAAGATTTTCTCCTTTGTGCATTAGTAGTGGTGTGCCGATTAAATGTCTGTCTTTAACAAGCAGTTGTAATGGTTCATGCTTGTGTGTCATTGCTGCTGTTGGAATTTCAGTTGAGGTTTTAGCAGCCGTAGTTTTTTCCAATGTTTCGACTTCCATTGTTGGCGTTCTAGCAGATTCACTTTGTTGTTTTTGTGTAGTTGTTGCTGTCGAAGTGCATTCTGTAACAAAAAACGAAAAAAAAAATGTAAAAACTTAAATTTATATTTATTTTGTAGTTTTTAAGTGAAATTTATGAAAATATCAGTCACTAACGCTGGCAGTGTTGATGTTGTTGTTTGGAAACCTCTTTTCATGTCGGTTGTAAATTTTGCTTTTAAAATGGCTGTTAAGGATTTTTTATTATTATTACGAATATATGTAAATGTTTGTTGGTTGTGTCTTTGGGTGTGTATGTGTGTGTATGTGAACGTATCTAAGGATTTACATTTTGAGATTAGATTCGTAAGTATAATGTGTTTTTTGGCCTGGTAAATAATAAAATAAAGAGACAAAGAATGAGATAATATCACAATGACCCGTATAAAATTATATTTTATGTCTGAAATTAAAACATGAGCATGAATCTCCAAAATTATTAGATTTCATAATGCAACTAAACAGGATTTGTTAAATTCTGTAGGTAAAATGCTTTAGAGAAATTATGAAAATTAAATTTTATGTTGAAGAAAAATTTTAGATTACGTTGTAGTTATGTGGTATTTTAACGGCAATAATGTGTACGATAAGTACATTTTGTCTTTGTTTTATTTTTATATTGTGGTGCAGAGTCATATTTTGTACGTGCTTTTATGAGCTTAACTTTAATATTAGGCAATTTCTTTTTTATACTTGGGATTTTCAAAAGTTTCGCAAGGTTTGATTTGAATTTTTTTTCTATTAAAAAATATGCTGGAATAAAATTTTAGTTTTGCATAAACCAAAAATTAAAATGTAAATTTAACAAATGAGAGTGCTATATTCGGCCGTTCCGAATCTAATAATACCCATCATAGCTTAACCTATATTTCATGTTATTTTTACATAGTTAACTGTATTCTACTAATCAAGCCCTTTCATTTGATACCCATATTGATGGGGTTAAGAAAAAAAATGTTCACCATTTTGTTTTAGACGCCATCTTGGATTTTATATTTTTTAATAATTAACTGTGTTCTTCTGGTTAAGCCCTTTCATTTGATACCGATATTGTGGGTGTTGGAGGAGTTACATTTTAAAGTACCAGATTTGACCCATATATAAATTTATTGTTCGCCATTTTGTAGTGGCGGCCATCATGAATTTTAATTTGTTTTATAGTGCCTTAAGTTGTGCTATTCAAGTTATCCAGAAGCTGAAAAAATTGGTTTTCGTTTGTAAATTATTGGAATATATATTTAAAAAAAAAAAAAAACAATTGCCTAAAACTTTACCGATTGGATCCCGCTTAATCCAAAATTTTTCACGACTATCTCTAGAGGCATATTATATGTACAAATAGTAGCAAAGGTACCTCTAAATTATTCTATGGCTCAAAAGTTGTTTTTTATAGTAAAAATATGGAAAAAACAGAGGCAGTCGTGTTTATTTGCTCATATCTCAGAAAGTTATGGGGCGATTGTGTTAAATTTAAATAGCGATTTATTCCCGGATATTTCCAAACGATTGATACCATACACAGAACTGAGGAACATATGGATGCTTCTAACATTTGATTTTAACCAACACACGGATTGAAGGACGGACAGACGGTAAGGACTTAATCGTCTCCTCAATTCATAAGCTTTCACAAAATATATACTTCATAGGGTCGGAAATAAAAATTGTAGAAATTACAAACGGAATGACAAAGCTATATATACCTCTGTGCACCACAGGTGAAGGGTATAAGAAAGATATGAAGAAATACGAGCAAAGCATTACATTACGTAGATCTTAAGAATGTATGATTTCCGATGAGAAAATCTTATTAATTATTTATTTATCCTGTTAAAAATACAGCTTTTTAAGGATATCTACGGTTCTGTGCGTCAAATATCTAATGCTGTGTTAGACCTGCTACTTAAAAAGAGGCATGGTCCTAGCGAACATGAAGCAAATGCAAAACGTATCTTGATCTTTGTACAACATCCAAGCGTATTTTCTAGTTAAGGGAAAGCAGTCCTTTAGGTTAGGTTAGATCCGGCAGCCGCCCGAAGGCATAGCTCACTTGGGTCCTCCGAGGGTCCCGTTGTGATGAAAGCAGTCCTTTAGATTGGAGCTTAGGCTAAAATATTTGCCTTCAGGCTAGGCGTTGTTCCAGGGCTTTTCCCCGCTGGTCTAAGACAGGCAGTTTATCCCTACCATTAATGTCAAAAAAACCTCAAACAGGCTAAAGGCCAGTCAAATGGCGACTCTATGCACATTTTGAACTACCGGCGACAAGTCTTTCACTGCTCGGATCCCATGACAGCATTATATAGATGTAGATTTAAGAAGCAATCTGTTTATTGCAAGCAATAAAGCTTTTCCCTACTGCTCTAAAACAGGCAGTTTATCGCTATCATTAATGTTATGAAACCTCAAATGGCTAAATTGTTTATTGCAAGAAATAAAGACATTTACGAACTTTAGGATGGAACATGTCTGGAACTATTTGCCAGATTACTCTGCTGGGAAAAAACAAGTCATAAAATGATTTCCACAAGACGCCACTATTGAATACTGTTGCATGGACACTTGGAAGGCAGTTGTTCCTAGACAAACATTTGACAAACTAATAATTTCATTCATTTCATTTCATTAATGTATCTAATTTAGGGATACTTAAATTTCTTTGTAGTCAAAAGAAAGTGTTCAAATGTTTTTATTTCGTTATTAAATAATTTGTTCCTTAGCCTGCACACTAGTAGCGCTAGTAGTAGAGAGATTGTTTGTAATTTTGAGAACGTAATAGATTATATCCTTGAGGGATATATATAGACAATGGTCTAGTTGGGCACGAAATATTCAACTCGTTATTACTGCAATATACCCTAATTTTACTTTGAAGGGTGTGTGAAAATTTAACATTTTATTTAGGCGCTAGCTGCGACGTTCATACGATGAAAATTGTATTGTACATTAATGCCATAAAGTTATCTAATTGAGAAAAACAATTGGATGAATACACGCAAAGAAAAAACATGGTTGTGGTAATCATAATCGAAGAGTAACATTCTATGATTGTAACATTGCATGATTGTAATTAAAACATATAATGGTTACCAGTTATCATTATTATGTTTAATTAAAGTATCATGCAATAATCATATATATGACTACAATTGAAATTTTTATACCAATACTTTTTTAAATTTTCTGGTATATTTTCCAGTTTCTCCAATTTATAAAGGGTCCGCCATCTTACGTTTTTTTTTTCAACTAGTGCTTATTTCGTGAATGGTAACACTTAGCTTATGTCTGATTTGACAGATAATTAGTTTTATCTTTCCGCCGAACGAATATGGTTGTGTATACGCTTCGCTAAGTGGGCCTGCGATCGACTTACAGAAGATGCCGATTTTGCCAAAAAATATCATCTTTTCAGATGAAGCTCATTTTGATCTTGGCGGGTATGTAAACAAGCAAAATTGTCGCATTTGGGGCACAGAAAACCCGCACGTATACATTGAAAAGCCGATACACCCAAAACGAGTCACTGTTTGGTGCAGATTCGGGCCATTTTTCTTCGAAAATGAGCAAGTAGTGGCCGTTACAGTTAATGGCGATCGTTATCGGGCCATGTTGAACGAATTTTTGTTCAGAAAATTTAAAGAGGAGGCCATTGCAACATTTGGTTTTAGTAGGACGGCGCATCATGCCACACAGCCGAAGCTACACTTTTTAATGGCATTTTCCAAAAAAAAAAAAAAAAAAAAGTTATCTAGCGGACCCTTTACAAAAATTGTATGTATTTTTTCTTTTTAAATATCAAACTTTAAAATAATAAAAATTTATTCAACAAGAAGAAGAACAACTGAATCAAAATATTATTAAACAATTATAGGTTGATTGCTTTGTAATCATACTGTTGTCTCATCTATTATTTAGTGATTATTTGTTATTTTTAATGTTTTGAATATGTTATTTTTGTCACATTAAATCATACTATTTTAAAATAACAGTCTTGTCGAAATTTTTACGAAAAGTAAACATTAAATAATACAATTCAAACAAATGCTTGATTATCGGGACAAAATATATGATGAAATGAAACAAAAACAAGTAACAGTGCTATATTCGGCCGTGTCGAATCTTATATACCCTTCACAACGTGTAGTCATGCAATAACAATTGTTTGTATCACCATTCATCCCATATAAAATACGTGCGTACGTACACGTTAGAATAAATGTGGCATCGAATCCCAGCTGAGCCAAAAAATTTTATTTTATTTTATTTAATATATTATTTATATTTTATTATTTTTTTTTATATTTTTTTAAAATTTTTTAAAAAAATTTTTTTTGAAAAATTTTTAAAAAATTTTTTAAAATTTTTTTTAAAATTTTTTTAAATTTTTTTTTTGTAGTTTTTTTTATTATTTTTTTCTTATTTTTAATATTTTTTTTTTTTGTAATTTTTTTTGTTTGGTATGTTTTTTACATGTATCTATGTATGTATGTTGTTGTTGTAATTGTGAAAAAAAACGAGGTGGTCGTGGTTTTTTTCTCATATCTCAGAAAGTTATGGGGCGATTGTGCTGAATTTCAATAGCGATTCATTCCTGGATATTTCCAAGAGATTGATACCATATACAGACCTGAGGAACATATAGTTGCTTCTAAAAGTTGATTTCAACCAACACACGGACAGACGGGCAGACGGACAGACGGACAGACGGTCAGGGCTTAATCGACTCCTCTATTCATAAGCTTTCAGAAAATATATACTTTATGGGGTCGGAAATGAAAATTGTAGAAATTACAAACGGAATGACAAAGCTATATATACCCTTGTGCACCACAGGTGAAGGGTATAACAAGTAAGAGCCACCACCAATTTTGTGTACATTTAAAGCACAATATTTATTATTTTGTTATTCGCTATGGAATAATCTCTTTATAATAAAATATGTATCACTTTCTTTGTAGAGGGTGGTTTAATTTTAAGGGCCCATGTTGAAGGTGAACCATACATAAACAACAATTTTTTTTGCATTTCATTTGACATTTCTCAATCTCAGACTAACACAATTTGAACAGTGGAAAGATGCGCAAATAAGCAACGCGTTAAATTTATTCAGGATTCTTATTAAAATGGGCGTGAAAATCAAAATGCATTTTGTGCACTTCGGGATTCTTTTGGTCAACATAATCTTTCAAATTCGTCCACAATCGGAAGAATTGTAAAAAATATTGAAATTTCTGCAAAACAGGTCTGTATAAAATGTGAGAACACCTGTGAATGCCTTCTTAGATCGTTGAATAAGAACCATTGCTGTTTTTCGCGATAGTCTGGCAAAAGAGCAGTCAACCTCGACTCATCATCGTGCCCAACAATTGAGCATCAACATTGTCATTGAAAATTTGGACCATCGGATAGAGGTGTGGCGCCGAGGTTTTGGCTTGTGTTGCATTTGGCCGATATTTTGTTCCATACATAATTGAAACATACAAATATTATCATTATAAAAAGAAATGATAATAATTTCATAAATAATTTGTGTTTTATTTAAAATCAACATCGGCCCTTAAAATTTAACCACCCTTAATAACTTCGATATGATAGTAAAATGTTTTCGTAAATTAAGTTTTTTAGCGAAAGTGGGCGTTAAAGTAGGCGTGTCAATAAAGTTTCTGCTAATAAATACAACTTAGATATTTCAATAAAGTCCTTTATTTTCGCAAAAACTTTGTCAATAGAGAAATTTAAGATAAACCGTTATATGGGAGGTAGGTGTTAAAGTGGGCGTGTCACCTAAACTTTTTGGCACAACAATAACATTGATTAGAAGGATATATGTAGCAAATTTCATCATCATACCTTTAATATTATCGGTTTTATAAGCTTTTAAATTTTATTAACGGTAGATAACGTGAAAAGTGGGCGTTATAGTAGGCGTGTCAAAGTTGTTTTTGCTAATGAGTACAACTTAGATATTTCAATATACTCCTTTTTTATTCCAAAATCTTTATTAATAGAGAAATTAAATGAATTTTAGGTAAAACGTTATATGGGAGGTGGGCGTAAAAGTGGACGTGGCACATTGATTTTCCGTTACAGCAAAGCCTCTCACCAAAAAGCAAAGTGTGCAAAATCGTACATCTAATTTTGTCCGTTTTATTAGGTTTTCAATTTAAAATATACTGAAAAATACACTGCGCGGTATAAATTTTCGTACATTTTTATCTATAACTTCTTTCCTAATGCATAGATGTAAGCAATTTTTGGGGAGGGTTATTGTTTTGACTCGAGAAATATATATTCGAAGTTTCATGACTGTACGTTAATGCGTTTGGACACAATTGCATTTTATTCGATGTTCGAAGGACACGGTTTTTTGACCTACTTTTGCATTACGAGCTATAACTCTCTTCCTAATATTCCGATTTAGCCCATTTTCAATACCAAACAAACCTTGTCTTTAAGAAAGATTCTGGTAAAATTGGATCCCCCTAGATTTTTCGGTGCGACCTCTATCGTGCTTTCAACAGACGGACAGACGGATGGACATAGCTAGATCGTCATCAAATCAAACACTGATTCAGAATATATATACTTTATGGGGTCTAAAATGGATATTTCGATGTGTTACAAACGGAATGACAAAACGAATATACCCCCACCATTTTTTTGGTGGCGGGTATAATAACTATTATTTGTTTTCAACAATTAAATATTGTTAAAGCGAATATAATATGACCGTCGTGATCATGTTGTAACCATGTTTTTTCTTTGCGTATACTTAAAACGTTTATCTATGCTTTGTTTCAATCTAAAGCTTTTGGACTCGCCAATAATATTTTCCTTGTTCTGCTTTCGCTAAGTTACTCTTCTTACTTTGAAAATATTTCAATATAATTTTTTTTATAATCAGAAATAATTTTTTTTTAAGATTTTTTGATATTAGGGGAAATGATTTACACAATTAAGGGGATCTATTTTAACAGTTGAGATATATTTCTTTTCTTTTTTTACACTCTTCAACAAATTTTAAGTGCATTAATAAATATAGTTAGTACATCTGCAGATACAAAGTTTTTATTGTCTTCTTATTATTGTGGTTGTTGTGATATCTGTTGGTTTATTTTAGATATTTTATTTTTATTTTTTTCTAAGTACTTCTACTTACCAGTGGAATTTGATTGCATACATTTAACATTGACATCCTTTTCTAAGGACTGACGATAATGTGGCATCATATTTTCTAGCAGATGAGATTGCTGTTGCCTTTGCTGCTTGTCTACAATGTTCTTGATTGCTGCAGTGGTGGCAGAAGTTCGAGTAGTTGTAATATCAAATGTCTTTGCAGTTTGATTGTTTTCATTTGTTCCACTTGTACTTGCTGTTGTAGTGATTTCACTACTACTACTAGTTGTAGTTGTTGTTGTAGGTAAAATGTTGCTGGTTTTATTTATAGTTTTAGTTATTTGTCTATTGTTGTCATTGTCATTGTAATTTGATGCTAAATCTTTATCTTTAACCAGTATACTGGACGTTGTTGCTGCTGTTGTTTTTGCCTCAATTATTTGGAATGTTTTTCTTGTTGCTGCTGCAGTAACACTAGTACTTTTAGTTGTTTCTAGCTCATGTTTTTCTTCTGCTGCGGGTTTGGTTTTAGCTGTAGTTTTGGTATTGGAAGATATTTTTGTTATTGAGTGGGTAGTATTGTGAGCCGCAGCACTGCTTGTAGATGGTGTGTTGGTTTGTGCAAGTTTATTCGGTTTATCTAAATTGGCTGTTGGTTCCGGGGGAATTTTTAATGTTATTTTAGCCATCCTTTTGTTTGTTGTTTTTGGCTCCATTGTAGTTGCTGTTGTAGTTATTGCTGCTTCTGTTTTAGCTATTTGTGTTTGCATATTTACAGCGCTTTGTGTTGCTAAAGATTTAATCTCTTTTGTAGGGGCAATTTTTGTTTTAATTTCATGCTTTTGTTGGTCTTTTTCAAGATTTATCTCTAATTTGCTTGTTGTACTTTCAAAATTGACAACATTTACATATTGTTCCTTTAAATCGCCGCCACTTTTGCTTTTGGACTCATCTTTTTTATCCTGTAAAATTGTGTTAGTCTCCGCCATTGTTGAGGTTTCAAATACTGCTGCTTCCGTTTTAAATACCGATGTGGTTTTTGTTATTGGATTTGCTAAGATGGTTGCTGGTGTTTTAGTATTTATTGGCGTAGCAGATGTTGTCAATTTTATAAATTTATCTTCATTTATATCTGTAATTGTTGAGCTTTGCCTTGGCGATATTACTCTGCTGCCGCCACTGTTGAGGAGTGAGTCCTGTTTCAGCCATTTTTTCGACTTGATTTTTTGAAAACTTTTTGCTGACATTGTTTTATGTTGAATATCTTTAAGCTGCTTTTGTGCTGTTTCTTTTGAAAGTTTAGGAAATGGATGCACCAGTTCTGTCATATTTGAGGTGGAAGTATTCAGTTGAAGTTCCGCTGAAGTATTTCCTATTGATGGTATTGCATGTTGTTGGCTGGTTATTGTTGTCGCTGTTGTTGTAGCAACAGAATTTGCATTTGCAGCCAAGTGTATAAATGTTTTCATTTCGTTTTCAAATTTAGGTTTAACAACAATATCTTGTTCCTCACCCTGCACATAAGTAGTGTTGGTGGTTGTAGAGAAATTATTTGTACTGGTTGCAGCAGTTGTAGTGGTTGCATTAAAACTTTTTGTGGTTTGTTTTTCATTTACAATGCTTGACTGCATTGTTGCAGGCAAAACTTGCGTGGGCTTTTCTAGGATAATTGTTTTTACTGCAGTTTCTTCTTCATCTTGTAGTTTGCCGTTTTTCTCCTCCTTTTCTTTACTAAATATTCCATGTGCATCTGTTTGATTATTATTGTCTTTTGCCAAAGTTTTCTCTGTTGTTGGTGATAACGGGCTGGAAGTTGTAGAATTTTGATTAAACTTTGTTGCCTTAAAATCTTTCTTTTTCCCCTCTTCCACATTTAACTTTTCATTTTGGCTAATAGTTTGCATCAAATTTGAATTCTCTTGAACACAGGCAGGAGGTTTTAAAGCAGCTAGTAAATTGCTATCAATGATTGAATTATTAAAACCAAATTGTTCATAGAAGTTGTGCATTTTTTCGAATTTGTTTTTTAGATCTTGTATTTTAATTACAAAGTTGTCCTCTTCTTCTTCTCGCTCGTTCTCCTTGTCCACTCTCAAACGGCAGGTGCTGGCCCATTCCGCAATACCCAAGAGATCAGCACATTTTATGGGATTATCCTCCAACATTAGATCGTTTAATTGTGGCAGCGAATGTATAATACCCTGGCTGATACCCCGGATTTCGGAAGACTGCAAATTGAGTGTCTGCAGTTTAGGCAGCATAATATCGGGCAAATACAGTAGCTTGTTGTGAGATAAATCCAAAGTTTTCAAATTGTTGAGACCCTGAAAAGCTTGCTGTGGTATTTCCATGATATTATTGTTTTGCAAAAATAAATGTTCCAGCGAAACAGGTAAACTGTAGGGTACTTTGCTCAGTCCATTGTGATCTAACATGAGAATTTCGAGAATCTCCAAACGGCCCAAGGCATCATCTTCGATGTGTTCGATATGGCTGTAGGATAAATCCAAGTATTGCAACAGGGGGTAACTGTCCAAATCACCACAGTTGATCACCTGCAAAAGAGAAGTTGGGAGATTGTGTGTTAACAGTTTTGTACATGAAAAAATATAAAAAATGTTCACTAAAAGTTCTATTCAATTTTGATAAAATATATAAAAATTTTCTTAAATAAAATATTTAAAATATTTTTCGATAATTTTTATTTTTGTTAAGGGCAAATGTAAAAATAAACAAAAATATTTTTTGTGATATTTTTTTTAAATTGCATCATGCACAACTTTGGAATGAATATTAATTTAATACAAAAAAATTTTTATATTAAATTTTGGTAAAATCCTTTTTCAAAATGTTTTTTGCAACAATTCTGGTTAATATTTTTTTTTTTTTAATGTTAATTTTACTTGATTGAAATTTTTTAAAGTTAAACAAATTGCAAATAATATTTGCCACAACATTTCTTTTATTTAAAAAAATTTATGCTTCACACTCATTTGATTATATGGAATGAAATTTTCCCTTTGACTTCCTTTTTATTTTCACTGTCTTCTCTCTCGATAGCCTTTAAAGCAAATTCTTTTTAAAAAAAAATAACTAAAAAGAGTGGAAGCTCTTGAACAAACACAAAAAGTTTATCATTTATTTAATTAAACCTCAACCAATTTACTGTTTGAAAGAGCTTCATGCACAGTATGTTCTGTAGACGAATTTGCTTTCATTTCTTCTACTTTTTTCCTAAAGTCAACATACACGCCACATACATACATACATTCACACAATAAAAAAAAAATGAAATAAAAAAAATATTGACATATTCGGCCGTGTGGATTCTGAGAATACCCTGCAATATCATATACATAGGTTAAGTGACCACATTGTATCTTAGCCTAGATATTAGATTTGGTTTAATACGCCATTTTGCTTTTTAATTTTTACATAGTTAGCTGCATTCTCCTTGTCAAACATTGTCATTTGAGACACATATCGGATTCAGGAAAAAACGATTCGCCCTCTTGTGTAAGACAGCATCTTGTATTTAAACTTTTTCATCAAACAATTCTAATGTGCAAGCACTTTCGTTTAATACCAATGTTGCGGACTCTAAACTAGTAAAGCCGTAATTACTATATTTGACCCATATATCCTCAATTAATTTTCGGACATCTCAGCGATTTTAATAACAATATTACGGTTGCTGAAGAAGCAGCCATCATGGCTTTAAATTTGTTTTATAATGAATTATGTTTTCCTTTTATCAATCCCTTCTATTGATACTCCTCTTTGTTGTACAGACCTTGAAAGTATCGATTTTCGTTTGTAAGTTTTAACAAAAACATCTAAGCATTTGTAATTTTGTGCATTTATCTCCGAACTTTGCCGATTGGTGACCAATTTTTCCAAATTTTTTTGCGAGTAGACCTAGTGGCATATCATTTATATATTGATTTATTTATTTCTTTATTTTATTATTTATTTTTTTATTTATTTATTTTTTTTTTAATAATTTTATTTATTTATTTATTTACAATATAAAAAGCCTGTAAGGCCGAAGCGTATTGCTAGAAATCTTTAAATATTTAACAAAATTAAAATCAAATAGATTAAATATTATTAATAGAATATACAGTGTCCGACAAAAGTCTACGTACGACCACAATTTTTTAAATTTTAGAAGTCTAAAAACGTTAAACAAAAAACTAATTATGCAGTTTTGTTTCAAATTCAATTTTATTAATGTAAGCAAAAAAATATATTTTCCAACATTAACTTAAAAAATTATCCAAGAAAAACAATTAAAATACGTTGACAAAAATCTACATACGATATTCAAGATAACATAAAAACTTATTTCGAGTATTAAAAACTACCACTAATTTTTAAAATTAATATTTAGTTGGGCCACCATGGGCATCTTTGACTGCTCGTAACCTTCTGGGCATCGCATTACCTAAACTTTCTAACTCTGTAGATGAAATATTTTGCCATCCTTCTTGAAGCTTCGGTCTCAGCATTGGGGCACTAGTAATATTATGATTTCGGATTTTTCGTTGTAGTATCTCGCATACGTGCTCAATAACGTTCAAATCCAGACTTTTTGGTGGTGTGTACAACTGTCGTGGACCATGGTACAGCAACCAATCTTTGACAATTAACGCCGTATGCTTCGGATCGTTGTCTTGTTGGAATTTTCAACTTTCACCAATACTTAAATTATCAACCGATTGTTTCAAATTTTGTTCTAGAATAGATTTGTGTTGATACCGATCCATATTACCCTCAATAAAAACCAGGTTTCCTACTCCAGAAGCCGCCACAGCCCCCCAAACCATTACACTACCTTCGCCGTGTTTAACTGCACTAAATAAGTTTTTAGGATCCAACGCTGTATTTATTTTTCGCCAAACTTTATCTCTCTCATCACTTCCAAATATGTTATATTTGGATTCGTCAGTGAATAAAACTCGTTTCCCGAAATCAAATCCCTTTTCAATATGCTCCAATATGCAAACTCCAAACGAAGTTTACGATTTTTTTCACTTATTAGGGGTTTTTTTCTAGGAGTTCTGCTGTGGTAACCATTATTATTTAAGGTTCTTCGTATGGTTCGTGGATGTACAATTATTTCTGATCTTCTGGCTAGCTCTTCGGCCAATTTCGAAGCATTCACCTTAGGCTGTTTGTCCTCTTCTTTTAAAATAAAGCTAATGTCTCTTCGATTGAGTTTCTTTGGACAACCACTACGCAGCTTACTTTCAATAGTACCAGTGCTTGTATAATTGCTGAATATCGTTTGAACATTAGATTTACTTAAATTCAATAGCTTTGATATTTCAACAAATGATTTTTTTTTCATTTCTGTGCTCTACAACTAAATTTCTTACTTCAATTGAAATTTCTTTGCGATAAGCCATTGTTCCCTTTTAATATTAACTAAATCACTCTAATTCACTACTTAAAATAATATAAATCAATCCTTTAACGCAATAATAGAAGTAAAAAATAAATAACGGCACATTTCTGTTAGTATTCAACAACAGAAACAATTGCTTGTTTGTCGTATGTAGACTTTCGTCAACGTATTTTAATTGTTTTTCTTGGATAATTTTTTAAGTTAATGTTAGAAAACATATTTTTTTTGCTTATATCAATAAAATTGAATTTGAAACAAAACTGCATCATTAGTTTTTTGTTTAACGTTTTTAGACTTCTAAAATGTAAAAAATTGTGGTTGTACGTAGACTTTTGTCGGCCAATGTATATATTTAGGTAATGAATGACCCTACCTTAAAATTGTACACCTTCCTGGATAGGGCAATTCAATGGCCCTTCACACACTAGACTAAGATTTATGCTATCAATTTTTGTTCTTGTCGTAACACACGATAATGATTGTTTCTGGCATAATTTGTATACGTGTATAAAACTCTTGTGTGTATTAGTGTTTTTTTTTTAATTTGACGTTTGACTTTGCGTACATAGGTTTGAGCGCATAAATTTTAAATCCACGCGAATATGGTGGAAATGTGAAAGACAGCGTATTGTCTGCTTTGAGCAGAGAAACCAAGTAAAAATATTAGTAAAAGCTAAACAAAACATTATGGCCATATTTAAATAGTCAATGTAAGGCAAATTCATTGCCTTTCTAAAAGCACATATGCATGGAAAGTCTGCTTGCGCGACCAGCACCCATCTTCTTTTAAATTCATTAGCGGAACTCACCCTTTGATACAAGTCGTGCAGACCGTGCAAGTCTAGCAAACAATTTAACTTTTGCACGACTACTACAAAAACAAATTATATTAAAGCGCAATTTGCATCACTTGAGCAAATGTGCACAGCGAAAAACCAGTGCAAAGTAATGTCACAGAAATTTGCACAACAGATACAGAATTTATTTACTTTCAAGATTTAAGAACTCCACAAATTCAATTTCATCCATGGCATTTTTACCAAAAAAGTATGATATTATATTTTTCCGTTATCTTAGGTTTTGTAATTTTTTTTAAATTAATTAACTTTCATTTTTTTAAGAAAATATTAAAACACATAATCTTACTTATTAATTTAAAAAAAGATTGGTTGTTTCTTAAATACCTAAAAAATCAGCTCGTTGCCATAAGTTGACATGAAAAATGCAAAAAATTAGTGCATATTTGCACTAATTGCAAAAATGCTACCAAGAGTGAATTCCGCTATTGTTACACCACGACGGTCAGCTTATGACTAAATTCGCTCTGATAAAAAAAAAATAAACAAACCTGTTGTTTTTTAAATGTATATGTATTGGTTTTGTGCTGCTAGTGCGGGGTTAAGACTGGCTAAATCATTACGCCAACAAATAGCCATACTCTTCATCTCTTTTGCCTACAAACAGTCATTTTGTTGTGGCACAATTAGTCTAATGTGTAAAGGGCCAATAAAAAGAAAATACACATGCATATTCATACATGTGCATATAAGAAGCCAGCGGCGAACTTTTGGAGGCCTCCAGTTATAAAGCCTTCTGTAAGACCTTTCTAGGCATTTTTTTTATCCAATACTCGTGCTCGCTTCCCTTCTCAGGAAGGCCTTATAGAAGGCCTACCTACTCCCTTCCACAAAAGTTGTTGTGTGCACGTACTACGTAGTAGGTTTGCAGCAAAAAAACTGATAAACAGTTACAAAAAAATCACATTCCAAAGACAAAACAACAACTACAAAAATGGCAAAGCAAAAATAAGCAAACTTAAAATAGTTTTGTTTCAATTTTCTTACAAAGCGGTTGTGCGTTGTGTAAAGTTTTTGCGAGGTAACAATAAAAAGTGTAATTTAAACACCACAAAATGAATAAAAGGTCGCTTAGACAACTAATCAAATTAGAAAAAGATACTATTATAAAAAAAATTAATAGTCAAAGGGATGTTGAAGAAGGTCTTCTACCAGGCCTGTTGAAGAAGGGAACGCAGAAGGACTTGGCTGGCTAGGACATCGTGTGTAAAAAATGCATGATTAAGGAATGGGGTGAAATGCCTTGTGTCTGAGAAATAAGGGCTTCCAGAAGGCCCATAAGGTCCATAACAGCGACAAAAACAACTTCAGACAAGCTTATTATACATGCTATAAACATACATGCTATAAACATACATGCTAAAAAAATTCAATAGACTATTCAAATTTTTTTAGGTAAACTATATACATATTACCATTAAGATAAGATAAAAGCTTATTTTTAAACCTAGTTAGAGAAAAGGTCAAATTACGCAAATAAAGTGGCAAACAATTCCAATTTCTGGCTATTCTTATGCAGAGAAACCGCTCATATATAGAACAATGAATGACCGGTTCAATAATTTGAGGGCTTCTTTCAGATCTTAGGAATTGAAACTTCGTTTTTAGGTAATTTGGTATACCAGTTATTATAATTTTATAAAACAAAATTAAATTGCGATATTTAAAAAATGTGAGAAGGAGCAACCAAGAAATTTACTAATTACATAAGATAAATGCTCACGACAACCAATACCATACACATACCTAACAATTCGTTTTACAATTTTCTCTATCCTAATAATATTCTAGCCTATAGTTCAAAACAATAATTAACGTAAGGCATTGACAGCATATGAGCAGCAATATGTTTAACCCTCATAGGAAGATGAATACACCACAGTGATACAGTTTTCTCAGTCCAAAAGTAACCCTTCTTGAAGCTACGTCAGTCTGTTAACCAAAATTAAGATACTGATCAATGATGACACCCACACACCTGTGCGATGCAATAAAACAAATATTAGTGCCACTACTCTATGATGACCTGTGCGAAACATAACAGCCTTAGTCTTTGAAGCACTAATTATCATATCTATAAATACTAGCAAACGTATCTTTAAATAAACCTACTTTAGAAAAATTCTTATTTCAATGGTAAAACTTTGAAAAAATACAGAAAGTTGTGGGTCGATTGCGCTAGATTTCAATGAGGATTCATTTCCGCATATTTCGAAAAGATTGATACAAGAAAAAAATCTGAAAAGATCTGTCCAATATATGATACCTACTAAAAGTGCTTTTCAACTAACACACGGAAAGACGGGCATTTCTTAGTCGACGTTCAGAAAATATATACTTTATGGGTTCGGAAATGAATATTGCAGAAATTACAAACTTACTGACAAAGTCATACACCTCATGTACCACTTGTGAAGGGTATAGATAGACTGAAAGTAGGCAAAATAAAAGAGTTTCCTAACAAATTTATGTTGCTGTTGGATTGCTTTAAGATCTTTCTAAGGTTTTGTTTGTTGTTTTTACCAGAGATTTCTCTCACCCACTCTACTATCTTCTCCTTTGGGGCTTTTCAGCATGTTGATGTAAATACGAATGTATAGCGAGTCGCAGCAAAAAGTCCTTATTTTTATGCATGTATGTATACGTGTGTATGATAGTATAAACTCTTATTTGTTGCTATGCCTTATCCCGTATTTGACTACAACCTTCTTAAGCATTATACTCTGTTGCTTCTGTCTGTCTTCCTCATAATTCTTTTCTTAATATTATTAAATATACCCTTCACACAGTGAAAAAGGGTATATATAGGTTTGTCATTCCGTGTGAAATTTCTACAATTTTCATTTCCGACCCCATAAAGTATATATTTTCTGAAAGCTTATGAATAGGGGAGTCGATTAAGCCCTGTCCGTCTGACCGTCTGACCGTCTGTCCGTGTGTATGTTGAAATCAACTTTTTGAAGCCCCCCGAAATCGCTTGGACCCGGGTACTAAAATATCAGAAATATTCGGGAGTAGAACGGTATTGAAAATCAGAAATATAGGTTCATAAACAACTGAGATATGAGCAAAAACCCACGACCACCTCGATTTTTTTTCACAAAAACAACATTACAACAACAACATACATACATACAAACTTGTTTATTGGTTAAAGTAAACGCGGGATCGAATCCCAGCTGAGCCAAAATTTTTTTTTTATTTTTTTATATTTTTTTTTAAATTTTTTTTTATTTCTTAATTAATATATTATTTATATTTTTATTATTTGTTTTTTTAATTTTTTTTTAAATTTTTTTTTTATTTTTTTTGTTTTATATTTATTATTTATATTTTAATTATTTTTTTTTTAAATTTTTTTTTGTAACTTTTTTTTTAAATATTTTTTAAATTTTTATTTTTTTTTAAACATACATACGTTAATTTTTAATTTTACAATGGGATGTTTTTATATATGTATGTTTTTCATATAAGATGAATGGTGATACAAACTACTGTTATTGCATGACTACACGTTGTGAAGGGTATATAAGATTCGGCACGGCCGAATATAACGCTCTTACTTGTTTTTGTTGTTGTTTTTTTGTTTTCTTGGCTTGTTCCCCGTTTGCTCTACTCTAAATGTGTTGTTTATTTAAGAACAAAAAAAAACAGAGAAAAAGAGAAAACATAAATGTCTAGGCTGTTTGTAAGAAGCCAGTGGGTGCCAAACTTTGTTAAGAAATTATTTCTTTGTTTAGTTAGATTTATGTGCAGAAAAGAAACATTAACATTTAATTTATTTGTGAGCGTGTTTGATGTAATGTTTTGCAAACAAAAAAGTTTTTTTTTAAATAGATTAATATTTTAGGCACCTCAACGTAAGTATATTTGTATTTTGAAAAGCTCTTATCAGACTTATGTAAGTGATATTTTCCTGTCGCAAAAGAATACAGTTTGTATAAATTTTAACTCCACTTGCGTATGTATTTGTATTTATTTTTAATTAAATTATACTTGTATATGTATATGTATGTCGCTTAATTAAGTTAAGTAATTTAATAGGTTATTATTAATTATTCCATTAAGTATGTTCATTAAGGAGCCCATTTAATGTATTTTGGTGTTTTATTTATTTAATTTCTTAAGTGTGTATAATATTTTTGGCGACTGTCTGGAATTGAATGTATCGCTTTATGTATGTGGTTGTGTGTTAGACACTTGCTTTGTGAATATTGATTCATATTTAGTCAGATACACTAATACCCCAATATACGTTGTTAATTAGTTATTTTTTAACAAAAAAATCTGTATAAATAAAAATGAATCGGTCTATTCATTACATCATCACGCGAGAATGAACAAAGCGATTTGGCTAACTTTTTTTATTTGGTTAAAAATTTTCGGGAGATGGTTTGTAAAGAAAATAAATCGAACAATTCCTGGTAAAACTCGAAAGTTTAAGTTTTTAATATATATCCTACTTGATCATATTGAAAAATGGCATTCAATGCCACATATGACGTAATCAGATTTGTTTAAAAAAGAAAGATGGGAGATTTTTCCAGAGTAAGATTTGTCGTAGATTTGTGGCGATTGGAACAAAAAAATATTACTAGAAAACGTCTCAAAAAAATTACTCATCACGGATTCAATAGGGTGGTTAAATTTTAAGGACCAATGTTGAATGTGAACCACACCAAAACGTCAAGTTTGTTCTCTGCATTTTATTTGACATTTCTCAATTTCATACTAATTCAATTTGAACCATGGAAAGATACCGATATTTTGTTCCATATATAATTGAACCATACCAATATTATCATAATAAAAAGAACTTACAACAATTTTCTAAATAATTCGTGTTTTATTCAAAATCAACATCGGCCCTTAAAATTTAATAACCCTTTGCATATCTATATATATGTGTGTGTGTGTGTGTGTGTTAGTTATAGACTCCTGTAAACTGTAAACTGTAAAACCGATCGGACTCAAACTTTGGCAAGTTGTTGTACACATTTCAGGGAGTGTTTATGGGTGGCAAAAAGTGGGCGGGGCCACCCTATTAAAAAATTATAATTTTTAGCTACTTGCACATGACCGATTTTGCTGAAATTTCGCACACATATTGACCTCTCATGATTATATAATTTCGTGATTAGAAAAGTGGGCGGGGTCACGCCCATAAAAAAGTTATAATAATGAGGTACTTGCACTTGACCGATTTTGCTGAAGCTTTGCACACGCATATTGAGCTTTCATGATTATACAATTTCGTGATTAAAAAAGTGGGCAGTGCCACGCCCATAAGAAATAAGTTATCATTTTTGGCTACTTGCACTAGATCGATTTTCCTAAAACTTTACACACACATATTGAGCTGTCATGACTATATAATTTCGTGATTAGAAAGGTGGGCAGGGCCACGCCCATAAAAAAGTTATAATTTAGAGGTATTTGCACTGGACCGATTTTTCTGAAACTTTGCACACATATTGAGCTTTCAGGATTTTACAATTTCGTGATCAGAAAAGTGGGCTGTGCTACGCCCATAAGAAATAAGTTATAATTTTTAGCTTTTTGCACTTGATATTCAAATTAAATTTAGAATGCATTTTTATTCATTAGGGGGCGTAGCAACGCGCGCCGGGCTTTTCTAGTACTATATATTTTTAGAAGCTAATTATCTGTCATTCTTGATATCCACCACCAATTATGTGAAGCGTTTTTAAACCACAAAATTTATGGTTTTATTAACAACTCTAATTACAATAGACTAATTTCTTAATACCAAAATATGAATGACTTTTTTTGTTTAAGTTCGTTTTGCTCTTAATTTAGTTTCTTATATTTAGTCTCAAAATAAAACCTAAGTATTTTCACAATACGAGTGATATTAACCACTTCTCTTTATCGCAATATTTGAGAAAACGTCGTTAAAGTAGGTGTGTCAAAGTAATTTTTGCTAACGAATTTAACTTAGGTATTGCAATGTAAAGTCTTTTATTCTTCCAAAATTTCTTTCTAATAGAGAAATCATACGAACTTATACAACAAATCTTTGTATGGCAGATGTCCGTTAAAGTAGGCGTGCCAACTTATTTTTCTGGTATTATAAAAACATTAAACAAGAACCTATATTTGCGAAATCTCAACGTCGTGCATCTAACTCTGTTTCTTCTATAAGCTTGTAAATATTGTTAATAGTTGATGATGTGAGAAGTGGGTGTTAAGGTAGGCACGTCAAGCTAATTTCTGCCAATGAATTCAGCTTAGATATTGCATTAGTTTTGTCTATTTTGAAAGCGTAAAAAGCGTTATATGGAAGGTGGGCATGTAAGTCGACGTGTCACCTTAGTTTCCTACTATTATAATTCTATTGACCAGAAAGTTCATATAGTTCATCAGTTGTTGTAGTTTTATGAGCTTTTAAATTTTATTAATACATGATAAATTCATATAAAAGAGGTGGGCGTTAAAGTAGGCATGTGAAAGTAATTTCGGATAATGATTTCTACTTGGATGGAGATTCTTCAAAATTGTTGGTCCATGGAGAAATTATAGGGATTTAAGTTAAAGCGCAATATGGGAGGTGAACGTTTAAGTAGGCGTGTCACCCTCATTTTAAGCCATTCTAATAATATTGATGAAAAAACTATACCTGCAAAATTTCAGCATCGTACATGTAATTTTCTCAGTTTATGACGTTTGAAATTTTTAACATACTAAAAAGTCACTGTGCGAGCTAAATTTCCAATTTTGTTTTCTATAACGCCTCTCGAAATATACGGATTTGGAGAATCCAATAAACATACTTGTGAAATTTTATCACGTTTAATCACAATCACATTTTGTTCGGTGACCAAAAAACATTTTTTGTGACCCACTTTTGCATTAAAAATTAACTCTTTCAATAGACGGACAGTTGGACGGATAGACGGACGGACATAGCTAGTTCGTCTAAAAATGCGAACATGACTTACAAAATATTTTCTTTGTAGGGACTTAGATTAGTATTTCGATATGCTACAAGCTGGATGAAAAAATAAATACACCCTACACCATTTTTTGGTGGTGGGTATAAAAATTTATATTTTTTATTTTTGTTTATCATAAACTTACTAAGTGATTATTTTTGATTTGCATTATAAATAATTGCTAAATTGATAATTTTAATATTTTCTGCTTAAATATATTTTGTATGTTGACAAGGTGTCTAAAATGTCGTATTGTACGTATCATTACGTAATGTCGTATCATTACGTTATAATGATATAATATTCAAAATTTAAGAAAGTTTAAAAATTTTACAATAAAAAATAACATTTTTTCATACAGTTTTAAATTCTTGGTGAGTAATTAAAATATGACTCTTTATACTTCTTGTGCACACATTTAACCTGAAATAATTAAAATCATCATTTAAAATAAAAATTAGCATCAGAGCGTCGAATTTTTACCAGGTGCAATATCCACAAAATTCCATACGTTTAAAACTTGTTGTTATAAGGGGTGTCTCGAAATGCTTTTTTACATTTTTTACAGGGCACTACGCAAACAATTATTTTTTAATTACTTTTTTTCTTCCACTCTGTGAAAGTTATAAGTGTCAACAATACTTTGTTAATAAGTTTATTCAAATTATTTAATCCGTATTTAAAATGTCGTCAAATAGAGAAAAAGTGAGAAAAAATATTGTGGATATTTATAATGAAAATAAACAACTTTCTTACGCTGATTTTGCGCGACGGGCAAAAGTGTCCAGACAGACTGCCCGTAACATTATTTTTAAATTCAAAAAAGACTTGTCTATTAAGCACAAGAAAGGTGGAAGGCCTCGTGGTTTTAGGAATTCTCAAATCGTTAAAAAGGTGAAGGCACTTTGGAAGCAAAATCAAAACATTTCCATTCGCGATATCGCACGAAAACTAAATATTTCGAAGTCGCTTGTAGAACGAATAAAGAAACAAGTAAGAGCACTATATTCGGCTGTGCCAAATCTTTTATACCCTCCACCAATTTTGTGTACATTTAAAGCACAATATTTATTATTTTGTTAATCATTATTTAATAATCTCTTTATAATAAAATATGTATCACTTTCTTTGTAGAGGGTGGTTAAATTTTAAGGGCCCATGTTGAAGGTGAACTACACCTAGTCTTTAAATTTGTTTTCTGCATTTCATTTGACATTTCTCAATCTCAAACTTACTCAATTTGATCAGTGGAAAGATATGCAAATGAGCAACGCTTTAAAGTTATTCAGGTATTTTTTATGAAAATGGGCGTTCAAATCAAAATGCATTTTGTGCACTTCGTAATTCTTTTGATCAACATAATCGTTCAAATTCGTTCACAATCGAGACAATTGTAAAAAATATTTAAATTTCTGCAAAACAGTTCTGTATAAAATGTTAGAAAATCTGTGAATGCCTTCTAAGTTCGTTGAATGGGAACCACTTCTGGTTTTTGCGATAGTGTGGCAAAAGAGCAGTCAACCTCGCCTCATCATCATGCCCAACAATTGAGCATCAACATTGTCATTAAAAATTTGGACTATCAGATAGAGGAGTGGCGCCAAGGATGGGGGGGGGCCATTTGGCCGATATTTTGTTGAATGCATAATTGAACCATACAAATATTATCATTATAAAAAGAAATGATAATAATTTCTTACATAATTTGTGTTTTATTTAAAAACAACATCAGCCCTTAAAATTTAACCACCCTTTATAACTTCGATATGCTACTAAAATGCTTTTGTAAATGTAGTCTTTCAACGAAAGTGGGCGTTAAAGAAGGCGTGTCAATAAAGTTTCTACTATTAAAAACAACTTTGATATTTCAATATAGTCCTTTATTATTCCAAAATCTTTATTAATAGAGAAATTATATGAATTTCAGTTAAACCGTTATATGGGAGGTGGGCGTGTAACCTTAACTTTTTTGGCACAGTAATGACATTGCCTAGAAGTATACGTAGCAAATTTGATCATCATACCTCTAATTTTGGCGGTTTTATGACCTCTTAAATTTCATTAACGGTAGATAACGTGAAAAGTGGGCGTTATAGTAGACGTGTTAAAGTTGTTTTTGCGAATGAGTACAACTTAAGTGTTTCAATATAACCCTTTGTTATTCCAAAATCTTTATTAATAGAGAATTTATATGAATTTTAGGTAAAACGTTATATGGGAGGTGGGCGTAAAAATGGGCGTGGCACCTTAATTTTCTGGCATAGTAATGAAATTGCCTAGGGGGATATATCTAGCAAATTTGATCATCATACCTCTAATTTTGGCGGTTTTATGAGCTTTTAAATTTCATTAACTGTAGATAACGTGAAAAGTGAATGAATTTTAGTTAAAACGTTATATGGGAGGTGGGCGTAAAAGTGGGCGTGGCACTTTAGTTTTCTGGCACAGTAGTGACATTACCTAGGGGGATAGACGTAGCAAATTTGAAAAGTGAATGAATTTTAGTTAAAACGTTATATGGGAGGTGGGCGTAAAAGTGGGCGTGGCACATTGATTTTCCGTTACAAAAAAGCATCTTACCAAAAAGCAAAGTGTGCAAAATTTCAGAGTCGTACATCAAATTTTGTTGCTTTTATGACGTTTTTGTTTTTAAATATACCGAAAAATACATTTTGATCGATAACTCCTCTCCTAATGCATAGATTTAAGCAATTTTTGGGGAGAAATATTCTTTTGGCTCAGGAAATATATATTCGGAGTTTCATGAGTCTACGTTAATGCGTTTGGACACAATTCCATTTTATTCGATGTTCGAAGGACACGGTTTTTTCGACCTACTCTTGCTTTTCGAGCTATAACTCCTTCCTAATATTCCGATTTAGCCCATTTTCAATACCAAACAAATCTTGTCTATAAGAAAGATTCTGGCAAAATTTGAGCCCCCTAGCTTTTTCGGTGCGACCTCTATCGTGCTTTCAACAGACGGACAGACGGACGGACATAGCTAGATCGTCATCAAATCAAACCCTGATTCAGAATATATATACTTTATGGGGTCTAAAATGGATATTTCGATGTGTTACAAACGGAATCGCAAAATGAATGAAGGCAATCATTGTGAATCGTACAATGAACAGCCAATTTTATATTAATGAGTGCCTGAAAAAGGCTGTATCGCCATTATACAGAAGCCACAATATACCTCTACTGTTTTGGCCGGACTTGGCAAGCTGCCACTACAGCAAAGACGTCCTTGAGTGGTATGAGTCCAACAAAATAAATTTTGTACCGAAAAACATGAATCCACCTAATTGTCCAGAGCTAAGGCCTATTGAACGCTATTGGGCTATAATTAGGCAGTACCTAAGAACAAAGTTCAAAGCTTCTGCAAATGTAAAAAAATTGGATTTATTTGGAAAAAAGCTATCAAACACTTCGGTAAAACGTGTGTCCAACGTTTAATGCAAAGCGTTAAGAAAAAAGTGCGAAATTTTGCAAAAGAAAATAAAATTTGAAACTTTGGTTTTTTGCATAATAAAGTTTAGAAATTTTTCTCCATAACGCCAATAAAATGTATTTTTTGTTTGAAAAAAACTAGATCTGGCAGACATTTTAAAATGTAAAAAAGCATTTCGAGACACCCTTTATGGAATTTATTGATTTTTATCAGCAATTTCAACAAGTCTGTGCGACATAAAGCTAAAAAACAAATTATCTTTAATACTAACTGCCGTATGCATAAAACATAGAAAATATTTATTGAGGGTTAAATTATTGATTTTTTATAAAAAATTTATAACAGCTTGTTGATTTTTTTTATTTTTTTTAATACGTAAAATAAGTGTATATTTAATCCTTTAATTCCCAGTGAAACATAGGGCCGCAACAAATGCTCTCCATTTTATTCTATCAGTAGACATCGTTTTCATTTCACTCCAAGACACACCATGCTCGCTCAACTCGTTCTCAATTTGGCGTCTCCAAGTATTCGCAGGTCTGCCAGGTCTTCTGGATCCTTAGGGGTTATACTCAACGGACTGTGGAGTTAAATCATCCGCTTGCTTGCTCATTGTCTGCCCCAGCCAGTCAAATTTACGCAATCGGATACTCATGTTTAGAGGGACCTGATTGGTTAAGTTCCACAAGTCCTGATTTGATATTGTGACAGGCCAGAATATCCTGTGTATACGCCTGAGGCAGCGAATTACAAAAGCTTGCATACAACTCATTTCCCGAATCGAAATATTCCAGGTTTCACAGCCATACAGAAGCACAGATTTCACGTTGCTATTAAAAACTTTAAGTTTAGTTTAATTTGAGATATTTTGCGATCTCCAGAATTTATTAAGCGTGCCAAATGCTTGTTTCGCCTTCCACAGTCTATTCTGTATATCTTTTTTGCTGCCCCCGCTTTTTGAAATTATACTCCCCAGATAGCAAATGTTTTCAACATCGTCAATGTGTTGGCCCAAAAGCTGAAAGCTCGTATTGCATGAGAAGTTTATGCGCATTGATTTAGGTTTGTCGATATTAATTTGCAAGCCCGCTTTGGCAGCATGTGTAGCAAAGGCTTGAATCTTGGACTGCATGCTAGAGAAGCGGTGGGATAGAAGACAGACGTCATCTGCATAATCAATATCATCTAACCTATCATGAAGGCCCCAGGAAATACCATGATGCATATCCATACATTGGCTCATAACTACGTCAAGTACTATGTTAAACAGTAGTGGAGACAGAACACAACCTTGACGAACTCCTACGTTTACTTTAATAGGTTTGCTTGCTGAACCTTCATGCAGTATGGAGCACAATGCGTTGTTGTATAGCTCCTTAATGTGATTGATTAACTTTCCGGGAACTCCTTTGCAGCTTTGCAGTAAAATAAGTGTATTATCAATTAATTTCTTTAAAATATATATAATTCTGTGCGTAAAAAGTGTCTAATTTGAATTGTTTTTTTTATAAATGTTTATATAAAATTTCGAAAAGAAGTAAGGCGAAGAGAAATATAGACCTACTGCAATTAAAAACCGAAACAGTTTGAGCTGTGGGATAATTTTTCTTTTAAATTGCGACT
Organism: Phyto melanocephala; assembly: GCA_941918925.1. Lineage (NCBI taxonomy): Eukaryota > Metazoa > Arthropoda > Insecta > Diptera > Rhinophoridae > Phyto > Phyto melanocephala. The sequence goes on along the minus strand of OW799233.1, from coordinate 129,424,998 downwards.
TGTACTTTTATTAAAAATGTATATGTCTGGACAGCATCACGGAATGACATATCTTATTAGGGTGTTATTGATTGTATACCTATTTTTATAGTTCTACGATACGTCTGATTTGTGTCCTATTGTTATATGGGTTCAAAGCACTGCGCATCGTTTCTTTAGATCAAAATGTGTTTTAAGTCTCAATAAAAAAAATGGACTACATGATATAAAGGGTTTCTTTTAATAAAAAATCGAGTCAGCAGATATTGTTAAACAAGTTACGGATAGTCAATTTGAATATCGTCAGCTGACCGTGCAAAGTGTTTGACATATGCATTGTGTCAGTATTTTTGTGCCACTATGTACTTGGAGGTTTATATTCATAAAAAAATAAAATGTATTTGAAATCTATTTTAAGAAAGTTTTATATAAAAAATTAAAAATATAATATATATTTAAAACTCATCTTTAATCTTATGAATAAGGGTGTAAATCGTTATTGACAGAAAGTCGATTTACTGCCGTGTATACATATTTAGGATAACCCTTATGAGTTCCTTTTTCGTTTTACGAGTTGTATAGAGTCCTAATTACAAATTGGATGAAGAAGTTACGTGTTAAACATCGCCCCAAACAATGGACTTACTAAAGGTTTTGCAAATGCGTTGTATTCTCCATGTTTTTGGAGTTTTAAACGTTTTGAAAAGCATTGTGTGGACCATTAGTGAGCGACACTACTAATAATATTTAGCGGGAAGATGATGGTGCAAAAGAGACTTCCACAATGCGCAACAACTTTTAATAAACTTATTTGCTGGAAATTGATTAGTCTCAGAATACCATTTTTCATTCAATGTTTTACATCTATACAACAAACACATTAAATACGAGTATATGGATAAATAAATTTTTCTATCATTATCTTCATTTCTTTTTTCATCCATTAGTTTTATTGCTAAATTACTAAAGAAATTTGCAATCTTTTGTTTTTCAAACTTAACCAAAATAGTTTTACATTCAATCTCCACCTCGAAAACTATTTTTATAATTACTTAAAAACTAATTGCAACTACTAATTTGGTTTTTGTTTTGTTTTTGTAATTCAGTACACATTAACTGGCGACCAAACACCCGCAAACACATACTAACAACTGTTCGTTTGAAATTTGGATTTAGTTTGACTCTTTTTATACCCTTCACACAGTGAAAAAGGGTATATATAGGTTTGTCATTCCGTGTGAAATTTCTACAATTTTGATTTCCGACCCCATAAAGTATATATTTTCTGAAAGCTTATGAATAGGGAAGTCGATTAAGCCCTGTCAGTCTGTCCGTCTGACCGTCTGTCCGTGTGTATGTTGAAATCAACTTTTTGAAGCCCCCCGACATCGCTTGGATTCGGGTGATGTATTAAAATATCAGAAATATTCGGGAGTAGATCGGTATTGAAAATCAAAAACATCGGTACATAAACAACTGAGATATGAGCAAAAACCCACGACCACCTCGGTTTTTTTCACAAAAACAACATTACAACAACATACATACATACAAACGTGTATACTGGTTAGAGAAAACGTGGCATCGAATCCCAGCTGAGCCAAAAAATTTTTTTTTCAATTTTTTTAAAAATTTTTTTTAAATTTTTTTTTTTATTTTTTTTTATTTTTTATTTAATATATTATTTATATTTTTATTATTTTTTTTTTAATTTTTTTTTTTTTTAATTTTTTTTTTATTTTTTTTTTGTTTTATATATATTACATATATAATAATTTTTTTAAAAAATTTTTTTTTTTAAAAATTTTTTTATTTTAATTTTTTTTTAAAATTTTTTTTTTAATTTGTTTTTTTTGTTTTTTAACATACATACGTGAATTTATAATTTTACAATGGGATGTTTTTATATATGTATGTATGTTTTTATATGTATGTACGTATTTCATATGGGATGAATGGTGACACAAACTACTGTTATTGCATGACTACACGTTGTGAAGGGTATATAAGATTCGGCACGGCCGAATATAGCACTCTTACTTGTTTTTATATCAAAATTTTATTCTTTCACAGTGGGGAAAAAAATTGTTTTCCAACGTCAGTAATACTCTTTGAATAATATAAATTAATTTTTATTTTTCAATTAAAAGTCATATCGGGCGTTTCACCGTGATTTTTAGTTTCAATAGGCTGTTTTTTCAAAGATTACTTGTATGAAACTGCTCTGCCATTTTTATTCAGTATGTCATCAATCATAGATTTAAACTATTACAGCGTCTCCAAATTGTTAAGCTGTATTATGAAAAACAGCGTTCGACCTACTAAACCCACTATTGCCAAAAACGATTGGTTATTTAGGTCCTAGTTTATATTAGTAAATGATACCCGGCCGGTAAGATCACATCCAGCACGTAGATCACGGTATGACGTGGCTTATGTGCTGGTGAAATCATTGGGCCACATTTCTTCGAAAGTGAGGACAATCGGAATGTTACCATCAATGGTAACCGTTGTCGCATCATGTTTCCCTACTAAGTATGTTCTACGTGAAATGTAGGCACTTGGTCTCGGTGAGATGTGGTTTCAACAAAACTGTACTACCAGCCATACATGGCTTGAAATGTATTTATTAGAAAACCATTTGGTAACCACTTAATTTCACATTTTGCTTTTGCAAAATGGCCACCTACATCGTGCTATATCGGACTATTTTCGCTGTGGATATATAAAGTCTTAGGTCTCTAAGAATATGCCAGCTACGATTGGCACTTTGGAAGCCAATAACACTCATGTTATTCATGTGATACCAGGCGCTATGCTATAACAACTCGCCCAACATTTTATCTTCCGAATTGACCACCTGAGGCGCTGTCGTGTTCAAAATTAACACTATATAATTTGAAAACTGTAAATGCCATAAATTGTGCTTTTAACCGATAATAGAAATTTTAAGTTTATTTTCAAGCTCAAGTGTTTAATTTGACATTATGAATTAAACTTCAAGATAAATCGCCCAATATAAAGCTAATTGGATCAAAATTTTAAATAAACCGCCTCATTTTTTTATATATTAAAACGACATTATACAAAAATAAAACTGTTAATAACTAAAGCATACAAAACATGAAATAACATATTGACAGCATTTGTAACCAGTTCTTACCGACTCGTTGTCTTTTCCAAAATTGTATTTAATTTTTTATTAGGGACAGAAACAGCAGAACAGTAACCGAATTTAAATAGAAAATTAATACATTAAAATGTAAATAGAAGAACATATTTACATAAATACTCATAAGGATATGGGTACTGAAAAATACCCTGCATCACTAACCACTAATGGCAGGTCTTATCCCACCAATTCAAAATTTAGTGTCTGTAGGATGCCATAATCGCATACAAATATAGAATTATAAAGCAAGTGTTAATTTACTTTTAACAGGCTTTTCACGCGAGAGTATATATTGTTACAGATTTACAAACTTTTGCAAGCAATAATCAGTATTACGCTCTTTGTCACCGGTAAGACCCTCACATGCAAAAAGGGTTAATTTTTTCGATTTTTTAATTTACTAGTATTATTGTTATAGAAGTCTTGTAGATTGTAACCATTATTGCAGCCTTGATATAAAAGATAAAAGTTCAATCTATTGTTTTCAAAGCCAATTAATTACTCTAAGCTTTTGTACCCTAAATTTCCTTTGTTTTTTTTTTTTTTTTGATGCTGTAAAATAAACCACCCCGTTTTATTTCAGGGAAATAAATCAATGTTTAAAAATTATATAAATGAAACGATATATTTCGTATCCTTATAGATAGAGAAGTCGATTTAGCTGTGTCCGTGCGTCGAAATAAACGTTTGGAAGCCCTAAAATATCCCACGGGCCTGAATGTGGTATCTACTTATCGCAAATGCTTTCGAGAATTTTGCTGTTAAATTCGACTCATTAAGGGGTGTCTCGAAATGCTTTTTTACATTTTAAAATATCTCCCAAATCTAGTTTTTTTCAAACAAAAAATACATTTTATTGGCGTTATGGAGAAAAATTTCTAAACTTTATTCTGCAAAAAACCAAAGTTTCAAATTTTAATTTCTTTTGCAAAAATTCGCACTTTTTTCTTAACGCTTTGCATTAAACGTTGGACACACGTTTTACCGAAGTGTTTGATAGCTTTTTTCCAAATAAATCCAAATTTTTTTACATTTGCAGAAGCTTTGAACTTTGTTCTTAGATACTGCTTAATTATAGCCCAATAGCGTTCAATAGGCCTTAGCTTTGGAAAATTAGGTGGATTCATGTTTTTCGGTACAAAATTTATTTTGTTGGCCTCATACCACTCAAGGACGTCTTTGCTGTAGTGGCAGCTTGCCAAGTCGGGCCAAAACAGTGGAGGTATATTGTGGCTTCTGTATAATAGCAATACAGCCTTTTTCAGGCACTCATTAATATAAAATTGGCTGTTCATTGTACGATTCACAATGATTGCCTTTGCACATATTGCTTGCCATATCATATATTTTTTGGCGAATTTTGAAATCTTTTTATACTTAAATTTATAGGAAATATTAGCTTTTTATTAGAAACATAAAAACCCTGACCAGGAAGCTCTGAATAGTCAGCCTTACAATAGGTTTCATCGTCCATTAAAATACATCCATTAAAATTATTTAATTTGTGACGTAGCAACTCTCTTGCTATTACTCTTGCCGTTTTTGTTCCTTTTTGCTTTCGGTTTGGAGCTTTCTTGACTTTGAATGTTCTTAAGTTTTCTTTTTTCTTTATTCGTTCTACAAGCGACTTCGAAATATTTAGTTTTCATGCGATATCGCATATGAAAATGTTTGGATTTTGCTTCTAAAGTGCCTTCACCTTTTTAACGATTTGAGGATTCCTAAAACCACGAGGTCCTCCACCTTTCTTGTGCTTAATAGACAAGTCTTTTTTGAATTTAAAAATAACGTTACTGGCAGTCTGTCTGGACACTTTTGTCCGTCGCGCAACTTCAGCGTACGAAAGTTGTTTATTTTCATTATAAATATCCACAATATTTTTTCTCACTTTTTCTCTATTTGACGACATTTTAAATACGGATTAAATAATTTGAATAAACTTATTAACAAAGTATTGTTGACACTTATAGTGGAACACTTAGAGTGGAACAAAAAAATTAATTAAATAATAATTGTTTGCGTAGTGCCCTGTAAAAAATGTAAAAAAGCATTTTGAGACACCCCTTAGCAGCTTAAGTATGAGCAAAACACCACGCATGCCTCTGGTTTTTTTTTAACAAGGTTTCTTTTTGCAGATAAGTTCTCATTATTTTAACACGGCGATGTCATTGAAGGCAAGTACTTACCACCCTCGCTTACAAATAGGGACTCGTATAAGTACTTATTACGGCCGCTTATAAATAGCGACTTAAATAAGTACTTACTTTTATAGGAATATAAAGGTATTTGATTTTAATAACCTAAATAACTCAATATTATGAACTTACAGAAGACGTTCGGTTCTTTAAAGGACGAAAATTCGGTATGATTAATTTGTGATACGTTTATTTGAAATTTAAAAATCAGTGACAATCTATAAGTCATTAATCATTACTTATACCCTAAGCATTTTAAACTAAATGAAAATTATAAAAACTTGTGTATTTGCATGGCGTCTAGAAAATTTCGCAACAAGCGATTGTATTGTGTGTGTATCTGAGCAAATGTCTGAAAATAAGTATTTACGTATCACACTATAAATCAAGGTATTACTAAAATACTTCTTGGCAAGACAGACGAAATTTAATAGTCATTGAAAAGTATGTTGTTTAGTAAGAGCAAGCCATTACCTAGTTTTTGCTGGGAAGATATAAATATTTAAAAACATTAATTGAAAATATTGGATCAATCGGTCCACTACCCGCAAAGATATTGACAAAGATATTAACTTTTTATTAAGAATGCACAACGATGTTGGATGTTACAAACTGTGTGGGTTTTTATTGAAACTGTTATATTTTTAATGCCTAACATGTGTATGAAGAAATGAAATTCAGAATTCATCAGCCCTATTGCTGAAATTATCAAGTTTTTCGTTTATTCACTGTAACAAATATGAATGTACATGATGACATGCCGTGAGCCAACAACAAATAAGAAATGAACATACAATAAGTGAGAGTGCTATATTCGGCCGTGCAGAATCTGATAATATCCTTCACCATCAGGTATAAACCCACATCGTAGCTTAACCTATATTTCATGTTAAACGCCATTTTTTCTTATTATTTCCAACGCCATTCTTGATTTTGAATTTTTACGTAGTTAACTGTATTCTACTAGTCAAGTCCTTTGATGGGGTTAAAAAATTTGATCCGCCATTTTGTTTTAGACGCCATCTTGGTTTTTAAATTTTTAATAATTTACTGTATTCTACTGGTCAATCCCTCTCGTTTGATAACAATATTGACACTCTCGTTTGTCTAGAAGCTGAAAAAACTTGATTTTCGTTTGTAAATTTTTGGAATATCTATTTTTAAGAAAAAATTTTTGCCTATAACTTTACCGATTAGAGCCCGCTTTGTCCAAAATTTTTACGAATATCTCTAGAGCCATATTATATCTACAAATAGTAGCAAAAGTACCTATAAATTATTCTATGGCTGAAAAATGTTAATTTTGGTGGTAAAAATATGTTAAAGAACAGTGGCAGTCGTGTTTATTTGCCCATATCTCAGAAATTTATGGGGCGATTGTGCTGAATTTTAATAGCGATTCATTCCCGAATATTTCCAAAAGATCGATACCATACACAGATCTGAGGAACATATGGTTGCTTGTAAAATTTGATTTCAACTAACACACGGACAGAATGTTAGGGTTTAATCTCCTCTGTTCATAAGCCTTTAGAGAATATATGTAGTATGCTTTATGGGGGAATGAAAATTCTGGAAATTACAAACGGATTTACAAAGCTATATATACCCTTTTGCACCACAGGTGAAGGGTATAAAAATCTGTTTCATAAACAAATTAAAGTTGTTTATCATATCATTTTGTGAAGACCTTATTCGAAACTGTAGGGTCGTTGGGATACATTTTTTTCTTCTTCCCCTTACTCTAGTGTGCAAATGAAAAAAACTCATTTAAATATGTACTCACATACGTATGAAACAATGTTTTCCTATTTTGTTAGTTGCTGTTGTTGCTTTGGAACATCACCGCAACAACAATAGCAAACAGTAAATAGAAAAAAAAAAGAAACGAAAAAACATTTAGTTTTTGTTTGTGTGTAATTTTGTTTTTACACGAATTAAAAGCAACAACAAAAACAAACCAATCAAAAAAACAAGTATAAATTATTACCGAGGACTGGAAAGGAGATTGCTCGGGTATGAGATACTAGAAATTGGAGAAAATTGTTGTTAAATATTAAATAAAACATAAATATTTAAATGAATTTTCCAAGTAAACATTAACTTACACTTTCGAAGCAGTTACTTGGCTAAAATTATACCAACAATGTGGAAAGGAAGAAAAGGATTTTTTTTATAAGCGATACTGTTTTGAAATATAACTTTTAACCTTTTACAAAAGAAAAGCAGGATTTCTATTCTAAATATAAACACTATTATTTTTTAATGCTCTTTTTTTAAAAACAAACCTATAAAACAGGAGCAAGTGGAAAAATTAAAATTTAATTTTTAATCTATCAAGTTAATTTTATTTTTATTTTTACAAATTGAATAGAAGTGATACAGATGTGATAGGCTTCAGTTTCACATTTTTAATAACATAAATTGTAAGTAACATGTGAATTTAGAAAACAATTTTCTTTCAGCAAACTAAAAACAAAAAACCAAAACTTACGAAACGTAAATGCTTAAAGTAAAGCAACTAAAACTATATATCGAACCCCAGTAGCGAAAATAACGTAACTCACATGTTTTTTTTTCAAAATTGACTTTTTGTTTAAGAATTGTTCTCCAACTTGTCTGTTAAAATATTTAATCGAAAATAAAAATGGCTACAGAAATACAAGTCATTCAATTTTACTGTAAATTACATCCACCTGTGTGCGAGACTGCAAAAATAACGTAACTAACATTAAAGTATGTGAGATTCGCCGAATAATTTGCGAAACAAAGCGATGAATTAATTAAAAGAAACGACCAATATTGACATATTAGGTGCTTAAAGCACAAAACATCCAAGTGCCTTTTTTCTAAAATTCAGTTTTGATATGGAATTAATAGGTGAAGTTCGGTAAAGTTTAGGCCACAAGATGTGGCATTCTCATCAGATAGCGAGATATGGCGACAAATTCTTACACTTGCCATTAAAATACCGGTTTCTTTTGTCGCACAAGAGGTATATAAGTACTAAACCCCTTGACTCAATCAAATAATAAAATTCCTTCTTCACATAAATGGAGTGGGTGGAAGTCATATAAGTTTTAAGCCAACACTCATTGCACTTGTTATCAAGACACCTATCTCCAAATACCTTAGTGCACTTTGTAGTTCTTTTGGGAATGAAATAAATTACAAAACAAAAAATGTACCTGAAGATTTGGGAGAAGCTTGTGGCAAAATTAAATACAAAATAATACTGCGACATCAATGCAAAACGAGGACTTTATAACTCTAGAATACATCAGAAGATTTTTAGAAATAATATGCCGGGCATTTGTAAAATGCAATCGTTGTACTTTCAGAAAAATTACTGTTGGCAACTCTTATGCAACAATGCTCTTATGAGTGGACAAGAAAACTTTACCAAAGTAAACATGAAAGCTGGAAATCTTGTCCAAGCCGCCCAGTTATTTCCACAATTTTCTCAAAACAATAAAGCGTAAAACAAAAAAATTCAAAAAATTTAACAACCTCTAGGATTTTCTATCACCCACCGTGAATAGTTCAAAGCACTTCCTCACAATAGAACGGAAGAAATTCCGGAGAAAATCCAAAGCCAAGGCGATAAGAATAGTAGGATAAGCTGGGCGACATCTAGAACATGTACCAAAGAATCATAAAAGCTTTTCTTAATAAAGCTTTAATTAAAAAATCTCTATGGGTATTACAAACACTTTAAACATAAACCTCTTCTTTTATTATTATTAAACTGGAGTCACTTTGTGTTATCCCCCCGTAAATAACTTTTTTCTCATTATCATGCACCTCATGGTCAAAATATTACTGATACACAACCCTTGTTTATTGCTGGCTTACACACTTGTATGCTCACGTAAATAAAGTTCATGGTCAGGACGTTCTACCAAAAGTTGTGCCAATAATACACCCCTTGTAATTGTTGGCAATGATTTTTTTTTCTTAAATAATTCAAAATGACAAATTTTTATTTAAAATTGTGTTATGTACTGTATGTAATACAAGAATTTTCCGAAGATTGTGGCTTAGTGGTCACGTTATGCTTACGTGAATGAAATATTTTTCGTTATCATCAATTTATTTTGTTTGTTCAGAATATTGTAGAATTCGTCGTTTACTAAAAAGTGTGCTTGATGTTCAAATTGGAAGAATAAAATAATAGAGAAAAAAGTTTTTAAAAAATAGCTTTAATATTGAGGCTAATTAAATATTCTGCTTTATTTGCTAACACGTGGACATATGTTTCAATATTGTTTAGCTAAAACTGTTGTTGGTATATCGATTTGAGACATACGTGAGTAAATAATGTGTCGCCTTTTTTGTCACATAAAACATTAAGCACAACAGTAATAACTCAAGCAAATTTATTTGTTTTAAAGTAAAGCCAATAAAGTTATTGTTTTTCAAACTATTTAAGCGTTCCTGACAAATTCATCAATTTTTATGTGTTATTTATCGACACAAAGACAACTTATGTATATAAAATGTATAGGAATGAAAGTATTCAAAACTTTCAATAGATATTCTAAGTATTAACAATCGATTTAAAAACAATATTACCGTAAATAAAAATAGAAAACACAAATTAAAAGCCATAAATAAAGTTAACAAATAAGATCTACCAAAAAAAAACTTCAAAATATCATAAACAAATCTTTAGAATTTAAAAACAAAGCTTCTAAAGATTGAATAAAACTTTAGAAAAGTCTGAAAGACTGGCTAAAAAGTGATATAAATACTGGTCGTCTCAATAGTTCTCAATAGAAATCCCGTAAATCTTAAACAAAAATGTTTAAAATAAAACAGTTCTTTAAAATTCTAATAACACTCCAATTAGTTATTTTAAAATGTTCTTTGGTTTCTTCTGAAATCCAATCACGGATTGTGGGGGGCAGACTCACAAAAATTTCAGACGCACAATTTGTGGTGCAAATACTGTATTTTGATACCTTTGTCTGTGCGGGAACAATTATAGCGCCGGAATATGTTATAACTGCAGCCAAGTGTGTTATTGACAGGTATCCTCAAGGCATTTATGTAGAGGCTGGAATTACATATAATTATCAAAAAGGTGTAGGATCTGGCCTTATAGGAATAGAGTTACCAGATGAAGCTTATCTGGTGGATGTGGCGATGGTAAAATTACAAACTCCCATTTATGGTTCACGTATACGACCAATAAGCTTATGCAGCAGTCCTGTAAGTCCGGGCGATAAAGTACAGATATACGGCTGGGGAAGAGCGAAACAAGATGCTGAAAAAAATTCCAACCAACTGAGAACAGCAACAGTAGAAGCGTTTTCAAATGACACATGTTTGTTATTAAATCCTAATCTCATCGTCTTAACAAATACAATGTTCTGTGCTTCAACACTGGGTCACAAAGATGTCTGTGTGGGTGATGCAGGAGGTCCGGCTGTTATAAATGATGAACTGTGTGGTGTGATATCGGACGATAGTGGGTGTGCCCGCCTTAGGCATCCAGGTGTCTATACTAATTTGTGGGCGGTGCGTGAGTTTATAGAAAAAGCAGTACAAAAATTAAATACCACTGATACCATTCAATAGAATTTCTGCTAAAGCATTTTTTAAAAATAATCATCAGATAAGGTTGTTGATTGTAAATATGGAAATATGTACACACACATATTTGCTTATTTACAAACAGTAAGCTTGAACGTCCACAACACATTTTAAACCTTGATAATAACGTCAATAAATTAATTATAATAAAGATTAAAATTTTTTATTTTCTAATAAATAAATAATTGATCTAAAATACAATAGGTGTGAAGTATGTCTTTTCATCTAGTTTCGTTTAGATAGTGAAAAGCTAGAGACAAAGACTATATTTAGAAAATTAACCACTAGATTAGTCAAGCGATTAACCGACAAATAAATGTTGAAAAATTAGTTTGTTAAATCTTTTCTATTAAATAGTGATTTTCCAGTGATAGATTTTTTATTACTACACATGCATACACCGATGCAGAGACTAAAGTTAAACATGTGTCACAAAAAAACCCCTATTCCAGCGAACACTTATTCTTGGCCCAAAAAATTATTATTTTTTTAATCGCGTTAGCTTTTGCAAATATGTCAGATATTATATTTTCTAAGACATTTCTTTTCAACTGTTATTTCGATCGAAATGGTTGAAAAATAGCTTAAACTTTTCCAATCCAATGCAATTCAATATGGACTTTCAAAAAAATAGCAAAAAATCAGGTTTATCGCCACACTTTCTAAAAGCCATTAAGTAAGAAAAAGAAGATTTGAACGTTAAAATAAAACTTGGATCAGGAAGAAAAACGGGTCTAACAGTATGGCAAAAGAAGTCGTACAACTTTGTTGAAGAGCACAGTACAAAGAATCTTGTAAAGTAAAATGTTTTGGTTCTTTTGAATGCAGAGCAAAAGCAAATACTGCGTTGTAGTCGTATAAAGTTCCTAAAGTTGCAGATCGCAATGCGGCAAACAACTTAGAGGCATGTGATGGATAATGAAACTTATGTACTGACTCTTTAAACCAACATCCTGGTCAAGATTTTTGTGTGGCTGATGGACAAGATAATGTTCGAGAAAAATACCGAACAAAAAAAAGTAAACAAAATTGCCCAAGCAGTTTTTTCTGTGGCATGCCAATTACAGTTGTGGCAACAGAAGTCGAATCGATTATGAGATTATTGATGATCAACGCAGAACTATATATTACGGAGTGTTTAGGGTGATCGATTGATCGATTATTCGACTTTTTTCAGAAACCTGTTTTCAAATACATAGTTTTAAATTTAATATTTGAAAAAAAAAACAAGTAAGAGTGCTATATTCGGCCGTGCCGAAACTTATATACCCTTCGCAACGTGTGGTCATGATTTAACAACAATTCGTATCACTATTCATCTTATTAATACGAAATATGTACAGGCATACATATATAAAAACATCCCACTTTAAAATTATAAATTTACAACTGTATGTTAAAAAAAAAAAATAAATAAAAAAAAAATTTAAAAAAAATAAAAAAAAAATTAAAAAATAATAATAAACACATAAATAATAAATATAAAATAAAAAAAAAAAAAAATATTAAACAAAATATTAAAACACAACAACAACAAAAATACGATTCGATGCCACGTTTACTCTAACCAGTAATCCACGTTTGTATGTATATATGTATGTTGTTGTTGTATGTTGTTTTCGTGTTAAAAAGATCGAGGTGTCCACGGTTTTTTGCTCATATATCAGGTGTTTTCGTACCGATGTTTCTGATTTTCAATACCGATCTACTCCCGAATATTTCTGATATTTTAATACCCGTGTCCAGGCGATATCGGGCAGCTTTCAACATACACACGGGCAGACGGACAGACTGACACATAAACTTCTTCACTGACTTCATAAGCTTTCAGAAAATATATACTTTATGGGGTCGGAAATGAAAATTTTAGAAATTTCACAAGAAATGACAAACCTATATATACCCCTGTTCACTGTGTGAAGGGTATAAAAACCGGTTAACCGCTTCGAATACATAACATATAATTCCTTAATAAAAGTCATAAAATTATTGTAAAAAGAGTTATAATAAGAATGACATGTAAATATGAACTCTTTTTTAAGTTTACGTTTACTACTTTGTAACAATAATAAGAAATATATAAATAAGACTTTTTATAAGCCTGTTATAAATTGTTTTTTCTCCTCCTGTACTAACATTTATTATTCTTTTTTTACTAAAAATAATTTAAAAAAGAGCAATAATTTTATGTTTAATTTTAAGCCATAGTATATTATTAATAATTACGTGGAACCATTTTATTTTTTACCCAAAATCATATAATCTAATAATAGTATGTCGCTCTTAAATTATGATTACCACGACCAAGTTTTTTTTATTGCGAGTACGATTTACTGCTTACTACATATCGACAAGTTATTTACGCTGACAATAGGCTTACGTATGCCAATACAAAATTTCTTCCGGACTTAAACATTCTGGCGCCTCGTTCCTAGCCCATTAGCAGTGTTGCCAATTCAGCTATTTTATGGCTAGATTTAACTATTTTTGAACACGCTTAGCTAGAAAAATCTGCTTTTAGCTATAAGCCATTTTTTTTAGCCATTCCTAGATATTTTTTAGCCTTTTTTAGCCATTTTTGGTTTTTAGCTTTTAAGTGTTGTTGTTGTTTCGTTTCCTAAATAGTGAAAAATGCTTCTATAAAACAATGTTTTTTTAACTACTAAGAATTGCATCGATGGGAACCTCTTTAAAATATATTACATAAACAAACAAACCATCAATCAGTAAAAAACCAACCAAGCATGTGTATTTTATAAATAAATAAAAAAATAAATTTAAGAAAAATAAACAAAATTTTCCCAGAAGTTATCCCACCCAAAATTAAAAGAATGGATTACAGAAGTTAAAAAGTTTTTGTAAATATTGTAAATGTGAAGTTAATGCAAAATTATATGATTTAACTGTTCACTCTGAAACTCATAAATGGTATCGGATATTCATATTATCGTGACCAAGCCTTTTCCTTTTAATCCAGTGAATTTTAAGCTACAACAGCAGGAGGATACATTAGCTATGTAAAAGGGTTTTCAATACAAGTGATATGATTTCTTTAAAAAAACACACTTTTTGTTGCGAAAATTCAAAAGTTTTTTATTTAATGAAGTAAAATCGATGCAATTAAGTTCTAAATAGAACCTCATTCAAATGGCCTACACGTCTTCTTCTGCAGGAACGAATTCGATGAACCCAATTTTCGAGCACTTTTTCCACTAACTCAAGTTGTATGTCATAAATGGCACTTTCAATATTGACTTACAAAGATTGAAGAGAGTTTGTTTTATTTCGAAAGACCAATATTTTATTTTTTCTATATTCTTTTTTTAAGAAACGACTTAAAAAGTATTGATAAATGCTGTTATCAATATGAAGTAGCACATATTAATTATTGAAATGATCTAAAAAAAGTTAAGATGAGAATGACAATAATAGCAAGCTAGATGCTGATGTTATTGGGCCCTTTTTACACCAATATAACAATTCTTGTACTTTATAACTAGCCAAAGATATATTGAGTATATTACAAACGGTCTTAGATTTTTTTTATTTTTCTTTTAAAATAATTTTTTTTTATTTTTTTTTTTTTTATTAAAATATTGAAAACTTTCTATTAGCCATTTTTTTAGATTTTTTTAGCTAGTTTCTAGCCATTTTTTTCAGAATTTAAGCCATTTTTGCTAATCAAGTTCTGGCATCACTGCCCATCAGAGACAGTATATCGATGCCTTACTTCCTCAACCTCGTATCTTAAAAAATAAAATTTTTCAGGAAAGACAAAAAAAAAACGGTTCATCTTTTTATACTTCGGTGTTTGGTTAAAAGGAATTGATTGGTTATTAAGGAATTGATTGTATTTATGTATATTAGTAGTAATAATATACTAATCTTTTTTAGTTAAAGCATAAAACAATCGTTTGATATGAAAAAGTCAAAACCGTATTTTTTAAGATACGAGGTTGAGGAAGTAAGGCATCGATATGCTACTTTCTTATGAATAACCACAAAGTGTATCGAGTATTAAACATACATATGCAAAGTTCCGAAACACTGCATCAACTATAAAACCGATGCATTGTTTGCTTTCTTATTGCGTTAAAAATACTTGGCGGCGTCATTTTGAAATGGTATACATTGTATAATTATTGTACTGCGGCGTTATGAAATATGATGCTTTGTTCAAACACAATGTAATGGACGTTTTGGAAGTCAGCCTTATTGACGGCATGCTTATTGCACACAACCGCACTCTGTAATACCTTTTTTTAAACGAGCATCTAGGACAACGACTTGACTCACGACGCCAAAAACCTATTTGATAATAGTTTTAAAGCTGATAAGGCTTGGATATTGCAATAAAAATAAAGTTCGACATTGTCTCCTAATTAAAGAACAAAGCATTGCAACGTAAAAATTGCGCTCAGAACGCACAATTAAATTCTAACAGAATAACAAACGGTTGTTTTTGGGCGGCCAGTGCTTTTCGTATTAGGATTTTTACTTATTTGTTGCAAGTATGCATACATACATACATAGATACGTATCGATGGCTTAAAATAAAACCGGCGTACCTCGATAATTAAAATTACGTTTCTAACATATTCTGACAGTCCACATATTTATTGAGCTGTGATCAAAAATAACAGATTTATGAGTGTATTAAAATCCCTGTCATGTCTTATTTTATTTTTCAGTTTTTTTTTAATAGAAACACATTTTAACTACAAATGCAACAGAGTAAACAGACTAAACTAGAACGTAGTTGTGAATTACATCTAAAGGCTATAATACATGGCATGTTTTTGACATCTGACTTTAAAATTTTTGAGACATTTGTACTTTACGCTGACTGACTTGCAGCAGAAAATAGAGCGCGCTCTAATTAAAATTTTGCCAGATGTCTCAGCACATGTTTTTTTTTACAGAAGTAATGTTTTAAAGGTAACACACGACATGTTCGTATTAGCAGTGGAGAATTTGACATGTCAGATGTAAAAAACATGCCGTGTATTAGCTCCTTAAGCATTTGAAACATAAACGACACAACTTTAAAATAATTTAAAATCTATGACCGAAGCAACATCGAAACGACGCATATTTAAGCGAAACGTAAAGTTTATTTTTATGATTTAATTTATTGGGAATAAAAAATTGTGTCATCAAAATTTCATTCAGAAACCCCAGAAGGTTATAAATAAATTGAAAAAAGCAAACAATTGTAGGTAATGTTAACCTCCCAGCTAATAATTACATTTAAAAACTTTTATTTGTATGTCGAATAAATACATAAATAGTAAAATTTTCTTTAAATGCCCATCACCAAATATTACACCATGATTCTTATTATTCTTAGTTAATGAGACAGTTTAGTTATAATAAATCTTAATTCGGTTAGCGGAAGTAAAATTTTGTATTGCTTTTTCTATAAACTCACGCAACTCCCACACATTAGTATAAACACCGGGATGCCTAAGGCGGGCACATCCACTGTCGTCCGATATCACACCACACAGTTCATCATTTATAACAGCCGGACCTCCTGCATCACCCACACAGACATCTTTGTGACCCAGTGTTGAAGCACAGAACATTGTATTTGGTAAGTGGGTGAGATTAGGATTTATTAACAAGCATGTGTCAGTGGAAAACACTTCTAATGTTGCTGTTCTCAGTTGGTTGGATTTATTTTCAGCATTTTCCTTTGCTCTACCCCAGCCGTATATCTGTACTTTATCGCCCGGACTTACAGGTCTGCTACATAAACTTATTGGTCGTATACTTGAGCCATAAACGGGCGATCGCAATTTTAGCAATGCCACATCCTTTGTGTTTGTATTTTCGGGCAACTCGATTCCTCTAACGCCAGATCTTATACCTGTCTGATAATTATATGTTATTTGAGCTGCTATAGCCAGACCTACCGGATTCCTGTCAAGAAAAAACTTTGCTACAGTCATAACATATCGCGGTGCTATTAATGTTCCGCCACAAACAAAAGAATCATATCGTAGAACTTGCACCACAAATTGTGCGTCTGAAATTTTTGTGAGTCTGCCCCCCACAATTCGTGATTGGATTTCAGACGAAACCAAAGAACATTTTAAAATCACTAATTGGAGTGTTATTAGAATTTTAAAGAACTGTTTTATTTTAAACATTTTGTGTTAAATATTTACGGCATTCCTATTGAGAACTATTGAGACGACCAGTATTTATATCACTTTTCAGCCAGTCTCAAGGTACACATTTTATGCTGACATAAAGCAAAAAGAAAGCACTTGCTGAAATATTTACTTATTTTCTACAATCACTTTTCTAAAGCTAAATTCAAGCTTAGAAGCTTTGTTAATAAATTCTAAAGATTGTCCTACATTTTGAGTTGTATTCAAGTTTTAGAAGCTTTGTTAATAAGTTCTAAAGACCGTTTATTATATTTTGAAGTTTTGTTTGTAGATCTTATTTGTTAACTTTATTTATGGCTTTGAATTAAATAGGGTTTGTTAGTCTTATTTTTGGTAATTTTGTTTTAATTCACTTAGAATATCTATTGAAAGTTAAGAATACTTTGATTACAATACATTTTAAATAAAATAAATAAATACTGCATAGAAATTGAGGAATTTTCCAGCAGCACTCAGAATAAAAAATAATAAGCAACACGTGTTAGCAAATAAAGCAAAACATTTAGTTGGTCTGTATATTCAATGCTTTGTTTTTTAAACAAATTTTGCACGAGGTACGTAGAAAAGTACAATATATTTTTTCCCCGATTAGAAAGTCGATTACAGTTAGATCTACAATATTAAACAAACAAAAGATCTTTCCGAAAGCTTGATTTTTATTTGCGATGTTCGACTTCGTAGGTATTTTGCACTGCTTATAAAATTCGAAACATTTTTTTTTTGGTGAAGGTGGTGGTGATTTGCTTTAAGTCATTTTAATTATGTAAAAATAATTCATAAATTACAAAAATTTGAAATTCATAAATATTAGTTGTCAAAAATATCTACAGTCAAATCCCTATAATTCGTACCCCTATAAATCGTAATTCCCGATAATTCGTAATAAACAGTCGGTCCCTTGAAAAAATCTCTTTAATTCGTAAAATTTCCATACATCTTGGTCCCCTCGCTAATTCGTAATATAGAAAGTGCTGACGACGACAATGATGGCAACAACGAAGTTCCCTTAATGACGAATAAAGATGCTAATTGTCAATTAAGAAATTAAGATTTTATGTCTTCAATCAAGCTGTGGACGAAGACATTTTTAATTCATTAATAAAAATAGAAAATATCTTGAACAACCTCCGTGAGAAAAGTCTGAAACAAATGCAAATCACTCATTTTTTTAAATTTATTTTAGATTATGTAAATATGTACATAATGTATTTTAAGTTAAGAAAATGAATATGTTAGTTTTATTTTTATTAGATTGTTTTTGGTTTGCTATTAAAATTACACGAATTTTACGCTAAGTAAATGAGTTTTCTATTTTATTTTGTGTTTTTATTTTATGTTTTATTTTAAACAATTGTTTTTTGTGTTTCTTTTTATCGTTTTAGTAAATAAATTGAAAAAACCCGGTTATTCGTAATTACTTTATTTTAACCCCGTTAAATCGAAACCCCGCTTAATCAAAAACTCCTATAAATCGTAAGAAATGGCCGATCCCTTGCGATTACGAACTATCGGGATTTGACTGTATATGAAAAGGTTTGGTTTTCAGAATCGCTAATAAGGACTGTATCGAAAAAAATTTGTAGTTGCATTAAGTTAAATAAAACTCAAATCGTGCAATAAACAATTTTACTTTTTATCACGTTAGCTTTTATATGTACGTCAGATACTATTGTTTTAAAACTCATTAACTTTCAATTGTTACTACAATCGAAATAGACTGCGAAAAAAAGTACGTGAAAATATGATTAAAACTTTTCAAAAAAATCCGTCATGCTATTTAAAAAAAAAATTGCAAAAAATTTTAAAGTTGACAGTTTAGTTATAACGAATTTTAATTCGATTAGTGGAACTAAATTTGTTTAATGATTTTTTTATAAATTCAAGCACCTCCCAGATATTAGTGTAGATACCTGGATGTCCAATGTCAGCACATCCACTGTCGTCCGATATCACTCCACACAGTTCATCATTTATAACAGCCGGACCTCCTGCATCACCCACACAGACATCGTTGTGACCCAGTGTAGAAGCACAGAACATTGTATTTGGTAAGTGGGTGAGATTAGGATTTATAAACAAACATGTGTCATTTGAAAACACTTCTACTGTTGCTGTTCTCAGTTGGTTGGAATTATTTTCATCGTTTTTCTTCGCTTTACCCCAACCGTATATCTGTACTTTATCGCCAGGAATTACAGGTCTGCTACATAAACTTATTGGTCGTATACGTGAACCATGTACCGGAGAGTGTAATTTTAGCATTGCCACATCCTTCGTGTAAAAATCTTTGGGTAACTCGATTCCACTAACGCCAGATCTTGCACCTGTCTGATGACTATAAGTAATTCCAGCTGCAATAGCCAGGCCTACAGGATTCCTGTCAAGAAAAAACTTTGCTACAGTCATAACATATCGCGGTGCTATTAATGTTCCGCCACAGACAAAAGAATCATATCGCAGAATTTGTACCACAAATGGTGCGTCTATAATTTTTGTCAGTCTGCCACCCACAATCCGTGATTGGATTTCAGAAGAAACCAAAGAACATTTTAAAATCACTAATTGGAGTGTTATTAGAATTTTAAAGAACTGTTTTATTTTAAACATTTTGTGTTAAATATTTACGGAATTTCTATTGAGAACTATTGAGACGACCAGTATTTATATCACAGGCAGTCTCAAGGTACACTTTTTATGATGACAAGGAAAAAGAAAGCACTTGCTGAAATATTTACTTATTTTCTACAATCACTTTTCTAAAGTTCAATTCAAGCTTCTATTCATGTTCTAGAAGCTTTGTTAATAAGTTCTAAATACCGTTTATAATAGTTTTGTTTGTAGATCTTATTTGTTAATTTTATTTATGGCTTTGAATTAAATAGTGTTTTTTATCTTTATTTAATTGTGTTTTATTTTATTGTTAAGTCTGACATATTTAGAATATCTATAGAAAGTTTTGAATACTTTGATTCCAACACATTTTAAATAGACTTAACTAATTTGTCTTTGTATCAATAAATACTGCATAGAAATTGAGGAATTTTCCAGCAGCACTCAGAATAAAAAACAATAAGCACACGTGTTAGCAAATAAAGCAAAACATTTAGTTGGTCTGTATATTCAATGCTTTGTTTTTAAAACAAATTTTGCACGAGGTACGTAGAAAAGTACAATATTTTTTCCCCGATTAGAAAGTCGATTACAGTTAGATCTACAATATTAAACCAACAAAAGATCTTTCCGAAAGCTCGATTTTTATTTGCGATGTTCGACTCCTTTTTGCTGAAATTGTTGACTTTTTTTATTTTGTAAAAACAAATTTTAAGTATGTAAAAATAATTCATAAATTATAAAAATTGGAAATCAATAAATATTACTTTTAAAAGATTTACACGTAAAAAGGAGAGATCATGTCGGTCGTATTATATTCTCTAAAACAATATTTCGCTATCGGAAGGAAGTAATAGTTATAAAAGTTTTGTTTTATCATTTATTTCGTCACGACTATCAAGCGTTTGTTTATGCTTCACTATTTAATGTTTGCTTTTTATTAAAAATTTCTTTTTGGTTTTCTTTTTATAAATAGTATGATTTACCAAATTATTATGCCAAAACTATACTCTACGAAATTAACAATATATTTGGAGCCATTTAGAGTAAGATATATCCATAAAATTATTAGCGAATCAGCAGTATGATTACTAAACAATCAAGCTTTTATATCTGCTAATCATAATTTGTTTTGAAGCGTTCTTTTTCTTGGTAAATAAATTTAATTATTGAAAAGTTTGACATGTTAAAAAATTTAAAGAAATACTTAAACTTAACGATAAAATGCTAAAAAATATTGATCTAGAAAGCTGTATTTAAAAAAACAAGTACAATCAATAAGATAAATCATAATTTACATAAAAACTCCTATATACCAGAGAACTGCAACGAGCACCCGTGTTTATGATTTATGATACTCGCCTTAAAACGAGTTGCGGTGTAGTAGCCTTTAGCAAACACAATGAAATTTATATGAGTTTTGTATTGTATTGTGTCGTAAATATACTACAACTAACTTACTCTCTTTTATTCAATGTTCTCTATCTGTCCTTCACTGACATAGAGTTATAATTGTCTGAGTGCAAAAGTGTTTACTCGCAGCATTCGTCATTCGTGGTAATATTTAAAGCAGCATTGCCAGATGGCTTAGGAAAAAATCAATGATCGTATATATAAATATACATGTAAGGCTAAATTCATTATGAAATAAAATGAATTTAAAAGTTATTACAAGAAAAACTGTCGTGGAAAATTTTAATTAAAATATATAATGAATGCGACAGGCTTATGAATCACAATTTTTTTATACGTCATTTTCATTTATATGTAAATATTTTTACTAACATATTGACCAATGGCAGTCCGTTATTTCATTGTGCGACGTAGACATAGAATCTACTTTTTATATATTTATACATTTTTTAAAAAAAAAAAATTTACAACAAACACACAATTATATTCTGTGATGCTAAAGATGCCCATAAGAACATTTTTTTTTTGGCTGAGTGCGCTCTTTATGTAATTTTTAATTTAATGTATTTAAAATGTTATAGATAATAATAAATAAAATACTTAAAAAAGCATTACTATTTTTCATTCATAAAATAAATAACAAAACATGCACTAAATCATTTAAATGCCAAAAATCGTCTAACCTACGACAAATCATAAAATCTGGCAGCCACGTTTTCACTTAATGTTGAATTTTAAATACACGAACATATACTAAATGAAAATGCCGTCAATGTTGTTGTTACGAGCTGGTCGTAACACCGAAGTCGTGTAAGTTAAATACAAAGAAGTTACCGAATATGAAAATAGAAAAAACACGAAACTTTGCTTTTAGTGGTTGTGATATTGACATGTACAAGTAAAAAGCTATTGTGTAATATTTTTATGCAAAAGCTCGCTTTGTATGAAGAACGAGCTAACGAGCCAACATATCAATAAAAGCGAGTGCTTAAAAGTATTCGAGATTAAAAATGATTTAGTTAACAGCGAGTGCGCTCGCAAGTATTATGTATTGTTGCAGTTCTCTGCTATATACTCCTAGATAAAACATAAGACTGATGCAAGTTACTTCCAATGCTCTGTATTTTTTGCTCGTTGTTTAATTTCGTTCCAATTGAAGTTTAACTTGCACATCTCAATTTTTATTTGGCGTTTCCAGGTTTTCGATAGCCTGACTATACTCTGTTCTATGGGTTCCGCTCTTTATATTGTTTTGCTATGTCGCCTGATGGTTGCTGGTTAGTTTCTAACCACAGGCGAATGTTGGAGATTGTTAAGATGTTAAGAATTTGTTGAAATAACTTCAGTTTTTTGGAACAAAGCAAACATTTTGTTTTTCATTCTTAGTTATAAGATAATAATTAAGGTAAACATAGTAATGATAACCTGCAACCATTATATGTTTAAACCACAATCATACAATTTAATCATAGTATGCTAGTCTTAGAATATGATTATCACAACCATGTTTTTTTTTGCGTAAATTATTTCTGAAAAACAATTTGTTTTTTGTTGAAAGCTACTAGGTCAGTAATAAGTGTTGTCAATTACATAGAATTTATGTACAAGAAATTCTGCTATTCTGTCGTCAACTGTTACAACCGATGTCTTATAAACTGGTTTGTAAGAACAGTAATGAAATATACAGCTTTTTCCGTCGAAGATAGTGATAGTGGCTACCGGCGAAAAATACTTGAAGTATAACATCAAGTTCTTTTCTCCATGCAAATTACCACATTTTTATATAAACTAGGCTTGACTTATTTATGCCCCCAATAATTTTTATTAAGTGGCCTATTTTTTCTATCATTCAGACAGTTGTATACAATTCGTTTAATCCCAGACCAAAACGTTTAACAAAAAACTATCGAAGAGTACAAACAGACACCCTTTTAAGGACCTCATGTGTTTAAAGTAGTCTTTTGTCGTTGCTGTTGTTGTTAATACTAAACCACATTGGCACACACTTACACTATGCCATTAGTCTGCCTAATAGAGCTGCCATAGCAGGAAAAATGTTTACCTAAACAGAAAATAAGTCTATTTATTATAGAAAAGTGTTCAGGGTAGAGGGAGAGCATGTAAAAGTCGTGACTAAATACCATCCCAAACGCAGATATATTTAGCAAATGAAAGAAAGTTTCATAAATTTGTCTATGATTACACAGACAGCTTAACAACTTTAATGCAAACAAACGCACACACAGACAAAGATCTATTTGTTTACCATGCTATTGGCTAAAGAAGTGTTGTTTCTGTTTGTGCTTTAAGAAAATAGAAATTTTGCAGCAAAAAAAAAAACATTGAAGTCATAATATAATTTAGGATAATTGGTATAAGGATAATAAAGATAAAGGCCTAAAAACTTGTGTAACATAGAAATTTTAACACTCAGAAGCGTTTATTTTAATGCTGTGAGACTCTAACTTATATCCGGTCTAAAGGCAAAACTTTTTCATAATGAATCTCAAAGGATAAACAAACATAGAAATAGAAAGAGAGAGAGAGAAGAGAGAAATAGCAATAGCAGCAATAAAAACGAGTAACAAATTGTGGTTTGTATTTATGGCTACATATTATTCTCTATCAACTACGGTCATATACTTGGCCTTTGTTTAGAGGAAAAATATAACAAAATTTATTATGGTTGTGACTAATTACCAAAGGATAATTGAAAAATTTTCCATTTTAATTTTTGTATCAATTTTGATTAAATACACCATCTTTTTAAAACCTTTTCCTTAAAGAGCAGCCAAAAACCATTACTGCGCCGATACACTGAACCAAATTAGAAAATTTTTACACCTTGTAGTTTCCAATAACCGTGATGTATGGTTTTCATAAAGCTTATGCTGCAAGAGAAGTTCTGCGAAAATTTTTGTAAAAGGTGTCTTAGTAAGAATGCACTTTTTAAATTTAGCATTTAGTTAGACGGAGTTTGTCGTAGTTTTGATGAAGTAGTTTTTGTTTTGTTTTCAGTTTTTTTTTATGAGCGGATGCGTGGCCAGTGAGAGGATTGGAACCTGCCAGAGCTATCGCCACGAACACGCTAGCCGGAAACCTTACTGGGCCAAAACGGTTCGCAACATAAATGACACTCCACACTCCAACGTACCGGCCGTTCTTTTGAAAACATTGCGACTGTAAATGAAACTGTCGCAGAAAATCCGAACACATCAATTAGGCATCGTTTACGCGTACAAAATTCAGCTAAGTCGGGAGTTCAAACCAGCAGCTAATTTTTCGAAAAAAAGCTAACGTCACTAAAGATTTTCATCTAAATGGCTTCGTAAATACACAAAATTTTCGAATTTTGGCCTCCGAAAAACCTCGAGCAATCAAAGACAAACAAATATACCGACAACAAGCAACTGGTGTGAATTTTGGTCAGGCATTATTAGGCATACCTGTTTTGAAGACGAGGTCGAAATTGCAGTGACTGTGAATAATGATAATGTGATAATGGATTTATTATGGCTTTAACTGGCCAGCATGGATCTGGAAGAAATGTGGTTTCAGGAAGAAGGAGCTGCCTGTCACATCCCGCTTAAAACAATCCACTTATTGCAGCAACAAATACCAAAACAAATTTTATCAAGAAATGTTGATTTGAACTGGCCACCAAGATCATGCGAATTAACGCCATGCGATTCTTTCTTTGTAGAAACTCGAGTTTGTGCGTATAAACTAGAAACAATTCCTGAGTTAAAACACGAGGTCCAACTCGTCATCGGTTGAATTGTAATGAAAAATGTCGTGAAAAAGAATTTATGGACTGTCATTAGAGCCGTTGGGTGTCACTTGACGGATATTTTATTCCACTCGTAATCGAAACACCTCTTTCACTCAGATTTGAGGGCCTGTTTTTTTTGTCCGAGAACTTTTTCGAATGAGCAGGCCTAAGAAAAAATCTACAAAAGGTTAAGTTTATAGCTTAGAATATTTGCACATAAATAGTTGAAAAGTGGCAAATCCAGGCTTTCCAGGACTTTCAGTACACCTACTCTTGTTGCTAATAAATAATAATATTTAAATTATTATGGTTATGAAAATACAATTGTTTTGGTGTGTTTTACGAACACAACCATTTTTTTTTTAGAAATTAGAGTGCAAAGATAGATACTCTCTACTTTAGTTCCAGAGCTGCCAAAGCACCCTGAAAGATGCACTTTTTGATACGGTTTTTGAGCCAGGCGGCATCATTGAACTGTACTTCTTCAAGATTAATAAGAAGCGCACTATAAGAGTTGGACTTGGTTGACTTAAACTAGATGGTGTCACATGCCACATGGTGCGCAATATTATTGAGCCATTGAGAGGTCAGTTTTATGCGCAATTAATTTCACGTTTTGAAGAAGTCCATTATTTGCCAATATCATGCGATTTAAAATCCAGGGAGATGTGATGTCTCTCTTATAGAGAGACAATAGTGCATCTAATATTGATGAGATGCCGGCTAAAATGCTTCAAAAAGTATGACTAAATTGAAACACCATCATTTACATGAAATAATCTTTAAAAACTAATTGACACAAATAATTATTTCTTTCAATGAGCAAATTTTCTTTGATTTCCTAAATTTTAAAAACCCAAATGGATAAAAAAATCTCCTGATATAATTGTTAATCGTCTGTGTTCTGCATTCCGAGTGAAATTAAATCACTCCGAATTGCCATTGTAGTGTTATTGTTTATAACAACAATCACATGGCAGTTCCAAGTAATTTAATTTCAGTCGGAATGCAGAAGACACGCGAATATCTTTATTTATTGTTAGTAAATTTCACGTTCGCGAAGCCCGATCGAGGTGTTAGTGAAGTAAGAAGAGGCTAACATTGTTTGAATAAGTAAAAATTCTTAAAAAGCTAAAAATTATAACTTATTTCTTATGGGCGTAGCACCGCCAACTTTTCTAATCACGAAATTGTAAGATCATGAGAGCTCAATATGTGTGTACAAAGGTTTAAAAAAAATCGGTGAAGTTCAAGTAGCTGAGAATGATAACTTTTTTTATGGGCGTGGCACTGCCCACTTCTCTAATCACAAAATTGTAAAGTCATGACAGCTTAATATGTCTGCAAAGTTTCAGAAAATTCGTTCCAGTGCAAGTACCTCAAACTTATAAATTTTTTAAAAATCGATCTAGAGCAAGTAGCTAAAAATCATAACTTATTTCTTATGGGCGTGGCACTTCCCACTTTTCTAATCACGAAATTGTAAAGTAATGACAGCTTAATATATGTGCAAAGTTTCAGAAAATTCGTTCCAGTGCAAGTACCTCAAACTTATAAATTTTTTTTATGGGCGTGGCCCTGCCCACTTTCTTAATCACAAAATTATAAAATCATGACAGCTCAATATGTGTGCAAAGTTTCAGAAAAATCCGTCCAGTGCAAGTACCTCAAAATTATAGTTTTTTTATGGGCGTGGCCCCGCCTACTTTTCTTATAACGAAATCATATAGTCATGACAGCTCAATATGTGTGCAAAGTTTCAGAAAAATCAGTCAAGTGGCTAAAACTGATAAATAATTTTTTATGGCCGTGGCCCCGCCCACTTTTTTCCACCCATAAACACTCCCTGGAATGTGTACAACAACTTGCCAAAGTTTGAGTCCGATCGGTTTTACAGTTTCGGAGTCTATAGCTAACACACACACACACAGAGTTTCACTTTTATATATATAGATATATTTTTTCCAAACATTAAAACAGTAAAATTTATTGTGTATTTTTTGCTCACTTGTTCACATTTTGTTCACAGGCGAACAAGTAAATGCAATTAAAAGTAACATGTAATAGAAAAGTGAATGAGACTGCAAGCACTTGCAGTAACAATATAAAAGAAAAACAAAATACAACAGCAACAACACAATATATTTTTTTATATTTCTATTTCACAGAATAATGTTAGGAACAATAAAAATAGGCTCAAATTTAACTTAGCGAACTAAGAGCGGATAAATGATTGCTCTCCCTGCATATTGCTTAGTTGGTTCGACTGTGTATTTTCGTTCAATTTAGTGGATATGAAAAGAAATTTTTGAACATGAATTATTTAAAAAAATCTATGAATATGCCATATATTTTATAGTGTACTAACCGCCCGGTACGTGCTTCGCTACGTAACACCGAATTTCAAAAAAGCGCCATTAGCCTTCTAGGACCTTTTTAAATTTTTGTGCTACATGCATTAGGTCCGAAGATACAATATTACTGATTTTACCCGTTTTTAGACCTTTTTCCCCTAACTTCCAAAACTTAAAAAAAAGGACAAAAAATCATTATAGATTGTTTTAAGGAGATTAAAACTACGTTTTTACTTTTTTTCTATTGCTATCCCTCTCAAAGATAAGTGCTGTTGAAAAAAGTACCAAAATTCAGTTTTAACCCGTTTTGTCCCCTTAAAACTCAAAATTTTCGAAAAAGTACCAGACACCTTTCCAAATAGTTTTAGCAGGCTCTTTGGTCTTTTCTGAATTTTTTTTTTTGTTATATCTTTTTTAATCCCGGAGGTACTGAGTTACCGATTTTACTCTTTTTTTGCCCGTAATCCGCTCGACGGATTTTGTGCAAACTTCACATAAACCATCTACTAAATAGTCCAAACAAAGCCTAAACATTTGGTTCGGATAGGTCAGCCCATTCTTGAGTTATAATATTACAACGAAAAGTGGCATTGAATAAGCCAAGTTTCATATAAAATATTTTCGGTTTATTAAGGGCTTATTTGACAGATGTTGTACAGAAATTTGTCAAAAAAGCTTTCAATAAACTTAA
Source organism: Phyto melanocephala (assembly GCA_941918925.1). Taxonomy (NCBI): domain Eukaryota; kingdom Metazoa; phylum Arthropoda; class Insecta; order Diptera; family Rhinophoridae; genus Phyto; species Phyto melanocephala. The sequence goes on along the minus strand of OW799233.1, from coordinate 129,397,035 downwards.
AATATTATTTTTATGGCGGTTAAAATTTAAATGCCCTATTACCTAGCATTTTTAGTGTTGTTTGAAGTACTATTGCTACTTGCTACTATTTTATTTCTTTCGATAAGTGGCACTTTTGTTGTTTTTGTTATTAACATTTCAATGTGCCTTATGAGCATTTTTATGTTTGTTTTCTGCTTTCTTCGGTATTATCCAGTTCCTTTATTTATACGCAAAATAACCTTAGGCTTTAAGGGCCTTCCCTTTTGTGTTTATCTTTATTGAAGCTGTTTCCTTCCTGTCTCATTAGCAGGAAAAATTCTCTACGCACCAACATTTAAAACGGAATGTAAGAAAATTGTTTGTTAGTGTTTCATATCGAATCAGGTGTTTAAAATAGGGAAAGTAGTTAGTTAAAGAAATATTATATGTATGTAGGTATACATACATACATATCGCACTTGATCAACAAGAGGGTATTAACTCAAAATTTTTGAATTTTCAGTAGAGTCAAAAAACTGTTTGTGGCCACATTTTAACAGAATTTAAAAATTCAAATATACCATAGGAAGCAAATTCCATTTGAAAATATATATATACATTGTTTTTGTTTTAAATTTTACTAATCATTGCAAAAAAATCTATTTTTTGAGTTAACACCATTTTTTCATGAAAAGGGTCACAACTCAAAAAAAATTTGAACAATTTTTTCATAAAAAGAGTCACATTTCGAATTAAAATTATAGAATAAAACAAATTTTATCAAAAAAAATAGTATCAACTCAAAATACAACCAAATATAAATAAAACAGTTTGATTATTTTTAACATAAATAAAGGCTCAAATCAAAATAATACCTTTTTTATGAAAATATACGATTCTTACCTATTTCAACTTTTGTATTAACTCGAAATAATACCTTTTTGTTGAAATAAAGGTAATCACTACATTATCATGAATATGGTCTCAAAAGTGGTTTTCGAGATGAAAGAGTAAACGGAATACGTTGAAATTTTTACAGTAGATAGATATTGATGTTGTTTGCTGATTTCTTGAAAAAAGTGATATTTTAAAAATTTTGAGTTAATACCCTCTTGTTGATCAAGTGCGATATGTATATTGAAATAAAAAAAAAATAAAACTTATTTTTTTCAAAGTTTTTAGAGAACTGTGTAGCAAAAGTTGATTGATTGATTCAGACTCGCCTTTTTTAATAAATTTCATATAAATAAATAGGTACTATTTAATGCAAGAATTTATTTATCCATTTCAAGCAAAAAACCCCTTATTATAATTGCTTGTTATGAAATAGTAACTAAAATCTAAGTGATTTAAATTTATGCCCTCTCCTGTGCCTTCTTGCCGAACGCAATTCATTTTGCGTTAATTTTTCATATGATTTTAATTATCAAATACGTACAATACATCCATTACTCACAAACGAAATTTCCTTGAATTTATTACTTATATGAAAATGCTTCTTGCATTAGGATTGTTTGTGTGTATGTGCTTGGGAGCATCAGTTGTTTTGTGGTTGTGTCTTTTTAGCATAATGAAAAATTAACATGGTTTTAAGAGAGAAAACAATTAAAGGTTTTACAAAAAAAAAATAATAAACACACATATTAATGTTTGCAATGTGTGTAAAAGAATGTGTAAGTAAAATGGACAAATAACTGTAAAACCGAAACGCTTAGAGAAAACCTTCGGTAAAAACATGTGCCATAAAATTAAATGTCTCTAACATTTTCAAAAAATTCTTTGAGTATTTTTCAATTGATCAAAAATTTTATTTTCCCCAAAAATTGAACACTAGCGTGATAGAGAGTGAGAATCTGTAAAACAAAATTTTTTCTATATAAAGGGTGTTATGCATATTTTACTTTGTATAAATATTTTAACTCTTTTAATTAATTAAAAATTATTAAAATTTCTTAATTGTTTTTTTTTTTTTTTGTAAACACCACTCTCAACGAGAACGAGATGGATGTGAATGCAGTAATTATAAGCTAACAAATGTGTAAATAAATATTAATAAATATTAACAATAGTCTTTTGTATAGGCGTGACAGTGCCCACATTTCTATTTACAAAATCAGGAATATGATTTTAATCGACTTGCAAAGTTTTTTCCCTCAAATGTGTTAAGAAGTAGTTGAAAAAGAATATTTTCTTTATATGGGCGTGACACTGCCCACATTTCTAACCATTAAACTGCATTACTGCTGTTGAATATATATTTTTTAATAGTTTAACGAAGATTTTTTTTAGAAGAAAAATTTAGAATTTTGAAGAAAATTCATGGAAAAATATTTTTTTTTTTAATATATCAGAAATTTTCTATACAAGAATATATATAACAAAAATTTTCTATAGAAGAAAAGTTATCGAAAATTTTCTATAGAAGAAAATTTAGCAAAATTTTCTATAGAAGAAAATTTAGCAAAATTTTCTATAGAAGAAAATTTAGCGAACATTTTCTCTAAAATAAAATTTATCGATAATTTTCTATAGAAGAAAAGTTATCGGAAATTTCCTATAGAAGAAAAAATATAGAAAATTTTCTATGAGAGAAAATTTAGCGGAAATCTTCTATAGAATAAAATTTATCGAAAATATTTTATAGAAGAAAAATTATTGAAAATCTTCTATAGATGAAAAGTATATTGACAATTTTCTATAGAAGAAAATTTAGCGATCATTTTCTATAGAATAAGATTTATCGAATATTTTCTATAGAAGAAAATTTAGCGAAAATCTTCTATCGAATAAAATTTATCGAAAATATTTTATAGAATAAAATTTATCGAAATTTTTCTATAGAATAAAATTTAGCGAACATTTTCTATAGAAGAAAATTTATCGAAAATCTTCTATAGAAGAAAAGTTATCGAAAATTTTCTATAGAAGAAAAGGTATCAAAAATTTTCTATACAAGAAAAGTTATAGAAAATTTTCTATAGAAGAAAAGTTATCGAAAATCTTCTTTCGAACAAAAGTATATCAAAGCTTTCTATAGAAGAAAATTTATCGAAAATTTTCTATAAAAAAAAAATTTATCGAAAATTTTCTATAAAAGAAAATTTATCGAAAATTTTCTATAAAAGAAAATTTATCGAAAATTTTCTATAAAAGAAAATTTATCGAAAATTTTCTATAAAAGAAAATTTATCGAAAATTTTCTATAAAAGAAAATTTATCGAACATTTTCTATAAAAGAAAATTTATCGAACATTTTCTATAAAAGAAAATTTATCGAAAATTTTTTATAGAAGAAAATTTAGCGAAAATTTTCTATAGAAGAAAATTTAGCGAAAATTTTCTATAGAAGAAAATTTAGCGAAAATTTTCTATAGAAGAAAAGTTATCAAAAATTTTCTATGGAAGAAAAGTTATAGAAAACTTTCTATGGAAGAAAATTTAGCGAACAATTTCTAAGAAGAAAATTTATCAAAAATTCTCTATAGAATAAAGTTTTTCGAATATTTTCTATAGAAGAAAATTTACCGAAAATTTTTTTATAAAAGAAAATTCATAAAAAATTTTCAATAAAAAAATTCTATAAAAAAATTTTTTTAATAAATTTTATTTTAACGAAGTCAATTTAACAAAATTAAAAAAAATACAATTCGTATAAGAGGAAATTTGTTTAAAAATTTTTCTTAGTGTATTTAACAAAAGTTCATTCATAAAACAACACAGTAATATGAATTTTAATCCTTTGTACTAAACTATGTTATACGCATATGGTTTAGAAAACCATTTTAATTCCCCTCGTATGTATGAACAACTTACACCCTCGAATACATGGAAATGAATTTATAATAACAAATAGTGGTTTGTTGTTTTTGCTTTATTATAAAAATTAACATTACTGAGGACCTGCGTGAGTACGCATTTCAATTTATGCATAATAAAAATATGTAGAAGAAGGCTTTGCACAAAAAATTCATTCTAAAACAATTTGAAACACATCATTCCAGAGACCTAGTAAACCAAACTAGCCAACCATAGCACAAAAAATTTTATGTTTGTTTTAGTTTTAGTATTTAACGTTTCTGCCCTGGTTATTTTAACTCTACGGCAGCCCAAAAGTGTAGCATTTTTTTTTCATTAAATTTTTTTACACTTTCCATTTTCCATGTACTCGATTTTGGTCCATTAATATTTATTTTGTTCTTCTATTGCGTTTTAGGCACTCACATTTTCAATTTTAGACAGTGAACTTCTAAAAATGTGTGCTGGTCAAACAGACATTTGATATTTCAAATGCATTTTATGTCGTTCTACTCGTTATTGACAGGTCAACATGGTAGAAGTGTGTTATGATTCGTTTTGAAAAGCAAAAAATATTAGAAAGTTCTTTGGCGCAAAAAAAATAACACATTTTGTTTTTCTAGGTCAATTGTTAAAGTTTAAAGCAAAAAATTTATAACGAAGTGGTGTTTTATGGAATAGATTTGTTTTTAACTGTTAAAGTTACAATTTAAGTTTAAGTATTGGACAAGATTTTTAACATACACAAACGCCGCCTGGTTGTTGGACATGAGTGCTTTTCTTAAATTACCAGAAATTTTGCTTCGTTTTACAATAGTTACACTGCTCAGCAGCAAAATCCTCCACTAAATAAAACTATGTGGTCTATATGGATTTTGATGCGTTGAGCTCAAATCCATTGTCGTTTTTTTCCATCAGATCGGAATTTTTTTTATGGGCGTGGCAAATTAGACAGGTACGGAGACATATTTTATCCTAACTCGAGAACCAGTCATCCGATTTTCAAAAATAAAACACCAGAAGATGTGTAACAAACTCTCTATCTCTTATCGTTTTGGAATTATTCAGTAACGCTCTGACATTCAATCCTTTTAGATTTTATTTTTAACTAGACTGCGCCTGCGACTTCATCTGCGTAGTTATCGGCACTTAAGGTAGCAATCAGTGTAGTAACTTTTCGCGTGATTCAGTAAAAACTTTAAAACATATTTCATATTTACTATATTAGTAGAATAGAACTTAATGCAAATAACACTTCTATATACAACGTTAGATGATTACTTTTTTTTCGCCAGTACGTGTAAATTATGGACTCTCGAAAACTTTGAATAACCGACCAACTAAATACAAAGAAATATTTTGGCATAATTCCGTAAATTGGCCTGATTATTGTGATAAAGGATAACCGATGTGTTGATCTAGGTTGTTGTCCATCTCTATGTTAATTTAGTTCTGTTTAGTCGTTTCTGCGTGATTGTGGAACAAACAGCTAAATATCTAAACATTCACATTTAATGTATTAGCAGGATAAGTCAGTTTTTATTAACTAAATTTAGGACCGTGTAGTCCTGCTCAAACAATATATTTTATGTATAACTATAAGGTCATAATATATCCTTGTTGAGATAAGTTTGATAAATTTATTTAAATTGCTACGCTACCTTATTCGACGCTATTCATTCATTGCTAATTGCAAAATTATAGTTAACATGATATATTGGATGCCCTGTAGAGCAGTCAGTAGTGCGCTAGTATGCCAATCTGTAGGTTGGAGGTTTGATTCCCGCCAGAGACTGGTGTGCTACATTACAATTTTAAAATTATTTTTGGGTTTTCCGAAATGAATCCTACCGAGTAAGCATTGCCTTTCCTACTTCGAACACTATCTTTGTCGTGAACAGTGTGACGAACGTGAGGAACCGAATACCTAAGGAATTCTGGAAATCCCTAAGGATCTAAATGGAAGAAACTGTGTTTTGCAATTAATCGATTAGATGATTGGGATAAGAGTTCTGCATAGTATTTTTTTATTCCTTTTTTTTTTTTTGAGGTGCGTGCAAAAGGCAATGTGAGTTATAGAATCCTATCAATGATATTTTATAAAATGCAGCTAAGCTGGTTACTTGAAGGCTGTAAATGGACTGGCATGTGAACTTGAATGATGAAAGTTTTATTTTTTAATGAAACTGTTAGGATGGAGGTAAATTTTGTCTGAGGTCAATGCAATTATTTAAGAATTAAACATTGGTTCTCGTTTTAACTGTGGGGAATTAAGACTCTTGTCAGAGAATTTTCTGAAGGCTGCCCAGAAACCCATTTGTTACCACGAAAGTCAATAAGACTTTCGCAGTACACGTGGTGGCTGTGTTTTATTTCCAAGCAGGAAAAGAGCTTTGGCGGTGGCTTAATGTCAGTAGTCTTTTTAGGTGCTGTGGCCTATTCAACTGAAATAACAGTTAATAGTTTAATGACTGATAGCTTCAGAGGTGACAGTTGGTTACTTGTTTGGCTTCTTCCGCACCGAAAATCTTATTTTGTTGCTGATCATTGTCCTTAGTCTTGTAGCGAAACATCAAAATAGGGATTTAGATAGTAACGAGCTATTGCAAAGTTCCTATGCATAATATCCTCCAGGGGCTCAATTCTCGTTCTGTGAAACTGTGAAATGAAAAAGTTTTTGCATAGCAAAGAGTATGGTAGCACCATATGATATAACGCACAAAACCTTTTCATTTCATAGTTTCATATAACGAGAATTGATACCCAGATTAAGACTCTTGGTGGCGGTGCTGCGTTAATCAGACTACATTCATGTCTTTGTTGCTTTGAACCTACAATAGTATTTCGAAATGGAAAAAATCCAACAGAGGGGAGGTTAGAATGTAAATAAGGGCGCTACAAGTCGGCATCACAGATTCGTTGTTTATGATAAACGTCAAGACGTCAAAGACACAGTTTTTCTTAAAACATTGCTACATTACAATTGCGCTTCCACATTATGAAGACAAAATGAAAATTACTATCAGCACAAGATATCTCACTACTATCCATGTTTAGAAACCTGCATTCATTGCCGGTCCCTTAACTTGTTTAGATTAAATAACAGGACCCCATGACATTTTCTATATTCACATCTTAGTTCTAAAGGTTTAACCACTTCTTCCACTTACCTTCAACCAATTATGCGTCAATTTGAGCGACCTCACCGATTGAGCCAAGGCAGCCGGTATCTGACACAAACCCGTACCGCTGGCATCCAACTCCTTCAAACTCCAAGATGCTACAAATTCTTGCATATAAGGACCGATTAATGGATTAAATGCCATATTTAAGACCACCAATCCCGTAATGCCCTGCAAAGCTCTAATTGATTTTCCCCTCAAGCCATTAAAGGATAAATCCAAATACTGCAGATTCGGTAGAGCCAAAAACGTTTCATAGTCTATGTCGCTGATTGTGTTGTGCGACAACAGCAACGTATTTAAACTCAGCAAGTTGTAAAACGTTTCACGATCAATGGAACCCAACTGATTGTAGGCCAAATTTAAATGTTTAAGATTATGCATGCGTTCTGTGAAAAACGAGGTCTCGGAATTTCTCAACAAATTGTGCGAGATGTCCAGAGATTCTAAGTTCTTTAGCAGTGAGAGTTGTAGGGAGGAGAGATTATCTATAAGATTAGCGGAGAGATAGAGATTTCGCAGGTAGATATTGGGGGGCAATTGAGAGGACTGTATCAGATTATTGTTGAGATTAACGGTTCGCAGTGTGCAATTACGGCAAAGAGGTATGGAAGTAAAGGAATTATTTTGCAAATTGAGTGTTGTGAGAGTTGTTATGTTAGCAATCAGCGATGTGTTAAGTTGGCTTATATAATTGTGGCTCAAATCAAGGCTAGATACCAAGCTCATACGTGCCCTTATTCCAGGCGTTAAACAAAACTCTGTCAAGTTTTGTTGGCTTAAGTTAAGCACAATCTCCTTTTCTTTTGCAGAACGTTTGATTAGCTGATGACTGCTCTCGTAGCTGGGCGAACGTTTCTGATAATACCTCAATTCCGTGTCCTCACGTCGATAGCTGGGCTCATTTTCATCTCTCAAAATTCGATGTATCGTCTCATATGACAGCCGTTTCAACTCGCTGCGATACAAGTTGAAATGCTCTCCACTATTGTCCTGCTGGTTAGCAGTGGCAGCTGCTACCGAACCTGCCTCATGTATATTGGTTTTATCTTGCAGCAAATCGTCATCGTTGATGAGTAGTCTAATTTGGGGATTCTCTAATTTGGCACATTTTATGATTGGCAATATGGCGCTAATAACGCATAAAATTATTACTAATCTAACATCACAGTTTTTTACAAAGACATTATTGTTGAATGTCAATCTTGTTGGCAAAATTTGGCATTTAAATGACATGGTGGTGTGTTGTTTTATTTTTCTTCTTTCTATTATTTTGGGTAAATTAAGCGCAGCGCAAAAGCAGCTGTGGGGTGAGCGCTTCAGCTCTTCCAGCAGTTGTTGTTGTAGTCGTTTCCTTAAAAGCTCGTTTGTTTTTTTGATTGTTGTAATTTGACCAAAAGAAAAAATATTTTTATTTGTGCTTAATTTACATTTAACATTTTGTTAATGCCCTTTTGCTTAATAGCTTCCTGTAGGTTACCAGGTGAAATTAATGCCAGACTAAAGTAAAAATAAAAATTTTGTGCAGAATTTCTAAGTAAAAGTTTTGCGCCGTATAGTTGTATATCCTCAACGTGATGTTCATTAGTTTTTCTACAGCAGCGATGTTGACAAATTTTGTTTCTTTTTCCCTTTGTCGGAATTAAAATTAAAGTCACGTTTCTTGTTTCCTCTCTCTTGACTGTTTATAGTATTCAATATTATATTATTCGTTTAACACCATGTCACAAGGATTTCTTAACGTTGCTAAATTCAGCAGTTAACTGTTTAATAAGGATGAGTTTCTGCTGGTGTTATTAGGAAAATTTCCATCAAAATATCTCCACGTTAAGCAGGACATAAATGAGGAAAAAATTTACTTGTTTTTTTTCTCCTTCAACAAAACATGATAAAATTTGTGTTACGCCAAAAAAAAAGAAGAAAAAAAAAGAATGCAAACTCATAAGAAGCAAATTAAGGAGAAACGTAACGTTTGAGTTTGGCCTTGTTTTGTGATGTATCCTGGCTTTTATTTCATTAACATTTGCTTAATTTTCAATTATCATTAATTTGCTTCTTTTACACTTCCCTTTTTGCTACTGCTTCCCCTTCCACTGTTTTATAGCCAAATGACATTTATTTTATTGTCGTTTTAACGCGTATATTACTGACATCATTTTCCGTTGTATTTTATTTAAATAATTGCACGTATTTCATTTAAAAAACTACTGTTCGGTTTAAGCTTAATGTGTTGTTGAACATTGTTGTAGTGAAGCTATCCGAAGGATCTAGTGGCTGATATTTTTTACACTTCCTTTGAAGTCCTTCGTTTCATTAGATTTTCTTCGGCTTTAACAACAAGTTGCTGGTATTGTTCCTGCAATAAAAAGAAAGGAAAAAAAAAATAAATTATTTTTTAATACAATTAACATTTCAGCAATAACAAGAGAAACGTAAAACAATAAATTTTATTTCAAAACGTCTAACATTACTTTTGTAGAAGTGTTTTTCTCTTACCCAATTTGTTTTTATTAAAATTGAAAATAAATTTATGTTGTATGATTCAATGCTGAGGGAAATTAGAAATTGAGAAAATTATTTAATTGTGTCAGACTGTTCCTTGAAGAGCTGTTTCATTTTCTAGATCAACTAAAGCCGAACCCAAGTAGAACTATGTGACAAAATAAAATTAAACTTTTAGAAACTGGAACTGAAAGGAAAAACAAAATTTGATTTGAACTGAATTTGATTTAAATTACAACTGAATTGAACTAAATGAAAGACAGGATCGATTTTTACATTCTTTTGTAACATCTGGGGACATATTATGTCATTTGAAAAGAATCAAAATTTTACTCCAATGTTCGATTTTACTGAGCTTTTGGTATAAGAATGTCGTTTAATATTCAGCCATTGGTGCTTAATCATCTTGACGAGATACATGATTGAACACACTCAAACGATAAAACTTTAATAAAACTTGAGTGATCGGTGTGGTCCTTTAATGTTGAATCACCAACATTTTTGCCAGCACGGTTCCAGGGGAAAAAAGAATATTTCCGCCAAGAAATCAATTTTTTTCTGTTGATAAGTATTAGTTTTGTTTAACAAATTCATATGTTTTAATAAAAACTCATAAGCTGGATCCGCGCCTAATCATAATGTGCTAGTTAAGGCCTTTTTTCTGCTACCCATATTGTCCATCCATAATTTCGTATAGTTTTGCCGTTAAGTCAGCGCCTGGTTTATATTTTTTTCGAATATCGCTAGAGACACATCATTTCTTTGACTAGTAATAAATATGTCTATAATTTGGCCCTAGGATAAAGAGCGATTGTGGATTTTTATGGTAAAAACTCGGGAAAAGACACATACATTCGTGTTTATTTGCTCATATTTCAAAAACTTGTGGGCGGTTATGCTGGATTTCTATAGCGATTGATTTCCGGATATTTCCAAAAGATGGATAGCACATACAGATCTGTGAAACAGGTGGGGAGCTTCTTAAAGTTGATTTCAATCAATACACAGACAGATTGACATTGAGTAATTGACTCCCCTAGTCATTAGCTGTCTGAAAATATATACTTTGTGGGGTCGGAAATGAATATACTTTTGTCACCACTGTCACTTTTTTATTGGTTAATTCACCAGATGTCCTATCATGTCCTATTAACATAATTTTCTTAAATACAAACTAAAAAAAATAATGAAAAAATATTGTTCTGTTTGTTGTAGAATTTTTAAACTACGAAAAAATTGAAAAAAGAGTGAGACAATGTTACAATACGACCCACCCAGAGAATTAAAAAACTACATCAAGCTTTTGTTTTCCCGGAACCGGCATAATATTCACTTGCCACCTTAGAAATATGCATAGTCGGGATAGTTATAGAGAGAATAATCTATTTAACGCTCTCCTTCGGTCGGAGTGTGTGTGTTAATCATATTTCTTAAACCCAAAAATGTCCTACAGTTTCGCATGAAAGATGTGATTATGATTGTGCTATTGAAAATTAGAAAAGTCGGCCCATATTTGGCTGAGATAGATAAAATTACTAAAATCACATTACTGCAATAATTAACTAAATGCTTATTATATTTGGTAACACTAAGTGGAATACACGCTACAAAAGAGTTTACAGCTTAAATCATTGTCAGTAGTGTTATATGTGATGAGCATAATTAAGATTCGGCGTAGCCACACATATAAAATTTTAACTTGTTTTCTACCATAGTACGAATAGATATCAATCATGAATGATATTAATTTGAATGAATTAAATTTTCCACATTGTGACGAATAATTTGTTTTGTTTTCCAAATTTTAAAAATAAAAGTTGCGAGACAAATGATTTTTTTAAAAAATTAAAAATAAATTTCTCACCACAACTTAAATATAAAAATCCTTACATGAATCATTCATTCATAGAACATAATCGGAAAATTAAAAAAAAATCGATTCACAAATAGAATTTTTATTTTCCTTAAAGAAAAGTTAGCAGCGTTGCCATTGTAGTTTATCATTTTTGTTGTGTTAATGGGAACAATTTTACAATTTTAGGAATTAAAGAATATATTAAAAAAATTATAATTTTTAGTTAATATATTTTATGCATGTATGTACGTATGAATCTATGCATGTAAAATATTAAGTGATCAACTAAAAATACAAAATTACAAAAAACTAGTAAAACTTAATAAGAATTTAATTGAATATGTAACAATAAAAAACGAAACTACGGAGCAATTACATATGATATAATATTTATTTTTATATATTTTGTTTTTATTTATACTCATATATATATCTTTTTTGAATTACTGTCCGATGAATAAATAAAAATTAAACTAATACAAATCAATAAATTTGTTAAAATTTTATTATGAGAATTTTTGTAAAGAATCTTTGGTTAATACTTGTGGCAACTTGTTTTTTAATTTTTTGGGACATGAATTCATACACAATTTTATTAAGAATGTTAGGCGCCGGAAGAACAATGTTTCATAGGTATGCTTTTGTTTTTATATTTCTTGCATTCATAAAAGCAATACTTCTTAATTGTGGGTTGGTTTTTTTAAATGCTAAGCGGTACACAAACATCATACTTACAAACATTACACGTATACAGTCGGATTCGGGTAAGGTAAATTGATAATTGAAGGATTTATTTTTTTTGGCTTATGCAAGATTTTCATTAATAAAAAACTTTGGACAAATTGAAACCATTTTGGTTAAATAGATTTTCTACTTTTTATATTGTTTCAAACAAAATAAGAGAAAATGTTGCACAACAGTGCAACAAATTAGCTGTAGCATTGTATTTCGTCGTATATTAATAAGAAATTTTTTCTACTAAGCAGTGTTTGCTTTATTGAAGTTTGTAGCTTTAAAAACCAAATAGCTGTAAAACTGATTTTCCCTTAAGCGAACTCATTTTCTTTAAAATATATTAAAAATATTTAGTTGTAGTTAAGTGATTTCTTCAATTAAACGGCGGCAGCTTAACCGAATTCGGCTGTATTACATATTTTTCTATACAGACATTTTTTTTATGTGGCGCCAAAAAAATTTTTGTGTTGTATTCCTTGCAAGAGATGATTTTCACATATACCTTTTTATTGATGTCGTTTGTTTTTTAAGTATTGTTGTTGTTAAAAGAGGCATTGGGTACAGTGTGACACACAACTTTTTACCTATATATACAGGTATATATGTCTATATATGTGTTTTGCTCATACGCATATCCTTTTAAGACTTTACCTTTTTATATAAATGCCTAATTATTTTATTAGACCTATAAAGTTGTTTTTCTTGCCCGCATCTTTAAATCAATTATAATTAAATTTATGAGGATAAAAATATTATATATGTATGTATGGATATATAAAATATAATATTTATACACGATACAGCTATTTATAGACATACTTATAAGCAAAATCCAATCTGTTAAGTACGCATTGTGTTGTTTAAATTATTATGATTGCTACTGTACATTATTTAATGTTAAGATTTTTTTCATACCACAAACAACAACAAATAAAAAGAGGAAATTTTTAAAACAAATTATTCGTTTTTGATTAATTTTGCTTTGAATGAAATATATTAAATTTGTGAGAAGAATGAAACACGACGAATTTTAAAAATAAAAATTGTATTGCAAACGAAATCAATAAAAAAAAATATTTTTATATTATTTGCGAAAAGAATGAAAAAAAAAATAAAAATAGTAAATAGAATTTGACTCACAACTTTTATCGTTTTTAATTCAGAGCATAATCCAAAAAACAAGCGAAAAAAATAAAATTGTATTCACAAACATAATTTTTTGCGTACTATATTTTCTACTTAAATTTTTCTCTATTGTGGTTAAAATCTCTGCAGTCTTATATGTTGCACAGCAAGTGCCATAGAATTAGTGTTTCTACTATTGAGATTTATTACTTAATTGTGTGTGTGTGTGTGATACAATTATTAGGGAAACGTAAATATTAATATTTTAAACAAATACATATGCTCCAAAATTTGCCATTTATTAAATGGGAATTGTTAATTAATGTTAGAGCTGAATTTTTTTGAACGCTTAGCAACAACTGCAATAATACAAGTCAATTATGCCGATTTCACATGCATGTATGTTTAATTTTGTTTATAAATTCCATGTGGTATTAGTTTAAGTATTAGTTAATACTTTTACCTCTCACTCACGTTTCTAATAAGCAAGTTAATAAGCATTTGTTAAAAGATATTGTGGTACATGTTCAGTTATATTATACAAAATAATGCCTTAATTTATACTTTTTATGTACATATGTATGCAGGTGTGTATGAATGAATATGTACTATCGATGCTAAACGGGACTGATTTTGCGAGTACCGGGATTTGGGATTCTTAGAAATTTCGGGATTTTTCCTACCAATATAATTAATTTGAATATTTGTGTGTGGATGTTTAGATGTTTTTTACTCAATCACATAGAAACGGCTGAACAAAACTAAATGAAATTTGCCAAACAGATAGACAACGGCCTAGATTAACACATAGGCTACCTTTTACCACAATAATCAGACGAACTGGCGGAATTATTTGAATTTATTGTATATTCTTTTGTATTTAGTTAGTCGTTAGTTAATCATCCAACGTCGTCTATAGAAGTATTTTTTTCTTTAATATTTGCATTAAATCCTATTTTATTATTATAATAAATATAAATGTTTGTATGCTAAAATGTTTTAATATTTTTCCTCAATTACGTGAAAAATTACTAAACGGATTTAAATGAAATTTGCCGCACATATGTATATGTAGCAACCTGAATAATAACATAAGGAAAAGCTATCTTTCGTGCCGATAACTACGCAGACGAAGACTCGGGCACAGGCTTCTTATTTATAAATGTATTGCAATAATTTTAAAGTTATTTTTTTTAATAAAAGAACAAACTTAAATAAAACTAGTAATAGTGCTATATTCGACCGTGCCGAGTCTTATATACCCTTCATAATATGTAGCCATGCAATAACAATTGTCACCATGCATCTCATTAATATAAAATACGTACGTATTATCATTGTCATTATAATGATCTTATCCGCTTAAAAACATCCCATTGTAAAATTAGAAATTGAGTTTATGTATGTATGTATGTATGTTAAAAAAATAAAAAATATAAAAATAAATAATATAAAAACAAAAAAAATAAATAAAATTAAAATAAAAATAAAAAAACAACGAAAAAAAAATTAAAAAGAAATAAAAATATAAAAAAAATTTTTGTCTTAACTGGGATTCGAACCTACGTTTATCCAGTTTGTATTGGTTCGAAAAGACGAGGGGGTCTAGGTTTTTTTTATCATATCTCATTTTATAGAGCGTTTTTTCTGATTTTCAATACCAATCTGCTCCCGAATACCTTTGATATTTTGGTTACTTACACGGGTCTTGAAAATGTTTGGGGGCTTCAAAAAGTTGATTTCAACATACACGCGCACAGACGGACAGTACTTAATTGACACGCCTATTCATAAGCTTCCATTAAACATATACTTTATGGGGTCGGAAATGAAAATTGTAGAAATTTCACACGGAATGACAAACCCATATACACCCTTACACTCACTGTGAAGGGTATAAAAATTAACAGAATTTAAATTAAGTAATTCGTTACGTATTTAATCTATCTATATATATAAAAGTGAAACACTGTGTGTGTGTGTTAGCTATAGACTCCGAAACTGTAAAACCGTTCGGACTCAAACTTTGGAAAGTTGTTGTACACATTCCAGGGAGTGTTTATGGGTGGAAAAAAGTGGGCGGGGCC
This sequence comes from Phyto melanocephala, assembly GCA_941918925.1. NCBI lineage: Eukaryota > Metazoa > Arthropoda > Insecta > Diptera > Rhinophoridae > Phyto > Phyto melanocephala. The sequence continues at coordinate 129,381,793 of OW799233.1, read as the reverse complement.
ACGCCCATACAAAATTAGTTATTAGTTTTAGCTACTTGGACTTGACCGATTTTTCTGATACTTTGCACACATATCGAGCTGTCATGACTAAATAATTTCGTGCTAAGAAAAGTGGGCGGGGCTACGTCCCTACAAGAAGTTTTAATATTGAGGTACTTTCACTGGACCGATTTTTCTGAAACTTTGCACACATACTAAGCTGTCATAACCATATAATTTCGTGATAACAAAAGTGGGCAGGGCCACGCCCATAAAAAAACGTTATAATTTTGAGGAACTTGCACCAGACCGATTTTTCTGAAACTTTGCACATATATTGAGCTGTTACGACTTTACAATTTTGTGATTAGAAAAGTGGGCAGGGCCACGCCCATAAAAACAATTATAATTTTGAGGTACTTGCACTTGTCCGATTCTTCTGAAACTTTGCACACATATTGAGCTGTTATGACTTTACAATTTCGTGATTAGAAAAGTGGGCAATGCCACGCCCATAAAAAAAATTATAATTTTTAGGTTTTTGCACTTGATATTTAATTAAAATTCAGAATGCATTTCGATTCATTAAGGGGCGTAGCAACGCACGCCGGGATTGGCCAGTATATAATAAAAATTAAAAAAATTACTATTAATGACTGTTAAGTGATAGAAAGTGAATAATTTGTATAGTATTCTTATTAAGGAAGAAAATAGATATATTTGATAATCATTTTTAAAATGGCGTAAAATGTGTCCATTCACATTTATGTAGATATTTTAAAGTTCGTGTTTGAATTGTTTTGTCACCTTTAGCATGTAAAAGTATAGAATATGATAGACTTTATAAATATTACTCTCAATGTTTCAAAATGAACGGCTCAAACATTTGTTTTATAAAATAAATTTAACTATCTTTTCTGATCAAATTTTTTTAGCTATATATGCAGCTGTTAAAAAGCAGCGTTTACATCCAACGCTTGTAGGTTATATAGTAAATAAGTAGTAAGTCTATGCAGACTGCAGGTCCTCTCTAGCTCCCATAAATTAAAGTATCTATTTTCTTTCAAACCTATACACACATCTTTACTTTTCATGTAGTGAGCTTTTGTAAAAAGTCTGCACATTTCAATCGCTTTATTTAATTTTTTTAATAGAAAACTTTTAATCGACAGGGTTATCTTCAAATGATAATAAATCGAAATCAGAATTTTCTGCAGATAAACTGCAGGAAGTTTAATTACTTTAAAATTGGGATATTAACTTGTCTTATAAATTATCAAAATCATATTTTAATTTTGGATTTTTTAAAATGTTCAAAAGTGTTAAGTGAGTTGTTCTTCTTTCTTGTATTCTTTTAGAAAGAGCTTTTGCCCAATTCATCACTTAATTTGCAATCCGCTTGTGAAATTTCTTTAAACATAAATGAGAGGGCATTATCAGCTTCACAAAGATTCATATCACTGCGGCAAAGGGCTTTATATGTTTCTCTTAAATGGTTAAAAAGAACTATTATTTGTTTTAGTATAGCACATTCCTTATCATTCATTTGTGGTAATTTTAAATCTCTTAATGTTTTTTTAATAAGTATTTCCAATTTACAAAACCGTTGTTACATATCAAAAAAATTTTGCAATTGAAAATAAAAAAATAGGAATTAAATTTATATATATATATATATTTTTTTCAATTTTTAAGACTTAATATTTACTAAACGACTCCTAGTATCATGGTGTACGATTTTGTGTGACTCACTGTATGTGCAACAATATTTTATTATACCCTTCACCTGTGGTGCACAAGGGTATATATAGCTTTGTCATTCCGTTTGTAATTTCTACAATTTTCATTTCCGACCCCATAAAGTATATATTTTTTGAAAGCTTATGAATAGAGGAGTCGATTAAGCCCTGACCGTCTATCCGTCTGTCCGTCTGTCCGTCTGCCCGTCTGTCCGTGTGTTGGTTGAAATCAACTTTTAGAAGCAACTATATGTTCCTCAGATCTGTATATGGTATCAATCTCTTGGAAATATCCAGGAATGAATCGCTATTGAAATTCAGCACAATCGCCCCATAACTTTCTGAGATATGAGCAAAAAACCACGACCACCTCGTTTTTTTTCACAATTACAACAACAACATACATACATACATACATACATACATACATACATACATACATACATACATACATGTAAAAAACATACCAAACAAAAAAAATTACAAAAAAAAAAATATTAAAAATAAGAAAAAAATAATAAAAAAACTACAAAAAAAAAAATTTTAAAAAACTTTAAAAAAAAAATTTAAAAAATTTTTTAAAAATTTTTTAAAAAAATTTTTTAAAAATTTTTTAAAAAAATTTAAAAAAATATATAATAGTTTTTTTAAGCTTAAGGTCTTTTCAATAATAAAAATTTTTTTGGTTTTATTTTATATTATTTGATCAATATTTCGCTACCTCTTTGTGTAGCATCATCAGGATACGAGTTTTTTATTATCTATATATTTGTTTTTTGTTGGTTTAGTGTCTTGATATTTGTTATTTTATAAATTTATAAATTTATAAAATAAAAAAAATTTATTATTATTTTTATTATTGAAAAGACCTTAAGCTTAAAAAAACTATTATATATTATTATAAAAAGGTCAAAGAAACTAATAATTAAAATTTAAAAAAAATATAAAAAAAAATAATAAAATATAAATAATATATTAAATAAAATTTTTTTGGCTCAGCTGGGATTCGATGCCACATATATTCTAACGTGTACGTATGCACGTATTTTAAATGATACTAGCCAAACCCAGCGCGCGTTGCTACGCCCTTTAATGAATCGAAATGCATTATGAATTTTAATTAAATATCAAGTGCAAGAACCTAAAAATTATAATTTTTTTTTATGGGCGTGGCATTGCCCACTTTTCTAATCACGAAATTGTAAAGTCATTACAGCTCAATATGTGTGCAAAGTTTCAGAAGAATCGGACCAGTGCAAGTACCTCAAAATTATAATTGTTTTTATGGGCGTGGCCCTGCCCACTTTTCTAATCACAAAATTATAAAGTCATAACAGCTCAATATATGTGCAAAGTATCAGAATAATCGGTCTAGTGCAAGTACCTCAAAATGATACCTTTTTTTTATGGGCGTGGCACTGCCTATTTTTCTAACTACGAAATTATTTAGTCATGACAGCTCGATATGTGTGCAAAGTTTCAAAAAAATCGGTCCAGTGCAAGTAGCTAAAACTAATAACTACTTTTTTATGGGCGTGGCCCCGCCCACTTTTTTAATCACGAAATTATAAAGTCACGACAGCTAAATATGTGTGCAAAGTTTCAGAAAAATCGGTCCAGTGCAAGTACCTCAAAATTAAAACTTTTTTAGGGGCGTGGCCCCGCCCACTTTTCTTATCACGAAATTATTTAGTCATGACAGCTCGATATGTGTGCAAAGTTTCAGAAAAATCGGTCAAGTGCAAGTAGCTAAAACTGATAACTAATTTTTTATGGGCGTGGCGCCGCCCACTTTTTTTCACCCATAAACACTCCCTGGTATGTGTACAACAACTTACCAAAGTTTGAGCCCGATCGGTTTTACAGCTTCAGAGTCTATAGCTAACACACACACACACACACACACACACACACACACACACACAGAGTTTCACTTTTATATATATAGATGAATGGTGATACAAACAATTGTTATTGCATGACTACACGTTGTGAAGGGTATATAAGATTCGGCACGGCCGAATATAGCACTGTTACTCGTTTATTTTAATATAGTGAGAAAAACAAAGCTCAGTTTTACAATTCATCCTGAATAATTTCAAGCATGCTATTCGATTCCTAGATTAATCAATAAAACAGCAAAAATCTTACAGTATCGAACCTAGTGAAGATGTCATTTGTAAGAAGATTTTTATATATATGTATTTACAAATTAAATAATTAATTTGCAGTTACAAAAGTCCTTGACTTAATTGTTAGAATATTAAATTGTAATTCTTTTTTATATTTCATTGTACACCATTTTGCCCGTCTCAATATATAAACTTTAATTTGTTCTCCGAAAGATTGTCATCAATAATTTACTGGAAATAAGGTCAAACTGTTTTTTATGTTCTTCCCCCTCGTCTTAGAGAAACGAAAATAATTTAGACAAAAAAACAGAAACACACAGAAACAAACATTGCAAAATGACAAGATAAAAATAAGAAAAGTACATTAATATTTATAACAACACATACCAAATACCCATTAAAAATAAAATAAAAATGTTTTTGTTTTTTTTTGTTTTTATTTCTTATGTCAATCGATAAAGTAAAATTTAATGTGAAAAGCCATGTGTGTTTGTAATGGTGTTTGTGTGTATGCCTTCGAATGGGAATTATCTAATTTGGAAAATCTTGTTATAAAATAAATGTAACTGGTATTGTGAGTATGTTTAAAGCAGGAATGGGAATGAGTTGAAAATGTCACACTTATTTTTTTTATACAAAACAAATATGCCAACTTGTACAAATTTTTTCTATTACAGTTAGAAATGGCTTCTAAGATAATACAAATTATATACAGCGCTGTCCCAATATTAGTAGTGTATATTATATTGAAAAAAAAAGTTCAAACCTAAAGAAAAGAATTGGCCACTCCTGCCTCTGCGTTTAAAAATTCGAACAAATAATGACTAGAAAAAAATAAACTTAAGTAACCCCTTGTTTTGTTTTTATTGACTAAAAATGTACCAAAAGACAAACAGAAGACATACAAAAAACATATTGTTTATTATTATTTTTATTGTTTTTGTATATAAATATTTCTTCATTGATTGTTACTGTATGCGTATGAGTTTTTTTTAACCCATGACTATTATGGGTTTGTGTTGGCTTTAAAGCCAAAGCTTAAAAATAAATAATCACACACATAGAATTTGTTAACAGTGTTTACTGTCTTAAAATATTTAAACAAATTTTGCTATTTTTTTTTAATTTTTTCCTTTTGCCATGATTACAAATTAAACAGAGTTTAAAAGAAAATTAGAGGAGGAGGATTGCCTTAAAATGTTGTTACCTAGTGTCACGTCAGCAATTCAGCATACAAATTACGATCACACAAAATTAAAGTTTTTTTCAAAATAGCAAGGTTTCGAAATTGGGTTTAGATGTATAGTCGTTCCTAAAGTTAACTTCCGTGTTTTGTTTTATAGTGGACACTACCCCTTTTTATATTCTTGTGGTGAAGCGGTAAAGCAAACTATGTGATTTAGGTACGTAATGTGTTCAGCTAATTTAATAAAATTTTACGAGTGGAATTTTTGTGAAATATCTTTGTCCTATTTTTTTAAAAAATCAACCAATATCCTTAAAAAGGAAAGATATCTATAAGTCTGTAAAAACACTTAAGCTAAAGCTTTTAATTGGAAGCGATAGTTCATACTTTTTTCGAATTGCCACTGAAATATCTTAGAAGTAAACAAAAACCTGACATTTTCAGAAAAAACTCTTATTATAAGAAAAATGAGTTGAAAATGCAAAAAAGCATAATTTTTCCTCTCTCTTTTTGCCGCTCTCCCTTACAAATAGATACTTAGTCAAGCACTTACTTTCTTAAAGAGGAAGCATTTAGAGAGTAAGTATTTAAAGTATTTAATAAATACTTGATTTTAATATCATAAATAACGCTTTTTGTATGAGCTATAGCTGATGTTCAGTGTTTTGGAGGGCAAAAATTCGTTTTATTTCTTTTGCAATAGGTTTTATTAAAATAAAAAATTCTGCATCAATTTTTAAGACATAATTAACCTTAACAATTTGCCACTGTCGAAAACAGTACCACTCATACCTTGGTAGTAGGATTTTGTTAAACTTATAAACATTAATCCATTACTACAACTTCACTTACATCTAACGTGAGCTGTTAATTAACCAATTTGTAATGATAACAAACTATTTATTCATCCGACATAATCATGTCTTTAATTAACACCAAGTTGTATTAGTGACCCTAGCTGTGTTGAAACAAAATTATTTGAATGGCCTCTAACAAATTTATTTGAATGGCCCCTAACAAAATTATATAGTGTGTATATCTAGAAGATGTCTAAAAAATAAGTTCTTGTGTATCACATTATAAATCATGTTATTAAACCAAACACTTCTTAATAAGACAGACGGTATGTAATAGTCATTGAAAAGTATTGGAACGCTTAAACATATTCTCAACTCATCCATTTTCTTCAATTAGATTGGGATTTATTTTATTGCAAATAACACTTTATGTTATGAAGGATAAAACACTTTTTTCATTTTTAACACATTATGCAGGACCTTGTCTATTATTTTGCTTACCGCTGTACACCTTTATGATCAAACTCAATTTAAAATACACACCACAAACTGTTGTTATACTACTGCTACTACACAGAGAAAACAGTATCGGTATTGAGTTCCACAATTGTTGCCAATCGCATAGTTTAGTTGTGATAGTAAAATTTTGCAATTGTATACACGGAATTTCATTTCGGATTATAAATATGTAGCCAGCACTAAGAAATTATGATTCTTTCAATTAAAATTGTTATACCACAAAAGAAAAATTCGATTGCAAGAACTGAGCCTTACGATTGACAAGGAATTTGTCCGTTTTCTAGGTGAAATAGTAAACTTCTAACTTCCTACAAAGTTGTCGCACGAGTTTGTTCTGGTAATTACCTGAAGCCGTTACATTTAAGTAAAGTAAAGCCAACCAAGGAAAATGTCAAATGCATAAAAATTTAAATCAAACTAAATCTGTAGCAGTGTGTTGTTCAATAGTAGCAAGTCATTGTCTGATTTTTGGTGGTTTATTTGTCATTACTTAATATTTTAAACAACTTATATTTTATTGAAAAATCTTTTATTATACTTTTTTTTTACCCGTAATGTCATATAGTCATCGTCTGTTTTCTGTCTTCAACATTGTCGTCTTTCTAGTCTTTCCGTTAAAATTTATTTTTATTTTTCTTTTAAGCTATTAAGCTTAATCCGTACTATTTAAACTCCCTGTATTTCCTAACTCTAAATTTTGTACTATTTATTTCCATTCCATTAATATTTGTTGTATTCTCTTCTTTTGCAGGTATGTACTACGAACCACACTAAGATAAGAGAGATCTTTAAAAACGTTTGGCAACATATGACTTCAAAATATTTTGATAGCGAACACATCCATATGTAAAGTATGCATAAGAAGGAATCGTGTTTGTGTATGGAAGAAAGTACACTTTGGTTGCATAGATAAGTACAATAAAAAATATAAATGACTTTTAATGTACAGTGGGCCTAAGTACTCTACAGATTTATAAAATGATCAATATTTTTTTATCAGACATACAATTTATAAAACTTTTAATACACTATTTATCTCTCTGCACCTCTCTTTCTGCACTTGGCTCTATTTTTACCTAAGCTTTAACAACTCTGTCTACATATTGTGACAAAAAAGGAAAACAATACTTTTTTCTACACGTATTACTATACTTATATAGATAAAGTATTGTATTACTACACAAATTTCGCTTCCAAAGAAATTTTCAATAATACGAAGGAAATTTAAAAAAACAAATTTTTCTTAAAGTTTGTCTTTTAAATTCTTGTTGTTTATTCCTTTTTGTGTAACTTGAGCCTAACTGTGTTTCTGTTTAGTTTTTATGTTAGAACTTTTATAAAAAATTTTAAAAATCTTACACATTATTCATATTGTTGGTCACAGGTAGAATGGCCCTATCTCAAATAATTGTAATATCACAGGGGAAGGTAAAAACCTTATAGAAACTCTATTAACGTAATTTAATATCTCTTGTAAAACTGTTATTTCTGATACTATTGCGTTAAATTTTTGTGTCGAGGTGTATTTCTGTGAAATACATTGACATCACTGAAAAACTCAATTTCGTAAAAAGTACGAATTATGGCCTATCTACTTGTGACCCCGATATGCAACTCAAACAAAATAAAAAAGCAGAAACAAAAAATCAAACAATATTTGCAATTTTTGTTAAACATTTCCCCAAATTTCTCCACGTGAATGCAAACAATTTTCTAATGGGTCGATTGTGGATAGCAACTGAACTTTAGTTGAGTTGCAAGCTACCAACTACAATTTTTCGTTTGCCAAATTTTCATATGAATTTGACAGTTGTTAGTTGCCAGTTGCCATCTTTAATGCCTTTTTTGGCAACTGGCAACGTAACTGAGGTTCGGTTGCTATCCATAATCGACACATAAATTATTTGTTATAGATAGTTTTTTCCTCAAAATATGTTTTTGTCAAATAGTTATTACAATATTATTTGTTTTATACTAACAACAATTGAAGAAAATTACTTTTTTAAATTTATTTTTAATGGAATTTGAAAAAGAAAAATATAGTGGATGTATATTTGAAATAAGTAAATTTGTTTCCTGATTCAAAGGAGGTAAGGGAGTGAGTGAGGAATGCAGTATCATTTTTAAATTATTTCTACTAAGATATTTTTATTGTCTCTAAAATTTTTCCTTGCGAAAAATTCTAATGTGTTATTTTTGTAATCTTATGCACATTCTTTTGATGAATCTGCATAGAAAATCGTGCGATTATTGCATTTGTATAGCATGTCTTAATCTATGTAAAATTAAATTTAAAAAATGTTTGCAGAATTTTGTTGCCCACTAGCTCTACAACTTAAGACACGAATTTTAAGCCAATAATACCAGTGACATATGGGCATTTCCTTGAATATGTCAAAGAATTGCAATCAACTATTTTTTAGCGACTAAATTGTAAAAATAAATTTGAATTGTAAATATGCTTTAAAATTAAAGTAACAACAACAATTTACAAGATTCACAAGAAAAAAGAAAATATAGAGTCCAATTAGCGGTATTTTTTTTTTGATTTCCCATGGATGTAATTTTATTGTCACATACGTAGTGCAAAAACATTATTTCTCTCCGTCATTCGTATTTCAACAGTCGCAAGAGAACCTAATTTAGAATTTAATTTTTTTTCAACATAATATAAATTTTATTACCAACGAATAATATTAGAGAATGATCTGTTACGTACGATATGTCAAGAACGATATTAAATTGAATTTATTATAAAATCATTTAAGGATTGTTTTCAATTAAGTGTGTTGGATTTTAAATGAAAAATATTTGGTTTAGTGTAAGGAATTAAAAAAAGAAAAAATACATTCGAAGATTCGCAGATTTTTTTATATTTCCATATATACCTCAAAATCACTTCTGTTTTATGCCACATACAATGTATTCTTATTTTTCTGGATATTTTAGACAACAATTATTCGAATATAATTAATTTTTTTTTAAATAAAGTTCCCTTTGAATGGAATATCAAGATCTAATTTTGTTTGTTTTAGTTACTCTTACTTCTGCAAAAATTACTGTACTTTAGAGAAGTACAAATGTTACGTACGATGACATGGAAATGCCCATATGGTAGTAGTCAGTCACATAGCAAGAGGAAATATTTTTATTGAAAAAAAAAATTTGGTAAGCAATTAATTTCTCTTTTCAGATCCGTGAGAAGTAATTCAAAAACTCAACATAAAAAAATCTCAGAGATTACTTTCAGGTCATAAACACGTTTCTAACATCCAGTTCCACATTAAGTTTTTCATTTGAAACTTAATAATTCTGAACGCATTACCCTATATTATGACTTAAGCTGAGTTAATTTTATTTATTCAGTTGTAGGTTTTCTTTTCGTTTGCTTTTTGTTATTGGTGTCATTTTGGGATCTTAACTTTTTATTTAATTTTATTTGGCAATTCATCGCAAACGCACTAACACCGCAGAAATGTCTCCATATTATTAAGCTTTTCCGTAATCGAATTTTTGTCATAAATATTTTTCGTATACTTTGGGCAACATATGGTATATTTTGTTGACCTTTTTAGTTCTCTGTGGCAAATAATATTAACAAATTTGAGTCTATTTGTATGTGTGTGTGATCGAATATATCATAATCGTGACCAGTTGATTTAAGGCCGAGCATTGCCGTGGTTCTTTATGCCGGGATCTAGGATTAAAAGCTTATAAAATTCGACCTGCTTATGATTTAAAGCCGCCAGATTTTCGCTTAAGCTTTGTCTAAAGTCAATAGGCTCTTCAGTGGCTCATTAAAGTTCCGTTATTTTGCCAGAATTTCGTTCGGTGGTGAAGCACATTTCTGGCTAATTGAATATGATAATAAAGAAAACTTTTCGCTGTGGTCTTATAAGTAATCCGAAAAAAGTCTGGAATTACACATTTATAAAAGTTTACCTTTTTGCGAAATTATTGTCTTATGAAATGGTTAGTCTGGTACTTTTGAAAACTAAGCAGACATGGCATAACCGTCAATGGCGAGTATTACCTCACCATCATAGCAGACGTTTGATTTTAGCTGGCAATACTTTATCACACAGTGCCATATTAGAATCTTGTATAAATTTGGATTCAGTTTTAGTTTGAACTAAAATATCAAAATGTTTCTTTAAATAAAGAACAATTTTTCAGAAGATTTATTTTTGTAAAATTAAAAAAAAAAAAAAATACAAAAATGATGATATTAAACAAAACATCGACAAAAGTAAGGAATATTTTTGTTAAAGACTACAAGGGCTACAAGATAAAGTTAAAACAGAATATGTCGTTTCGGTAGTAGCCACAGTACTGGTTTCTGCACTCTTGAAATAAAGAGTAGCCCTTATGTAGCATCTTGTCCTTCATTTAAATAGCTTCAATTAGTTGGCAACCTTTTAATAAACAACAACCTGTAAATCCCATAATTATATACACTGCTTCAATCAATCACACAACATGAGACTGTTGTTATTAAAAAAAATTAACTTTCAACTATCCACTAATGGAACGTTTTTGATATATTTATAGCTTTAGAAATGTTTGCATTATTTAAAAAAATAATAAAAGTGACCCAACTTTGTTGCCCTAGATACAACTACTTAACTCCAGCTGGCCTTTTAAGTTTTGAAGTGGTCTCTAGAATATTGTAATACCTCTAAAAATTTACCTTATTTTAATATTTTTATCCCTTTCGTTGTATTCAAATCGTTTCTAATATTACATGACATTTAATAGCAAGTTTTGGGAATGAGCATAAAAATGACAAGGGTCTTTAGATGTCACTTTCTCATATACATATACACATTCGTAGTTATCCATGACAGTAGCAGTTGAATCATTTTGATTTGCTTAAGTTTTTAAATTTATTAGGTTTATAGATGTTTTTAAGTGTGTTCTTTTGTCTCTTTTCTAGTTATAGTTTTACAAGTTGTAGCTCTTAAGGATTTTTTCTTTTTTTTGTTCGGGACAAATAAAAGTAAAAAGATAAAAACATATTTATAAGCCTTTGAAACTTTAATATTATTGTTGACCTAAAATTGATAAAAATAAAAGTTTATTTTTTATACGTATTAGTACACATACAAAAAGAAGACTAGTTGCAGTTGTTCATCTTTGAAAGATGATATGAGTATGTATTTAGCCGAAAGAATGCCACTAGCAGGGGAATTCAATAAAGCAACTTTATCAGGGAACCCCAAAATTGCACTTATAAATTTTAAAGTGTTTTCATTTATCTTTTATTGGAACATAAAGTGTTTGAAATAGTATTATGTATAAAAAAGACAATTAATAGTGATATTTTCTGTCCTGCCCTTCACTGTCATATACATCGGTATATTGATTACATGTAGCGTAGCCTAGACTTCAGATTTAATGTTTTGCACCATTTTGCTTTGCTATTTCCGATGCCATTTTTGATTTTGAATTTTCACGGTGTTAAGGGTTTTCTTCTACCCAAGCCCTTTTATTTAATACTGATATAAGTAAAAAGGTGTCCGCCATTTTATTTGGGACGCCATCTTGGACTTTCCACTTTTTTTAGTTAATAGTATTTAACTGGTCAAGCTCTTTCTGTTCTGGATTTCACATTCTTTATAGTGCATTTTATTCTGCTAGTCAAGCCTTTTTATTTAATTTATTTATATTTCGGTTGTTTAGGAGGTGAAAACATTGTTTTTCTTTTGTATATTTGTACTCACAACTTTGGCAATTAGTAACCACAATTTCTGACAAATATCCCTAGAAGCATATCATATCTACAAATGTGACCTTCTCCGAGAAAAGGGATCTAGAGTGTCGAAAAACGGGTTTGGACTTAAGAGTGGATTCGGGTACCTAAAAGGGTGTAGAATAAGATGAATTGAGTTAGATTTCTAATAAAAATTTATTTACCCCATAAAAACGTTGTTCCGTCGGTCACTGGTTGCGGCTTAAGAATGAAGTATCGAGATCATAACACACAGAGCAGTAACAATAGCAAAGGTATTGTCACACTAAAAGCGAAAAAAAAAACATCACCAAAGTCGTCACCCAATCATAACTAACCATACCAAATCGCATCTCCCAACTGAAGGTGTATTCACATTGATAATGCATTATGACACTTTAAATGTGTTTTTCTCAAAACTTCATTTTCACACACTGGGTCCCTTTTCTTGGAGAAGGTAACAAATAGTAACAAAATTATAGGACTGAAATATGCTAATTTTAGTGGTAGAAATATGGCAAAATCCAGAGGCACTCGTTTTTATTTGATCATATCACAGAATTGTATGGGGCGATTATGCTGGATTTTATTACGGATTTATTTATGAACATTTGCAAAAGATCGATACCACATACAATTCGGTGAAACATGTGGGGGCTTCTTAAAGTTGAACTCAGTGTAATGACAACGGAATGATAAAGCTGTAAATGCCGTAGTCACCGCATCTGTAGGGTATAAAACCACATTCACCGCCATTCTTATAATATTTATTGTTTCACTGACCATTTAGCATAAATTGAAGCATTTCAATCATGTATCGTTGAAACTCCTCTCCTTCTCTTAAGCACGACATTAATACTTATTGTAACCTTTTTAACTACTAATCAAAGCAAAGTCAATAGTTTCGAAGTTATAATTAATTAACCGTCACATGTGATCTATGACGTTTTGTGCTTTTGTGAAAGTTTTTTTTAACAAACTTGATTCCTATGAAACTTTTCACATACATTAAGTTGATAATGTAATATTTACAATACTGTGACAGTTTTTTAGATAGGAATAGTGAAGGTCTTACACTTAAGTTGCGTTGTTTTTTCTGATTTGAGGTTAGTTTGATTCAGCAATTAATTAGGAATAGGTTCAGTATTCATAATTATTCATTGAACATAGGCTGAAGCACACTTTTGATTGAGTAAACAGATTTGCCAAAATTAAAGTGATGATAATCCTTAAACTATTTCTTACACGTTATTACTCCGAAATTTTTTTTGGTGCTTTTGATAAGCCAGCGGCATCATTGGTTCTTATGTATTAAAAAATAGTGTTAGTCAGAGCATTACAGTCAACTGCGAGCGGCTTAGAGACATTGTTTTCGTGTCTCAGTTGTAGTGTATTAACATTACAGAATTATAGTTTCGGCAGGATGGTTCCATATGTTACACAGCGCTCTATGCAGTCAGTTTATTGAGAGAAACATTCAACGAAAGAATAATTTTAAGAAATCGATATGTGAACTGGTTACATTGTTCAAGTGATTTTAGGACATTCGATTATTTTCTCTGTGGATATAAGTAGTTACGGATCTATTCAGATAAGCCAGAAATGGCTGAGTACTTAGAAGCAAATGCTCGATGCCTTGTTGCTGAAATACAGTTTGCGAAGGGTGTGTAAAGATTGTACCTTCTGGAAAAACCCCGTGCGAGTCAATTTTCCATAATCGGATGTAAACATTAATACCATAAAAAGCCAATTGGATCGACATTTAAATATTAGATACCGTTTTACAGTAGACTCGCAGTAACGTGAACTATTAAAAATCGAGCGTGTTCACGTTTGCGAAGTTGTTCATGTTGACGAAGGTGTAACTCTTTTAAATTTCCAACTAAATTAGACATGTGATTAAACTCAAACTCATATATTTTCTTGTGTTTCGAATCGTTATGTACATATGTTTTGTTAAGGAAAAAAGTACGTAAAAATTAATTTAAAAAACGTGTTACCTTTTTTTGGATTATCTTTTAAATTTTAATTGCTGAACAAATTCTTTCTCTCAATATAGCTAACAGGATACCCCCTTCATCTTCTAAAGAGCTAAAAATGTTCAGCCAGCATTTTGCTATTGTTTTCTTTTCAAAACGTTGCCAAGTTGAATTTGAATAGCCAATAGCGTCCATTAATAGTTAAACCGATTTTCAAAAATGGCCGCTATCTCCCAATACGATTTGGAGCAATTGTAGTCCACAGGAGATTCAAAATTTCTAAAAGAACGAGGATTTTTTGCCTTTCCAACTACAAGAAGTTTATCTTAGGAATTTTGGTAGTTTTTGTGTCAATTTTCACGAAAAACTTTAGATTAGATCATGCTAAATCATCAGCGCGCACTAAACTAAACTTGTGCAATTATTTACGGGAATACCCCTTTTTATGAAAACGATTTGGATAACCGACAAATTTGTTCACATTATAAGGCTTTCTCAATGTGTTCACTATACAGAGTAGTCAGTGTAAAAAAAACTATGTTAATGTTATCCGGTGTTCTCGTAAGGCAGTGTTTTTTGTCACCGCGACTCAACTGTATTTCAATTTAAAATGTTTCCGCCTCTGTAAAAAATACCCTTTATTTGTATTGTGCATCAATTTAGGAATTCAGATAATAGCAGCAACTCTGAGATTATGTATAAATTTGTATAGTCTAATTTGTATAGTCTAACGTTGATGAGGCTACCAATTTTCTCTCTGATGCTCAAGTGTTTATAAAATTATTTGCTTGTAATGTTAACATTGAATTTCCCATTTAAATTCATTAAATGGTTAAATGCATTAAGCACGATGGCCACGTTTAAACTGATTTGACTGGTAATATTTGGTTTTGCTTAACACAGCAACGTATCAAACTCAAACCATCAAATTTCATTTCAAAACTGTTTTCAAAAAGAAAGAACGTATGGTTAATTTGGTCGCAAAATATTTTTAATGTTTACAAATTATTTTTTTTTTTTAGAAATATGAATTTTTCTCATCTCTGTTGCTGTATTTCTTGGATTTAACCTGCCATAAAGCAGGCAAACCACGGTATACTTCAATAAATTCAAGTATAAGTTTTTTCCTCCATATTTTATTTAACCACAAAATTGTTACCGTACGATGTTGTCGCTGCGAAAACTGAATAAAAATGTCATTTGAAGTTTTTCGCAGCAACACATCAAACTCGCTTCAAATCATAGTAGCGGCGGCAATGAAAATCTAAATTGTTTTGATTTTCGTCAAACTCACATGGACATATACGTGTGAGATTTTTTTCACTAACACAATCAAAAAAAACTGAGTTGGACAAATCAGTTTGATACGTGGCCATCGTGCTTTAATGGTTGAATGGTGTTAAGACACACGTCTTTATGTTCGAAGAATTTCTGACACAATAACTGAATTGTTTCTAGAGATTCACGGCCTTACTATACCAAGATATTGATTACCAGAATCTGTCACTGCTTGAACGGCCTCATTTTGGAATAAGTATAATCCGATAATAGTGCCCAATTGTAAATGCATATTTATATTGTTAGGCAATCACATGGGTGCCCCGGTGAAATAGTCAGTAGAGTAGTGTGCTGGTCTGATAGTTTGGGGGCTGCGGGTTTGATCCCCGCCAGTGACTGTGGACTGGTTTGCTTCTCTTTCTCTTCTATTCAAACTATTCTATTCATATGGAGTGCACAACATGCCAATTGGGCATAGGTTTATACCTGTCGTTGCTTTGGGCTTTTAGTGAACCCCCTTTTCAACCTAGCCTTAGCTAACCTAGACAATCACACGTGGGTTATCTACGCTCAAATTGCAGCAATTTTGACCGCTCCTTGATTCAATTCAACCAACTGTCTTTTGTAGAAGACTAGGCTTTAGTTCAGGTGTCAAGTAAACTTTGTTATCGTGGAGTCGCACTTTACAAGTGTATTGATCTACATATTTTCACAAACCTTAAACTGCTAGCTGTCAACATTTTTATTTGTTTTTCATTGATAGCAACACTTAAACGCTCATGTGGTGGTAAATTTAAATATTGCGTGACATTTGGGATATCCAATGGAATGTTAATGTTTGGAAAATTTAACTTATAACCCAACCATTTAATTTTTTGTTGTTGCTGATGTTGTTGTTATTTTGACTATGGTATATTTAACTGGTTTGTTAGCTACATATTTCTAAAATATCCCATATGCCAACGAAATCCTGGCTTATAGTCGCTCATCATGGTTTTCGCAATGATGAATATAAAAACCTCAAACTTTATTTGTATTTTTTTTTATTACAACTTTTCATTACTTTTTTGTAGTGAAAAAAGGGGAACAGCATACATATTTACTAAGACTTAAATGGAATAAAATTTTAATATTTTTTCGAAAAAAAAAAAAAAAAATGGGAGAGAGCAGAAAAAATCAACAAACTGTTCATGTAATATTGAAAAGAAAAAAAGAGATGTAAAAAACTTTTTCAATTTAGTAAAAAGGTTTTTTTCTGCTGTTGTTGCACGATAGTGGCAGTGGCTGCTGTTTATCTGTTTGTGTTATAACTTTAATACAATCTCTGGAGATATGATACATTTGTTGTTGCTTTTTTATTTTGCAGTTTTAATACAAATGTCATATGCTGGGTTCAAATTCATATGTGTATTACAAATTGTTAACAGCAGTTCGGTATATTTTATCACCCACCCACACTCTCAAACCACCCCTTTGAACCCGCCTTTCTCTAACACTTAGGAAGCTTATCCTCTTGTTAATAGTTTTTGTTGTTTTTAAAAAGTTCAACGTTCCTTCATATAGATGACATTCTGATAGTTAGGGAGACGAAGAGAAAATGAAAGACACACTAACAAATATTCATTAATGTTATGAATATTTTATAGCATCAACGAGAGATGTATGTAAACCCTTTTTAAAACTGTGACACAAATACGCACATTTGAACATGCATACGTACAGACATACGTATTAATAAATAAATAGTTTGAACATACAAATTAAACATATGTTTGTATGTAGTATAGTTGATGAGCTATAATTCGGATTTAGTTTTATATCAGATTTACTTCTCCTACCATCACACATTCACTAATTGGTGGTGGGAAAATCATTGAAAAGGGTCGCAAATAAATGTAAAGTTTAAGTAAAGTTGTTGTTTAAGTTTGAACGAATTATCTTTTTATAGTTGTCATTAATAACATGAGAAACTACTTTTGTTAAGGAAAAGAAAATAAAAATATTCACCTTGAATCGTTCTACCAAGAGCGAAATATTTCTTATTTGAGCAAAACCATATTGACATCTTGATAAAAAATAGATTTTATCTCAATAAAATTTAATCTTTTAATAATGTTTCAGGAAGTTGTAACACAAAAGGTACAAGTGGTTGTGTTCTTTACTACGCACAATGGCGCCTTTAGAACAAGTGAGGTTGCAAAAATCAAAAATTGTATGTGCCCCTAAAAATATATTACAGAATATTGTCCAATTTCAAATATGCTACTAATATTACAATAAGATTGTTGGTTCAGAAGATATCGCCCTTCAAAGTTGACTGACTTTTAGTGTTCAAAAAAGCAGATTATTAATTTTGGTAGTTCGATCAGTTTTAATATACAGTATCTCGATAAATAGGTAACGGATCGTCATTCTTTTTAATTCTATTTATAGACTTGTGTATTAAGAAAAGAGTAGAAAAAATTTTTCTCCTTGCTTTGTGTTTGTCCCGGTAAATCGATATCCATTTTTTCAATATTTCTCAAATCTTATGAACAATAAAAAAAAAACTATAAATTTCTATATTTGCCCTATTTTCACATATTTTCTTTGATTATTCCTTTAGCTAATGCAACAACTTTCAGCTGCCCCTTCTTGCCACATTTCTTTCTAGAGGTAAAATTTTTAAAAAAGTCATGGTTCCACAAATATGTTGCCCGCATTTCTGAACATAAAACCGTGCAGACCCATGGTTATTTTTACTATTTCGTTGGTTATTGTTAAAATATCTGATTTTTGTTTTTCATCCTGTAATGCTTACCTAACATCAACATTGTCATTGAAAATTTGGACCATCGGTTGGAGGTGTGCCGCCGAAGTCGCGGCGGCTATATGGCCGATATTTTGTTCCATACATAATTAAACCATACAAATATCAAAATGAAAAGAAGTGACAATAATTTCCCAAATAACTTGTGTTTTAATCAAAATCAACATCGGCCCTTAAAACTTAACCACCCTTTATATATCATTTCTGTATAGCTCTTTAGTTACATTGAGCGATTTTTGAAGCAGAAGCAAAAAACTCTCTAATATTATATGAAAAACTAACTAAAAGTATTAAATTGGTTTCAGTTAAGTTTTCATTAAAGAATTAATATTTGAAAAATATCCAGTTTTTTTTAATTATTTTTAGAGACATGAAACTTGCGCCTTTAAGCATTTTGTTTTCTCTGTAACCGAGAATGTCGTACGTAAGTTAAAAAAATGGTTTTGGTAATCTTAAGAAATTTCATTAAAGAAGAAATTATTTTCTTCACTAGTTTTGCTTAAATGTTATTTTATCTTTACTAAAAACAAAAAGGTTATCAAAGTATCAAAGCATGAAAAGTATATAAATATTATTATGGACAGGGACTAGTCCAAATACCAAATGTTCGGAGAAAACACGGTCGAGTTAACATTGCAATGTAAATACTAGGACTGGACCATATAATCCAGCTTTGCATTGCATAGGAGTAGTCTCAAAACTACTCTTTGTCACTACTGGTTGGTATATCTAAACGACCATTATACTGTTGTTGAAAACACTAATGCAATCTTTAAAACTCAAAAACTTGTAGCTAAAAACTCTTGTTGGAAATTGGCATGGTCCCTTAATGCATAAAATAGGAGCATGTTGTAACAAGTCGATGTAGTCCAATATTATCTGCAGGGATATTCATGTGTTGAACAAGTATAAAAATCATCACAATCCGTCTTTTTTTTTAAAGTGTTTTTTGTTTAATATTTTATGAAAAGGCTTAAGTTGCATTTTTGTTTTGCGAATTTATTCTTTTTTTTTTATTAAAAGTAATGTTTTTTGACTGTTGTCGGACTAGCCATAGCGATAATTTAAGTTATCGTCTCTTTTAGTCTTAAATTTAACAATTTAATCTCTCCAATAATATAAGATTTTTAAAATAATATTTTGTTATACTTTTATAGCAGACTAGCTGACCCGGTCCGCGTTGCTGGCCCTAAGCCAGCATTAGTGTTGTATTACCACACGATTTAAATTCAACTTTTAAGAGCGCAATATCTTGTGTTATCGAATGATGTAAATATTTTTTGTAAATAAATCGAAAACTCGGATTTGTGAATGCAACATTTCGTTTTAAAATTTTGATATTGGATCATTATTAACATTGGTTTTTTGTAAGTATTTTCGGAACTACATAACCGATTTAAGAGTTTGATATCTCGTTTTGAAAAACATGACAACGGCTTTCAAAAAAAAAAAAAAAATAAAAATAGAAAACAATATAAATATATGTATGTATATGTCAGTGGTGGTGCAATATAAAAATTGGATTTTGCCACGCCTCTCCGCCCGCAGACCGAAAATAAAAAATTAGATTTCACAGTGTCACCCGCCTACATACACACATCCTGTTTTATATATATATATAGAAGAAGAAGAGAAGAAGCAGATTCAAATTATAAATTTTATAAACGTCTACCCTTTAAGTAGGTAGCTGATGACAACCAGGCGACGTTTGCAGTCAACGGTATTTGTGATCTTGTAGTCGCAGTCGTCGTCTATGTATTTTTATTTTTTCTCCTGAGATTAAAACAAGTGTTGAGTTTGTGTATCATCATTTAAGGCCGTTGCTGTTGTTTTCTTGTTTTCGTCTTTATTTTTTTACTTTTATTATTATTGTTTTTTTTTTCTTTTTTTTTTTTTGTTCAATACTGTTTATTATCGTTGCCTCATTTCCCCAATTTCTTCTTTTTTTTTTGCTTGATGTTGACAAATACCAGTGACAAAAAAACTTTAACCAAACAAATATAAGAGTTTATGCTGTCAAAATATTAACAGAGAATGTAGTCCTTTAGAACTGTGTTTTATTTTGTGAGTGCGTATGATTGTATGATTCTTGCTTTCAGGAAATTTATATCACTTTTTTGATTACTGTTATTTTACCCTTACCACCCCAGAACACCATCAGATGACCAAATAAATCTCTGCTCTTAGATTTGCTGCTTTTTTATGATTAATACTTGTAATGTTTCTTTTATTGCACACGAGTTTTATGCCAGGACTTTGTGCTATAGCACACGTATAGTGGAGGGTAGAAAATAAGCAGGTATTTATTAAAAGAATAAAAGGATATTTAGGATTAGTTGTGGTACCAAGATCAAAAAACTTATTTTCCTAAAACAACAATTTTGAGAAAGTTTAAAATTCTTTCAAACCTATACCCTGTTTCTGTAATTCAAGAATTTTCAAATTGTAATAATCTTCCAGTCAATTCTTAATTTCAAAATTATCGGTTTATGTTTATTCATCCTGTCTTTAAAAAGGCAATTATAAATGTTTATACTTCAACATTTCTCACTACAATACAGTAACGCAGAACTGGACTATATTCTGGTGAGCAAAAAAATTTTACTTTAAAATTCAGATAAAACAAAAAAAGTAGCTCCTTAGCTTTGGCTACGTTATAACGGGTAGTCCAACTAAAACAACAAATACAACAAACAAACACAGGGCATGGTGTAAAAATAAAACATTGTTCAACTAATACCATCTTGTTTAGAACACATGTGACAACTGCATAATTGCAAAAATTGCTTTAGCAACATCTGTGGATCTGTAGCTAAAGGCAACCATTAATTACTTGTGGTAATGACGTTCAAAAAGAATACAGGAAAAACAGATGTTGGTAAATTTCGTACTAACTCAGTGTTATATGAAAGACATGAATAAATTAGAACAAATAATTCTATGTTTCAATTTTCAATAAAATACTGAGTTAAATAGTTGATATTTACACACAACATTTGTAGTTCTGATCAAAAGAGTGCTGATGATGAAACCGTAGCTGGTTTCGAAAATGCATTCCACTCAGCTAGTATCGGATAACTAACTTTTCCTAGATATTATGTCATTATCACATAGAACTTATAGCCTAAATATAATACAAAACGCACGATGTTAATTGTAAATAAAACAAAAACTTTTCAGAAAATTATCTAAATATTTCCTTTAATGATAGAAGGATCCATAGCGATTACGTGAAAAACAAAACATCGGCCAAATGCTTGCCACTGCTGCGGTACCATACTACTCTCAGATGGTCTATACTTTCAATGACACTGAGACAGAATTAATATTTAATGTCGCTAATATGCCAAAATATGTCATCCTTTAGCTCATGGAATTGTTCTTGGCTTATTAAAGTACTATTTTTCTATTAAATATCCCCAAAGAAAGAAATCCAACGGTGTCAAGCACGTGATGGAGGAGGCAAATTAACATCGCTACGATGTAAGATAAGACGACTATTGAATTTCTCGCGCAAAAGGAGAATCATTGTTTTGTTAATTGTGTGGCAAGTGGCATCATTCTGTTGGATCCATACGTCGTCCATATCCATATTCTCTTGTAGGCACAATAAGCTTGTTATCATCTTGCGATAGCGAACACTAGTCACGGTAACTGCTTGGTCGACCTTGTTTTTTAGAAGTAGTACGACCCTATGACGCTGGCATCCCATAAACCACACCAAACAGTCACTCCTTGTTGATGCATCGGCTTTTCAACAATCACTCGTTGATTCTCATTTGCCTAAATGCGCCAATTCTGTTTGTTAATGAATCTACTTCTGTCTGTATAACCAACCAATTGTCCTATTAACGACGCTTGAAATGGTCAGTTGCACCTTGCAATTTGTATATTCGGGGATGTGATGTTCGTCAGATATTCCATTGTTTGGTACGATGACGATTAGAGGTCAACGGTTCTTCTTCCGTTGTATCGCGACACAACACATGTTGTTCGCAGCATGAACTGGGCCAGCACGCACAGATTTTTTCACAGCTACTAGAGACCCGGTTAGCTGAAATTGGCGCATTTTGCACACTTCTCCCCCAATAGTGGACACATTTGGTCGATTATGCTGACCAAAAAAATCACGAAGTTCAAGAAATGCATTTTGATATGAACGCCCAGTTTCGAAAAAGGCTTTAGCAATTTTAACGCGCTGCTCAATTGTGTACCTTTCCATGTTTGAATTTATCAAATTCTTTGTTTCAAATTAAGTTGTGCAAAAAACTTGACACTTAACTATGAATCACAATTAACATTAATTGGAGTTAGTTTCCCCACTTTCTAAGTAACAATTTTGTATAAATGAATATAATTTACACCATCCATCTATGTATATTGAATTCATATTAATACGCATACATACATACAAAGATGGTATATATGAATTTGTTGGATTTATCACTCATACATACAACATTGTAAGTGTCATATAGTATTCAATTTAATATTTTATTGTTCCTTCGACTTGTGTTGTGTTGTCTTGTCTTTATTATTTTTTATCTAATTCCATTTTTATGAGGCGTTAAATGTGCAAACTTTGTGACTTTTTGATTGGATTTTCAGTTGGGATTTTCTGTTTCTTTTTCTTTTTTTTTTGTATTTTGTAACATAACTTGAATATAACAATAAAATAAAAGTTAAAAAATATATATGTACATGTGTATATTAGAGTACCAATGTAGCATTGAAAAGTCATCATGGAAAAACTTAAATTTGAAAAGTTTTTCTTAAAAAGCAAAATATATAATAAACAGTTTTCTTATCATGATTTAGCAATATTTATTTGCAAAAAAGAAAAAAAAAATAATCAAATTTATAGCTCATGTCTTAAGTAGTAACGATTTTTTATTTATTGAAAATTAATTTTGAAAACAAAACTTGGCCATTACAAGTGGACATATATTTACTCCCGGGTGTGACATTGTATACGTTTGGTGGAGGGTTTTTAGTCATACTGTCAATGTGGAATTAATGAAAATTTATTAAAGCGTTTATATTTAATATAATTCATGTTGTTTTGTTATGCTCTTCGCATAACAATTTCTGTCAAGTCTTGCAAAAAAAAAAAAAAAATTCTTTAGGTAAACGAAATTATTGATAAATTCTAAAACTTAATGTACATTTGCTATTTATATATTCTTTTTTTTTATATTATGCGTAAAGCTCGGATTACATTAGGTTAATATTTCGTCAAATAGGGTTGAAAAAGCTTTTTGATTAAATCAAGAAAATTTTTAACTAAACAAGGGATCCAATCCGATTCAGACGGACATACGGACTTAGCTAAATCAATTCATCACTCTATAATGATTCAGGATGTAGATCAGGGATACACCTTTTTAAAATTTTTGAAAATGTCAAAATGGCCCTATCCATACCATTTAGTGCATAAAAAACCATAAGAACTGCATCTTTAGATTTTCGATATCGTTAAAAAAGGTTCCGCGTCAAATGCAATTAAGTTTGGGATCAGTAAGTTCTAAAACCTTAAGTAATTTCACTTAACAAAGATAGTTTTTAGATTGTGATTTTGATTATAATCATATTTACATTATCATAATTACATTAAGAAATGTAAATAGTTAAAAAATTATAAAATAACAAATTTTGAAAAATTAAAAATTTTGAATAAAAAAAAAATCTTAAAGGGCTTTCAGAAATCGGCTTCGACGCGGAACGTTTTTGTTCCGAAATGACCTGAGCAAACATTTTTTGGTTTCAGCACAATGTCGGCTACAGCGTGAGGATAGGGCCTTATTTTGGTTGTACCCCTAATGTAGATGTATATACTTGATAGGGTCTTTATGAATATTTTAGAAATTACACACGGAATGATAAAGCTACATGTATACTCTTTTACAGTTTCGTGTGGTGGGTAAAATGAACGAAATCAACAAATGAAATAATTACTTATAAGGAGCAACCAATCTTTATAAATGTAATTTTTACCAATTAGTTGTTTTATTCAAGAGATGGAACCATAAATAATTTTTCACTCACAATCATGCAGCTCACTTTAAAATATGACTTCTACACTTATTTTGTTAGTGTTTGCTTACACATGTACGCTCACGTAAATATAATGAAAATTTAACCGCGATAAAAAAAGTGTACATTGTCCCAACATACACTCACGGAAAAAACCAAATTAACGAAATTATTTCTAAATTAAAACTTAACTGATATTTACTCTATTCAGAATGTGTCCTAACATGTCATATTATCATAATTTTATAGGATTTCACAACAGTTTAAAAAAAATAAAATTAAAAATTAATGCTTTACAAGTAAAAATTTTTTTAAAATTATACTAGTGTGCATGGTATGTTTATTGTGCTTTAAGGTGGAGCTACATACCATCCGTTCATGCGTTGTTGCGTTTGATACTTTTTCACCTTTTTATACGTTTCTAAACTCAAGTTACATACAATGCGTTTTATGCATCAACTCTTATGTTTTAATCAGCTGTTGTGTTTATATTTTTATTAATTAAAAACAATTTTGCCAAAATGGAAAGTAAAATTGACAATTTAAGGGAATTTATGGAATTCATTTAGTTTATGTACATTATATTTTGTACTACAAAAGTTCTAAAATAACACAATCATCAATAAGCATCTCCTCCATTGCACTTGTTTTCTTTTAATAATAAACAAACAAAGATGACACTCAGCACATAATAGTTATCGATAAGTAGAATAAAAATTTTGGTAATGAAAAAATTGTGTTTAAAATTAGTTTTTATGTATGTTTTTCTCAAAAGTAATTGTAAACTTTATTTCGAATGCTTTTTCTTTTATTAAAAACATTTTTTAATACAAAAAAATGGAAAAAACAAATCCACCACACAATCAAATTAATCGATAACATCGACAAAAAAATATTATTTGTCATCCATGGCTATCAACAACAGCTGACATTTTATCACCTTTTCTGCGACGGATACAAAGTAGAAAGTAAACCTACTTTGCTGCGTTGATACGTTTATGCATTCTTTGCGATTTGCTGTATAACTTGTCACATACAATTACACTGATTGTACTTTTTGACAGATGCATAAAACGGAACAACGGATAGAACGCATGGTATGTAACTCCAGCTTTAACTATTAAGATACCTATGGCAATTGGATAAAAATATACAAAGCCAAACCGTCTGTAATATTTGTAAACCACCGACTGCGTTTAAATATAGCACAATCGTCGGCTTAAATCTCATACATATATCGCACTTAGTTATGAAGGGTCATATGTTTTATGTTATTATTTTAAAACTTTTGAATTTAGGACATCTTGTGAATACAGTAATTGTATACCAAATTACTATCATTAAGACACCCTTTATATTGGTATTTAATGATTTTCTAATTGTTCGTAAAGAATTTTACTTAAATTAATACAAAGTGTTGAATGTAACTTAATAAAATCAAATTAGTAAACAAAAAATAATAAAGAACCACTGCTTTAAATTCTTTTTCCGCTCGTTACGTTATTTTCGCGGTCACATTTTACTCTTACCTGTCAGAAATGTAGACGACAAAATAATACAGCAAACAAAAATAAATATTTTTATGGAGAATTAAGGGTACTTTTGAGTTAAAAAAAAAATATGAAACAAATTGAAAAACTGTTCAGGAGATTTCTCCTTAAATTTTGGTTATGCTAGTAGCGTTATTTTAGCGGTTAACGTTTGATAGAATTATGTTGTGATACGATTTTGTATCATATATTGATATTTTTTAACTATTATATAATCATGCGCTATAATATTATAATTATATGAAAGTTACTTACTATATTATAATACAACTTATAGCGATTACTAGCAATTATTATATGCTCAAACTGCAGTGATACAATCCAGTAATAGTATGATTGACTCAACCATATTTCTTCTTTCCGTGCAGATAAATATACTGCATGATCCATTGCTTTATTCCTTTGTATGCAAACTTAAAATAATTTTAAATTTTGTAGATTTTCTTTACTCTAAACTTTCAAGTTCGACTTAAATTACAAAAAGCTATGAAATACCGCAGTATTGCCCCTGGTTTCTTTTTGAAATATAGTAGGATGACAAAATCGAAATTATAATAAACTAAACAAATTAATTTTTTTGTACCCGTCACCTGTGGTGTACAAGGGTATATATAGCTTTGTCATTCCATTTGTAATTTCTACAATTTTCATTTCCGACCCCATAAAGTATATATTTTCTGAAAGCTTATGAATAAAGGAGTCGTTTAAGCCCTGACCGTCAGTGTGCTGATTGAAATCAACTTTTAGAAGCAACCATATGTTCCTCAGAACTGTGTATGGTATCAATCAGTGATCGGCTTTGAGTCGTTTTTTTCGACATTCAAAGTGAGCCATAAAACTTGAGTATAAGTGCGTATAAATCATTGAAATTTAACTGAGCTGACGTACGCATACCCACAACAACGTTGATTTATAAATACAACACACAATGAACATAAGTACTACGTTGTACTTATATTTATAGCGTCCCATATTTATATGATTTGCAAGACTACGCAGACTTCACTACTAGTGAAGACTTTTCAATAACTTTGAATGCGTACAAATCAACGAAATAATGAATAATGATTCAAGTTGACTTACTTCATTAGTATTCGTTGCAGATCTCTGGTATCAATCTTTTGGAAATATCCAGGAATAAATCGCTATTGAAATGCAGCACAATCGCCCCATAACTTTCTGAGATATGAGCAAATAAACAAGAGTGCCTCTGTTTCTTTCCATATTTTTACTATTACCAACTTGTTTAAAACAAGTAAAAGCGCTATATTCGGCCGTGCCGAATCTTATATACCCTTCACAACGTGTAGTCATGCAATAACAGTAAATTCACGTACATATGTATGTTAAAAAAAACAAAAAAAAAATAAAAAAAAAATTTAAAAAAAAATTAAAAAAAAAAAAATTATTATATACATATATAATATATATAAAACAAAAAAAAATAAAAAAAAAATTAAAAAAAAAATAAATAAAAAAAATAATAATAAAAATATATATAATATATTAAATAAAAAATAAAAAAAAAATAAAAAAAAAATTAAAAAAAAAAATTTTAAAAAAATTTAAAAAAAAATTTTTTTGCCTCAGCTGGGATTCGATGCAATGTTGTTTTTATGAAAAGAAAATCGAGGTGGTCGTGGGTTTTTGCTCATATCTCAGTTGTTTATGTACCGATGTTTCTGATTTTCAATACCGATCTACTCCCGAATATTTCTGATATTTTAATACCTTACCCGGGTCCAACCTATGTCGGGGGGCTTCAAAAAGTTGATTTCAACATACACACGGACAGACGGTCAGACGGACAGACGGACAGACGGTCAGGGCTTAATCGACTCCTCTATTCATAAGCTTTCAGAAAATATATACTTTATGGGGTCGGAAATGAAAATTGTAGAAATTTCACACGGAATGACAAACCTATATATACCCTTTTTCACTGTGTGAAGGGTATAAAAACATGTCACATGCAACTGCATAATTGCAAAAACTGCTTTATCAACATCTTAAGCTAATGGCAAACATTGAAAAAAACTTCTGGTAATGACGTGCAAAAAAGAATACAGGAAAAACAGATGTTGGTAAATTTCGTACTAACTCAATGATATATATGTATATAAAATAACATGAAATAATAACATTAAAATTCGTGTTGGCCGCTACTACAAAATGGCGGGCAATAAATTTATATATGGGTAAAAAAAATTTAAAAATGTAAATGTAAAATGTAACTTCTTGAACACCCTCAATATTGTTATCAAATGAACGGCCTTGACCAGTAGAATACAGTTAATTATTAAAAAATGAAAAATTCAAGATGGCGTCTAAAACAAAATGGCGGATCAAATTTTTTTAACCCCATCAATATGGGTATCAAATTGAAGGGCTTGACTAGTTGAATACATTTAACTACGTAAAAATTCAAAATCGAGAATGGCGTCGGAAATAATAAGGAAAAATGGCATATAACATGAAATATAGGTTAAGCTACGATGTGGGATTGTACCTATGTACATGATGGTGAAGGGTATTATCAGATTCGGCACGGATGAATATAGGTTTAATTACTTGTTTATTATACCCACTATCAAAAGACCAAAATTCACTCTTACCTGTTTTTCTTGAAATACCTCAAAAATCATCTGCCAAATTGTTTTAGGTTCTTAACTAAATAATTAAGCCAATGAGAGTTAAAATTTTTTTTTAATTTTTCAATAATATGTACGTGGACTATCAATAAATTATTTATTATTGGAAACATTTGAAAATACTTCAATGTTTTTTTTTTATTTAATTTTTTTTTTATAAATTTAAAAGAATCTGCAAAAGAAATTTTAAATCAACTACAAAATCTGTGTCATTTATTAAACAATTGTAGATTTTTTTTCAAAATCTATTTCATTGCAAATAATAAAATTTAATTAATATTATTAAATAACAAGAGCTTTTTATCTTTTTGTAAGTTAATCTATAACTTTGTAAAGTTATAACGAATTTTTTTCCAAATCCTACATAAATACGTTTATAATCTGCAAAACAAATATTGAGAAAATAATTGAAAATAAAAAAACAAAATAAAACTAAAAACACATTTTGTAAAATATTTAATTTGTTAAATTATTATAGTGGTTAAAAACCAAACCTGTACTAAATACATATAGACAAAACATAAAACCGCTAGGAGCACAGTTATACCATACAGTTTTGAAGGCATTACATGAACTAGAGATTTAGCAATAACATTAGAGCTTAATTCTTAACTAAATTGTTTAGAAAGTCTGACTAATTTTTCTGTAAATAATAACGCAGCAGTAACTGTAAATCTTAATCAGCACAATGTAAATGCCTATAACTTACAAAAGTAATTACATGTTTAGGGCGAAATTGTTTCGGTTAAATGTTTTTCATATTAAATGTTTCTCAATTAAGAGGAGTATATGTTAAAAAAATAACAGTAAGAGTGCTATAATTGACCGTTCCGATTGTGATATTACCCACATTTACATGGTCATAATTACCACATCGTAGCATAGCCTAGCTTTCAGATTTAATGTTATACGCCAATTTGCTTTATTAGTTCAGACGCCACCTTTGATTTTAAATTTATCATAGTTACATAGTTATGTATGCTACCAGTCTTTCAGTTGATACGTATTGTAGTGTCCTTATTTTAAATTTAATTTTTATAGTTTCCTACTTGTTAAAAACTTTACTTGTTAAAATATTTTTGTATAATTCTAGTTTGTTTTGTGTATGTCATCTTCGGCCATAGTTATTTGGTGATATGCACGAATGAGATCAATTTTAGAAAATACTTTTTTATCAACTAGCTTTATATTAATATCGTGTATATATGGAAGTGGGTAACGATCGGGAGAAGTCACACAGTTTAATATTCTAAAGGGTGTTTTTTTAAGCCCGATAGATCTTGAAATTGTAAAAAATAACACAAAAAATTAAATTGTAATCAAAATTTTTTTTTTATTCGAAAGATCAATACGTGACATTAACATTTGAAAATGATTTCGGGCATATGGGCACCGCGGCTGTTCTTGACGAAGCGCATTCTGGACGTCCAATTTTGGGCCACTTTTTCGAGCACTGCTGGCCGTATGTCACGAATAACACGAACAATGCTGGCCTCCAAGGCGTCAATTGTTGCTGGTTTATCAGCATAAACCAGTGACTTCACGTAGCCCTGCAGGAAATAATCGAGAGGTGTCAAATCGCACGACCTTGGAGGCCAATTGACAGGTCCATTTCTCGAAATCAACTTATCGCCAAATTTTGATTTCAATAAGTCGATGGTTGCGTTCGCCGTATGGCACGTAGCGCCATCCTGTTGAAACCACATCTCCTTCGGATCAATGTCATCCATATTTTCAAACAAAAAATCATTGATCATGGTGCGGTAACGATCTCCATTGACCGTAACGCGAGCTCCGGCCTCATTTTTGAAGAAATAAGGTCCGATGATGCCACCAGCGTGAAAACCGTACCAAACGGTGCATTTTTCTGGATGTAATGGAGTCTGTAGGGTCTCTTGTGGATTGGTCTCGCTCCATATGCGGCAATTTTGCTTATTAACAAACCCGTTAAGCCAAAAATGCGCCTCATCGCTGAACGCAATTTTGCGATAAAACAACGGACGTCCAGAATGCGCTTCGTCAAGAACAGCCGCGGTGCCCATATGCCCGAAATCATTTTCAAATGTTAATGTCACGTATTGATCTTTCGAATAAAAAAAAAATTTTGATTACAATTTAATTTTTTGTGTTATTTTTTACAATTTCAAGTTCTATCGGGCTTAAAAAAACACCCTTTATAATCTCCACATGGTCTCCAATCATTTGAATCTTTCTTTGGGACCATGTGAAGTGGTGAACAGACAGAAGATTTAGACGGACGACATATACCCATTTTAACTAAATTATCTAATTCATTTTTAGCTATTATGGAATTAGTATTACTTAGTCGTAAAGAAAATATATTTGAATATCCTAAATGGGCTGTAGAAATAATTCTATTTTATGTATGTATAAGTTTTTTGTTTTTTACATCAACTAAAATGTTAAATTTTTCTAAAAAATTTGCTCCAATAATGTCATGGAATTTCAATGTCAGCCAGAATAAATGGAAAATTAAAGTTTTTACGAGAACCAAAATTTACATTCAAATCTTTATAGCCAAATGTTCGAATTGAGTTTCCTTTTCTTTTTGCCTTTGAATTCTTTGATTGGAAAAACAGAAACTTCTGCACCAGTATCTACTAGAAATTTTAATTTAGAATTTTTATCAGTAATAAATAGACGACATGAATTTGTTGAAAAATCCTCATTATGTGTCGCCAACATAATGGGTTTTTTTAGTTTAAAGATTGTGATTGAAAGTTTTTAAAAAATTTGCACGACTTTTCACACTTTAGTGCCTTGTCTCCAAATCGCGAATGATACCAACAAATATTTTCAGTAGTTTTATAGTACTGAAAATTTTTCAAAGGTTTACGTTTCAAATATTTTGAATTATTTGATTGTGAAATATTAAATGTTAATTTCTCAATGCTTTCAGCTAACCCATCTGTTAATTGTTTAACATTTTGCATTACATCGTTGGTCGATACTTTAGTAGAGTTAACAACAGATATATTAGATTCATGCATTTGAATAATTTTATCAGCTAAAATTACAATTTCATCAATTGATTGCAAATAAGAAGAAGTAAGATGAACTTGTACATTCTGAGGTAACTTTCTTTGCCACAACTTAAAAACCAATTCACGAGAAACAAACGAAAGTGGTGCGGCTAATATTGTTAATTCTCTAAATAATTCCGGTGGTTTTCTATCTCCTAATTGAGAATTACAAATAATTTCTTCAAATCTGTTTTCATCATTAAGAGAAAATCTTTCACAAAGTGTTTTTTTTAATAATTTGGTATTTATTAGTAGAAGGAGGATTCTGAATAAGGTCAAGAATCGTTACTATCACATTCTCTGTTAATGAAGTGATTACGTATTGGTAATTTATACTATCGTCTTCTATATTATTAAGTTGGAACTGTCTATCTATCTGAATAAACCATGCCAGTGGACATGATGTCCAAAATTGTGGAAGTTTTAGATTAACTGGATGGTAGTTACATTACTACCTTCATTTCGTACAGGTATTTCAAAATTTTTTGGGAGAGAGGATGGTGTAGTGAAAGAATCGTGAAACTCTTCTTGATTATCAACATTTTGTGATCGCGTTAAAACCACGGTATAAAATTGTATAGAATTTCTAAGAGAAGTTACATAAATCTAATTATATAAAAAGTATTTATACAAATTCTTAAGTTAGGTTATATTCTAAAATAATTTAAGATCTTATTTATATGTAAATACTTATCAATTCTTCCTTTCTTTCTAATTGCAAAATCAAAGTTGGATGTGTCTTCCGAGAAAGTCTGAATATAGATGTAGTTCTTGATTAGCTCTATAAAATTTAATGCTCTTCAGATTTGCAATCTCTATACATTTTTGTATTTCTAAATTTATTTCCAATTAATTGTCCGTTGATTTATATGACTTCTTGATGTAGGTCAATTATGCAACTTATTTCCAGTTTTATTTGTTATTTTAAGTTTGGCCAATTTTAAAAGTATTTCTTCTATTCACAAGTTCGATTTGCAGGATCGCCAATTTAGTATCTTTGATAATTTAAATGATTTTAATTTATTTACATAAAAATTATATGTTTATTTTTGAAAGCAAAAAATACAAGGAATCAATCAATAAAAATATTCTAAAAGTATTTACAAAACAAACTAGAATTATACAAAAATATTTTAACAAGTAAAGTTTTTAACAAGTAGGAAACTATAAAAATTAAATTTAAAATAAGGACACTACACGTATATTAATGGGGTTAATAATAAAATTATTCGCCATTTTGTTTGGAACGCCTACTTCGGTTTTTAAATTTTTGATTTGTATTCTACTGGTCAAGTGCATGTATATGATACCAATATTGTGGGCGTTGAAAGGGACAAAGTCGTAATAACCCTACCTAACCCATTAGATTGATGATTTCACTTCCTTTGGGTGAAACTTAAATCGATTTCAACTTTTAGCGATTTGTTGCCAAAAGCCCTATTGGTAAATTATTTGAATGTCGATTTTTAGAACTCTGATTTTTCTACAACTATATAAAACTATAGGGTCCTGTCTATACACATGCATGCATACACATACATACATTCACATACATACAAACGTACACACACATACACATATTTAGATATTTGTTTTTCTGCAGTCCAGGTTACAATAGATTTGTTATTGTTAAGCTATTTATCTCTCATACATGATTATTTTTGTTTTTCTTTTTTCTTCACTTCAGTGAACAATAGCTACATGTATCTATTCCGGATAAATATTGATTCATGCATGTTTATATGGGTGTTTATAACAAAAACCACCAATATTTTAACATGTGTGTGTGTGTGTTAATTTTATCCTTTATATGGAATTATAAATGAAAGCATATTTTACGATTATAGTTTTTTCTGTTTTTTTTTTAGCTGATTTCTAACCACAAAATATATTTACACTATTCTCAATAGCATTATTATAGGTATTAATATATTACGGTATGTATACTAAGAAATATATATCCTATACCTTGATGGGTAAACGATAATAATTCTCTAAATCTTCATAGGAATGTGTCTCTCTTGATTCGCCCTTTAAGTCTTTAAAAAGGCGTTGTGGGAATTTTGAAAATTTTGTTTTATTTATTTAAACGTTTTTTATAGTTAAGACTGTGGGTAAAAGCTTTGATATATTTTAATAGTCCTTTGGGTATTTGTATCGACATACGTTTTACTGTGTATGCAGGAGTAGTTAGTTCCTCGATATTAAATGTTGTTTAAATTTCATATTTTAAATTCACTATTCATTTTGTATGAACATTTAAGTGTGATTGAAATGTCATTTGACAATTACATACATACTTTATAAATACATAGATAAGTACTATACTTTTATGTATGTATATGTATTGAAGATACAATGTGTATGTAGATATTAAAAGTGGAAAATAAAACAACAAGTTTTGTGGACTTGCCGCCTTATTCATAATAATTATTATTATAGGCTAAAAAGGGTGTATAAAAGTGACCTGAAATGTTAAAATTTTATAAAAAAAATTATGAATTATACACCGTATGTATGAGTTAAGAATGACAAAGATTTAACTTGACGAAAGATTTGTTAAGTTTGTATTGATGAATGAAATTCGAAGGACAGGCTATTTTTTTTAACAAAAGCGTGTTTTTTTAGCTTACGGGACTATTGTAGCATTCTACAGTCTGAAATGTCTGCAATCAAAAGAGCCTAGCAGTGGCTAAGATAATACAGGCTATACTGTTATTAAACGGCTAGTGGGTGATTATGAAATGCTAGTCATCTCTAGAAGAGATGGTGAGACATTCTACTTTTGAGCTCAAATGCCTACCTAGTCGAAGGTGTCAGATAACTTCATTGCATATGGTATAGCGCTGGATGGGATTGTTTTCCATTTGAGGGAGTTCGACAAAATCACTGGGTCACCACTTTCTAGAGTGTAGAAGAGGGCTTAAGAGGGTGGTCAAGCAAAAATTATACTGACTAGATGGTCTTCAGAGACTACTACTTATTGAATACCAAGACAGACTTGTTTATCGTTGACCTTTAAACCAGGTGTGTAACTCTCTCGCTCCCAACTCGGTTGCGCTCTAGACGGTTACGTGTTATTTAGTGAGCATAGCAGAAGATTAGATCTTTCTTTCAATTACTGTAATGGAACTTATCAGCATTTGAAGAAGGTTAAGACCGATATGACCTCGCCCTAGCGCGACCGATATGACCCCGCGCTAGCGAGGATTAGATCCCCATAGCTAAGGGAAGCTTTCTACACGATTATGTGAATTAACGTATCTCGATTTATGTCCGGAACAAGAAATCCCTATTCCCTATGACAGCATTTTAATTTAGTCCCTTTTCAGTTACAACTGTAGTTAACTCAGTTTTATTCGAGCTGTAATTCAGATAGTTTTAGTTTGTTTCAAGGGGCAAGTTTTGGCATTGAAACGCGCTCGAAATTTAATAATTTAAATTAAAATCTCTGTACCAAAGGCACAGATAACTTGAGCGCCCGATAAACTCCGAATGAGGTATTTTCTTACCAGTTTTAGCTGGACATTACAGTTCAGAGAAATTGGAATGAAATGTTGGTCTACTTAATCTAAATTCTGTGTGGCTATGTAATTCTAAAAGGCCTTGCAATATTTCCTCAATATTTAGATGAAGTCATTTTCATTAGACGGTGTTATAATATTTGATGGACGAAAACTTTAGCAGTAAAAGCTGAAGGTTAGGTGTAAAAGAAGATAGTTCTTGTACATCATTTGATATAGAGTCGGTCCACAAAAACACCAAACTGTCACTTTTTACACCTAACCTCTAGATTAATTTGTGACTAAGGGCTGGTCGTCGTCGGGACCGGTTTAAATTTTTTTTAGCGAACATATAACAATAAAATTGCGCTAACATTTTAGATCAGTTGACGCGTTTCACATGCCAAATGACAGGTCGCTGATTAAAGTTACGGTAGTGTTGCTGGCCTATTTTGATATAACAAAAAGTGTGCTTTTAATAATAATATGGTTTAATGCAGCGGTCACCAACTACTTTCATTTGTGCTTTGTTTTTTTAAAAATCACGATCGTCGCAGTCCGGAAGGTAATAAACTGAACTATTTAAGTAATATGTTTAGATACAAATAAATTCAAATCTGCCTTCTTATTAATGAATAAGTCTTTTACTTTCATATACGTTCAAATGAATTTTCATAAGTTTTAATAAACAATATTGAAAAAAATAAAAAAGTACACTTTTATTTGAAAATAAGTACAATTTGTTGAACGTCACTTTGACTCCCTGGTTTAAAACTATCAATCGCTCCCAAATTATCTTTTTTTTTTTGCATAGGTTTCTCTGCTCATGAATTTGTTGTTACATAATGTAAAATATTTTGTATTGTTAAAACAACGTCCGCATAGAAACAGTCTACGGTCCGGATCCGGTCCGCGGTCCGCCAGTTGGTGACCCCTGGTTAAATGTATTGCAAATTGTGTTTAAACATTTTTATTTTGGTAACAAGTTTAAACAAGTCAAGCGATTTATTCGTCCTTTAAAAACTAGTCATATATATCTGTGGCTTGGAGCTAAAAAGGCCAATGTCACTTTTTGGCTCTCTTGAGTTAATCATTGCATTAGATTTGTTTTCTTGCTCTTTTCCATTATGGTAAAACAGCTTAAGTTATACTAAACGTAGAACAGCTATAAAAGTTAAGGTTCAATTCCAATTTTCTCAAAAGTAAATATTTTGACATTGGCCCTTTTAGCTCAAAGCCACAGATTCTACTTAATATATAAAGTATTCGGCAGCTAAGCATTTTTTTAAATTAATTTTCAATTTTAATTTAATTTATTTTTCTTAATTTTATTTTATAAAAAATAAATACAAAAATTTAGTTTTTTTTTTAATTATTTTTTTTTATTTTGTTAAATTTCCTACCTATTTTGTTGACCACTGTTTTTCAAAAGTCTGCTTGTAGTATTGCGTTTATATGAAATGGATAAAATTTAACTTCTGATCAAAATTTAAAATTTCTTACAATTGATTTATAAATACAACTTCAGGTCATCAATTACATTTCCAAAATACATATAATATTCAATTAAACGAACGACTGAAACAATGTTTTAAGGTTAAAGTGCAAAATTCATTTAACTATTGACAAGTTATACATTTACACACAAATCGATTGTTACTTGATAATTTGATAGCGTTTTGTTGAAATTGCTGAATACGTATGCCTTGAATTATTTTAATTAATTATTTTAACAAAAGGAAAAATGTTCTGCATACTTATGCTTATGTTTTAATGGATGTCCGAAAAGTTACGTTACAAAAAGCATATGTAATTAAAGAGGATTGAAAATATTTTTATTAATTGTCAGCGTATGTTTAATTTGTGTGCACAATGTTCTTGTTTTGTCCATGAAGACAGCAAACAGTTTATTGCATAAGTGTGTATGTGAAATAAAATTTATGGACTTGTGTTTAAAATCAAATAAAAGTTCATAGTAATTTTTCCCAATTATATTAAGACTGTGATTTTAGTTTGTGACCGGTGTGTAAGTATGAAATTAATTGAATAGATTTTTCCTATATATAGAACCTCGGAATAAATATAAAACTGTTTTAAAAGCATGTTAACGGGGAAATAGCGTAAGACTACTAAGTTACTAACAAAATAAAATTTATTTAACATATGCAAGTAGTCCTTTGTATTTACAAATGCCATCAAATTATATGAGCAGAAAGCATAATAATGTATATTAAATAAATAATTGATTAATATATTCCATCAGCCTATTCTGTGCGCAAAAGAGTACTAAAATAATATTACAATTCAATAATAATTTCTTTTAATATGCAATAAATATTCTTACAAAATCACCATTAAACTCATACTAAAATGCAACAACGTATGCAACAATACTTATACTCAAATCATACATATTTACAAACATATGCTTAATATCTCATTAAGTTCATAAAATGTCATTTTTAGTATATGACAAGTAGTGTATTTAATTGCGGTTACACAAGTATGAGGATTTCTACATTTGTGTGGCTTTTATTTGCACATATACATACAGACTTACATACATACATACGTATGTGATTGCATGTTCATATATTGTTAAGCAAAACAAATATCTGACATTATTTACATAAACGTATATTCATTCATATGTATGTATATAATGCTCACCAATCCTTTGCACATGTCTCGATGTATGAATGAACAATGAACAATGCAAATATGAATTGTCAGGACAATTCACTACAATTTATATTACACAACTATTTTTTTTTTTTTTTGCTACAACGAGGGTCTGCCCTCAACTGGCTCTGATTCGAACAACATGGTTGCAGAGGTAAACAGTTGTATTCAAATATATATGTTATTAGTAATAATGTCGAAAACAATGAAAATACCGATGAAAAAGAAGGAAAAACCATCACACATACATACATATAAGTAGTATACTTTACACATCAATACGCGTATTTACATATGAATGTTCGCATGTAAAATCTTTAATATGATTGTTTTATTTTGCTCAAGCAACAAGCACAATCATATCGAACTTATGGCGAACTGAAATAAAATTAAAGCAAACAAAAAAATGTGCAGACACAACTTGGAGGAATTTCGTTTTTAATTAAAAACTATTTTCAAATTTCTCTCACAAATTATCAGACATGTGTCATAAAAATTCAAATTGGTTTGCCAATAAGTTTGTATTGTTGATTACCATACAATAATTAAACCCATGTTTACATAATGATCACGATGTTCTTATTATATTTTCTACAACAATATTTAGTTATCACAAACAAATTATAATTGTGTTTATTTTTTTAAGACATTTACTTCGTAACGATAGGAAAGTATTTGTTTGATTTTTATTTTTTAATGTTTGGTCTTTATGGAAACTTTGGTAAAGGTGTTCTTTTGGGTTATCATGATTTAGAAAATTATATTTTGACCAAAATATTATACACTATTATTATCTATTTAGATTATGATCACATCAACCACGTTGTGTTTAGAAGATTAAAATTTTGAATCCCAAAATATATGTAGATACAGGGTGGGAAAAGAGTCATCATGGGGTTTAAAATTTGTATAACTTCTTGGTTTACTTATATATTTTTGTTTTAGATTCTAAAATAAACCAACTAGACATCTTTTTATACCCTTCACACAGTGAAAAAGGGTATATATAGGTTTGTCATTCCGTGTGAAATTTCTACAATTTTCATTTCCGACCCCATAAAGTATATATTTTCTGAAAGCTTATGAATAGGGGAGTCGATTAAGCTCTGTGGGTCTGTCCGTGTGTATGTTGAAATCAACTTTTTGAAGCCCCCCGACATAGGTTGGACCCGGGTAAGGTACCAGAATATCGGAAATATTCAGAAAAAAATCAGAAACATCGGTACATAAACAACTGAGATATGAGCAAAAACCCACGACCACCTCGATTTTTTTTCACAAAAACAACATTACAACAACAACATACATACATACAAACTTGTATACTGGTTAGAGAAAACGTGGCATCGAATCCCAGCTGAGCCAAAAATTTTTTTTTAATTTTTTTTTAATTTTTTTTTTTAATTTTTTGTTTTAATTTTTTTTTTTTTTTTTTTTATATATATATTATATACAATAATAATTTTTTTTTTTTTTTAATTTTTTTTTTTTTAATTTTTTTTTTACATTTTTTTTTTTAATTGTTTTTAAAATTTTTTTTTTGTTTTTTTTTTTGTTTTTTTAACATACATACGTAAATTTATAATTTTACAATGGGACGTTTTTATATATGTATGTCCTTTATATGAATGTACGTATTTCATATGGGATGAATGGTGACACAAACCACTGTTATTACATGATTACACGTTGTGAAGGGTATATAAGATTCGGCACGGCCGAATATAGCGCTCTTACTTGTTTTACTTAGAATAGAAAATAATTTCACTTAAATGAGCTTCGCAACGATAGTTTCGTTTTAGAGAATTCTCCAATCTTTCTGAATTTGTGGCGGTAGCCCTCAAATATCTGCAACAATATTTGCCTAAATCTCAGGAATTCCCTCGGGATTGTTCAAATATCCTTGCTTCTTTGAACAACCCTAAAGAAGACAGTTGGGTGCTGACAAATCTAGCGAACTTGCTAGCCGCTTTTCTATAAAGTATTTGCTCTCTCTGACTCTAAAATTTTTACTCTGTTTTAATCTAAGATATAAAATTATTATTTCTTGTTTATAAACAGGAAGTAATAAGCCTCATTTGTATTTAAACATAACGACTTCCCAGCAACTAGTATATTTAAGCAGCAACAATAAAGCAAAACAGCACTCTTTCAACAAAATATATATTTGATTGTGTCTTCCTTTTTTTGTTGTCTTACGACCCTCACACATTCTTTCATGCATAAATACTAACGAACGTACATATGTATGTGTATGTAGGCCAGAGATTTTAATGAGGCCAACTACAACAAAAGTACAAAGTAAAAAACACAATTCAGTGTGTCCTTTATTTTAGTTCTATTTAATTTATTTTAATTTTTTTAAAGCAATATAAATGAAACCGAACTAAACTTAAGTATAACCTGTTAAATGTACTCAACGGTAAAGTGAAGGGGTAAGTAGGCCTTATTTAGCTTTATTCAACAGACTTAAGGACTCTGATACCGATTGCATACTAAGTTAATTTTTACATGATACCGATTACATACTTAGCTATTTTTCACATGCGTTGGGATCCAGAGCAAGGACTTCCA
Organism: Phyto melanocephala; assembly: GCA_941918925.1. NCBI lineage: Eukaryota > Metazoa > Arthropoda > Insecta > Diptera > Rhinophoridae > Phyto > Phyto melanocephala. The sequence goes on along the minus strand of OW799233.1, from coordinate 129,341,607 downwards.
TACTCGCTTCTTACTAATAACGAAAAAGACATTCTAAAGATGGCCTCTTTTGAACCCTTATTGTGAAAATACTTTAATTTTTTTGCTTTCTCTACAAAATCTTATTATTTCTTATACATCTTTTTACAACATCTTTGTTTTTCAATGTTTTTTAATTTGTGTTTTGTATTGCGTTTTATTTAGTCTGGTTTAGGTAACGGCTTCAGTATTTTCTGTTGTTGCTAAGAATACAGAAATTAAAAAAAATTATACGGGAAAGTCGTACCTTTTTTAGATCATAATGACTATCGATGTTTAAAAAGTCTTTCCAGGGCAGACATGGTAGAATGGGTCCGCAAATCTTAAAGAAGGTATAACTTTGCTTTCCGGAATACCTGAAATATAAAGCCCTGTTAACATTTACCCCTGAGTACGTATGTGTTTGTACAATGTATATGTAGAGAATAGGATTTTGGTCTTGGCCTTGTTGAAATCAATTGCTGCGTGATAAACTTTTCCGTTTCTTCTTCATTACTTATATTTTTATGTAAATTGCTGTTGTGTTATAATAATAATCCAACATTTCTCTTTCATTTTTAATATTTATTCTTTCTATTGTATTTCTGTGTTTTCCTTATCTTTATAACAATATTTTTAATAAGAATCTAAGATTTAAATCTTTTTTTACAATTTCTTTATCCATTCACTTCCATGGAAGTTCACTATACTTTTTTGCTTGTAAAAAATTTAAGTGTGTGTGTGTGTGAAGTACGTTACATTTTCTTGGTATTGACTTTTCTCTATTTGTTTCAGTTTAACCATTTTCATTTTACCCTGACCTTTTTCAAACATCCAACGTTATTCCAAAGTTGTATCTTGTTATTAGGAGAGCGTGTTTGATTGAAAATTTATAAAAATATTTATTGGTTATTTTGTTTGTGCTGCTGCTGTTTTTTTTAGCATCATCCAAGGATTGAGATGTTAAAATACACCCTGAAATTCTGTTGTTTCATTACATACCGACAATTTTTACAATGTTAATTCCGCTATACAAACATGATGAAAATATATGGAATCAATAAATGAATTTTGAGAATTTCTAATGTCTGTTGTCTTAAACTTGAGCTAAAACATCACAGAATTTATAGTAAAACTTAAAATATAAATTTCGAAGAGAAATATTGAAAAGCGTGCTCCACCCATAATGCACGACATTAATTCTGAGTTACACCTTAACGTCAAGTTTTTTGGCCCACTTATTTAAATATTTCTTTGTTTCAGTGTTTGGCAAATTAAACAATTTAGAGGTGTACAATCAAGCAGCGCGTTAAGATTGTTGAAGCCTTTTAAATCGTTAAAATCAAAATCTTGTGCACTTCGGGACTTCTTTGGTTAGAATAAACTACCTAAGTGTCCACAATCTGGAAACAAATTTTAGAAAACCGACTCTGTAGGAAATGTGAAAACACCTGTGCATTTGGTTTCTGTGACAAACATTGCTGTTATTCGCTGTAGTGTAGCAAAAAAGCCTTCACCCTCAACTCGTCGTTGTGCACATCTCATAAACATCGTTGATGCGAATTTTGAATAAAGATTTGATTTTACACGGTAACAAGGTGTAATTTACTCTAGAGCTGAAGCCTACTGACCATTTCAAGTGTCGTCAATGCGCCGAGTTGAAAATCATCTTTAGCGACGAGACATACTTTTACCTCAGTGCAGTCGTTAACAAGCGGAATTATCGCATTTGGGCAAATAAGAATGGTTGATTGTTGAAAAGCCGATGCGTCCGCAAGGAGTTTGGTGCGGTTTATGGTCTGGCGGTGTCATTGGGCTGTAGTTAACAAGCAGTTACCGTGAATGGTGTTCGCTATCGCGAGATGATAACGGACTTCTTGTGTCCAAAATTTGAGTATATAAACCTGAATGATATGTGGTTCCAACAGGATGATGTCACATAGCCAACAAAACAATGACTCTTTTGCGCTAGAAATTCATTAGCCGTATTTTCTCACGTCGTGGCAATGTTATTTGGCCGCCACGTTTATGAGATTTGACAACGTTGTCCTTCTTTCTTTGTGGATATTAAAAAAAAAAAAAGGGTTACTTCAATAAACCAAGAACGATTCAATAGCTAAAGGTTGAGATAATTTGGCACATTAACAACATTGAACCTCTATTATGTCTCAGTGGCATTGAAAATATTGATCATCGGATACAAGTGCTCCACCGAAGTCGTGGCGAGCATTTGGCCAATATTTTTTCTTGCACATAATTGTCTGAGATCTTTCAATCATAATAAAAACTATTAAGATAATTCTCTGAAAATTTTTTGTTTTCATCACAATATACATCGTGAGTTTTGGTTGGGCCGCCCTGTATAATTTTATACATTTTTTAAACCTTCTCTAACAGGTTTCAAAAGTTTTTTTTAATATTTTTTAAAATTACAAGCAACAAAAAGTCTTTCTCACCTGGTGCGATCACCTTTATACGACTCGAGGGCTGTACGTTGTTAATCTACATACTTCTGCAGAGTTTCTACTGTTCTGAAAAATACTTAGTAGAAACGATGTATTCAATATCACTCATAATTCGAAAGAGCCCACTGTGTCAAAATTATTCATAATGATAAAGAGTCATAATAATTCAGCATAAGTAACTGAGTGACAATAGATTTGCCAGACGCCACCAAAACAACAGGTCCATGCTGTTAGACTGTATAAATTCGTCTGTCCTTATTGAAAAACCATTTGTTGGTGTTAGCTTTTAAGTAAGTGTTTCATAGCTCTATTTACTATTTTCCTAATAGTTGGGGAAAATTAGTTTTTCGTTTAAATTTACTGTCACCACTGCCATGCTGCCACTTATTTACTTCAAAATAAATTCACTCAACCACAGCAAAAATGTGTTAGAAACCCAAAAAAAAATTTTTTTGCTTGTCTACAAAAACTAATTCATACTGGTGACAAAAAAGAAGAAGCAGATGTCTTTAGTTTATTATTTATTTTTTTGAAAATTTAAATAAAATATTTAGAAACTTCTTTGACAAGTCATCATATATCATAAAAATGTAAATAGTGCGAACTAACAACCAAAACAGACAACGAAAAAATTTGCAGCAAAAAAAATAAAATAAAAATTTCAGGAAAACGAATCACTTTTCGCTTCAAACATCTTCTTCATAGAGTAGATACAGAACAATAATAAACCGCATATGTGTGTGTGTGTTTAAGAGTGCTGTAACAATAAAGTTTTGCATGTACATATGTATATGTGTGTATATGTTTACGCTCAAGGACAATATCCTATCCAATTTGTTTACTTTTAACGTACGTACATACAGCCACACACTTAAAAGCAAATGAAGTTAGTGGTATTAAAATTCAGCTGTAACATATGTCAAAAATAACGTCAAAAGGAATAAAAAGTAATAAGTTTTGTTCTCTCTTTTTTTTTATACTTTTTTGTGTGGAAAACATCTTGATTTGTGTATCAAAATGTAGAAACCATAATGACACATATTTCGCAAAAAAAAAAAAATAAAATATAGTTTATTTAATGACACACAAACACCCATACACCTACTGGCAATTTTAAAAATAACGCACGTTTTCAGAGTATCAAAAGAATGGAAAATTTATAAGTAGGTAAATGTATTTTTTGCTTAAATTTTATATGCTGCTGATGTTGTTGCACAGTGGGCTTTATTTATATAACATTTAAACTATTCCATTAAAAGTGTTTGCGTTGAGTTTGTTTTCGTTCTCAAACCTGTCGCTCCACTGTTACATGTCATCATTCTTATCATAGATATTTTTTGTTTATACAAATACAGGCACCAAGAAATATCCTTGAAAACAAATTAGTATTCTTAAACACATTTCTTCGTACAATGTTTAAGTGAAGACTGGTTTTCGTTGCTACTCCCACTACCATCACTATCTGCCACTTTAGCTTGTTAGACTACTACAAGTTGAAGAAAACTTCTTCAAACCAAATCATTTTAATATTAAAGTTATGCAAGGAAATAAGTATAAGACAGAATACTCTACCTACTCTATACTCATATGTAGATATTTAAACACACTTCCATACAAGCACATGCATGCATGACTATGTTTATAGTTGAGTTTTGTAGAACTATGAATAGCTTTCACATAAAATGGTGATAGTGATGTAATATTATATTATTATATTCTTAATGGAACTATAATACGTTATGGAGGAGGAAGTTAAAGAAGCCCATATAACAGAAACAACGCCAAAAATGCTAAAATATTTTTAAAAGAAATTTAACTTCTTTGCGAATTTTTTTTAGTAAAAAACCTCAAACATTCCACCAGTTCAGTAAGAAACTAAAGTGTTCGTTTTTATATGTATATACTCTTCATCTCTGATTCCAAGGACCAAGGATAAACTTTGTCATTCCGTTTGTAATTTATATCATATACACTTTTTGACTCCAAAAAGTTTATATTTTCTGAAAAATTGTCCAGCTGTTCGCGTATTACTTGAAATTAACTTTTTGAAGCCCTGACATGTAGTATTATTTTTTTGTAAAAATTCGCGAATAAAATAAATCGCTATTGAAGTCCAGCACAATCGCCTCATAACTTTCTGGGATATGAGCAAATAAATACGACTGCTTTGGGGTTTGCCTAGAGTTTGGGATTTCCCGGTCTTTTTATATTTCCGGGAAACGGGAATTAAAAAATCGTCTTCCCGGGATTCCCGAAAATAATATTTCTTTTGTGAACTTTAACATCACGATTTGGTTAATATTTCATTGTTTTAGTAGTAGTTTATTTTCCATTAGAGTCCTTCTTGTGTCAGCATTACATCTTCCGAAAATATAAACTTAACCCAAATTATAAAAATAATTATTGCCATGTAAACAGATATCTTTTTTGGGCAACACTACTCCATTCGTCTAATACAAGAGCAAACCTCAAATTGTCGCAAATTCGACTCGATATTGTTTTCACCATCGTATTTTTAACGGCGTTGGTAACGTTATATTTTTACTGAAAAAACTTTGACAAATAAAAGAACTTTGTGTAATTGTTCGAATAGATATTCCATTGACTGTTGCCAGTTTTGAAATAATTTTTGGTAATGTTTGGGTGTCTAAAAAACTTTTAATGGTGGAATTATTTTTTTTTTTTATTTAGTGCAAGTCTTGAAGAATCGTTTTCAAATTTTATTTTATGGACCAAAAGAAGGTGCCGTATGAGTACTACCGCCCTTGAATATTAACCTTTTCGGGAAAATATAACATTATGCTGCGTTGTCTACTTTTTGAAAATAGTTCTAAACTTCAGACATTTTGCTTTTAAACAAAGTGAATTTTCAAAAGAAGTATTATTAGAAAAATTCAATCATAAATAAAAAAAATTATAATTACAAATTCTGTGACCACTTTTAAAAACAATTTGTACATACGATTATATTTATAAAAATGAACCACGGAAACTACTGCTGGATTTACGGTTGTTATAAAAAACATTTATATACAAGAAAACATTGTATTATGTATGTATATAATTAATTCACTTGAAATTTATAAGCACTTATTAAAAATAATTCCAGAAAGTCCTTAACTTTGGCGTGAAATATTTTTGACCAACGATGTTTGTTTTTCTTTTACATATTCGTATTTGAGAAAAGTTGTAAAATAACAAACAAAATATGCTAATAAATTAAAAACCTTACTTTTTATTCTAATATTCTTTAAATTTACCAAAACAGATAAGAAATTAAAAATAAAATCAAATATATTTCCTAATATACTACATATTTTTTATTTCCCGTTTTCCCGGGAATAAGAGTAAAATTTTTCCGGGAATACTAAGTGGTTCATTTCCGCCGGGGAATTCCCGGTTCCCAAACCTTAGGTTTGCCGTAAAAAAATTATAATTTTTCTGACCTTACTTAATTACATATGAGCTTTTCGTGAAAAAAATATTGGAGAAATCAGAGACTAACCGGCAAAGTTATCGCAACAAAAAAAAAATTTTTAAATACATTTTTTATTCCAACCTTAATGTTTTAAAGACAATATTTGTTTTTTTTTTTTGTTCTTGCTTGAGTGAATTTATTTTTAATTTTTTTAACAAGAAGCGTTTAAATTTTTCTATTTGTGATAATGGAAAAAAAAACTAAAAAAGTAAGTTTTATCCCGACACCAGCCGAGTGGAATACATTTTCGAAACCAGCTACGGTTTCATCATCAACTCTCTTTGATCAGGATTTTATCTATTTAGGTTAGGTTAGGTTAGGTTAGGTTGAAAAGGACGGACAGTTAAAGCCCAAACCCATGACAGGTATATACTTATGCCCAGTTGGCATGTTGTGCGCTCCATGTGGAAAACGGAATTCCCAAACAAAAGCCATAAACATAATTTCCCGTAATTAACGGACTAGTCCAAGAACCCAGGACCCTCAATGTAATTCCTTATGGATCTCCAGTTCGAGTTCCCCAGGTATTTCAAGTTCGGCATAGTATCCTTTGTAAAATTCTCGCGTCTAATATGCCCTAACGCAGGACAATGGAAGAGGTAGTGTACCAAAGTCTCATCCTCTTCCTCGCATGCTCTACCTGTTGTCTCCTCAGATAATCTCATGCGAGCTAGATGGGTTTTCAACTCCTTATGACCTGTAATTACACTGGTTAGTTTCCTAAGTGTTGGTCTACTTAGTCTCAGAATCTCTTTTGATTTCCCAAGATTTGGGTCACCCCATAGTGTTCTTTTCAGCTTACCGACATCAGTGCTATGCCATTTTCTGACATGTTCCTCTATCGCCCAACGTTTAAGTTCATCCTTAAATCGTTTAAGTGGTTTGGCGTTCTTCAAAGTTATAGTACTTAGAAGAGCTCCCATTTTGCAAGTCCTTTCGTCATTTCTTATATGAACACACACAGCAAACAGATTCATTGTGGCAACCGAACTTGTTGCCAATCGAATTGCTTCGGCTCCACGTACTCTGTATTTTGTTTATAATATCTCTTGTTTTGTTTCAAACAATTAAAAATTATGTCCCTAAGCATTGTAGATATAGTAACAACATTAGAAATTGACTAACCCAACGGTTGTGTTGGCAGATTTTATTAGTTGGCATTATTGAAATTTAAAAAACATACGGTATTCGTTGCAAAATGTATGATCGATGCAACTGAAATCAATTATTGAATTGGTGATATCTGTTCTTTTAACAAACTTCTAATATTTGTAATACTATTTTTTATTGATTTTACCGTTTTCCAGTTGATCGTTTTTCTGAGTGCAGATTCAAACAAACAAAGTAAAGAACCATATAAAATAAAGATATTAAACTTTAAAACTATATACTGTTTGGGACACAAAAAAACAACATGATATGAGAGTCATATAGAAATACATATTTAGATACTTAGACACAAACATATGTAAAGGATGATTTTTTTTTGCTATTTGGTTTTTCAATGCAAACAAAAGATTCGTCTCTTGTGGCAATTCTAAAATGAGGCTCAGTATGGTTGCCATTTTCCCATGATTCAACTTATAAACAAGCAATGATTGCAAATAACTGAATTTAATTTAAAAAAACTCATGTTGTGTGAGTAATGTGTTTCGTATGATACACATAATCAACCCACCGAATTTCGAATTTCGCACCAATTTCGCTTAATCAATCCAGTAACCTGTAAGCGAACAGAGCAGATCGAGGATAATTTTGCTGCTTTATTGGCCAGTGTCAATATAGATCGCACTTTTTTTTGAACGATGAAAATCGCTACGTTACAGTCAATAGAACGATTTGGGGTGGTATAATTAACGACTATTTTTTCCAAAAAATTAAACAATTGTACTGGTTTGCCATGAGGTTTCAACAAGACGGTGGCATATGCCACACGATACACGATACCGTGAACCTATTTAAAGGCGAATTTGGTGAGCTTTCAGTCTCACGTTTTAGAGCAGTCCTAAGTGGTGGTGGCTTTAAGATCATGCGATTTGACCAACAAGACAACTTTTTGTGTAAAGTTTTTCGTGTACAGTGAGAAGCCAGCCACAATTAAAGCCCTGGAAAACAACATTACAGCTGCCATTGGTAAAATACCGGACGAGATGTTGGGGAATGTATGCCAAATTTGGAGCTAACGCACGGACCACCGAGCAACAGTTACTTGAAGTAATCTTTGAAAATTAAATGGCAGACATTTATTTATCCCAAAATTTTTTTGTTTTCATTGACCTCTGCAAACTTTCTTGGTTTTTTTTTTATTTTTATTTTAAACAGTTCAGAAATCACCCGATATAAATATTAGCTAAAAATTTAATGCTTTGCCATAATAAAATGCTAAGAAACATTAAAGACAAAAAAAAACAGTTTACGTTGACAAAATGTGCTTTCACGCTGCTTTCATAGTTTACACGTACAGACACAAATACGAATGTATGTATGCTTTTCAAACATGTAATTGAGCATCTCTTAGTGGTGGTTACTCATAAAACATATAAAAAAAGCATTAAGATCAGGATATCTATAAGATTTGGAAGTTTTATTTATTTTTTTTTTCTCATTTAGCACCTTAAGTATTAGTTTTCTAAAAAACTACACAACTTCGACTTTGTTAAAACCTTAAGCTGTAGGTCTTTACACGTCACAGTGTGTCAGACGCTAGTTACTGACTGAAATACAACTAACTTGCAATATTTATGCCATTTCAAACTCAGACCCAATGTAGCTAACCCACACGTCAGAATGTATTTCTCTCGTTGAAAGCTGGTGTCTCACGAATGTGTTTATTTGTACAACTTTAGGCATTATTTATTGCCAATGTCACGTATGGATTTCAGATTTTCTTTTTACTACAACACAAAAATAATAGTCTTTTAGTAGTTTTATTTTCTTTATATAATAATTTTTCTTTCTTTGTCTTCAGTAATATCATATTCACAAACAAACTTTTCTCTCACACATAGATAAACACATATGCGCACATACATACTTATTTTCTATCCATAAATATGACATTAGCATACATGACATTAATAATACAGAACGCAAACATAAAGACAAAAGATATTCAAGTGAAATTTTGTACATTAAAGCCACACCAAGGCATTGAACATAGAACAAAATTGTCTGTGTTCTGAATATCTTGAAATGTTAAGGTCAATAGTTTAATGTTTTATTTCAGTGAAATTGAAAGCAAAGATTAGGATTTAAGTACTAAGAAAATGTAGAAAAAAATGTTTTTGTTTAAAATTAAATTTTATAAGTTAAACTAACATAAATAGAAAAATTATTGAAATCTTTTAAATAATAAATTTTTTTTTTCTTTTTTAAAAAGACATTGTTTTGGTAAACCCTTACCTTAAAATATAACATATGTATATCCCGTAAAAAATTTTTAGATTTGTTTATTTATTTGTTAAAAAAAATTGCTTCTATAGGCCTATAAATAGCAAAGATGTACGATTAGGACACCCTTTTATACCCTTCACCTGTGATGACAAGGTCGTATATATTTTTGTCATTCCGTTTGTAATTTCTTCAATATAAAGTACATATAAAGTAAAGTATGTTTTCTAAAAGCTCATAACCAGGTGGATCGATTCAGCATATTTTGGAAATGTTTTAGATATCCAGCACAATAGTCTCATAACTTTCAGAGATATGAACAAATAAACACGACTACCTCTGTTGTTTTTTTATCTTTTAAATCAACATTTTTTATCTTTATTTTAATTTATAAACACCTTTTCTACTGTTTGTATTTAGATATGATATGCCTCTAGGTTTATTCGTAAAGAATATGGGGACTAATGGGCAAAGTTATATACAAAAATTATTTTTGAACAATACTTATTATGTTTCGAATTAATTTTAAGGCACGCGTAGTGATACCAAATTGCAAACCGTACCCTCAAAAATTATTATTCAAGGAAAAAACTAACAAATCGGTTTGAAAGTAACTGAGATATAAAAAACAAAATACAACTGCTTCGGTGTTTTTCCTCAAAATTTACGAACATAAATCGATTTTTTACACCTTCTGACAACCAAAATGGTCAATATAATATATCATATAAAAAGGCTTGCCTAGTACAATTCAGGCAAATATGAAAAAATTAAAATCCTGGATGGCGTCCGAAACAAAATGGCGGATAATTATATTTTTTATCCCCAATCAATATGGGTATCAAATAAAAGGGCTGGACTAGTAGAATACAGGTGACTATTTAAAAATTTAGAACCAAATATGGCGTCCGAAATAAAGAAAATGGCCAATAACATTAAATCAGTACTATAGGCTTAACTACGTTGTGGTCATTATACCTATGTTCATGATGATAGGGGGTATTATCAGATTCCACACGGTCGAATATAGCTTAAATTATTTGTTTTTTATACCCACTATCAAAAGACCAAAATGCATTTTGACATTCATCGAAATATTCGGTTCATTCCCCATCAAATATTGTCCAAATCAAAAGACGATCTGGCGCTCTTTTATACATCTTATAAACAACGCAATATGTTTTGTTCGCTTTGATACAATGGAAAATAAGAACAAAAAAAGTTAAAAAACTGAGAGTATTTAACGATGCAAACGTCATTTCAATTATAGGCCGTATGTTTTCGTGTAGCTTTTGCAAACACAATTTTGTTTCAGTATTAAATGTGGGTTTATTTTTGTCAACGTAACCACAATAACAAAAAGTGATTATGACACGCCCAATGTCCACCTTCCATATACTATTTGCTCCTAAGTTGCTAACCCTACGTTGCCACAAGCAAGTATTTACTTGCAAGTAGTGTATACGTATTACTAACGAAAATTAGGAGAAATGCCAAAAAAAACACAAAAATTTTTTGAGTGGCTACACAGCACAGTGCAAGTTCATTTTTAAAATGTCGTCAACAAATAAACTTCAAACAAATTTAAAACAAATAGCGCTGCTTCAATTGGTAATTAAGTGTTGTCAATAGCCACTATTGAACGTTACCTTTAGACATGTAACTTTTTAATATAATTTTTTTTTATTAAATTTTGATATTTATATTAAAACTTACATTTTACATGAATATTTATAATTATTCTTAATATTCTTCATATACATATATACATATTTATTAAAAAAATTAGCTGAATTATTTACCACAATTGTATGATATATTATTGAGTTAACAAAAAACTCAGTATTAGACAACACTGTTTTTCGGTTTGTTACTTTACTTGCTGTAACTGTAAAAATTTTACTTGCTTAAAAATTTCTTCGCAAGCTGAGTCGCAGGTTGCCAAAGTGTAGTTGTGTTAGTAAAAAAGTGTTAGTGTATTGGTTTTTTTTCACTTGCACTTGCATGGGGCAACGGTAGGTAAGGGGTGTCTCGAAATGCTTTTTTACATTTTAAAATGTCTCCCAAATCTAGTTTTTTCAAAAAAAAAAAAAAAAAAAATACATTTTATTGGCGTTATGGAGAAAAATTTCTAAACTTTATTATGCAAAAACCAAAGTTTCAAATTTTATTTCTTTTGCAAAATTTCGCACTTTTTTCTTAACGCTTTGCATTAAACGTTGGACACACGTTTTTAAGTGTTTGATAGCTTTTTTCCAAATAAATCCAAATTTTTTTACATTTGCAGAAGCTCTGAACTTTGTTCTTAGGTACTGCTTAATTATAGCCCAATAGCGTTCAATAGGCCTTAGCTCTGGACAATTAGGTGGATTCATGTTTTGCGGTACAAAATTTATTTTGTTGGCCTCATACCACTCAACGACGTCTTTGCTGTAGTGGCAGCTTGCCAAGTCGGGCCAAAACAGTGGAGGTATATTGTGGCTTCTGTATAATGGCAATACAGCCTTTTTCAGGCACTCATTAATATAAAATTAGCTGTTCATTGTACGATTCACAATGATTGCCTTTGAATTTTTCCCACATGTACATATTGATTGCCATATCATATATTTTTTGGCGAATTTTGAAATCTTTTTATACTTAAATTTATAGGAAACATTAGCTCTTTTATTAGAAACATAAAAACCCTGACCAGGAAGCTCTGAATAGTCAGCCTTACAATAGGTTTCATCGTCCATTAAAATACATCCATTAAAATTATTTAATTTGTGACGTATCAACCGTCTTGCTCTTATTCTTGCCCTTTTTGTTCCATTTTCGTTTGGAGCTTTCTTGACTTTAAATGTTCTTAAATTTTCTTTTTTCTTTATTCGTTCTACAAGCGACTTCGAAATATTTAGTTTTCGTGCGATATCGCGAATGGAAATGTTTGGATTTTGCTTCCAAAGTGCCTTCACCTTTTTAACGATTTGAGGATTCCTAAAACCACGAGGCCCTCCACCTTTCTTGTGCTTAATAGACAAGTCTTTTTTGAATTTAAAAATAACGTTACGGGCAGTCTGTCTGGACACTTTTGCCCGTCGCGCAAAATCAGCGTAAGAAAGTTGTTTATTTTTATTATAAATATCCACAATATATTTTCTCACTTTTTCTCTATTTGACGACATTTTAAATACGGATTAAATAATTTGAATAAACTTATTAACAAAGTATTGTTGACACTTATAACTATCACAGAGTGGAACAAAAAAATTAATTAAATAATAATTGTTTGCGTAGTGCCCTGTAAAAAATGTAAAAAAGCATTTCGAGACACCCCTTGTATTTTCTATAAAGGTAGTTGAAGATTTTGATAAGCATAAAAGTCTTATGAGATTCATCTGCAGAAGTGTGATTCGTTTTCACAAATGCCGACCTCTCCTTCAAAGTGTATGCCCTCACGAAAGCTTGACTTGTACATATTTGAATCTAAAAACATCTTGTATAATTTTGAATTAATTTAAAGGCCCATTTGCGAAAAAATTTGTAATTAAAAGTTAGACAGTGTCACGCCCATACTTAGTAGCAACTACGTCTTCAGAACGTCTTCTGATATTAATGAAACTTTGCACACACCTTGAACTCCTCAGACATTATAACTTAATGTTTGGAAAAGGGTAGCATTAAACAGCTTTTAGACGCACAAATTAAAGTTAGTAAACTCTTGAATTTGCTAGTGTATAAGAAATAGTGAATGGGAGGAATTAGTTGTACTAACAACAAATTCCTTTGTTTTTCTCATTCGGACATCAACATTCAAATAAACACACATGATAACTGGCCACACAAGTTAAAGTTTGTCAAACTAAAATTTTATAAAAAGTTAAACAAATTCAAGAAAATTTGTCAAATTTGTCTGAGAGCTTATTTCTTTTAATTTTTAGTAAATGTTTCCTTTAACCGTTTCCAGATTTTTGTTAGAAAAATTAAAGCAAGCATTCTTTAAGCAGAGTGAAATAAAAAGAGTAAAATAATGGGCGTGGTTTACGGTTTAGACTGAACCCGATAGATGACGCTTTACTCGGGTAATATATTTTATTTATTTGTGAACTTATTTCGATTAAATATTGTGCTCTCTTTGACTTGGTACCATTATGGCTTAGGTTTGCATTTGAATCGGGTAGGTGGCGCTGTGATAGGTTTCTGTGAACGATAATATCGAAACAACAAAATATGAGCGGGATTATGTCTGCCGGGCCTAATAGTTTAGGCATATAGAGTTTTTTTAATAAATACAATTATAACCAAAACAATAAATTTTGTGGTATAAAATTATTACATTATGCAATGTTGATTGTTAGTGCAGTCGAATATGGCGTGCCTTCTTGCCAATATTTTTTGTAGAAAAAAATTTAAAAATGTTTACATTGCTTGACAGCTGTGTCAGTAGCGACTGTGACATTATCCTAATTTTTGTCTTATATTTTAAATTAAATTTATTTTCCAGTTTTGCAAGATTTTCTCTTTAACGAATACTTTTGAGCCTTATGCCCAAAAGTATTTAATACCAATTTAATTTAAATCAGCGCAATAAGTTGACATTCTAAAAAATCATATAAAACCAATTTAATTAATGTCCTTAAACAGGCACAAAATTTGTTACGCTTAATGTTAAAATAAAGAATTTCGTCAAGGTTTATTATTTATTTACCGATAGAACAAAAAACGCCCCACAAAATTGCACACAGACATTAAGTGGGATTTTGGTTTTAATTTGTTTTCTCTAATTTTCCTGTATTTTTTTTTTTTATTATTTTCTTTTTCTACTTATGTATGTAAGTACTTACATACATACATATTTGTTTAAAATCCTACATTTAATGTTTGTGTTATATGAGGATTTTTAAAATTTAAATAATTGAACCATTTCAAATGCCATCTAGTTGAATTTTAAAAGGTATAAAAACAGCGCGAAATTATTTAGGAACGGCAGTTCAGTGTGCACCCAACGCAATACATTTCAGGAAATAAAGGAAATGATATAATAAACAAAACAACAACAACAAAAATACTACAACAAATCACCCTTCAAATTGATATTTTTGTTTTGTGGAATTGTAAGTATTTTTTTTTTGCCTTCTTCTTAGGAACTTAAATTTTCTAGACACCCGTTTATTGGGGGAGTTTGCAACAGAAAGATGAGGGGGTAAACATTTTATATTCTTTAGAAGAGTAAAAAGAGGCCATTAATTTTAAATGAAATTGTATAAATATTAAATTAATGAAACTTGTAAATGAACGTATGTTGTCATCAATTGCAGATAAAAGTTAAAATACAACTGCAAAAATCTAAACTCAAATGTAATTGAATAAAAAAAACTTAATTTTAGAATTTGCTGCTAGCAACGAGTCATCAGTAAAAAGTACCCGAACTAATCCATACAACAACACAATTAAAGATATACATATGAATGCGGTACTTATAACCAGATTTATTTATTTCAGGGGGTTGATGTGCGAAATGGGTTTTAGTTTTCCAATTTTTTTTTTTTTGTAAAAATTCAATTATTTTAAAAAATATTAAACACACCCTAGATATCGAAATTATTTTATACAGTCTTTATGTTGCAATTTTTTTATACATTTTTGTCTTAACAGGCATTTTTTATACATAAATATTCGATGAAAGCTCGTAAAATCAAAAAGTTGTAAACAAAATTCGAAAATCTTTTTTAGTACTTTGTTTACCTTATTTTTAAAATTTTGGTTTTATATAAATTCTAATATTGGCTCGACCGATTTTCATGAAATCTTGTGTGCATATCGGGTAAGTCTGAGAATCTGTCAACATCTTTTTTTCATGCTCCTCAAAGCCACGCCTTTTTTCACACCCCCTCAGGTAGGCCAGGCTGCTGGAACGATCTTCTTGAAATTTTCACATAATATAGCTCAGACTCTGGTATGATTAATTGGATACTTTTTTACCACGCCTACTTTAACGCCCACTTTTTTTAATTATGTACTTTCATCGATATAGTTTGTAGTATTTTTTTTCAAATTGCACACAATTTATAGTTCAGCCAATGCCAAACATCTATTTTCAATACTCCTAAATATTTAGGATTACTCACCCCAAGGGACAATTTATGCCTCAATTAAATACTGTAACGACTTCGATTAAATTTTAAACTAAGATAGATCTGCATACCGTAGAAAATATATCGTTTACCTTTTTTTTAATGTAAAAAATATTTTCTGGAAATAATTTATATGGCAAAACAACGTTTGCCGGGTGAGCTAGTTTTCATATATAATATTCAATGAATTTTTGCTAAATAAAAAATTTTTAGTAAGTTTTTAATAAAAAAAAAAAAATTTTTTTTTTTTTTGATTCGTTGCTTAGTTCATCACCACTAACATTTGCACAGCAAAAAATATTGAACGTGTACAGCAAAGTACACCAGACACAACTACCGAAAGGTGTTTTGCTCAGCTGGGAATGGCTCGTATGCCACTATGTCGCCTTTGAAAACAATTTGCTCTTATTTCTCTATAAGGTGCAATGGGTGCATAAATTAAAACCCTCAGACTATCAGTAACGTCTAAATTTTGTAGTGTCATTCCAACAGGTAATGATAAATAAAATCGGCTTTATTAAAAATGTAGTTATAAATGAAGCATTGGAAATGTAGTAATAAATGAGTCAGCTCATTTTCAATTAAACTAGCTTTGTGAATAAGGAGAACTGTAGGTTCTGGAATTATGAAAACCGAAGCCATTCATCAACGCCAATTGCTCCCCATTAAGTGTACAGTATGGTGTGGCATTACAACTAAAAATATCATTGGGCCTTACGTTTTTAATAATGAAAATAGAACTACTGCCAACGCAAAATAAATCTGTGATGTGGTTTCAGCTAGATGGAACCGCAACCCGAAACTCAATGGCACATTAAACTAAAAATTTTTAAAGGTGAATTATTTCCAGAAATTCAAAAATTAGTTTTCCAGCGCGTTCGGCAGATTTATTAGGAACTGACTATTTTCATGGGGTTATGGCGAGAATATGTAAATTAGTTCGACACAATCCTTGAACTCAAGCTATGGGCAAACATTTTGAAAGATGTTATGGAAAATGCTATAAAACCAGCTCCAATCGAAGCCGAAAACGAATAACTAGCTGAACCCGGTCCGCTTGGCTGGCCACATTGTATTTATTTATTTGGAAATATATTTAAATATTATCTGCCATTGTTCGTTAGATACACCATAATTGTCGTAAATAGTATTTCATTTCTATGAGGGTATCGGTCACCCTTTTTCGATCCTTACCATTTTTAATTCTTTTTAAGAAGTTGTTATCAAAAGTAGCTCGTATTAAGTTTAAATCAAATAGAGATTACAGTTTTGCAGAAATGAAATCAAAGAGGGGAAACCACGTCCTCTGGATTTTGCAACCGAAAACGTAAACCGAAATTTGAAGCCTATAACAATTTTAACTCTGCGGATATGCAAATTAGATTATAAAAAATTTTCTATTAGGTCCAGTCTTGAGCTTCATAGATAATTAAACAAACAAAAAGTAGCAAAATTGATACAACCGTTCTTCTGCTATACGCTTAGCAACGGACATTGTTTTTTTTTATGTAATAGAAGAAGGTTATACAAACATTAAAAATTCTCCAAATCGGTTTCGTAAAAAAAAATTAACAAAATTAGCCGTTCTCTGACTAAACAAAGTGGGTGTTAAAGTGAGCGCGGTAAATTTTTTTTTCGTAAATTTTTAAGTTAGGTTATGGCAAAAATTAAAAAAGATTTTAGCGAAATCGGTGCAGCCTCTTCTAAAAAATGCGACTACCAACGACCTACATTTTTGATCACAATATTTTTCATGATTTTTTGTTTAATATTTTTACTAAATTGTTCATAAATTTTCATTTTATTGAGATTTCTTAATGAGATTTTTTTTAATAAAAAATTGTTGATAAAATGTTTTTATTTTATAGCAAATTTCATCTAAACTTTTATTTAATAAAAAAAATTTATAAAAATTTTTTTGATATATTTCTTCATGTTTTTAAGGCACATTTTAATCTTTTATCTATCCTTAAAATAGAAAAATTACAGGTAAAAATATCGCACAGAAATATTTATCGTAAAATTATAGTATTAATCTCTGAAAACACCGAAACTATTTCGGGTCCCTTTTCGACACAGTTCGCTGCCCGGTGGTTTCGTGGCTACCTCTCAGCATCAATTTATCAACTGTGTCTCTTAGCCACAATAGGCGTTTTCTCTAAACTGGAAAAAGATTTCGTATTGTCAATCCTAATCGCACAGTCCTTCGAAACCGCTAGCATCTTCGTTATACTGAAGACCCACGAGCATTCACACTTAATTTGTGATCCTTAGACTATCGCGGTATGAGCCTCATATGCCCCATCAATAAAGGTACTAATGTCACTATCCATGCTCTCATTGTGCATGAATTCATCCTTTATGAGCATGCAAAGAAGCCCAACGACCACGCTCAATCGACTAATGCACTCTATTGGTATTAGATTCTTCCTAAACCCCTTAAGTTCAAGGTCCAGAATTCTCTTACGCCCCATTAGAAAAGATACTGATATCACTAACCATGTCCTCATTGTACATGAATCCATCCCCTATGCAGCCCCTCGAGCATAGTCGTGCGCTCAATCGCTATCTAAGTCTCCCTAACCTTTTTATGTACGATTCACCCATGCCACAGTCAAAGGTGGTTGAAATAGCTGTAGTCACCGTACTAGCAATAACACCGAGGCGTGGGCGCTTCACCAAGGCACTATGCCCTCGGGGGTCTGTTTAAGGGTTAATTTAATGTTATTAAGAGTTGGGGCTGAAGTGATTAAGAAAATCGGAGTATGGGGAGCTACTTTGTAAGAGAAAAACATGTCGGTATACGAATTTCATGGGATCCAATATGGCTAAAACATTTGCATTGAATCCTTTCATTGCCTTCAAAGTGCTGGTACGTTTATTTCAGAAAAAATAAATGATTTTTTATGCTGCAATATTTTTAAGGAATCTTTAATTAATTTTTTTTTTTTTAGTGCAAAACCATTTTTTTATTTTTAAAACGTATTTCTATTTACTTCCTTTGATATGATATCAATATTAATATAAAATATTACACATTTATTTAAGAAAGAATTATATTAAAAAGCTCAATTTTAAAAAGTTTCTGTGTGTAAAAATTTTTATAAATTTTTTTTATATTGTCTTTTAGTTCTTAATTTTTTACCAGAAATTTGTTTTAAATAATTTTAAAATTGTGTGCATGTTGTACAAACAACATATGTGTTTTTACTGTGTTCTTACTTTAAGATTCCAAGGATGTAAGTATGAAAGCGTGTGTTTGTGTTTAAAAAAATCTGCTTGATTAAGATAATGTTATTACGGCATTTAATTAAGCATTTGTATTCATCAACAATCTCATAATATTACGTTAAAATATGCTTTTTATATAATTCGCTCTCCCTCTCTCTCTCTTTTTCTCGTTCTCTATTTATTTCTTAGCTTTCCCCGTCTTATGTTTGAATTATTTTCAAATCCTCGTTCCTTTTTTTAATTTTACTCCAATCTGTACATTTATTAAGTCTTAAGTTTAAACTAATGACATACAATATGGCTCCCAATGTAATACTTACGCGGAGTATTGCTCATAAGGAGAGTTTCGCTCTCAAACGTCGTACAGTTTAATTTAATTTCAAATCCAGTTTACCGCATACTCATCAATACATTTTCTTTTGGCAGTTTTAAGAATCAATTGTGGAATTTTACTTGTTATTATACCCTTCACACAGTGAAAAAGGGTATATATAGGTTTGTCATTCCGTGTAAAATTTCTACAATTTTCATTTCAGACCCTATAAAGTATATTTTTTCTGAAAGCTTATGAATAGGGGAGTCGATTAAGCTCTGTCAGTCTGTCCGTGTGTATGTTAAAATCAACTTTTTGAAGCCCCCCGATATTGCTCGGACCCGGGTGAGGTATTAAAATATCAGAAATATTCGGGAGTAGATCGGTATTGAAAATCAGAAACATCGGTACATAAACAACTGAGATATGAGCAAAAATCCACGACCACCTAAATTTTTTTTACAAAAACAACATTACAACAACAACATACATACATACAAACGTGTATACTGGTTGGAGTAAACGTGGCATCGAATCCCAGCTGAGCCAAAAAAAAATTTTTTATATTTTTTTATATTTTTTTTTTAATTTTTTTTATATTTGTTTTATTTTTTATTTAATATATTATATATATATTTTTATTATTATTATTTTTTTAATTTTTTTTTATTTTTTTTTTTTATTTTATATTTATTATTTATATTTTAATTATTTTTTTTAAATTTTTTTTTATGTTTTAAAATTTTTTTTTTATTTTTTTTTTAAAAATACATACGTAAATTTATAATTTTACAATGGGATGTTTTTATATATGTATGTTCTGTATATCTGTATGTACGTAATTCATATGAGATGAATGGTGATAAAAACTACTATTATTGCATGACTACACGTTGTGAAGGGTATATAAGATTCGGCACGGCCGAATATTAATAGCGCTCTTACTTGTTTTTTCATGATTTTGTTTGTACATTTATGCTTATTATAAATTTATTTGGCTTAAGATTAAATATTTTAAAAACATAACTATGTGTTTTGAAAATTCTTTAGGAAACGAAACACCACTTATATGCCTCGTATGCAATACAGTAATATATCGTTACCTTAATATCGAAAGGCCCTAACTAACGTTTTCGTTACTTTTCATGAGAAGGAAAAACAGTTAATAGAAAATATGGTTTAGTCATCGTTTAGTAAATTCTCTAGGCAATACAAAGCTGTAAACCTTTTTTTTTCTTTTAATTTTAAATTTTTTATAAAATTGTGTTAGATACTGCTTTTTGTGATGCTGTGATGTGTTTTGTTCATGTTCAACTTTTTTCTAACTAAAAACAATACAAATAAAGATAAATAAAAAAGAAATATATAGTGTGAAATAAAACGAAGTATTACAATGTGTGAGGTAAATTATCATAAAAACTATGGCAATGGAATGGAATAAAAGTTTTTATATTAGAAGTGTTCCCGTTTTTTTATTCATTGCAATTCTTTGGTGTAGCGATTAGAGCCTAAAACTTAAAAAGCAAAAGACCCTGATTTAAATCCATTTAAAAAGAAAACTTTTGTGGTGCTTGATGCTTTAATTGCTATGTAAAATTAACATTAATTTACTGTGTGTGTGTGTGTGTGTGTGAGGTGGGTATACTTATTTGCCACTCTGCCAATGACTAGTATAAAACTTTATGCAAATGAACTAGTTAAATTCCTTTGACCACCTTATCTTATAGTCGATAGTTTGATACATGAAAAAGGGACGGATATGTAACCAGTCTGAAGCTTTAAAGAATTAATATATATCTAATCACATACTAGTTTCTCTATCTGCTGGGTATTTTAGTTATTGTGCGAATATGTGTGTCTCTTTTATGTATAAAAGATGCAAATGTGAATGGCACATTCCAAAGACATTCTTACGCACACAGTCATATTAATTTTTAAAAGGCGCATATGTTATGGCATTTAAATGACAATTTGAAATGTCTTAATGGAAGCATAGTTTGAAAACAAATTCTTCTTCTTTTTTTCAAACATCTTTATTTAGTTTTCTTTTTTCTTGTTTCAAGAAAGATAAATTAGTTTAATATATGCACAAAAGTGTTTTCTGTTTTACAGTTTAAAGACGAGAACAACTTTGCTCTGTTACTCCAAGAAACTAAAATGTAATATATAATTACGAAAAGATTTTCGCTAAAGTCTTATATACTTGTTTAGCATTTAAGTGGGTTATAAAAGGTTAAGACTTTCTTCTACATCGTAAACGAATATACATATGTACATGTGTTGTTAAAAAAGACACACATAGGCTTACATACACTTTTATATTTCAAAATTTTTTTTCATGTAACTACCAGACGCATGTTTCGTACGTTTTAGTATTACGTACACACAGGCATACACACACACATTTACATATAAAAAAAAAGTTTAAGGAGATTTGCCTTTAATCGTGTAGTATATTTAAATGGAAACCTTTTTGATTGCCGCTGCTTTTCTTTGCTGTTTGTGTTGTTGTTGTTGTTATTTTTCTTTTCCTGCACATTTTGTTTAACGTTTATGTTTAGAAGGTGCTATAAATTTTATAGAGATTCAGTTTTATTTTATACTTTAGAGATTTTGTTAAACTATTTACGATAATTTATGGCAGATTATCATACGCAGTAAAGCGCGCAAAATAGCTTATGCAACGATTTTGAGTTTCAATTTTATTTAATGGCGAAAATGATTTAGTTCAAATGTTTAAAGAGTATGAGGTTGTGTTTAGAATATGATATTAGAATCCGTTTAAATCTCCCTTTAAGGCATAGGTTCTTTATGCATGACTTAACCGAAAACAACTAGAAGTTTTTTGAGAAAAATTAATTATTTTCTTTTGATCAATTTTGCTTAAAACAAAATGTTTTCGATTAATAGTTGGAAAGCGAAAATAATAATTACCGAGACTGGGGCAAAACGTTGTGCAAATCTGAGCGGAGACAGCATGCACTAGACCTCGAATTTCGTTTTGGCATAAAAATAAATTGTCAGCAATAAAAATGTTTACAACAACAAAAAAAGTACGATTTCTAGAATTGAACCAAATAGTTTGAAATAAATTTGATTGTCAGTTTTCTGAGTGTAAGTAAAGAACGTTAAACGAAATGTAAATTAAATGTTTTACATTTCGTAAAAATCGACCCACTGAACAGGCTCAATGTGTACCTCAACAAACAGAATTTTCGAATTTGCTATGAATAGCAGTCAGAGGATGTTCAAACGCTATCAATTTACCCTGAGAGCTGTTCTACTTGGTGCGGTTTGTGTGGCCACGCCATTATTGCACCTTACTTTTTTTAAGCCCAACGTGGCAATGTACCGTGTGATAATAACTTACTTTTGAGTTTTATTTGCCCAAAATTTAGAAATTTTACCTGATGGACATCTGGTTACAACAAAACGGTGCCACACATCACACGATACTGTAAATATATTGAGAGGCAAGTTCCGAGCATTTCAATGAATGCCAAGATTTGACCCCACTAAATTAATTCTTGTGGGGCTACGTCAAGTTTCTGGTGTACAGAGACAAGCACGCCACATTTCCAGCCCTGACAGAAAACATTGCAGCTGTGAATTGTGAGAGACTAGGCCAAAATACTAAAAAAAAAATGCCGAAATTAAAGCTCACGGACGGATCGACTACAGCATAGTCGCGGTCAAAATTTATGTGAAAAGGAAATGAGACACAAAAAAATATTTTTTCGCTCTTGCAAAACTTTTGCGTTTTTATACCCTTCACACAGTGAAAAAGGGTTTATATATAGGTTTGTCATTCCGTGTGAAATTTCTACAATTTTCATTTCCGACCCCATAAAGTATATATTTTCTGAAAGCTTATGAATAGGGGAGTCGATTAAGCTCTGTCAGTCTGTCCGTGTGTATGTTGAAATCAACTTTTTGAAGCCTCTAACCATTCCGGATGAGATATTAAAATGTCAGAAATATTCGGGAGTAGATCGGTATTGGATATCAGAAACATCGGTACATAAACAACTGAGATATGAGCGAAAACCCACGACCACTTTTTTTTTTTTTTTTAACATAAAACCAATATACATACAGACGTGGTATACTGTAGAGTAAACGTGGCATCGAACCCCAGCTGAACCCAAAAAAATTTTTTTGTTATTTTATATATTATTTATATTATTATTATTTTTTTGAATATTTTTTAAAATTTTTTTTTAATTTTTTTTTCATTTTTTTTAATATTTTTTTTTTATTTTATATTTATTATTTATATTTTTACAATTTTTTTATTTATTTTTAATTTTTTTTTTAAATTTTTTTATAATTTTTTTTTTTTTTTTTTTTAATTTTTTTTTATTTTTTTTTTTAACACATACGTAAATTTATAATTTTACAATGGGATGTTTTTATATATGTATGTATGTATGAAGGATATATAAGATTCGGCATGGCCGAATATAGCACTCTTACTTGTTTTTTTCTCAATTTGTAAATTTCTTGTTAAAAAAATCACTCGGTATTTTACAATATAAAACATGTCATTGTCAAACTACCTTGTAGTAATGCCGGCGGTATATAGTAGTCTTTAAAGAGAATTATTTTTATTAGGATTTAGCTTTGTTAGTTTAATTTACATTTGTATAATTTACCTTAACCCAATTAAGATTTAATTTTATAACTTTGATATTATAAACAATTCACACTATGTAGCATACTTTTGGGATGTTTGTTAAATTGCTCGTTCTAGAATTTACATTGTTTGGAAAATTCCCGATCTGGTATTACGGTACAAATGTAAGGAAACTACAGCATGTAGTTGTAGTTGTATATAAAATATAAAGTTAAAATTATTTGTATTACTTGTGACCAAGGCATATTTATTCATCAGGTTCTCTTGATTCGCCAGCTGATTATTTTTTTCAACACTTATTTTAAATTTCAGCTGTCAAAATGCATAAATAAAAAACAATTTTCTTTTTTTTCTAATTTATTTCAAATGTCAAACTTCATATATAAAAAATATAAACAAAAAATTCTCTCCTAACTGCAATTACCTGATGAATAAATATGTCTTGCTTGTGACCAACGATAACAAATATAACGTAAATTTCAGTAGTACCGATTATTATTTGCAATAAAAGAATCCCGTTAGTTACAAGACTTAATTTAATTTCTGCCTTTGACAATTTAAAAGTGTATGTGCAAATAACTACATCCCGTGTTATGCATCCTTTGTTTTATTGCAACTAGTTGAAAAAATGTTTTATTTTTTTCTTCTTTAAAAAAAATAAATATACTTCCATAAAATTAGCCCACATAATACTTTTAATATACCCACTTGTATAAATCAGTGTGTAAAACATCAGTCAGTCACCTCATAATAATTTGCATTTCCATATTTTTACCTTTTGTCGTTGGTCTTATTGCAAATATGTAATTGAATTTGTAAGCTGCTGTAAAGGAAAATAAAATAATTGTGTATGACAAGTAGTCGTAAGTAATATTCAACATTTTGCTGCTGTTCAAGCCCCCCTTTTTTGTACAAAGTATCAACCTTGTGCTGTTTTCTATTAAATCATAAAATATTTACAAGGTATTTAGCATAAATTGCATATTTTGTAGCAGTTTTTTTTTTTGCTCAGCATTCTATTATAGTCCTCTTTCTTAAATATAATGAGCAATTTTTTAAAATTTCCGTTTTAGATTATAAAATAAGCTGAAACACACGCAGGTTTTAACACCGAATGTACATCAGTACACACATATAACTGTATGTGTGTATATGTGCTTTAAATAAAGAAGAACAGTATTTCACATAGATTTTTAATATTAGAAATCCTTCCTCCATCTAAAGCAGTTTATAGAAAAATTATTAAACTGTTTTACTTTTCCTATGCTGTCTTGCATGGTTGATGCGGCCTTTAATGTCAGGCAGTGATTTTTTCTTCATCCACTTTCTTTTTTTTTTTTTTCTTGTTATTTCTAATAATGTAACAAATAAAACTGTTACAGCAGTTGTCTTATTTTTGTTTTCCTTTTCAGTTGTTTGTGCAAAAATAGACTTTTTTATACAAAAGATCTTCTAATAAGTTGTAGAAGAATGGAATATAGAATGGCGAAATTAGCATATTTATAAACAAGCCGTAGTGTACAAGTGTGATTATGCACGAGCAATAAAATGTACAGTGGAATGCCTGGGCGAAAGTTTGGCAAATTGTTCGAATTAGACATTTTCAGTATTCACAAGAAGCTTAAAGTGTCGCATTATCATGTTGTCATAATTTTCTAAAAATTTTGAAATTAATCAAAAATATTTCTTTGTATTGTAAAGTTTTTAAACCTACACCTACACTTAGTATACCATGTGAACTCACCCATGTTAGGTGATTAATACATTTTTAGAGATCTAGGAGTTAGCCTAGAGTATGTAGCTAGGATCAGTTACGCCGTGTAATAATGATATGTCCATCAATCCACAGAACAAATGTAAATGTCCTTTGAAAATTTAAAAATTTTATCCGTCCGTATCCTGGCTCTAATTGCAAGTGATAAAAAACATAATAAGACTTCAAATTTGTTGCCAGACATTTCAATAACATTTTTAAAGGATGTGAAAGAAAAATTTTTGCAGGGCTTTTTTTTTTGTTCTTACAAATTGAAACAAATTTTATTTCTTTTGTCTTTTTTCATTTGATATAATTATTTAATATACGACATATTAATATTAAAAAAAAATATTTTATATCTTGTGTCCTTCACAAATTTAAAGTCCTACTAAAGAACCAAAGATATTTTTTTTTTCCAATTTTATATCGATTCCAATATTTCGACGAATTGTATGAAATTTTTCTTTTCTTTCCGTTTTTCTTTTGCAAATTTTATTTCGATTCCAATATTTAGTACTGTGATCGATTATTCGACTTTTTTAAGATACCGGTTTTCAAATAGTTTGAAATTTAGAATTTCAAAAAAAAAAAACCGGTTGCTATTTTGAAAATTGAGAAAAAAACCGGTTAACCGGTTCGAATATATAAAATATAATATTTAAAGAAAAAATTAAAAAATATTGCAAAAAAAGATTATAATAAAAATATATCTAAATATGAAATTTTAACAGTTTGGCTGCACAATAACGCAATAACTGACATGAATGCAGTTGACAAAGGAGCTAATACACGGCATGTTTTTTACATCTCACTTGCCAAATTCTCCACTGCTAATACAAACATGTCGTGTGTTACCTTTAAAACATTACTTCTGTAAAAACACATGTGTTGAGACATCTGACAAAATTTTAATTAGAGTGCGCTCTATTTTCTTCTGTAAAAACATGTGACATCAGTCGTTGGCAGAAATCTCTGCTGCTGCAAAGCAGTCAGCGTAAAAGTAAAATTTTGACAGACATGTAGATTTACATATGTCTCACAAATTTTAAAGTCAGATGTAAAAAACATGCCGTGTATTATAGCCCTAATTTGGTTTTAATAAGTTGAATTTAACGACATAAGGTACTTTTTACAAGTAAAATAAAAAAAAATAAATAAATAAATATGACTTTATAAGGCTGTTATACATTTTTGTATCTCCTTCTGTACATTTTTTAAATGTTAAAAAGATCTTTGAAACTAATGTGCAATAACGTATTTTGTTTGAAATGATTTCTGTAATTTGAAATATATTTTAAAGGCTAGAGAGAAAATCTTTAAAATTTCATTTTTCTTATACCACTGACAGACATACATAAACTAGATTGTTCGATGGTTTAATTGAAATTTAAGTTGACAGACACTCAATGCCATTAATTAAAATTAGGATCTGGAAGGAGAGATTATTGGTTTTTCTTTACTGTAACTACACCTTTTACCTAAAAATATCGATCAGCTAAGTTTATGTTTCAATTACCTTTAACTTTTAACATTAGGTTTATATCCTATACAAAAACTAATATTTAAGCTCAATTATTTTTCTTATTCTGCATTTGTTTTTTTTAACAACAAATAAATTTCTTACAATATTATGGAAGAATATTTAATAGTTTGATTTTCTGATTTTTGGAAACTTTTAGCGTTCTAATATACTATAGTACGACTGGTTACAAAGATATATGAAAATAAACTTTAAAAAATAAAAAAAATCGGCTTTTTCGGATAAAAAACCGGTGTATTCGATATTCGAAAAATCAAGATTTAGAAAAAACCGTCAGCAGAAAGAGGAAAAAACCGGGTTTTACACCGGTTGTATGAAGTTTTTCTTTTCTTTTCCGTTAAAACTTGTTCGTATTGAATTTTGACTAAAGGACAATATCTTTAAGGATATTATAAACGATATTTTCTAAAAGCTAGGACTAATCATGGACATACTTACTGCACATACATATACACACACATATACATACATGTGTTGGTAAAGAACTTTTATTCAATGTTATAAATTATATCAAGCGCTTACCTAAGGGTGTGTTTGAGAATGGGATATTTACCATTCCTCTTAAGCCAAATTTATTTTGTCAGGCAATAGTTTTGGCAGCCAGTAAAAACAGTATATATTTTAATTTAATCTTAACCCATCAAACGCGTTAGCTGGATTCCATATTTTATTCAGGTTTTTTTTTGAGGTAAATATTGTATTTCAAGATAAAACTTTGGTAAAGTGAACATATGGAGCGATTCCAAAAAAAATTATAGATTTCATCCCCGCACCAAAAGTTTATGGATAACAAATTTTATTGGAATTGTAACATCAGCTTTGAATAAGCTATTTTTTGGAACAGCCTGACATACAGACAGACAGTCTGACTGACAGACTGACGTACCTCAACTCTTCAACGCGCAAAGCATTTATAGATGAAATGGCATATTTAAAGGGTAATCAGATAGTGATGTTAGTTCTTCTAATTGTTTTTCTTCAGAAACTGTCATCTTTGCCAATGCCATCTAACGGTCGAAATATTTACTAAAATGTGCCATTTTATCATGCATCGTTTCACGCCTGCTGAAAGTGCCGAAATTAATAAGAAAAAGATCGAAATTCCTTCTCAATTAATATAAAATGTGAATTTCGCCGCCCCATGGTCGATTACAACTGTTATATTATGGCATGCTCTTCGTCGCATCGTAGAAAGGTAAGGCTTTGGTTATTTCTTTTGGACCTTAAGCCACCAACCAAACTGATAAAGCAATGCTGTCCGCTTTTTTTGCAGTTTTTGTGAAGTTGTTGTGAAGTGAAGAATGTAAAGCGCGCTGTAGCGGTCACTTTCGAAGTTAATTTAAAACTCTCGATTCGGTTCCAATATGCTGAACTAAGATTACAGTCAGAGAGCCAACTCTTACTCTTCCTCTGTGCGGTTGGACTACATTTACATATAATTAGGTTTTTAAGTATCCGCTGGAAATTTTACCTGGGATTTCGGATTTTAATTTGATAAGTTTAATCTGGTTAATAAGCAAAATAACTAGGCTTGAGGCAAAAAGAGTCCATGAGTTTTTGACCATTCATTACTAAAACCGCATTAATTGACGGCTTAGAGCGTTTTACGGCATGACGCCATTATCGGACATTGTGTCCTTTGAAATAATACCATTTTCAGAAAGAGTGCAAAAGGGTATATTTAAGTTTGTCATACCGTTTGTTTATTCTCTAGTCATTGTCAACCCTATAATATATACTTTTTTAAATCATTTTGTATAGAGAAGTGATTTAGTTATGTCCGTCTGTCTGTTTGTCTGTGTGAGCATTAAAATCAACTTCCTAAAGTCACTATATATCCAACAGACTCGTATGTTGCTGAGATATGTGCAAAAAACCACCTTACCTCTCTAGTTTTAATTAAGATTGCAACATAAAAATTTTATTAAAACAAATCAACAAGAAACGTATGTAAGCACATAATGGAAAAAATGTGCGGATTGTTGTTGTAGTTGATATATTTTGTATGCTTATTCATGTGTAGAAATGCATGTAAAGCTAAGGTTTTCATTTGTTTACTGTATGTTGCACGAACATGATCACATACAACAAGAAGGTATGCACTTACATAATGACATAACATGAGATAACAACAGCAAAGATTAAGCAAGTGTACATCTGTTTCACAAACAACTAATATGTATAAGTATAGTTGCGTATCTACACTTTTGTGAAGGGTATCTATGCTAGATTTGACATAGCCGAATATAGCGCTTTTACCTTTTGTTCTCTAAACATGCAACATCATCATAAAACTGTTGTAGAAGAAGTGACAATGAAAATGACGAAGACAACTGGAATAATGGCGAATAACTTAGACGAGCTTAAGGCCACATTCGAGACTCCATTGATGGAACAACACGTCAGTAATTGGCTTGATATTTTAAAAATTAGATCGCTAGCCACGAAGTCATTCATTACAGTTTTTAAATCGAAAATTTGTTTGATAAAAAAATTTATGTTTGGCTTAAGTATAAAATTTATTTTAAAAAATCTTAATGAAATACAATGATACAGTAAACTTACTGGAAATATTTGTTAAATGAGCCACTGTGCAATAAGACTTTTAATACTACTTTTGTACTAAGTAGTAGAAGTAGCAGTAATATTTATTAGATTCTTGCAATCGTGTACTCTATGTAGAACAGTACAAACATACATTATTTACACAAATACATGCATATACATCCATCTACATATATTAAATCAAAATGAGTAGCAGGGTACAATTGCCTGATTTTATAATGTTGCATAAACAGCGGCGAAGCTTGACTTAGTTAAAAAGGATGAAAGGAAAAAACCTTTTATGAGACTTTTTTGTTTTCTTTGTTCAACAATAGAAAATAAGAAGATATTTTTAAGTGAAGCCAGTTTGGAATTGGGGTGCTATTGTTCCACATTTCAATAGTAATGTGGCAGAAGCAATAACAAAAGTATTAAAATACAGCCAAAACAATTTTAGCTGCGACAACAACAACCTTAACAACTAGTTAAAGCAGCAACAACAATCAAAGCTATAAAAAAAGAAGTTAAAATAGAATAAAGAGAAGGGAACTAGTAGAGTACACCTTTCTTCTTTCGTACGTCTCAAACACCGGTCTCACCCGTTTCTTTGTAAACAAATAAGAGTAAAAGGACCTATTTAGCATAAAGCATGTAATCTGAGCTGATTTGCAAAAATATAAAAAAAAATAACTCACACTGCTATAGCAAAGTGCTGCAAGTTGGTTGTTTTGATGGGGACGACAACGTTGATGATGGTGATGACGACGATGATGGCGAAAACATTAAAGCTGTCTAACACTCCTTCTCACTTGTTCGATATTTTCATTTTTAAAGGACCTTTATATACATTTCAAAAGCTGTTGCGTAAGGAAGTTGTTTTAAAACTGTGTGAGTGAAATTTATATGGAAAATAGTGTCAACCTGTTTGTAGTATTGTGTTTGGGGAAATGCTAAAACAGGCCGGAGTTTAAATTTTTTTTTTTTCTACAAACTTTGTTTTAGCTTTCACTTTTTTCCTTAACAATTCCCACCGACCGATTTTAATGTTTTGGTTTCCGAGTAGATGTGGTGCAATGTTTTCTGAAGAATATTATTTAGGTGATTTTTTTTTCTCTTAAGCCATGATATTGTCAAACTGTAAATGTATAAAATCCGTTTGTTGGAAAGTTCACGCTAAAGTCTTTACAAAAGAGCCAAATGCCATGTAAATAAAATCGGTTTTTATGCCAACAAGTTCGGTGGTGGGAGAAGAAATAAAACAAAACTGTTGGCAAAAAGGAGTAAATAGTCAAATTTATACACATGTGTGTCCCCTGTAATAATATGTAAATTTTTTATTTTTTATTTTG
Organism: Phyto melanocephala; assembly: GCA_941918925.1. Lineage (NCBI taxonomy): Eukaryota > Metazoa > Arthropoda > Insecta > Diptera > Rhinophoridae > Phyto > Phyto melanocephala. The sequence continues at coordinate 129,310,792 of OW799233.1, read as the reverse complement.
TTTTATTTTATTTTAGAAGTAGATGATGCTGTGAGTTCTTTTCGTACAATTTCTGTATTATTTCCACTTTATTATACATTGTCGTAGAATTTTATTACTGTTTTATTAGGTACTGTTTTTTTCTTCTTTCATATGATGGCATAATTTAAAATTCTAACACAAAATAAATCTTTAAAAGAGATTTTTAGTCTTTTCATTTTTATGCGATTTTATTACGTTTTAAGACTTACTAACGAAAAAAAAAAAGAAAATAAAAAAAGGAAAACGACTGGCAAAATACTTAATTTCAATTGTAGCTTTAAATATGTAAAAATTTATTTCATTTTTGTGATTTTGTGAGCTGTTGTGTAAGAAGTGTAAAATTAACTTTTAATTTGCAGAGAATTTATGGTTCTGTTGGAAGTATTTATTGTTAAAACATAAAAAAAATTATATATTAAAGCATAGCTTTAGGGAGCTGATAATTAAAATGTCGACCCTTAAAATTTATCCAGTTTTCTTTCTAAGTCCTTTAAAAAAATATTTTCATCTAGTTAAAACTAATTTTTTTTAATTTATATAGATTTTTTTTAAAAAAATTCTTTATCTTAGGAAAACTTCTATAAAATTTTAAATTCAAAGAAACTAAGATCAATTTTAGTTTGATCTTAGTTTCTTAGGTTTGCAATAGGTTGTCGTGTATCAGACAGTGTGATAAGTTAGCGATATATACCAAGCTTCGTCCTTAATATTGAATTTAGAAGAAATATGCACATATTTTCGATTTTAAGAAAATTTTTAAAAAAATTCTTAAGTTGACAAAAACCAAAATATGAGTCGCCACTAAACCAAAATATGAGTCGTTCTGATTTAAAAAGATACAAATTTTTATATTTTAATTTTATTACTGCGCCTCCTGTCTGAATCTAAAAGTATCCCATAAAGGCCATGACTGGCTATCCTACAAAGTCGTGCGATTATGTCAAATAAAAATCTGATAATTTTCTGTCCTACATGAAAAAATCGCAACAAAATGTGTTATTGGATGCCACACTGTCATACTTGCTTAGAAAAAGCAACTCTGATCGCACAGACTCTATTATTTTATGAAAATTTTCAAAAGATTATCAAATCGGAAACACATATCAAAAAATATATAATATTGAATATTCGAAGCTGCTTAAACGTAATAAGTCAAGCGCTTTTGAAGAAGTAGTTGTTCCTATTTTCACGTATTGGCTGTTACTTTAATTCAGTTTAGTGTTGTTGTTTATATTTTTCTCTGCCCTTCTATGTTAGGTCGCTCGATCATGTCTTTTTAAAAAACCTATATTTCAACGCAATCATAAATAACACGTACTGTGAAAATAAAATGAGTCATAACTTGCATGTACCACCCATAGATCTGCAACGAGTACTTATGAAGTAAGTCAACTTGAATCATGATTCATTATTGCGTTGATTTATACGCATTCATACTTATTGAAAAGTCTTCACTACTTATACTCACTTTTAAATTTAAGGTACTCATATGCAGCAACACGTATGACTCAGTTGATTGCTATTGTCGTTCACGCAAGATGAAAAGACGATCAAAAGCAAGTACGCGAGTCAGTACTCATTATGAAGTTGTGTGTTTTAACTAGACTTGCCAGATTACAATTTGACATTCACCATAGTAATTGTGGATTGTTAAATTTAAAAAAACAGCAAGCAAAGATAAAGTGCTTGCTTTGATGTCTGTTTAAGAGATTTAGATTTTGTTTTTGCGTATTATCTTTCAAATTTATATAAGCACCTAAGAACGCAGTTTTTTAATTTGCTGCCAAAAATTTTAACATGAAAAAACACAAAATAACTGTTATTGTTTACCTCTTATTATAGAAGGCCATAATCAGTTGCATTTATTTAAAAATTAAATAGTGATACTTGCAAAAATTGTATATTACACATTGTGAAATTGCAAATTTTCTGGCGGCCAAAAAATATCATGCACTCTCCGATCTGGCAACATTGTTTATTCTTCATACAAATGAGAGCTGTTAATGTGATTGTTGTTGAATCAACTTGAATCACTCTAAGAGTATAAGTATTTTCTTAAAAATATGAATCAACGTGGGTATTTTTGCGAATCATATAAGTATCGAACGGTATAAGTATATGTACGACGTAGTACTCATGTTCATTGTGAGTTGTACTTATAAATCAACGTTGTTGTGGGTATGCGTACGGCAGCTGAGTTAAATTTCAATGATTTATACGCACTTATACTCAAATCTTATGACTCACTATGAATATGGAAGAAACGACTCAAAGCCGATCACTGGTACCACCATATAATTAAAGAGGGAAATAAGGCAAATAAATACACAAACAACTACCTGCTGTTTTTAAATGAAGTTTTGTTTAAAGGCGTTGACAATGTGTTCAGAATAAGTTTCACTTAGGCCACGAAAGAAGGAGTAAGTGAATTTTTAGCCAGTACACTTATAATTTTGCTGGATTATTCGATATTTAGTGAATACTAACCAAAATGAAAAAGAGTCACTCAAAAAAATCTACAAATATGCCATTTATATGAAGGGCATTTGTCTCAAATCATATTCCTTTAGTAATTTCCATACTTTTAGATTGATAACTTTGAAGGACTTTATAAATACAACATAAACAATTTCATAATAATTTTTTTATGTAGTAAAGGGTGTTATTTCATCGCCCTTAACCTACTTAAACTTTATCACATTCTTTTAAAAATCTATTGCTTGAAAATTTCTGAAATTCTTAAATTTTACTGTTATTAATTTAATTATTTTTTCATTACTATTTAACAGTTTTATGTGATGCCTTTTGTGTGTGTGTGTGTGTGTGTATGTGAGTGTGTATGTGTATCTGACTAGTAACTTGAACTTACCTTTTGTATTATTTAACGTTTCATATAAACCACAATTATGTTTCCGAAATAAGGAACTGCTTTAACATCTGAAAAGATAAAACAAAGAATACAAAATACACCGTCAGAAAATGTAAAAGCAAACATCAAAAGAAATCCCAAAAGTAAAAATTAAACTAAAGGTACCCTTTTAATGGAAACAGCTATTCAACAACCGCAAAATATTTACTGTGCTAAATAGCAACTAACCGAGCTAATAATTATAATTGCTGCATGTAACGTTATTAACAAAATTACAAAATATGTAACATACAATTATCTTGTATGAGAAAATGGGCAATTGCCTCAAAGCATCTAGTACAATTACTAGAACAGCAAGCACTAGTATAAATCGGGTAAAAGTTTTTATATAAAAGTGAAACTCTGTTTGTGAGTGTGTGTATGTGTTAGCTATAGACTTCGAAACCATAAAGCCGATCGGACTCAAGCTTTGGCAAGTTGTTGTACACATTTCAGGGAGTGTTTATGGGTGGTAAAAAGTGAGCGGGGTTACGCCCATAAAAAATAAGTTATAATTTGACCTACTTGCACTTGACCGATTTTTCTGAAACTTTGCACATATTGAGCTCTCATGATTATATAATTTTGTGATTAGAAAAGTGGGCAGTGCCATGCCCATAAAAAATAAGTTATCATTTTTAGCTACTTGCACCACATCGATTTTTCTGAAACTTTGCACACATATTGAGCTGTCATGACTATACAGTTTCGGGATTAGAAAGAGGGCAGTGACACGCCCATTACAAAAAGTTATAATTTTAGGTTTCTTGCACTTGACATTCAATCAAATTTCAGAATGCATTTTTACTCATTAAGGGGCATAGCAACGCGCGCCGGTCTTGGCTAGTAGAAAAATATTAGTGCTGTTGAGTGCTAGTACTTGAAGTAGTTCAAGGGTACCACTTACAGATTAATAGAATATTTTTGATAGAACAGCTATTGATGTATTTAAGTTCTAATACTGGTTTTTTAATTGTGATTTTTGAATTATAAACTTTAGCACTCAATGGTACTAGAGATGTTTCAAGCACACTTAATGATAATTGGTGCATTAAGATGGTATAAGATAGCTTACAGTTGAGAACTAGTACTGGCGATTTTGATACTAGTATAATACTAGTTAGACACTACTTCCATTTCATGCATGGTACTCAAAAGTGTTCTTCATGTAAAGTAGAAAATGTATGTTATTTACGATTTTATTCGTTGACTAGCAATATATTGATAGCTCAGCTGTTAGTATTTATTAAAAATATGTTTATTTTTTTCTAGTATAAAATAATTTATAAAGGCTTGTATAATTCTAAAAAATAAAGGTGGTACGCCCACTTTAACGGCAACCTCCCATCTGAAGCTTTATATTAAATTTATATTATTTTTATATGGACAACAAAAAAGTAATAAACTACCTCTGACTATAAAATTCCGCTCTTTAGTTTCCGCAAAAATACAACATTGTATCACTCCTTTTGTAGAATTCATTGTAAAATAAATTAAAAAAAAAAAAAAAGCAAATCGAAGTAATAAATATTTTTTTTTATAAAGAGATTATTCCATAGCAATTACCGTTAATTACAAAATACTGAATTTTATGCTATAAAAGTATATAAAATATTTAAGTGGTGGGTATCAAAAATTCGGCTCAGCCGAATACAGTGCTCTTACTTGGTTTTTTTTTATATACATTATCATTATGTATACATATGTATTAAATATGTACAATTATGTTACTTTGTGTAATCATGAATATGAGCATTAACCATAAAATAACATTTAAATGACATTAAACTGCCTCTCTTATGACATGAGCGCCGCCAAAAAACAAAAAAAAAAAAAAAGAAGAACAAAAACATTCTTGTATTTATAGTTAAAGGGGTGCGGAGGTTAAGTATTCTTCTATATTAATAACAAAAACGTCAATACTTAAGATCCCTTAGTTTTTATGCTTTGCATTTGTGTATGTGTATGGGTACATGTATAAACCACATTATGATTCCGTTGACTGCTTTTGTGTCTTGCAACATTTAAACACAGCAAAACCGTGAAGAAGACAAATGCAAAGGGACAACAAACGTTATGGGGTATTACCTTAAATTGAGCAGAAATTTCAAGTATTTTATAAAATACATACAAATGTGTTTGTTTTAACTACAAGCATATAAGTATGAGTGTAGTTGTAGTTGTAGTTACTATTTTGTTTGGCCAATTTTATAAACATAGAGGGTTGGTTGATTGTTTTGTACAACATTGCCGTTCATCGTTGTTGACTTTTAACAAGTACTTGTAGTGACTTTATGTCATACGTGACATCATGTACCTACCCATCCTTTCTGCTTACTTTTCCCTACCTACCACTTCAACTCTAGCAGACATTTTTACTACAGTACGTACATACACACTTACATACATACACACTTACATACATACATAGCTACATAATAATGAATGTATGTTATTTAGTTAAGATTTTATTTTATTTTCGCTTAATTAAGTCTAATTAAAATTTTACTTGTGGTATTGGCGCTCTTTTTTCTCCTTTTTTTTTCTTTTTTTTTTTTTTTTGTTGTGTATGGGTGGGTGTGTATTTTACTTTTCATGCAAAAGTGACTTTTGACTGTAATTGCTAAACTGACTGAATAAATGGTTGGCTGATGGGTTCGTTTGTGGGTTGTTTTAATTATTCTGTCTATTGTTATGATATTTTAACGTCTTTGTATGTGTATTTTAGGTCATATTTAAGCCAATTTCATTGTCATTTGCCATTTTATTTTCCACTTAAGTGTTTAAGCATTTTTTGTGTAATTTTTTTTTACAGTTTTTTAGTTGTAAATATAAGGGGTTGCTTAAAAAAACCCCCATTTATAGGAGGTGGGCATATCACCTCTATTTTCCTAACAATGATATTAAAAGAAAAACCAATATATGCAAAATTTAAGATTCGTATGTCTAATTCCGTCAGTTTTATAACACTTAAAATTATAAATACACTAAAAAATACACTGTGTAGGGTAAAGTTTCGTACATTTTTGTATTTATTTTAAATAGCAAAAATTTTTGATGATGCGAAAATTTGTCCATCTACCTTTTTGGTTTTTAGCTCTCTTATACTTTCAGCGGACTGACGGACACAGGTAGATTATCCTAAAATTAAACCAGAACTAAGCAAATAATTATTTATGTTGTCTAATATTTTTGGTGATGAATATAGAAATCTTCGTTTCAGTCATCAACGTCTTTAACTTCACTGCAAAACCTATTGCCATCAAACCTAAAAAAATATGCTACGGCAAATATAATTTATAATAAACTTTGTACTACGAAATAGATCATTTTTAGATTATAGAAAATTTTTAAGAAACGTTGCAGTTAAAAAAAAAATATATTTAAAAAGCATTTCCATTCTCTATTCACAACTATGTACCTCTTTCGCTTAACTTTCGCTCCGTTTACACCCAGCATCTTAAGTAACAAGTTTGTATGCAAGTGTAGCATTCCGTTTGTAATTGTGCACGCGTTAATTCACGTTAACACCGTGAATAGTTAGAGCATCCAAGTTTTTTGGAAACAGTCTTGGCGAGGCAATCACCATCATCTAGAAGCGATAAAATTACCATTACTTTGCCAGACAGCTCATGCCACATTGGACATTATACACTAGCGATTGGAGGTCATGTTCTTTTAGCGTGAAGGTGATGTGCACTTGCCACCGACATCGGTCGTTATAATTTTTCTTGTGTTCGGTCCTTTAGAGCAAACATCATGGCCATTAGGCATACGTGTATACCTATTATGGGTTTGGATTTTAGTGCCCCTTTTTTAACCTAACTTAACTTCGGCTTATTAATACACAGAAAGTAAAGATCTTAAAAAAACAGAGAGGCTGCTCTTTGGCCTCACACCGAACATGAACCACACCATAAGTCAAGTATAGGAAGACCCATAAAAATACTATTATTTTTTTTTTGTTTGAGTATTGGATATTCGACCTATAAAAGATTTAAATATAACTTAAACACCCTTTTTTACCTTGTTTGTAATATGTCTGTCTTGGGTCTGACTTTGTTTATGTGAATAAATATACACATTAAATAATGATTTTTTCACATACATATACGTATTGAGTGTTTTATTCAATTTAGTAAAAAATTGTTTATATCTCTCTTGACTTCGTTCAACAAAAAAAAAATTCAACGCAATAAAAAGTAATAAGGCCTTACGTGAACCACTGTATAGTGTGGGAAGAAGAAAGAGGAAAGCGAAACACAAAGAAATAAATTGATTTTTTTAAAGTAATTTTTACAGAAATTAAAGATTCATTTAGAATCAAAAAAATTTTTTAAACTGCACTGAGCCAACTATAACTGAAAAAGAAAAATTTAAACAAACTTAAATTTTAATATTCGGTCTTGTAGGATATTTAAACAATATTTCTGAATTAGTATGAAATATACCCTTAAACACATATTAAGTTTTAACTTAGTTATTGGCGTTCAACTTTTTTATTGGTGTTTGGTCAATTATTACAACTTGACATTAGTTAAAGGTAGGATTTTATCGAATGGATGTACAGTTATCAAATTTTACAACTTCACTTTAATTTAAAGTGAGCGGTGAGTTAAATACAATATTCAATCTGGTAGGTTAAACTTAAGTTACAATAATGATAGACTAAACTAGTCGTAGGAAAAAATCCAACCTTTAACTAGCGCGTACATTTTGCGCCGTTACGTCTCTGTCACGGCTATTTTTTTATCTGTATTATGGACAAACAAAAAATTACACACTAAAGAGCTAGAGGACTTAAAGACATAGATGTTGCTCGTAATGTTCTTAATAGATCTAAAGACCAAGTATGAATCTACTATGTCTACAATGAAAAGACACATGATATTTTTGTGCCAATTTACTAAAAGGATGTGTAAAATCATTACAACCATAGAAGAAGAATAATTAAAAAACAATTATTTTCTTCATTTATAGTTCTTGCAGACAATCCACTGTAAAGACTATAAATTTTGGTTTCACCTAAAATTGTTATAAATTGTTTTTGTAGTTTACATTTTTTTCTTTTGTTGTAGTATATGTGTAGAAAATATCCTATTAGCAAGGACATGCAAGATTCGGCACAGCATAGACCCTCAATAATTTTTTTTTTGTTGTTTAAATTTATTATAAACATACCGTCTTCTTTTAATAGTCTTATGAAGGATTATTCAAACAAGCAATTTTGTCGTACTCCAACTTGTATATAAATATATAAAGTACATGCTCAACAAGCTTAGTTAAATTAAAATTTTCTCATGTATAAAATCGAAATATATGTGTACGAAGGAAGCTGCCATAAAAGAGATTTTGTAGCAGGAAAGGAATAGAGGCAAACATAATTAGAATTAAGTGAACAATAGGGATTTTAATTTTTTTTTGGGGAGAATTTTTTTAATTTTAAATATGTATCAGATACATGAACAAAATTTAGTTAGTAAATAAAAAAATTTAATTGTACAAAAATGTAATGCTTTGCAATCAGTTTCCATCTTTAGTCAAGAAGAAAAAGTTTAGTTGCAGAAGTTAGGCTTTTGTGTAATTTTTCAAGATGTGCAAAGTTTATGAACACATCAGGGGGCTGATTCTCGCATTCGTGATCGAAATACAACTCGTATCGAAATTAATTTCGATAGCGTACAATTTTCTAATGATGTTACTCGATACGAAACGAATCGAGTTTTTAGTTCAGTGTTATAAAGAACTTAATTTTTCATATTTTTTGAAACTAAAAAAATTAAAGCCTATAAAAGTTGTATGCACATAGGGATTTATTGCTATTTTTATTGCATTTCGATACCCATATTAAGTGTTTCTAACACCTTTCTTCGTATTTGCAACTCTATTTCTTTAATTTGTTCGTCTAAGTATTGCACCTCTTCCTTAATTTGTAGGCTTTTCTTTTTCATTTCAAATAACTGAATATTCAGTTCGACATTCTTTTGTTTTAATTCGAGGTCTTGTTTTTTCCCTCTTTTTACGCTATTTTTTTATGTCTCCGTTTATTATTCTTTTTTCTGGCACTGATACTTCTAAATCATCATCTTCTATACATGAGGAGTGGTAACTGTCCGAGACTAAAGACGAAGAAGTGCATGGCAAGTCATTATTGTGATCGTCAGGCGCTATTACACTTAATTCATCACCTAAAGGTTTTAGGTTTGACTTTGGTTCTGTTTGTGTTTTTAAAACTTGTCCAAAGCTTTGCACAGCCTTCAGACCAGAAGCATTAAGTTTCGCGGCTAGTTGCTCCCAAAGTTGGTTAGCCCTCGCTTTCCCTTGTAAACTGTTCGGTAAAAGGCTTTTTGCCAAATCTGCGTGCTTTGCCATAAAATTCCCAACGATCTCTTTTTGAGAATAATTTATTTTTGTTAACTTTAACCTAGAAATATAACAATTCACTTAAAAAAAAATTTTAACTTACATTTTCTTTCCTGTTCACTTTTGTACATTAAAACGTTAACTCGAATGCTTTTTTGCTAACGAGTTTATACTCGCAAGGTTGCATTCGAAATGTAGCTCATTATCGAATGCCATCATCATGTCGATACTCGATATCGAATGAGAGAATCCCAAAAGTAAGAAAATTCGTACGTTCGAATATAATTTCGCTCGTATACGGATGCAAGAATCAGCCCCCAGGTTAAATTTGTCTACTTTGGATGAGTGTAGTTCTACTGTACCAATGAGACTATATTTTGTATTATTGGGATTAATCAGTATTGAATAAATTAAATGTATTTCATTCGATTTGAAATAACAATTGTTATTTGATCAAAATAGTGTTCACAGGTGGTTTCATATAATCTATAAATGGAATTAGACTTCAACATAGTTAAACTTAAATAATTATTTGAAAAATTCACAAAAGAGATTTAAATTATGCACAGCTAATTTGATTTTTATTTTTAACCTGAAATTTTTATCTTGTCTTTGGTTCGCAGGTTAAATAAAATTTGATCTTATGACCAAACTTATTGTCTGTCAATTCCATTACTTCATCTCATTCTCATCGTTTAATTAATGGCTGTCATTACTACATTGTCAACGTAGTTTCTTCTGCAGTCTAATAATAAGTTTCCGTTTTTCTTTTCAGTGAAAAACTAACAGGTAAGTATGCCTACCTACATGCATACATACGTACATACATACCTACTTGTGCAATAAAACAATATAAGAGGACTTTAACTTTTGATTAATTTTTTATGTTCTCCAACCAAGTTGCATTGCATAAATGCAATTTACATATACATTTTTCTTTCTCTATCCACCACACATTTCTGCCACGACAAACCACTCTCACTTTTCCTTAAACTTTAGACGACATTCGCATTCTCTTATAAAAAAAAAAAATAATAAATATTAAGTACGCCTTTAATAAGCTTGTAGGGCTGGTATATGAATTTAAAGTCGTTTCACTGTGCTAGGAACACAACTACGACGAATGACGAATTTCGGCCAACACAAAGAATTTGTCGTAGAAAAATAATAACGACGTAAAAATAACAGCTGTTATGCTGATAAAGTTGTTTACTGTTTATGCTGACCTCCACAACCGTAATTAAAAAACTTTGGTTAAACATGACTCAAGGCATATTCATACAGATATATACAACGACAAATTAATACAACAAAGCTAATTTTTAGGTGATGTTTTTTGTCAAGTTAATCGCATATACTAGGTACAGAAGAGGTGTTATGATCCGATTAATAAAAAAAAAAAATTATTAACAAGTAAGAGTGCTTAACTAACTGCAATCTACTAGTCAAGCCCTTTCATTTGATACCTACATTAATGGAGTTAAAAAAAATTTTCCGCCATTTTGTTTTAGACGCCATCTTGTAGTTAATTTTTTTTAATAATCTACTGTATTCTATTGGTCAAAACCTTCCATTTGATACTAATATTGAAGAAGTTACATTTTAAAATAGCAAATTTGACCATTTACAAATTTATTGTCTGCCATTTTGTAGTGGCGGCCAACAAGCTTATATTGCGCTAGTCAAGTTCTTTCATATGATACCAATATAAGCTGTCTCGGTTGTCTAGAAGCTGCAAAAATAGATTTTCGATTGTAAATTTTTGGAATATATATTTAAAAAAAAAAAAATTTGCATATAACTTTACCGATTAGAGTACGACTTATCCAAAATTTTTCTCGAATATCTCTCAAGGCATATTATATCTACAAATAGTAGCAAAAGTTTCTATATATTATTCTATGGCTGAAAAATTTTAATTTTCTGGTAAAAATATGGGAAAAACAGAGGCAGTCGTGCTTATTTGATCATATCTCAGAAAGTTGTAGAACGATTGTGCTGAATTTCAATAGCGATTCATTCGCCGATATTTCCAAGAGATTTATACCATACACAGATATGAGGAACATGTGGTTGCTTCTTAAAGCTGATTTCAACCATTACACGGACAGACGGTCAGGGCTTAATCGACTTCCCTATTCATAAGCTTTCAAAAAATATACTTTATGTGGTCCAAAAAGAAAATTGTAGAAAATACAAACGAAATGACAAAGCTATATATACCCTTGTGCACCACAGGTGCAGGGTATAAAGAAGTATACATATTAGTGAAGGCCATAATAAAGGGTGTAAAAACGACAAATATAAATAAATTTAATACATTTGTTACCAAATATGAACATTTAAGTAAATTTGTTCAACATTTTAACGAAAATCTCATTTTCCATCCCTGCATAAGTAATTCAAATCAAGGTGAACTTATAAAATTATAAAATTATGCTTCCCGCTGCTACGACGACATGAATTGAAATTAACTGATAAGTTTTACTTTGACTAAAATTCAGTATTTAATTGAAGTTATCTTTTTAACAACGTTCCTTTGTATTTTAACTATTTTTAGTTTTAAAAATAATTATAAGGAATACTTCTTGAATAAACCGCAGTCACTTGCTGTCATCATTTTCTAAGTGAATGTGAAAAATTAGACGTGCTTTTTACTGTAAACTTTAACTCTTTTTTTAGCCCTTTTAATCAGTTGCTTGTATGAAACTTAGCCTCTTTTGTTCAGCAAGAATTGGCAACACTGGCATACTGGCCGCGTAAAAATCACCTTGCCTATTTTTATATAAAATATAGTAATTTGAATTAAAATTTACCTGGTTTTGTATGTATTTATGTATGTATGTATGCATACTATGCATATTATAACTAAGTATTATTGTATTTGTTATTGTCAATACTTAAATCAAGTCATCTGTCTGTAAGGATTTTACCCATAGACATAATAAATTAAATAAATGTAGACCGGCCAGGAGACCGAACATTTTATAGCCAACAAAGATCGATGTGTAACGTAAACACACAACGTGACATCATTTATTATTATTTTTTTTTTGTTGCTTTAATATTTATACTCTATGCCAATACACATAAAAGACAATCATATTTTTTCTTATTAAGTAGGCAAATTTAAATTATAAATCAATTTTGATTATTTTTAATAGTAAAATTTTAATGAAGACATCTTATAAAAAATTTCTTCGTGCGTATCCCTTAAGCAGCTAAATGCCTAGGAAACTTAATTTCAGCAAACACACGGACATCGCTAAATTAGTTTTACTTTTCTATAAGGATGCAGAATAAATAAACAATATTTTCGAAACATAAAAAATTCAATGACAGAGTTATATCCTTGTCACTCATGGTGCGGGAAACAATATAGTACAATTGCCGTCTTTGCTAACGCACAGCACCAATATGTCCTTTGTTAGTTGTACTGTTGTCCTTCTATCATATCTTCTGTGTACAGCAGTCACAGTGAGTCGGTGTTTGCTTTTTAACATGTTTTTGTGAGTTAATTGCAATGCATATTTAAATTAGTCGTTTACATAAGCCTTAAACATTTATTTTCATTTTTTGTTTTATCCTATTGTCATTTCCGGTTTTAAAAGTAACGAATTTTTATTGCGTTGAGCATAAATTTTCTGTGTTAAAAATATATTTATGTACGTATTTCGTTTTCATTTCCTTTAGCTGTTATAATTTTCTCTAAATCTTTCAAATTAAATATGTAAATTATTTATATCTCACTGTTTAGGATTTTATGGAGGAGGGTAGTCAGACCTAATACATATTTTTCATAATTAGCGTTTTTGAAGGATTTTGTTTTTTTTTTCTTCTTTCTTTTGAAGTGAATGGAAAATAACTTTAGAAAAAACGTTATGCAAATGGTTTTTTATATATAAGGTGCCTTTTTACAAATAAAAAGCCTCCGAGATTTATATTTTAATAGACATTTAGACAGACGTTTTTTTTTGTTTTTAATAATTTAAATATTACAAAAAAAAAATAGGAATATTTTAAATAAAAAATAGAAAAGTTAAAATAAAAAACAAAAAAAAGCACAAAGAACATATTGCGGGAAAACGAAGGATTTTTTTAATATTAAATACGAATGTAATAAAGGGTGATTTTTTAAGAGCTATAGGAAAGTTAAAAAAAACACATAAAATACAGAAAAATTCATAAAATCTTTATTTGAATCGATAGTACGGTCCTTATAATTTAACGTTTGAAGATTATTTCATGCAAATGTTGACCGTGACTGCGCCTCAAATGGTCCATCCGCTTAGTGCAATTTTGGCATACTCTTTCCAATATTTCGGCCGGTATCTCATGAATAAATGCTTCAATGTTGTCTTCCAATGCGTCAATTGAAGCGGGCATGTGTGTATAGACATGAGCTTTAACATAGCCCCACAAAAAATAGTCTAAAGGCGTTAAATCGCACGATCTAGGCGACCAATTGACCGGTCCCGAACGTGAAATAATATATTCACCAAACTCGCCTCTCAATAAGTCCATTGTTAAGCGTGCTGTGTGGCATGTGGCACCGTCTTGTTGAAAACACATGTCATGCATGTCAAGCTCTTGCATTTTGGGCAAAAAAAAGTTGGATATCATCTCACGGTAGCGCTCACCATTCACAGTTACATTACGATTCGCATCATCCTTGAAGAAGTACGGTCCAATGATGCCACCAGCCCATAAACCGCACCAAACTGTGACTTTTTCTGGATGCATTGGTAGCTCTTGCAATGCTTCTAGCTGATCTTCACTCCAAAATCGACAATTCTGCTTTTCAACACGCTGAACACAATTTTTCGATAAAAAAGTGGATCTTCGGCCAACTTTCCAAAAGCCCATTCACCAAAAACTCTACGTTGCGGTAGGTCGTTCGGCTCCAATTCTTGCACCAGCTGTATTTTGAAAGGCTTCACACCTAAATACTTCCGCAAAATTTTCCACGTTGTTGACAGAGCCCCAATTACTGCGAACGGCGACGAATCGATAATTGATGGTCATCATTAACACTGGCCGATACAACTGAGATATTTTCTTCACTTCGCACTCGACGTAAGCGTGTTGGCGGTTTAATGTCCAACAATGTAAATTTGGTGCGAAATTTAGTCACAATAGCCCGAATAGCCGCTTCAGTGGGTCGATTAAACTGACCATAAAATGGAAGAAGCGCGCGATGAACTTTCTTAAAGGAGCACGCATTTTGATAATAAAATTCAATAATTTGCAAGCGTCGTTCGTTTGTAACACGTTTCGTGGTTAAATTATAGACCAAAATGAAGATGTTTGACAGTGAAACAAAACGCGAAGCGTGCGTCAGCTGTTTAAACCAGTGTTGCCAAAAAGATAATAGCTAAAAAATCACCCTTTATTTAAGTCAATAATTTGTTTACAGGCATCGTTGCCAGTCCTTTTTGGAGATATAGGATTTTTTGTGTTACAAAAATTATTTTTTATTAAAAGTTTTTTAACTTTGACTGAATTTTACATAGACAAAACATTATACAGAAGATATTCAGTTGTTCGAATTTAACTTAAGCGTTATTGCCTTTTGCAATTGTAGTACCCTTTTTATCTTTTTCAAATCCCTAAAATATGCCTCTTATAAAAATCTATATATATAAAAATCAATGTGTGTTTGTATGTTTGTTTGTGCTTTATAGACGGTTAAACGGCTGGACCGATTTCCTTGAAATGTTCACAGAATCTTTCTGGAAGGAACTATAGGCTATACTTTGGTTTGAAATTGTAAGTGGGCGGGGTGCCACGCCTTATTAAAGAATAAGTATTAAACATTATATATCACGAAAGTTAATGCAGCTAGAGTCTTCAAATTAAGAAGGGTAAACTTTGACATCCACACGAACATTTGGGTAAAAAATGGGCGGACTTTCAATAGTAGGCGTGGCCACATGAATTAAATACTAAATTTCATATATATGGAAAAAGATATCGATTAGAGTTCTAAAATTTTGCAAGAGCAACTTTGACACCCAAATAAACATTTCTGGAAAAAATGGGTACATTAGAAATAGTGGGCGTGGCAGCTCTCATAGCAATTGAATACTAAAATTTGTATATTCGGGAAGCGATAACAGTTAGTGTACCCAAATTTTGCACGAGAAGCTTTGACATCTATATGACTATTTTAATAAGAAATGGATACTTTAGTAATAGTGGGCGTGGCACCTGTCATATGAATTAAATACGAAAATTCGTATATCTGGGAAGCGATAATAGTAACAGTACCCAAATCTTGCCAGAGACACTTTGACGTCTATATGACTATTTTGATTAGAAATGGATGCTTTAGTAATAGTGGGCGTGGCACCTGTCATATGAATTAAATACAAAAATTCGTATATCTGGGAAGCTATATAGTAAGAGTACCCAAATTTTGTACGAGAAGCTTTGACATCTATATGACTATTTTGATAAGAAATGGTTGATTTAGTAATAGTAGGCGTGGCACTTGCAAAATAAATATATTTTTGAACTATAAAATTTTTATTTCATTACGATGGGGGTGGCGAAGCACACCGGGTATTAGCTAGTAATTTTATAAAATTTTTAGAAAAAAAAACGATTCACTACTCAATCAACTTTTCAATTTGTTCTATTACATTTTAAGCCGTCATGTATTAATTTATTAGAGTATGAAATTCTGCAGTTTTACTTTCGAAAAAAAAACATTTATTTGTTTAAAAAAATGTATTCCCTTTTTTGTGTGTTGTTTTTTTTTATCAAATCATATTTGTGGTATTAGGGAGGTGCATTTAAATATGAGTAAAATCGCAGTGACTTATAACTATGTTTTTTTCTAGCTCTAATTACGTTTAATATTTTCGAGAATTTAAAACAAAACAATACAAATCAAATTTCTTTTTTAAAAAATACTACACAAAACGATAGTCCAAAGCATATTGAAAAGGTTAGTGCAAAACGAATTCAAACAATCTTTATATCAAGGTGGACTTCAATAGGTTTTCTTCAACAGGCTGACAGAAACATTATGTAAATAAGCCAAAAACAATACCCAGCATTGAGGCTAAAATTATCCCAACCATTTGTAAGACAACGGAATAAGCTACCGCAGAGCCAACCGCGGAATCCACAAAAAAAGTTCGTGGTGTTCTAAATGAAATTAAATTTGATTCGTTTTATTTAGTTTTATAAAGAGAGACTTTTATTTTAACCACCCTTTATATGTTTTTCTACATATGATTCTAAAACGAAAGTCAATGTTTAAACACCGCCTTAATTTTTATTTTTATTATAGTAAGTAAGATACACATTGTACACATTCGCTCACACTTATTTTCCTATGCAAATATGCTCCCCATCGTGAGTTAAAAAGCAATTACTCCATGACTTTGTCAAGCCGTTAGTAATTTTTACAATATTCATTTGCGTTCCCACAAAAAGTATATTTTCTGAATCCCTTTAGATAGTGTAAAGCCTTGACAGAAATGTTGGGTTATGCATCTCTATGTCCATGTGTTTTTGTCTATATTTTGGGAAGCATTTTGTATTGCAACAAAATTATTGCCTCAAGTATAATTCATACATTTCCATTTTGTTGTATGAATGTACTCAAAATCAAATAATAAATACATAGAAAAAAAAAGAAAAAAAGCAACGGAATGAAAGAAGAAATATAAATGAGAGAGAAACCACTTCAAACATCAATGCTTTTGTTGTTTTGTTATTGCATTAGTTTTTGCTTTAGTACTGTTGCACTCTACAACTCAAACGCTTGGTAGTCGTATACATATTAAGACACACACACACACATTTCTATTTGCATATATGTATTTGCTCTTAAGTATATTAGCATTTGTTGATCCAAATGCACACAAACATATACAGCTACACAAAACAAGATATGAATTTTATATAAATTCACATATTCCTACACTCTGTACTCTGCAGTTTTTGTTAAAAAGGCAATTCTTATCTAGTCTTTTCAACTTACAGCCATACCTAAAATTGAGCGTTGAACGTCAAGTGTTACCAGTTTTGTTTTTGTTACAATCATAAAACCCATGTAAATATTAAGGCCTGACGCTTAACGCTCTTATTTAGGTATGGCTGTTCTATGAACACTCATACAACTAAATACATATAAATGTTATTTCCACTCATGTATTATAATGAAAATTTGTTTTTTATTTCTTCTAGATATTTCTATATTTGGTTTTTAGTTTTTAAATAGAAATATTTTGCAATGTTTACTTTTTTTGTAGATTTCTTAAATAGAATGCAAACACATCAAATAAGCATTTGTTTTATTATACTCCTACACATATGTACACTCAAATTTACAGCCGGCTCTATACAACAACTTGGATAAACTATATAAAAATGTTTTCTAAAAAAATATAATAAATATAGACTCGTGCGTTTGTGTGTACAGTTGTATACATGATTTTATGATTATTTTTCTTTAAAAAACATGCAAACAGGAAGGAGTCTTTAAAATGTTTTTGTTAATACATATTTGGTTTAAATTATGTTTTATTAAAGTTAAAAAAAAATTTCGAATATAAAGTTTAAATAAAGTATTTTTTTTAATATTTTGCAAGTCTAAGACTGACATTGTTTAGGTGAGCTAAAATAGATTTTTATCAATACCATTCAAAATCTTGACGTGTTTTATAACAACAATTTCATGGCAATCCCGAGTGATTTAATTTCACTCGGAATGCTATTCACGGAATATAGCTTTCTTTGTTTTAAAATTGTAAAAGTATAAAGAGTTTTAGAAGATCTTAACACTCACACAAGTCTACCGCTATCTTTAAAGTAGTGCTCTTAGACGTTAGCACGTTTATTTTCCGACCTATTTAGAATCTTGTTTGATTAAAAAAATCTGCAATAAAATTAGTGCTCAGTAGCAAATTCTTTGGCATATTTCACAGTTATGGAAATTATGGCAATTTACCATTTGTAGTTCAACAAAGTACTTGAGACCACTAATACAGGTTTCGTCGTTAACCGGAATTTACTACTGTTTCTATCCAAAAGCACATGTCTCATATATTTCGAAACATTACTTTCAGAATAGATTTTATCACAAATTGCAACATATATTACAGATTAAGTAAAATCTAAAATAATGGGTCTGTTCGATAACTCATAGATAGATCAAGATTTTATAAATATTGTTACAGATTTATTTTTAAATAGCTTAATTTACATTATAATTTATTTAAGTTGTAGTAGGTTAAGTTACTGTAGTTTTGTTTGTATTACTTTATTTCGCTAGTTGCTCGAAAATTATGTGTGTTATTATGTGTAGCATACTCTTAGGCACTTTTATTAGTCCTGCATATTACTTAACATTGCGTCTTAATTTAAATGTAACGAATGTTACCGAACACCACTATGTTACTATAAATAGCCGAATAACACAGCTAACACGATCAGTATAACAGTAGAGCTTGTAAAGCGCGTATCAAAGTGAGTTTGATAAGAAAAGTGTATAACAATAAGTGAAGTAAGTAAAGCGCTATGAAACAATATCTGAGTGTGTTTAAGTAAGTAAAGTGCTCTTAATTTAAAGTGTTTTTGTTTGCAAGAAAAGAACTCATGGTTTATTTAATGGAAATAAGCCAACGTTTATAAAAGGTATAAACGTAACAATATAAACACCATCCAATAAGAGGCTAAATATATTGTTACATATTCAAATTTAAATAGTTTGACTTACTTTATTAGCTTAATTTGCAGTAGTTTAAGTTACAGTATTTTTATTTGTAGTAGTTATAAGCATTTAACATTTGCTTTAATTGACTGGTTCTTCGACTATCATGTTTGTGAAATTATGTGCAGCATATGTTAAGGCACATTTATATTTCCTGCATTACCATTACGTCCTAATATATATGTAACTACCTTTAAGCGACTTAATAGAATGTACTAGCATGTACATGCCGACACTTTGTGGAATTCCTGCAGATAACGCGACTAGTCCATACACGCATGTCAAGTATACTCCGTAATGGACTAAGACTAATCCAAAGATCATCCAAATGTATGGAGAAAACATGGTCGATTTAACATTACGATGTCCTTGGGCTTGACCATATAACCCATCAAAGTAGTCTCAAAAGTACTCTTTGTTACTACTCGTTGGATCACTTACACGACCATCATACACGTTTAAACAACAATATATGTAATCGGTAAAACACGAACGCTTGTCGTTTAACTACAATCTATTATTTAAAAGTGATATGGTCAATGACTGCATAACATAAGACCATGTTGAGTAGTCCATTTAGCTCAAATGGATCTGTAGGGATTATACACACCACCACTATGTTATTATTTGCAATACAAAAAGAAACCCCGTTATATTTAAAGAAAATAAGCCAACGTTTATGAAAAGTATAAACGTAGCAACATGATATTTTGAGCGGAATACAAATTGTAATTATATTACTTGTACTACAATATAACTACTGAGAGCTTTTGCATACTAAATTCCATCATATGACACATAATGAAAAACACCTGATAATTTAATAATAAAGAATCCAATAAAAATTTAAATTTCATATTGTACAACAGTACTTTTGTCTACAATTTGTTGCATAGCTTTAATCTTCATTGCCTGAAATAATAAAAATCGTCTTAGAAATAATTTAAAGTCTTTCAGTTACAAATATGTAATCTCAACAATTCTTCAAATTTATTATTTAATTTAAATAATTCTATCGAATATTTAACGTTACACATTAAAAGGATAGTTTTGCTTAATATTAACACAATATAAATATTTGCACAATAACAACAACATCAATGATAATTATAGTACATAACGTTAATAATAATAATAATATTATTATAATTGTGTTTCTAACTTGGATGTCAATTAAAATAATTTTAAATTGTTATTAATAACAAAATATGTATTTGCATATTTGTGTTAACCCTGCTGCCCCAAATAAGAGTATAATTTTAAATAATAATACTTCTCAAATAGTCACAATTTTCTATCCACTATATGATATTAGTTAGGCAATAACAAAAATGATTTAAATAAAAAACAAACGAAATAAAAATTATGACAACAACTGCTTACATTCGCATCGAACTGATGGTTAAAGCTAAAAATATTTTAACAAGAAAGTGATAAAAAAAAAAGAAAGAATTAAAACAGAAAAATAATTCAGAAGCAAATTTCGTTTTTTCTCACCTGTGGTAGGAAACATAAATGTACTAATCATTTAATTAACGAATTGTATTTCTTAAGAGCTTGTGAGTTACACAGATGATATTTACAACCAACACTAAAATATCAATCAAAAAGGGATGGTGATGATACCGTAGAAGGTATCGACAGTGCCTTCCACTAGGCTAGTATGGGAAAATTTACTTTTTTTGTGTATTTTTTCAGTTTTAAAAAAGAAGTTCGAACATTAAAAATATAAAAAATTAATAATAAAAAGAATCAATTTTTGAACCAAAAATTGCATTTTTGTTTTAAATTTTTTAATAGGCATTGCTTTCTAGTAGAATTTGTATACCTGTTGGTAAGAAATACTTTTTTTTTATTTTTTTAAAGAAGAAAATAAGACACGCTTAAATAGTTTGTATTAATGAGGTGGAACACTCTTCACAGAGCCTAAGAACTGTTAGGTTTTATATAATTTATCCTTCAATCACTTAATAAATAAACACATTAGACAGTATTATATAAGATTTCTTTAAGAAAAATTGACGAATACATGTCATGATATTTTATATTTCTTTTAATTTTTATCAAACTTGTCCTTTATTTTACATATGCACTATATGTCAACAATGCGTACAACAATTTTACATATTGTTACAGTTTTTTTTTTTTTTTGATTTACGCTGTTATATGTTTAACATTTTCCTTTTTTGGTTGACAGTAACATGTTAGGTAATATAACATGATAGAACAGTCAGGATGATATATTACCGGTGGCATACTTTAAGGAGTAGATTTTTTCCTCCATGTTACTTAACATTAATATCTCAGCACTTCGTTTAACTGTAGTGACCTCTGATAATTACCAAAATGTACTGGTGTACACGGTGGCCACTTTGCGGAATATTACCGGTTACCACTATTAGATGGCACTGTCACTATAAATAGTTGAACAACACAGCTAACAGCATCAGTATAACAATACAGTTCATTGCGTGTATTATCATATTGAGTTTGATAATAATGGTGTATAATAATAAATAAAGTACTGCATGACTTATTGTGTTCAAATTAATAAATTTGTAACACTAATTTCAAGTGTTATAATTTGCAATACAAAATAATTCCGATATATAAAATATAAACAAAATGAGAAAAGGTATAAATGTAACAATATAAACGATTTTAACTATGCAACTAGTATATGATGAGATAACTTAGTGAAAAATTGTCAGAACAGGACTCATATTATTTCAAGCTAAAAGGTTTCCAAACAAAATAATTTCTCTCGAAAAAATGTCAGACTACAAATTAAGAAATTTTTGTGTGACAAAAGTGTATTCGAAATACATGGACGAGTCGACCTAATGGTTCTGTCAGTAGATTTGTATCTTGATGTTGCGAATCAGCTGGTAGCATCTGTCACATAAACTAAACTTATTATGCAAGGCATATACATGCAAATATATGCAACGGCAAATTTATTACACAAATCAACTTTTTATGGGCTGTTGTCTGTCAAGGCCAATTCGTATATCAGGGTTGGAAAAATTGTTGTGATATGTTTAATTTTTTAAAATGTGACAAAAATTAATATATATTTGTGAAACATATTATTTATAAATAGCGCAAGACCAACAAATATACTGGTACATTTATTATCAAAAAATTACACTAAATCCATTATCCATCCCTACATAAATAAATTAAATCAAAGCGAATCCAAAAAATTTTAAAATAATGCTTCCCAGTCAGCTAGGTTGATAATTTCACCTGTATGAATTCGCCTTGGTAGTACTCTTTATTTCATATATATCGCAACTTTCTGTCAGATTAATTTAAAAGTAAAATTATATAAAACAATCTCAAGCACCTTTCAAAGTATTTACAACAACAATCTATAATGTACACATTACAATAACAATAAACTATTGTTGTTTTGTATATGAAAGTATTATGCGTAAGTATAGGTGATCCTCTTAATAAATTTTTTCTAAACTTGTTTCTTTTTTGAACAATTAAAACTTTAACTTTAAACGCAGTTGCAGAAGGTTAAAATTGATTGCTTTTATTTATAGCTTATATTAAGAAATTCCTAAAAAAAATATCAATTCCAAGTGATTTGCTTTTCGCAAAGTTGTTAGAAATTCTCTATTGAAAATAAACAAAATTCTTAATCAAAAAATTTTTTCAAAATTATTTTTTTAAACTATTTTAAACATATTCCTACTTGATTCATATTAACAAAATATTTCCAGCTGTGTGCCTGCTTTCAGGAATTTATTTTCATTGATTTGAAAAAAAAAAAAATAAATGAAAAAAAGATTTCATTTGTATTTACATTATATCAAAGTCGGGAGAGTTTCATTATGTTCATTAAGCATTTTTAAAACATTAAGTATGTAAAATGTGTTGTTGAACAAATAATTTTAAATAGAAAAAAAAATGAAATAGTATTTAATAAAATATATTGCAAAGGGGTTTTCCAGAGAACCTAACCGCAAAAAAATAATATTATTTAACAGAAAAACAGTGGTTGTCGGTGCTCTGTTTTAAAAGAAAAATTTATGACTTACTTGTAAGAGAAAGAGGCTGAAAAAAGGGACTTAAGTTTGAGCTTTAGTTTATTTCAAACAATTAAATAAGTTCCTGCATTCAATAACCATTAATATTAAATAATCCATTGATATTAAGTACTTTTAGAAGTCGTTAATAATTTTTTGTGGCAGAAATTTCTATTTGTTAGGTATTCAGCGGTGTATTTTACTGAATTTAAAAATCAGTAACATTTAAAGAGCTGCATAAAATGTTCTAAAAGTTTTGTGCTCTATTGCACACTACTTCCAATCACTTTATTTTAGTGTAAGAATAAATAACAGAACAGAAATACAAAAACATTGCTCTCACTAAAATAAAAAATTAATAATTACTACAGCCTTGTTAGTGTTTATGTTTTCAAACAATGGCGAATATCAAAACAACAAGCGAAAATTAATTATTTGTACGGTAAATCATTGCAAAAACATCAAATACAATAGAACACATAAAAAAAAACGTTAAAAACTATCAAACAGCTGTGTAACTAAATAATTACATTTAAAGCAGTTTAAAGAGAAAACACACTCGTGTCATTTTTTCATTTTCATAAAAAAAATTTTATGTTTCTCTCTATGCATGTTTTGAATATTATATTCCAGTTTAAATGTTCTACAGTATTTAATTTTTTGCACTGATTCAGCTTTATTTTATTCAAATGTTGTTGTATTTAAACTTTAGTTGCTTTTTTTTAATATTTTGATCGTAGAGCAAAACACATATTTTTGGAAGTATGTATTTTATAATGATAGATTAATAAAGACGCACTATTTTAATACAACTGATTGGTCAGTTTTGATAGTCATAATTTTCTATACTACGGCTTGTATTTTGTTGTCTTCAGCTTGGCCAACCTCCTAAGCTTTAGTAACTTTAAAGAAAATATATATTTAACAAAATTGTTTTGCTTATAACTTTGCCAATTAGTTACCGATATATTCAAAAATTTTGACGAATAGCCATAAAGACAAATCACATCTACAAATAGTATAAAATATTTCTGTAACTTATCCTAGGGCTGAAAAATTTTGATTTTTATAGTAGAAAGGTTAGAAAAAATAGGTAGTCATAGTTATTTACTTATATCTTATATCTCATATAAATTTTATGAACATATGAAATTTAACAGCAAAAAACGCTTGGTCCCTTGTTTATGTTTGGCCGTAACTCAATTATTGTTTTGTTATGTTTTATTTGTGTACAACTTGTACTTTTCTAAAATATTAAAAAAATTTCAATAACTGCTCCACGGTTGTTAATCAAATGATAAAAGCGGTCACTCTTTATCGTAATTATTAAATATTTAATTTATGCAACATTGCACATCACGTTAACCGCATAATTGTTCAATTAACATATGAATGATTGTATTATTTTTTTTTTATTGATTAACAATTTTAAATACTTTTGTGGTATTTTAATATTTGACTCACAGCGGATGTGGAAAATTTTCTGAACGATTTCTTTGATAGAATATTGTCACAGATTTATTTTTAAATAGCTTAATTTACATTATAATTTTTATAAGTTGTAGTAGTTTAAGTTACAGTAGTTTTATTTGTATTAGTTTATTCCGCTGATTGTTCGAACATGATGTTTGTTATTATGTGTAGAATACTTTTAGGCACTTCTATTATTCGTACCTATTACTTAACGTCTTAATTTAAATTTAACGGTTTTCGAATGAACTAGAATGTACAGACGAGAACTATGTCGAATGTTACCGAACACCACTATGTTACTAAAAATAGCCGAGCAACACAGCTAACATAATCAGTATTACAGGAGAGCTTGTAAGGTGCGTATCAAAGTGTGTTTGATAAAAGTATATAACCATAAGTGTAATAAGTAAAGTGATATTAAATCTTTGAGTGTGTTTAAGTAAATAAAGTGCTCTTAGTTTTATAACGAATTTCAACTGTTTTTGATTGCAATAAAAGAACTCATTGTTTATTTAAAGGAAATAATCCAACGTTAATAAAAGGTATAAACGTAACAATATTTTACTTTATTGTGTTGTGCTACCTTGTGTAAGATAAGCTTTTCATTAGTAGTAGTAATGCCGAAGGAAGAGAATATAGTTAGACTTACGATACAGTAAGATTATAAATAATTTTAAACTCGAGCTTTAAAAAGCTCAGTTGAAAAGGCCAGGTTCAGCAAAATCTAATAGAGTTTCGCTTGACCAACTGTCTTTTGTTAATGGCCTTTGGAGTAAGCTTGTCAGTAAATGTCTAGCACGCCCTGTAGCTCTGCATATTTGTGAATAGTGTTACTTGCTAAAAGTTAGGCATTATTTTGCAATCTGATTTGATTGTAATATTCGGATGCTTAATCTTTCTTTTTGTTGATCCTTGCCTTACTCTCTATTAAGCAAAACACTTAAGCTTATAACGCTGGTGTCTCCAAAAAAAGAAACAACAAAACAAAACAAAAAATCTAAAATAATGTACCAACGACAACCCAAGCATTTTACCTAATTAACATAATCCTGTGCTACGAGTACAAAGTCACTGCATTAAATATTAACATTTTTTTGTACGTTCCAAAAATTGTTTTATTGTTGATTTGGTCGTTGATGATGTTGGAAATTTCCTTAATTTTTTCTCTGTCTCTCTACTTTTTTTTTGTCAGCAGAACGAAAAAAAAATAAATAAACGAAATAACAAAGATTAATTTTGCTTTATTTTATCTTGTTTTCCGTTTAAACGATGTCTTGCTGCCATATTTCTCCCCTTCCACAGTGACTTTTAAACTATCAGCTCAGTGTTATTTGTCATCTGAAGCTTTTTTTTTTTTTTTTTTGTTGAATATCTTTTCGGAAACAAAATTTTTCTTTGAAAATAAAAAAGTTACATATTTTCTTGTTGTGTTTTGTTAAAGTATCTTAACCAAGGGAAACGAAATAAACTTTAGGCTGTTTTTTTTTACATTTTTTTTGCTGTTTTTTTCCTCTCATCATGTTAGAAATTTTTTTCTTTTTTAACTTATTTGTGCCACCACAATTTTTTTTTTTTTTTTTTGACAAATTACTTGACTGGAATTTTTGATATTTTTATTTATAAAAAGTTTTTGCTTTATTTCTCTTTAATTTATTTAAATTTGTATTAAATTTTTCTTCTTTTTTTTTTGCCACCAACTTTTTAAATTGTTCCGTAATTTTTGTTCATCATAAATTGTGAATAAATGTTTGTGTAACGCCATCAAACAAGTGGATTTAATTAATGAGTTTGTTTTTTTTTAGATTTTGTTTGGCATATATTTTAGGTGTTATGTGTAAGCTAAGCATACTTTTAGGCATTGCGCTTTAGCACTGTTTGTGTTGTTGGCATGAATTAGTTTAAAAATGTGTCATTTCAAGCGGAAGTTTCATAGAAAATTTACAGTTGTGTGCTTTCGTGCCTTCGAAACTAAAGTTTCACATTATTTTTAGCCTTTTTAGACATTTATGCATACATAGACATTTTTTTTTTTAGTTTATACTATGTACATACATACATATATGAACTACAATGTAGGGGGTCCATTGTAACATGAAATTCGAAAATAATGACACAAATATAAGTATACTATGGCATGGTAGTCTAATAATAGATAATTTTTATTTTTTATTACTATTCCATATGAACCTTAAGAACTGTGCATATCACACATGCCTCCAGGGGCTTATTGTATTCTGTTACATTGGCCACAATTTTATTGAAGCTCAGACACAATAACTAAAACCTTTAATTACTAAACAGCTGCGTAAAATGTTCTAGATGTTCACACTACTTCCAATCACCTCATTTTCATGCTAAAATAAATCCAAAATTACAAAACATTACTCTTACTAAAAGAAATTAATCATAAATTGCACTACAGTCTTGTTAGTGTTTGTTTTCAAATAAGCTAGAGTATTAAAACAAAAAGCGACAATGAAATAAATGTACTGTAAATCAATGCAAAATTCATCAAACACAATAGAACATATACAATTGAATTAAAAAAATTTTATACGGAAGCGTTACTAAATAATTATATTTCGGACAGTTTAAAGAAAAAGCAATATTTTGAACATCAAGAATTAATTCTCTATGCGAGTTTTTCTGGTCTTTTATCAAAATATTCAAACATGTTTTGAATGTCCTGTTCAGTTTTATTGTTCTTTTTCGTCTTTATTCTGATTCAGCTTTAATTTATTTCGACGTTCGCAGTTTTTTTTATATTTTTCATGTAAAGCATGACACATATTTTCGCAAGTATGTATTTTATATTGAGATAGTAATATACACACACTTTTTTAAATTTAATGAGATTGCTTGTAAGCAACTTTTCTTATGCTTGTGCAGCTCTTTAATATTTAACATTACTAGCATGTGCTTTGTATGTAAAATGGTGTTTGGTAAAATGCCGGGAGCAAGCATTGTTTATGAATTGTCATGAAAGTTATTATACCCTTCACACAGTGAAAAAGGGTATATATAGGCTTGGCATTCCGTGTCAAATTTCTACAATTTTCATTTCCGACCCCATAAAGTATATATTTTCTGAAAGCTTATGAATAGGGAAGTCGATTTAACTCTGTCAGTCTCTCCGTCTGTCCGTGTGTATGTTGAAATCAACTTTTTGAAGACCCCCGATATCGCCTGGACCCGGGTGAGGTATTAAAATATCAAAAATATTCGAGAGTAGATCGGTATTGAAAATCAGAAACATCGGCACATAAACAACTGAGATATGAGCAAAAAACCACGACCATCTCGATTTTTTTTTCACAAACTGGTTAGAGTAAACATGGCATCGAATCCCAGCTGAGCAAAAAAAATTTTTTTAATATTTTTTTAATATTTTTTTTTTTATTTTTTATTTTATATATTATTTATATTTTTATTACTTTTTTTTAATTTTTTTTTTTATTTTATTTTTTTTGGTTGTTTGTAATTAAAATAATACGGTATAGTTTTCAGTATTCTTTTAAAATGTATTGTTTGCTAATCTTGTAATATGAAAATGAAGTTTCCATAAATTTAACTTTAACTTAAAATGGTGTTTAGTCAAATAAATTTGTTGCTTAATTTTATGCGAAAATATTGCATAATAAATTAGTAAAAATTTGCCACCTCAAAATAGTTTGAAAGTTTGTAATAAATGTGTCTTTAAATTTTTAGTTTTTTTTTTGCACACCCTATTACTTTGTTTTTCCATAAAACATTTTCTTTGCGGCCTATAATAAGGCTGACTAGCAGCCAGTCTGTCTGGCTGTACTAATCAAAAAGTAAAAGAGCACACAGAGTGGAGCAAAAAAAAAAACGAAAGTCGCTGTAGTAATCAACGTTGGCTTTATTATTTCGTTGTTATTGAAAAAAGGACGAACTTAGTATTAAGTGCTTCAGCTTTTTGTAGTCGAAAGTAAAAATAAACGAAAATCTTGATATTGAACTTTAAAGCATAAAATTGTTAAAAATAAAAATTCCATAGAAAAGACCATAAAAAATACCGTGTTTCAAAAGAACAAAAGGACATTATTGTACGGCAGTAATGAAGTCATTTTAGATACAAGAAAGCGGCTTATAAATATATATAATTAACATAAGGCATGTGCTTCTTCTTAGTTTAGTTATTTCTAATTTATTCAATAGAGTACTTGAATTACATTCTTAGATATCATATTGCTTATTTGACAGTCCTTTGGGGACGCTTACCTATTTGTTCATACGTTTTGCAGATCTAAATTAGTAAATTTAATCTTTAGACCTTTTTCAATATGCGACATTTTTTTTTTTAGAAAATTTGTCAACATTTTGTATAAAGTAAAGTATTGGTAGAGATTTTCCTAAACCAAAGGATTTTTTAAATCTTTATACCCTTCACCTGTGGTGCACAAGGGTATATATAGCTTTGTCATTCCGTTTGTAATTTCTTCAGTATGCATTTTCATGCCCATAAAGTATGTATTTTCTGTCTGTCCTTTACCATAGTCCCATAACTTTCTGAGATATGAGTGAGGAAACACGGCCGCTTCTTTTCTGCAATATTTTTACTATAAAAAATCAGCCTTCGAGTATTTTTTAGACACATTTCCCACTAATTTTAAATATATGTCTCTAGGGGTATTAACAAACAATTTTGTTTAATATGTCATTAAAGCTTCTAATTAATTTTTTGAACGTGTTAAAGGCCTACTTGTCTAGGCATACTTGTCTTAAGACATGTACGATGGCATACCAAGTCTCACTGTGTAATAGCATGTATGTCGAGTATGTTAGACATGTATGTTGGTTTTCAAAAATTTTTGAAAACCTGAGTCTGTGGCATACCAACACACTCGTCTAACAGCGTGTCTGTCATACTTCATACAAAAATTCATTCAAATTTTTGCCGCTGCTGTGTGCATATTGCAAATTTAAAAAAATGTCTCTAATATTATTTTCTAGAAAGAGTTTATTGAGAAATATAAAAGCTTCCCACAATTGTGGCAAAAAAATTAAATCTGTGCCACAACAAACAATTGAAAATTAATGCATACAATACATTAAAAGAAAAATTAAGTGAAATATAAAAAAATTGCAACTATTGACAACTTTCCGCTTCATTGCCATGTTTGCGCTTCAAAAATTTCTGTGTAATGAAGTATGCCGTCAGAGTTGGACAGTGTAATAGCTAAACCCAAAGTATGCCATCGCACATGTCTTAAGACATGTGTGCGTGTCTAATAGGCCTTTTAGAGACACACCACAAAACAGGCCGTAGTCTTGATAATTATTGTTGAGAAAAACTGACAAATCGGTTAAGACTTATTAAGATATAAGCATTAATATACAGCAGCTTTGTTCTTTTTTTCCTAAAAAGCTGCAATTTTTTTCAGCTGATAGACAACCGAGAGATGAA